>CM044005.1:62814938-64014938 GCA_024085815.1 Flaveria linearis
AGTGTAGTGTGTAGTATAATGTAGTATTTTAGGTGATAAATTTTAGTTAGTTGATTAAGTGTAATGCATGGACATGCATGCATTAGGCCGAAAATTTCAAGTGTGTATGCACACACACTTTTAATTGTTTCAATTAATATTGTAAATAGTGTGTAGTATAATGTAGTATTTTAGGTGATAAATTTTATCATTGATTCTTGTTTCCTTGAACGGTAGCTCCAAGGTTTTGTATACCAGGCACTTCTTCAAGTTTGACACGTGGAAGGTGTCGTGTATGTAACTCAACTTCTGAGGTAGTTTCAATTTGTAAGCCACTGGACCAATTCTTGCAAGTATTTCGAATGATCCAATGTATCTCAGACTTAACTTTCCTCTTTTTCTGAACCTCACGGTTCCTTTCCATGGTGCTACCTTTAGCATTACCCTATCACCTACCTGAAATTCTAATGGTTATCGTCTCCTGTCGGCGTATTTCTTCTGACGGTCCCTTGCTGCCTGTAGACGCTCCTTGATTTTGAAAATCTTATCGATGGTTTCCAATACGATGTCGGGTCCCAATACTTGGCTATCACCAAGTTCATTCCAACTCAATGGTGACTGAAATTTCCTACCATTGAGAGCCTCATACGGAGCTGTATTGACACTTGCATGGTAGTTGTTATTATAGGAGAACTCCACCAATGGGAGATGGTTATCCCAGTTCCCACCAAAGTCAATCACACACGCTCTCAGCATATCTTCTAAAGTTTGAATAGTCCTTTCGCTTTGACCGTCAGTTTGCGGGTGGTAAGCAGTGCTTAAGTCCAGACAGGTTCCTAAGGCTTGTTGGAGTGATTTCCAGAATCGCAAAGTGAAACGGCTATCACGGTCGGTGATTATTGATAGTGGCACACCATGCCTAGCCACTATTTCATTGATATACAGTTGCCAGTCATGAGATGTCACAATCTTCCCGAATTGGCAAGAAGTGAGCTGATTTAGTTAGCCTATCCCCTATTACCCAAATAGCATCATGAGCTCTAGACGTTCTGGGTAACTTAGTAACAAAATCCATCGTGACGTTATCACATTTCCATTCTGGGATTTCAGGCTGCTGTAACGTCCCTGACGGTTTTTGGTTCTCAGCTTTTATCATGGCACAAGTTAGATATTTTCCGACATAAACAGCGATTGATTTCTTGATTCCAGGCCACCAGAAAAGTGCCTTTAAATCTTGGTACATTTTATCACTTCCAGGGTGAACCGAATACGTAGATTTGTGAGCTTCGTCGAGAATTACCTCTCGAATTTCCCCATGCTTTGGCACCCAAGTTCTCCCTTCGCACTTATATGTACCATCGTTTCTTGTTTCAAATCGCTTTTCCATTCCAGTTAACCCTTCTCTTGCTAAATTTTCCTCCTTTAACACTTCACTTTGAGCTTCTTTCAGCCTTGCAATTAGGTCAGTGTACATACTTATCCTTAAGGCTCGTACACGAAGAGGTTTTTCTCTCTCCTTTCTGCTCAAGGCATCTGCCACCACATTGGCCTTACCAGGATGATACTGGATTTCACACTCGTAGTCGTTTAACAACTCAACCCATCTTCTCTGACACATTTTAGCATCTTCTGGTCGAGAATGTGTTGCAAACTTCGATGGTCAGTGTAAATGACGCACTTCGTGCCATAGAGGTAGTGCCTCCACATTTTGAGAGCAAACACCACGGCACCTAATTCCAGATCATGCGTAGTATAGTTCTTCTCGTGATCGTATAGCAGTCTAGATGCATAGGCAATGACCTTGTTGCGCTGTATTAGCACGCATCCTAACCCTTGACGTGAGGCGTCACAATAGACTACGAAGTCTTCGACTCTTTCTGGGAGGGCCAGAACAGGTGCACTACATAACTTTTCCTTAAGCGTCTTAATTGCTTCATCTTGCCTTGTTCCCACACAAAGGTTTTGTTCTTCTTAGTCAGTGCGGTCAAGGGTTGCACAATGAGTGAGAAGTCCTTTATGAATCATCGGTAGTATCCGGCCAATCCTAGGAATTGTCTAATCTCAGTGGGAGTTTCAGGAATCTTCCAATTCTTTATGGCTTCAATCTTGGAAGGGTCAACTTGAATCCCATTCTTATTCACTACATGCCCCAAAAATTGGATCTCTCGCATTTAAAATTCACATTTTGAAAATTTGGCATATAGTTACTCATTCTTGAGTAACTCAAGAATTAGTCTGAGATGCTTCTCGTGTTCTTCCTTATTACTGGAGCAGATCAGAATGTCGTCGATAAACACAATCATAAACTTGTCAAGATATGGGCGGCATACACGGTTCATGAGATCCATGAATGTTGCTGGTGCATTAGTCAGTCTAAAGGGCATGACTAAGTACTCATAGTGCCCATACATAGTTCGGAAAGCCATCTTGGGTATGTCTTCTTCTCTTATCTTCAGTTGGTGGTAACCGGATCGCAAGTCTATCTTGGAGAAATAGCTTGCTCCTTGAAGTTAGGACCTTTCATCTCTAGGCTCAGGAACTCCGATTCTAGCTTCTCAAGTAGATTAATGGGGGCAATACTTGTTGGTTATCAGTTCTCTGAATTCAGTCCAGCTCATTCGATTTGCAGCATTCCTTCCCCGAGCTTGAGTGATCGACTTCCACCACTCCAATGCCGATCCTTTCAGTGATTGGGAAGCGAATCTCACCATATGGTCCATTTTGCACTCGCTGATGTCCAGTACAGCCTCCATCTCGTCAATCCATCGGTAAGTCTTTATAGCACCCTCAGTGCCATAGAAGTCCTTAGGTTTGCATGTCATAAAGGTCTTATAGGAGCATCCATTCCTTAACGCCTCAGATTCCTCGTTGTGGTCCTCGTTGTTTTCAGTTCCATTACTACTTATGCCAACGTACCGGTCAGCATTGATCTGAGCGATGACGGTCGGTATTACGTGAGCAATTTGCTGTGCTACGAGATTTGCTATCCTCTCGTCATTCCCTGGGTTAGCATCCCCCCCAATGGGAGTCTCTGGAGGAGTAGGAGGTTGATTTCTGGTTCGCCTTGCTCCTTCATGACGACCTCGGTAGGCCCCTGGCCTCCTGATACGTGTTCCTCTTCTGGTAGGCATTCTGATAGTATCACAGATAAAGTCGTTTTAGCGTCTCATAATTTTTTTCAAACAATCTATGCATCAATTCCCTACAAGGCTCCTTCTATATGAGGAGAGAATACGGTGTATAATTATTCACAACCTTCCAATTTCCCACAGATTACAAATTTAAACAATTTAAACAGTCATCAAGAATGGCATGGCCCAACACCATGAAATACATAACACATGGCAGATAATCATAAATGTTTCATCAACATTGCATCATAGAAATCCGTTCAAATAAGACAAAGTCAATAGTATCAGAGTCTAGCTCTTACAATGTGGAAGGTGCCATCACCCCCATGAATAATAATTATAATAGTGTCAGATAATGATAAGATTGTTTCCTTTAACTGTTCAAAGATAGATATTCTTCCTCCTTCTACATGTCACCTTCACATCCACTTCTTTTCAGCCATCCCATCCATCTAGATCTCTTCTTCTTCTGTTTCAGCTCCAACCTCTGCACCCCATGTGAAGCCATCATAGCCTGGAATTGAGCTGTTGGACCGAAAGAACCAATGAGCCAGATCAGAAAAACCTTTAAGTCCCACAAGACATCACAACAACTGCTGAAGGCCTCATCAGGTGTTTGACAAAGTCTGAAGATCAATAGCTGAAGACTAAAGTACCGAAGACTTCATCAGCTGAAGACTAAAGTACTGAAGACCATCAGCTGAAGTACAAAGACTGAAGACAAAGACTGAAGACATCAGTTGCTGACAACAACTGAAGACATCAGCTGATGACAACAACTGAAGTTCAAGTCTGAAGTCCAAGTACTGAAGCCTTCAGAGTTTGTCACAACAGCTAAAGAAGTATTCTTCAGTTGTTGTGATGGTTTCCTTTTAGTCTTTTCTTTTCAGTAGTTTCATTTCTATTTCAGTACTTGTAAAACGACTGAAGAGCATGTTCTTCAGTCGTTGTAGTTTCAGTACTTGTAGTTTCAGTTGTTTCTTATCAGTAGTTGTAGAGATAGTTTACACTTGTCTTTTGTATGAAGATGTCAGCTGTTTGACATCTTCAGTAGTTGTGTAACTATCAGTAGTTTGTTGTAATAACAGTTAAATGTCACTATCAAGTGACATCAGCTGACGTCATCTTTCCCTATAAACGAAAAGATGACCTAATTGTCATGGTGTCGAAGCATATATTGAATGAAATATATCTTTTAGCAGAAACTCTCTCTTATTCTATAACTGTACCGTTTCATTGATAAATCTATTGTGTTCTTTCTTTAATTTGTTAATTCGTGTACTAATTCCACTGCAAATCCAATCTAATTGATCAAACTAGATGCTGAGATCCTTTCAAATAGTATCAGAGCTGGTTAATCATTGATCGATTAAACAATTGATCATTGAAACTACTCTTTTGCTATCTACGTTTGATCGAATTAGCAAATTTGCAAGAATCGGTTATAGAGATTGAGTTTCTGTTGCTTCTTGCCATTCAATTTGAGGTTCTAAGTGGTTTTAAGCTAGATTTGTTTAGTTTACTTTGAATTTGTCTGAATTCTGAAATGGCGACACCAACAAATGATCCTCCCAATACTGGCTCCTCAACAAAGCCTCCGATGCTTGTTAGGAGTGAGTATAACATATGGCAACGCCGTATGCGCCATCATCTATCTATCAACAGCGCTGGTTGTTTGAAATCAGTGGTGCATGGACCATACAAGCCTATGGTGAGTGTTCCTGAATCAAATAAGAAGGTTTCGAAGAAACCTGATCAATATTTGGATGAAGATTTAAAGCTATTCGAAATTGATGCTAAAGCCCATGGAATTCTGGCCATGGCACTGCCTAATGAAATCTATTCGAGGCTTATGCATCATGAAACTGCTCATGATCTCTGGGTTACTCTGAAGGAACAATTCGGAGGAACTGATGAGGTCTTAGCAAACACTAGGGAAATCCTCGCCCAACAATATGAGACATTCTCTCATAGGAAGGTTGAGACTCTGACTCAACAGTTTGAGCGATTCTCCGTTTTGATTTTTGAATTGAAAATGGTTAAACAAGAGTATTCAAACAGCCAGATGAATAACCGATTCCTCAGATCCTTGCCTGAGAGATGGGACACTTACACCATTGTCCTACGCTCCAGTGCAAATCTGGGTACTCTATCTCTTACCTAACTTCATGGGAAACTGCTTACATTTGAAAGAGAGATAGAACAGAAAAGGAAGTTGTCATCATCTGGTAAGCTCACTGATGACTTTGTATCAGGCAATACTGCACTGATAGGTCAGGTGTCAGAATATGCTGCATCAGAGAGTGCCTATGATGAGCATATTGATTTCTTTACTAATACTGAACATGCTTTTGTTGGTGTTGATGGTAGTTCAGGTGGTAGTAGTGATAACTTATGCTTTTTGATGGAGGATCTGAAGGGCATTCCAGATGATGATCTGGAAGAGATGGATATTTTGAGCCAAATGGCAATGATCAATATCAGATCTCAAAAGTTCAACAAAAGAACTGGTAGGAAATTCCCTGGACTCTCTGGCAAAACCAAAGTTGGTTTTGACAAGAGCAAGTTGAGGTGTCGCAAATGCCATAGGCTTGGACACTTTACTAGAGAGTGTAGATCATCTGGATCTAACTCATCAGCACCCTTTGTGACTTTCCCAAGCAATAGCTCACAGAACAAAGGGCAACATTCTACCAGTTCTGGTCATCCATCACAAGCTCAGTTATCACCTGCATATTTTATCCCTCAAGGTCATATGCCATATCCTTACCCCTGCTTCTACATGCCACAGACCAGTCAAGTTCAAGCACCCATTGCTCAATAACCACATGCTCTTCCTGAGCCTCAACCATCCCAATCTCATCAACAATCTCAACCTCAACAACATGGCTTTTTCACCCCAGGAGTTGTTGACTGGAGCAGTTTACCAGATGATATGTCTGGTCATTAACAATTGTTTCCTGGTGCTGGTCAACATGGTGGTGACAATCCTTTTGGAAACCTTGCTCTCATGGCCCTGGAGTCTGCTGATAGCTCATCCTCCAATGCCTCCATATCACAGGTATCCTCTGAGGCCAAAGCCAAGTTATGTTCTGAATCATGCATAGCCACATTTGCATCGATTAGAGAAGCAAATGTAGCTTTAATTGTAGGAATTCTTCTGCCCAAGATTCATATTAAATTGATGTGGCTAGTATGATATGATCCAAGCCGGGTCATACCCAATAACAAGCCAAACAAACACCAAAAGGTAATTTATTTGTTGATAAGATCATACAAATAAATAATGACACCAATTTAGAAAATTGGATTTTCTAAATTATTGCTTTTGTAGATGAAAATTATTATATAGATAATTTGTTCACAAAATTATTTGTACATTATTTAAAATTAGTTAAACAATGGCAAATAATAGTGTGTGTTAGTGATATAAAATTAAAATGGTTTTAATTTTATAAAACAAGGGATGTGATTGTATATTTTTAACAAAATTTGAATTGAGAGGGAAAACCAAAGGGGACCATTTTCGGCCGCCCCCTTGGTCTTGGATGCCCCAATTTTATTAATTCCAAGACATGCAAGTCTTGGAGATTTGAACACTCATTCATTCTATCACATCCAAGAACACACACAACAAAAGCTCTCTCTCTACTCTCTCCTCTCTCCTCTAATCTCACGGTTTTGGGCAGAAAAAGGAGTTTTTCAGCCAACAAAAGGTGTTTTGTAGCTGGAAATTGGTGTCAAAGATCCTAGCATTCAAGGTGATTTGTTGGTAGGCTTGGGGTATGCTATCTTGAGAACTTCTACCTTGAAGTTTAGCCACAAGAACACATCCTTTTCATCTCTTTAATCTCGGATTTCTGCAGCTCCAAAGGTTGTGGTTCTTACATTTTATGTTCATCTTATTGTGTGCTTTTTCGTATAATGATCCATGGCTTGGGGTTCTTTATTAAATGGGTTTGATAATCAGATTTTAACATGTTTTAAATCATATATTCCGCTGCGTTTTTCATATATACAAGTAAATATGAACTTTGATAAACATGTTAAACCCCTCAAATGGCATCTAGAGCCACTTATACGAAAGCATACATGCAAGTTCACGGTTTTGTGGTGTTTGACACCACATACCCGTGAGTTTAAGGGCTGGATTTTGACCCCTTTTGATGTTTTAAAGATGCTACATTATGCATATTAGGATCATTAAAACTCTAGTTTATAAGATATTTGTTTGCATGGACTAAACCCATTTGTTCTTGGTTTATGTTGGCCAAGAACATGGGTGATAAGGGGCTGCCAAAATCGGTTCATTAGTGTATATTTGGATATATTGTTGTTTATTATGCATAACAAAGCCTAGACCATTTGGATTGAATGATTGATTGTCATGTTATATTCATTTGGGCATGTAATAATTTATTTTTTTTTGTTTCAAGTTTTGTTTGTAATCTATTCATTCATATGGTTTGTAATAAATAGATTAGGAGTTTTTTCTTTACTAGAAAGATGTATTAGGATACATATTTTGTAAAGGATGCTCAAAGATCAAGACTTGAAGAAAAGATAAGACAAAGAGGATGCTTGAAGATGTGGATTCAAGTGGGAGTCCCTTTGGTCAACCATGTGTCATGATTCTTAACCCTTAGGACAAGACCATTTGATACACTTGTTTTGGATAAACAAGTGTGATCAACTTAGTATGCTTTGTTATGCATATTTGAATTGTTTGGTTATGCTTGGTTGAATGCTTATGATGTTGTTTGTTTTGAATATTTGGATGTGATTAACAAACCATTGATTAAAACTAGCTATAACAAGAAAATTGGTTCTCAAATCATTAAGCAAAATAGAATGGTTCTATAAAAGGAATTAATGGTTTGCAAAATAAAATGGGTTTTATTCATAAGAACCAATATGGTACCATATGGTTGAATGCATACAATCATATGGTACATAGACTTTTCTAAACAAGAATTGTGAAATTGTAAATCCCTTTTAAAAACAAGTTAAACGCCATCCTTTTACACAACACTTAGGTTACTTGCAAACTCTTAGTGGGATAAAGGTCACCTAACCACTTTGAGGGAACTTGTAACTTGAGGTGAGAATACCATGTTTGTGGGATAAAGGTCACCTAACCATTTATATAGTAAACTCACACGTGTGTGTAAGTAGGACGACTTGATTTGTAAAATATATTGAATGGATCACCTAAAATATGTTTTATAAAAGGTGTTGATGGGATAAACATGCCGTTATAAACATAAGATGTTCAAATGATCCCATACCACTAGAAGTTGCAATAGGTTGCAATTGTCATTAATGACTACCTTGTTTATTTAAATAATGGGATAAAGGTCACCTAACCAATATTTAAATATAATGTTGGATTCTAAAATTTTATTTATTAATAGTCTATGAGACATAAAGGGTATTAATAAATGAAATATAATTATATCAACGATTACTAAAATGGAACTTTGTAAAATCTTGTAGATGGCCGACAACAACAACGCTAATAATGATGTACCAAACCAAGGCAACCAATCCCTAAGGGCGATTCTTCAAAGGGATCGTCTAACACCTAACAATTTCATGGATTAGTACCGCAACTTGAGAATTGTTCTCAAGCAGGAAAAGCGGGCCTATATCCTTGATGATCCCATCCCCGATGAACCTAACGAGGAGGATGTGGAAGCCTATAATGATTGGGTTAGATATGTGGAGGACTCCATCCAGGTCTCTTGCTTAATGTTAGCAAGTATGACACCCGAACTCCAAAAGGAGTATGAGCTCCATGGAGCCTATGACATGATCACTCAGCTGCGGGAAACGTTCCAGCAACAAGCTAGAGTGGAGCGCTTCGAAACGGTTCGAGCGCTTCATGCATGTAGGATGGACGAATCCCAATCAGTTTCATCTTATGTTCTTAAGATGAAAAGCCACATCGACCGCCTTCAAAGGCTGAACTGTCCCGTCTCAAAGGAGTTGGCCACGGATTTGATCCTTAATGGCCTAACTAAAAAATTTGAGGCATTCGTCATGAATTACAACATGAACGGATGGGACAAGAGCATAAATGAACTTCATTCTATGCTCAAATCAGCTGAGGCGGGAATGGGTAAAAGGGTTTTACCCGTTCTCACCATTAATGAAGGTGGGAGAAGGAGAAGGTCTCTACCCCCTCCTAAGGCAACTGTTGCCAAAGGAAAGGGGCACGTTGGGGGAAAGGGGAAGATGGTTGTTAGGGCGGAACCTCCAAAGCCCAAGGAGAAGAAACAAAAGGTTGCTGTGAACGACCCATGCTTCAAATGTGGTGAGATAGGGCATTGGATGAGAAATTGTCCAGTCTATCTCAAAGAGTTGAGAGAAAAGAGGGATGCGTGGCAAACCTCAGGTATAATATACATGATACATATAGAACTAAATGTTATTTCTTCTAACACATGGGTATTAGATACCGGATGTGGAACTCACATTTGCAATTTGTTGCAGGGGTTCAAAAGAAATGAGCATTATGAAAAAGGGGAAATAAGTCTCTTCATGGGCAATGGTGCAAAGGTTCATGTGGAAGCCCAAGGAGACTACATTTTGAAACTTCCAAATGGTTTGGAAGTTATTTTAAGTAATGTATTATATGCTCCTAGTTTGACTAGGAACATAATTTCTGTTTCCCGTTTAAGACAATATGATTATGATTTCAAGTTTGTTGACAATGATATTCATGTTTCTTTAAATCATGTATTTTATTTTAAGGCTATACCTTGTAATGGTATTTATGAATTGTTTCATGAAAACACAACATATGATAGCTCAATATACCAAGCAACCACCAAAAGACTCAAATTGGATTTGAGTGATACCTACCTTTGGCATTGTCGTCTTGGTCATATAAACAAGAAACGTATACAAACACTTCAAAAGAATGGTCTTTTAAAAACAAATGAATGTGATTCATTTGATGTATGTGAATCTTGTTTACAAGGAAAAATGACTAAGGCACCCTTTAGTGGAACTAACGAAAGGGCAAAAGATTTATTAGGTATCATACATTCGGATGTATGTGGCCCTTTTAAGCCAATGACTAGGAATGGTGAAAGATACTTCATTACCTTTACCGACGATTATAGTCGCTATGGGTATGTGTATTTATTAAGACACAAAGATGAAGCTTTTGAAATGTTCAAAATCTTCAAGAATGAAGTAGAAAATCAACTCGACAAATCAATTAAAGTTCTCCGCACTGATAGAGGTGGTGAATACCTAAGTGATGTTTTTCAAGATCATCTTAGGAGTTGTGGGATTGTCTCACAACTCACTCCACCTGGAACACCACAACATAATGGTATGTCTGAGAGGAGGAATCGAACCTTATTGGATATGGTTCGATCTATGATGGCTAGAAGCACATTGCCTCTATCATTTTGGGGCTTCGTTTTGCTCTCCGCGGCCCGTATTCTGAATATGGCCCCAACCAAAAAGGTGGAAAAGACACCTTTTGAGATATGGCATGGAAGAGTTCCATCCCTATCATACTTAAGGGTCTGGGGTTGTGAGGCTTATGTTAAGACTCCCACCCCAAACAAATTAGATGTCCGATCCACCAAGTGTATCTTTGTTGGATATCCTAGAGATTCTATGGGATATTATTTCTATGATCCACTGGAACAAAAGGTGTTTGTTGCCAGAAAGGGTGAGTTCTTAGAAGCCAAGTTCCTTACGGAAGGAGCTAGCAGTAGAACAGTGGATCTTGAGGAGGATCAAGAACCACAGCCCGATGCACGTTTAGTTGAAACTAGCACTCAACATGAGGATGTTGAGGATGATCAAGCGGTTGATCAATACACACAAAACGTTCACAGAAGTGGTAGAACTAGTAATCCACCTGAAAGATACGGATTTTTCATGGATGGATGCTATGTGATAGATTCGGATGAACCAACCACATATTATAATGCAGTGTCCAATTTGGATTGTGACAAATGGCTTGAAGCCATGAACGTTGAGATGCAATCCATGTATGACAATCAAGTTTGGGAACTTGTTGTACCACCTCTTAATTCCAAAGTAGTTGGAAGTAAGTGGGTTTTCAAGAAGAAAACCGATATGCATGGAAACTTGAATACTTACAAAGCTAGACTTGTAGCAAAGGGTTTTACTCAAACTCAAGGGGTTGATTATGATGAAACCTTCTCACCTGTTGCAATGCTTAAGTCTATAAGGATATTGTTTGCCATAGCAGCTCATTATGATTATGAGATTTGGCAAATGGATGTCAAAACCGCTTTCCTAAATGGATATCTTGAGGAAGATGTCTATATGGTTCAGCCTGAAGGTTTTGTCGATCCAAAACATCCTAACAAAGTATGCAAGTTAAAGAAATCAATCTATGGATTGAAACAAGCATCGAGAAGTTGGAATCACCGTTTTGATGATGAAGTAAAGAAATTTGGCTTCATCAAAAACGCTGACGAGGCTTGTGTGTATAAGAAGGCTAGTGGGAGCACAATAACCTTCCTAGTATTGTATGTTGATGACATACTACTATTTGGAAATGACATTCCAACCTTGGAAGGTGTAAAAACCTGGCTTGGAAGTTGTTTTTCCATCAAGGATCTTGGTGAAGCCACCTATATTCTGGGAATAAAGATCTATAGGGATAGATCAAGGCGGCTGATTGGTTTGAATCAAAGTGCATACATTGACAAAATCTTGAAAAGGTTCAAGATGGAAAACTCTAAAAAGGGTAGTGTACCTATTCAGAGAGGGACAATACTGAGTACGACTCAATGTCCAAGCTCAAAGGAGGAGCAAAATAGAATGAAGGCAATCCCATATGCATCTGCTATAGGATCCATCATATATGCAATGATATGCACTAGACCGGACGTGTCATGCGCTTTAAGCATGACAAGTAGATACCAGCAAAATCCTGGTGATAGTCATTGGATGGCTATCAAGAACATTCTAAAGTACCTAAGGAGGACTAAGGATATGTTCTTGATCTACGGGTCTGGTGAAGAGGAACTCGTAGTAAAAGGTTACACGGATGCGAGTTTCCAAACCGATCGAGATGATTCACGATCTCAATCGGGGTACATCTTTATTCTGAATGGGGGAGCTGTTTCTTGGAAAAGCTCAAAGCAAGAAGTCGTAGCGTTGTCCACTACAGAGTCAGAATACATCACCGCTTCAATGGCAGCACAGGAAGCTGCATGGCTGAAGAAATTCATAGCCGATCTAGGGGTAATTCCTTCCATTCAGGATCCCCTAGAGATCTTTTGTGACAACGAGGGTGCGATTGCTCAAATCAAGGAACCTCGTGCTCATCAAAAGACTCGGCACATTGAACGGAGATTCAACTACATAAGGGATGAAGTTGAAAAAGGAAAGATATGTATTCGCAAAGTCCACACTGATAAAAACATTGCGGATCCACTCACAAAACTCCTTGAAAAGGCAAAGCATGAAGGTCATGCTTGTGCCATGGGACTTAGATATTCTAGTGACTGGGTTTAATGTTGTACTTTGTATTTGGATATTGAAACTTATGTTATTTGACTTAACTATATGGTTATAATTTTCATTTGTTCTTCAATTTTAGCATGTTTAAATCCATGAATAAATAAGTTATTCTAAACGTCCGTAGTCGATCATACTTGTGGGAACAACTATGAATGTAAGATTATAATGAACTTGGATTGGTTGATGTTCATAAGGTATGAATATAGAGCAAGAGGTTGCTACCAAGGTTCATTGATATCTATGCGATATAGATATTGGACTGACCCGCACTCAATTATTTCTGCATGGAATCTTTGTGATTTGTCATAAGAGATATTGAGTAAAGGCGAATATCATTGTATCCTCAGACCTGAGATACATATTGGGTCTTGATATTCACCAAGTATTGTACTTTGACTTAGTACTTTGCTGTTCTGAAATATTGGCAGTACATAAGGCTGAGTTCAGGTATGATATGAAGTGATTGTGAGAGACGTATGTAGTCAAGATGGAATTTGTTCCTATTATTCGTTGAGAGTTAGATGTCTAAGGCCTATTAAAGTTAAATCATCGGAGAATGACAATTCTGTGTCTCTTGGATTTAACATGACATCTGAACAAAAGGATAGATGATTAATTCACCTAAATCATTTCTAAGTAAAGTACTTGAAAAGGATGATGTTATTGAATGACACTTAGTCATATACATTAGGGGTAGCAAACCGTTGCTAGGCGTTATTTGCTGCTTGCATCAATCTTCTATGAATCTTGTGCAAGTGGGAGATTGTAGGAATTCTTCTGCCCAAGATTCATATTAAATTGATATGGCTAGTGTGATATGATCCAAGCCGGGTCATACCCAATAACAAGCCAAACAAACACCAAAAGGTAATTTATTTGTTGATAAGATCATACAAATAAATAATGACACCAATTTAGAAAATTGGATTTTCTAAATTATTGCTTTTGTAGATGAAAATTATTATATAGATAATTTGTTCACAAAATTATTTGTACATTATTTAAAATTAGTTAAACAATGGCAAATAATAGTGTGTGTTAGTGATATAAAATTAAAATGGTTTTAATTTTATAAAACAAGGGATGTGATTGTATATTTTTTAACAAAATTTGAATTGAGAGGGAAAACCAAAGGGGACCATTTTCGGCCGCCCCCTTGGTCTTGGATGCCCCAATTTTATTAATTCCAAGACATGCAAGTCTTGGAGATTTGAACACTCATTCATTCTATCACATCCAAGAACACACACAACAAAAGCTCTCTCTCTACTCTCTCCTCTAATCTCACGGTTTTGGGCAGAAAAAGAAGGAGTTTTTCAGCCAACAAAAGGTGTTTTGTAGCTGGAAATTGGTGTCAAAGATCCTAGCATTCAAGGTGATTTGTTGGTAGGCTTGGGGTATGCTATCTTGAGAACTTCTACCTTGAAGTTTAGCCACAAGAACACATCCTTTTCATCTCTTTAATCTTGGATTTCTGCAGCTCCAAAGGTTGTGGTTCTTACATTTTATGTTCATCTTATTGTGTGCTTTTTCGTATAATGATCCATGGCTTGGGGTTCTTTATTAAATGGGTTTGATAATCAGATTTTAACATGTTTTAAATCATATATTCCGCTGCGTTTTTCATATATACAAGTAAATATGAACTTTGATAAACATGTTAAACCCCTCATTAATTTCCAAAAGAATTTCCAAAAGAAAAGTTGAATTTGAGTCTGTGCTTAATGATAAGAATGATGAGATTTATCATTATATACAAAAACCTTGAGCTAGAGCAAATAATTTCCAAAAGAAAAGCTGAATTTGAGTCTGTGCTTAATGATAAGAATGATGAGATTTATAAACTTAAATGCCAAATCACTGATGATAAGGCTAGGGAAGAGGACCTTCTATAAAAATATAAGGACCTCAAAGAAACACTTGCAACTACCCAAGTAGAGTATGAACGCTGGGTAACCTCTTGCAAGGGTTTTGAAATGCTTCTCAGTAAGCAATCAACTTCAAATGTGAAGTTTGGAATTGGTTATAATCACACTGCTCCTCCTACAGATTTTACTCCCAAGGTAGTAGAATCTAAAGGAGAAAGCAATGACCAATCCTTCTCATCATGTGATTTACTATCTGATATAGCACCATTAGAGGTTGAAGTCAGCATTAATTCCTCAAAGAACCAATCAGCTGATATTGATGGTTCAAATGCTGACACTCACATGATCAAAAAGTTGATCACTTCAGGTGTTATCTCACAAAGTACTGAAAGTACTGAAGAGCAAGATATAACACCTGAAGAACAAACCCAAACTACTGCAAGTACTAAAGGGAAGAAAACTGCAAGTAGAAAGGGTGGGAAAACTACTGAAGAAGATATCAGGAATGCAAGTACTGATAGAAAACTGCTGAAGAACAAGTATTCAGTAGTTTCATCTTCTTCAACAGATGATCAACTAAAGATGAAGAAAAAACCATGTGAAATATGTGGCTTATTCAATCATCTTACTGATGATTGCTGGTATAAAAAGGGCTCCAAACTCAAACACAATAAGAACCTTAAAAAGAAAATGGACAAAATTAAAACTGAGTTTGAGACCAAGTTTGTACCAGCAACATCAAAACCTGTAACCCCAAAGTCCAAAAAGAAATCCAAAAAGGAAGGGGTTAATTAGGCAACAGCTGAGGTTGCTCAAAGGAAGATGGTACAACACAGGAATCCATCAAACTCAAGTACTAATATATCTGATGAGCTGAAGGCTTTATCACAACTTGTTATGATGGTTCAACATCTATTGGGGAGAGTCAACCAATTAGATGCTCCTGTGCTGAAACCACAGAAAAGGAAATCCAAGCCAAAGGAATCCTCTTCTACACCATCTCCTTCACCTCAGGCTGTCTTTCATAACAAACCAGTTAGCATACCATCTGTTGATAAGAACAGACCCAAAACAAAACAGGTTTGGGTCTCAAAAACTAACTAATTTGTTGTGTTGAATTTAGGGTTCTTCAGCATGCCAAAGAAGCATCTGGTATGTAGACAGTGGAGGATCCATGCATATGACAGGGAGCAGCTCTCTTCTTCATGACTACTCTCATGGAAAGAAGGGGTTTGTCTCTTTTGGCAATGATGCAAAAGGTTACATCATCAGCAAAGGCTTTGTTTCAAATGGTGAAATAAGGTTTGATGATGTTAACCATGTAGAGAATCTCAAGTACAACCTCTTGAGTGTCAGTCAAATGTGTGATAAAGGCCATGTTGCACTTTTCACCAGCCAAAACTATAGGATTCTATCATCCAAAGTTCTGAGTTTGATTGACAAGGTGTTAGATGAATATACTCTCCTGAAGGCCAACAGGACAGGAAGAGTATATGCCTTAGATCTTTCCAAGAAAATTGATCTGAAAGGCCATCCTTGCCTATTCTCCAAGGCTTCTCCTCAGGAATCTGAACTATGGCATAGAAGGCTTTGTCATGTGAATCTTAAAAACATGAACCAGCTGATTCATCATGGTTTAGTGAGAGGGTTGCCTATGAAGGAGTTCAAATGTGCTGACAACTGCACTGCCTGCTTGAAAGGGAAGCAACACAAAGTCTCATTCCCTCCAATAGAAGAGCCAAAGTCCACTGTCTACTTGCAATTATTGCATATGGATCTTTTTGGTCCTATCAGAGTGATGAGCATGACAAAGAAGAAATACTGTCTGGTAATTGTGGATGATTACTCTAGATTTGTATGGACTTTCTTCTTGCACTCCAAAGATGAAGTTGCACAAGCTATTATGAACCTTGTGTTGTATGTTGAGAAACAATATTCCCTTCCAGTCAAGTGTGTGAGGAGTGACAATGGTACAAAATTTAGAAATCACACACTTAATGATTTCTACTTGTCAAAGGGAATCAAGAGGCAATTCAGCATTCCAAGAACTCCTGAGCAAAATAGAGTGGTGGAGAGAAAGAACAGGACACTGGTTGAAGCTGCCAGGTCAATGTTGGCTGATTCAGGCTTGCCATTAACATTTTGGGCTGAAGCTATCAACACAGCTTGCTATGTGTAGAATAGAGTATTAGTAAATCAGAGGTTGATAAAGACTCCCTATGAAGTGCTACATCATTTGGCCCCTTTGATTTCATTCCTTAGAGCATTTGGGTGTCCCTGTTACATTCTCAACACAAAGAATCTATTCTAGAAGTTTGAATCAAAGGTGGATGCATGGTATTTTGTTGGTAATTCATCTACTTGCAAGGCATACAGAGTTTTCAACTGCAAGACAAAGATGGTTGAAGAAACTTTGCATTTGAAGTTTAATGAATCTCCAAAGGACAAGATTGCACAAAACCCTGTGGAGTTATTTGATTTGGACATACTGCAATATCTTCCTTATCAGTCTCCAGTTGTTGTTCCTGTCAATAGTTCTCCAACTGGTGGTATTGATGATGATGTAGTCAGTACTTACCTTTTCAGGTTTAGTGACCAACTGCCTAAGTCATCTAAACCTGATGCTCCTGTAGCTTCAGCAGCTCCATCCACAACAAATGCTGATGAGATTTATGCATCCTCAACTTCATTTGAGTTCCCATCACCAACATGGTTTCAAGAATCTTCATCAACATCTGTTGCTACTGAAGGTCCTACAAACACTTGCACAGATCTAATTGTTTATCAAGAGCTGAAGGATCATCCAATGTCTCAAATCATTGGTGATATCAATGCTGGAGTCTCAACCAGAAGTCAATTGTCCAATTTCTGCTTCTATGCTCTCTTCATCAGTCAGCAAGAGCCAAAGAACTACCATGTTGCATTAAGAGACAATGGATGGGTTGAAACAATGCAGCTTGAGCTTCTTCAGTTTAAAAAGTAGCAAGTGTGGGAGCTTGTTCCTTTACCATAAGGTAAGTGTGCAGTAGGCACTAAATGGGTGTTTAGGAATAAAACAGATGAAAAGGGCCAAATTGTTAAGAACAAGGCCAGACTGGTTGGTTTGCACAAGAAGAAGGTATTGATTATGATGAAACCATTGCCCTTGTAGCTAGACTGGAGGCAATTAGATTGTTCTTAGCTTATGCTGCCTTTCACAATCTTAAAGTTTTTCAAATGGATGTCAAAAGTGCCTTTTTATATGGTAAAATAAAAGAGGAAGTTTATATGTGTCAACCACTAGGTTTTGAGGATAATAAATATCCTGATTGGGTGTATAAGCTTGATAAGGCTCTATATGGGCTGAAACAAGTTCCTAGAGCCTGGTATGAAACATTATTAGATTTTCTTCTATAAAATAATTTCACTAGAGGCTCCATTGATAAAACTTTATTAATAAAGAAAGTGGGACAGCATAAGCTACTTGTTCAAATTTATGTTGATGATATAATTTTTGCATCCTCTGATCCACAGTTGTGTGATGAATTTACTAACTTAATGAAAAAGAAGTTTGAAATGAGTGCCATGGGAGAATTACAGTTCTTTCTAGGTTTGCAAATCAAACAAAGGACTGATGGAATCTTCATTCATCAGTCCAAATATACAAAAGATCTTTTGAATAAGTTTGATTTACCAAACTGTAAAGCCTGTTCTATTCTCATGAGCAGCACCACACAACTGGATGTTGATCAGAAAGGTAAAGCAGTTGATGAAACCCTTTACAGATGTATGATTGGGTCCTTGATGTACCTTACAGCTTCTAGACTAGACATAATGTTTGCAACATGTGTCTGTGCTAGATTTCAGGCTGCACCTAAAGAATCCTATTTGATTGCAGTCAAAAGGATCTGTAGATATTTGCAAGGTACCCAATCTCTAGGATTTTGGTATTCTACTGGGCATTCTTGCAAATTAGTTGCTTTCTCAGATAGTGACTATGCAGGATGCAAAGTCACCAGAAAATCAACTTCTGGTGGATGCCAATTTCTAGGCAATTGTTTAATTTCTTGGCAGAATAAGAAACAAACTTCAATTGCTACATCCACTGCTGAAGCAGAGTACATTGCTGCTGCAAGTTGTACATCCCAGGTACTCTGGCTTCAGAATCAACTATTGGATTATGGCATTACAGAGACTAAGACACCATTACTCATGGATAGTGCCTCAGCTCTTTCTATTGTAAAGAATCCAGTCCAGCACTCTAGGACCAAACATATTAAGATCAGACATCATTTTATTAGAGAATGTTATGAAAAAGGTCTGATTGATCCAAAGTTTGTTCCTAATGCTGATGAGCTTGCAGATATATTTACTAAGCCTTTAGACAATGCAACTTTTCAAAATCTTGTACTGAGGCTTGGTATGCTGCAGCTAAAATTACTGATACTGATGCTCTCAGGTCACAAGTACTGATTAGCATTAGTATACAAAAGTCAAATAAGTACTGATGAGTTATTTTGTCTTCAACATTTTTCATATCTATTGATGTGTTATAACTACTGAAGACTAAATACTTCAAAGTACTGAAGTACATTATTTGTTGAAAAGAACTGATGAAGTTATAACTACTGATGTGGTTATAACTACTGATGGCTATTTCTAACAAATAAGTACTGAAGAACAAATTTTGTCCACAAGTACTTATGTGTAATCTTACACATAAGTACTAAAGACAACATTTGTTCACAAGCTCTGAAGAATAATTTATTTTATCAAATCTTCTGAACATCTGTTCACAAGAGCTGAAGAATAAACATTCACAAGAGCTGATGACCAATGAAACGTCTGAAAAATCAGACAAAGTCTGATGAGTAAGTGTTGAGGTCAGAATGAAACAACTGAATTGACGATAACAGCTAATGAGTAACTTTACTCTTTAGCTGATTCAAACAACTGATGTTTCATTCCAAAACAACTGAAGGACAAAACCATGTCTTCAGTAGTTTATAACTACTGATGACTAACACCAAGTCCTCAATTGTTTATAACCTCTGAAGGACAAAACCATGTCTTCAGTAGTTTCAACTACTGATGACTAACACCAAGTCCTCAGCCGTTTATAACAACTGAAGCCAAAACCATGTCTTCAGTAGTTTAAAACTACTGATGACTGATACCAAGTCTTCTGTTGTTTACAACCTCTGAAGGTTAAAACCATGTTATCAGTCGTTTAAAACAACTGATGACTAACACCAAAACCTTCAGTCGTTTTCTTTCAGTCGTTTCATACCCATATCCTATATATACCTAACCCTAACTTCAGACTTTTTCATTCTCTCATAACCCTAACGTTCAAAAACTCTGAAACCTCTCTCCTCACATTAATGGCGACCATGCAGCTCAAACCCAGAGACAACTGTGTTGCCTATCTTACCAAATCACCATTTTGGACCAAGTTCGATAATGCCATTGATCTCATGGTCGATTCCCAATACCAAACGGCCTTTCTCCTAAATCCGACCATCTATGCCGAATCATTACACCAATTCTGGACGAACGTCACCCTCACTGGGGAGAATGACACCGAGGTCTCTCTTCAGTCGTTCGTCAACAACCAACAGCTGGTCATCACTCCTACAATTCTTCGCCAAACCCTAAAACTGAATGATGCCACCTTCCCCACTGGCTATCCAAAGGGCACCACTGATCTATCCTTTGCCCACCATGGATATCAGGGTGACCTACATGCTTCTACCATCCTTAAGAAGCATTTCCATGACGCGGAACGCCTTATTTTTCACATGGTGAATGTCTTCTTAGCCCCTAAGACTTCTTCTTGGGATCAAATGTCATCTAGGTGGCAGCAGGTATTATTCTCTATCCTTGAGCAACAAAACTTAAATTTTTCTAAAATCATATTTTAGAACTTAAGGATATGGCCTCAAAACCTCTTGCTAACCGATGGATACTATATCCACGGTCCATTATGGCCATTATAGAGAACCAGCTGAATGCTGAGGGACTTGTTGGCCTTGGAGTCCCTGCTATGGCTGTATTGCCTGAAGTATACTCCAGGCACAACTCTGACCAAACACTCAAACAGGCTGCCAAGCTGCTAAAACCCAAGCAGCGGGAACCCACAGCCTCCACCTCCAAATCCAAAGTCCCCACCAAACCCAAATCCAATATGCCCAAAAAGGCTACTCAGGGAGATGAGTCCCCTGAGGATGCCCCTGCACAACAAAGGCAGGAAATATCTACTGGCATTAATCCCCTAGTAGATACAAGGACTCCACTAGCCTGAACCGCTCAGGCATCCTCTCAACAGGAGCCTGAAGCAAACCTTTCCGGCGCAGCCACATCTCTGGAACCTTTCTCACTTGAGAAGGTTACCATTGAAGAGCACCACTCTCCCCAGGTGCAAACTGCTTCACCCTAATCTCCCAATGCAACCGCCCCTCAAAGTCTAACCCTTATTATTACGAAAATGCTAACTCAGCTCAACACTCCACCCTCTCCCCAGGAACCTATAACAACTAGGCAAACCCCAACCAATGAGAGGGAGGAATAAAGTGTTGCTGAGAGCCCACAGCATAGGGATTATCATATTCAATCTCCCAGTGTCATAGAGGAGATAAGAACATCTGGTGAGGCAGCCACTTCTCCTACTTCAGGACATGAACAGGATGAAGCTAGTAACATCTCTAAGTCCTCACCAGAGGCAAGTGCTGATGAAGGATTTAATCCTAAGGCAGGAAGTCCCCAGTACCAAGAACAAGGGGCACATGTGGATACTGAGCCACACTCAGCACATGTACATCCTGATCCAATCAGGAGGTCAGGTGATTCAGCTACAGCTGATGATGACCTAGGCTTCTTTTATGATGTTCTAGCCCAGAACACTATTCTTGAGGAGGAGGTAAGTAGATTAAAAGAGCTACTTGCCACGCTCTCTCAAGAATCAAGTCCATCTGCCACCATAATAACTCAACAAATGGCACCTTCATCTGAAGGTCTCACAAACACCGAGCCACTCCTAAAATCTCGACCACCAGCCTCTGCTTCTGGCACTATTTCTCTGGGACAGAACACTATTCTTGATGAGAGGCTTCCCTCTACTATACAGCCACTGGTGGATGCTGCTATGACTAAGAAGCTTTCTAACAGTCAAACCAGTGCAACCAAAAAGGGGGAGACTCAGTCAGTGAAA
This sequence comes from Flaveria linearis, assembly GCA_024085815.1. NCBI lineage: Eukaryota > Viridiplantae > Streptophyta > Magnoliopsida > Asterales > Asteraceae > Flaveria > Flaveria linearis. The sequence goes on from CM044005.1 coordinate 62,836,631, forward strand.
GCCATTAAAAGAAAGAGAGTGGAGGAGGAAAAAGAGAAAGAGAAAGAAACTGAGAAAGAGGTGGAAATAGAGAAGGAGTTGGTTATGGAGACTGAGAAAGAGAAGGAGGTTGAGAAGGGAACTGACATGGAGAAAGTGACTGAAAGTGCAAAAGACTTTCATGTCATATACAAGAAGAAGAAGGGAGAAAAGGAGTCTGAGAAGAAGTTGGATGAGATGATAAAGGAAGCTGATGCCTAACACAGCCGATCAATGCATAACATCATTGATCAGTTGTTTAGGCAGGGTTTTGATACTGCTCAACTTGACTCAGAACCGGTGGACTTGCTATAGCCAAGAAGAGAAGGAGAGACTTGAGGCTTTGGCAAGATTCACTTCGAAGTATCTGGGGAGATCAGCCCCGGAGATCAAGTCATGGCCCTGGGACAGCATCTTGGTAATAACCACCAAGATCTGTTCGTCTGAGGAATTTACCAAGGGGCTGGTCATAGAAGCCCTGAGTGAAGCCGGTGCTGGGAACAGGACTGCTCTAGCAAGCAAACCAAAGCCTCACTCACATCCAAACTGCTAGAACAGCCTGCCAAAATTCCGACACCAAAACAACCACTACCACAACCCACTAAACTAACTCCCTCACCCATAAAACCAATAGCCGATGATGTACCCTTGAAGAGGAAGAGAAGGGTGTTGAGGATAGAAGAAGAAGTAGAAGAAGATGATGAGGAAGAAGATAGGCTGCCAATCTCGACTGTCATGTCATTGCCTAAGGCCAAAAGTCTCCCTCTAACAATTACTCCTGAGCTCCAAAGACAAACAGTTAAAGTGAAGCTAGAAGAAGAAGAGCATCACAAACTACATGATGAGGAGTTGTTGAGAAGGGTAGACAAAGCATATGCAGCCTCCTCATCAATCATAAGCATGAGGAAGCAAGCTCAGAGGTTATACACTCTCAAGCATACATTCTAATATCAGAAAGAAAGAGTGAGGATTGGGCCTGATCCCAGGGTGTCTCACAGGATCCAAAAGAAAACCATTCCTCAGAGATACAATGGGCAAGTGAAAAAGATCGTAGATGAAGTGATCACACTTGCCATTATAGTATCACCCTAGGAGATCCTTGAAGATTTCAAGTAGGCCTATACATCTAATATGCCCCCACAAAAGATGCTGGAAAATAGAATAGTGAAAAAGGGGCTGGTGTATAAGAGGCTTGAGGAAATCAAGAAGGATGAGCTCCACTTACTATTAGAGGGTAATCACCCTGAAGAGTTTGCATACAGAGAGATCACAAAAGTGGAGCTCAAGAATGGTAAATAGGTCAAATTCCTTTATGAGTTCTATGGTCCTGAAGGATTCTTTGAGGGAGAGGCAGAAGAGCTCACCATGGAGGAACAGATTGTATTTTTGGAAGCCTACACCAGAGAATCATATAGGCTTATAGTTGGGAAGTAGGTCTCATGGATGGGGTAACAACTCTGTGTCCAGTTCCCCAAGACAGTGTTCCCATCCATCCTTTGCCAATCAGATCTTTGAGACTTTTTTCCAGGCCTTTGCTGATATGGGTCATTCTGAGCAGATCCAGACGAAAATGACCAATCATTCTGCCTTAATAAGTGGGATAGTTAATAAGCTTAAAGGTTTTGGCTACATTGGTTCAGGGGAGTTTGTTGGACCAAAAGAACCAATGAGCCAGATCAGAAAAACCTTTAAGTCCCATAAGACATCACAACAACTGCTGAAGGCCTCATCAGCTGTTTGACAAAGTCTGAAGATCAACAGCTGAAGACTAAAGTACTGAAGACTTCATCAGCTGAAAACTAAAGTACTGAATACCATCAACTGAAGTACAAAGACTGAAGACAAAGACTGAATACATCAGCTGATGACAACAACTGAAGACATCAGCTGATGACAACAACTGAAGTTCAAGTCTGAAGTCCAACTACTGAAGCCTTCAGAGTTTGTCACAACAGCTGAAGAAGTATTCTTCAATTGTTGTGATGGTTTCCTTTCAGTCTTTTCTTTTCAGTAGTTTCATTTCTATTTCAGTACTTGTAAAACAACTGAAGAGCATGTTCTTCAGTGGTTGTAGTTTCAGTAGTTGTAGTTTCAGTTGTTTCTTATCAGTAGTTATAGAGATAGTTTACACTTGTCTTTTGTAAGAAGATGTCAGTTGTTTGACATCTTCAGTAGTTGTGTAACTATCAGTAGTTTGTTGTAATAACAGTTAGATGTCACTGTCAAGTGACATCAGCTTACGTCATCTTTTCCTATAAAAGAAAAGATGACCTAATTGTAATGGTGTCGAAGCATATATTGAATGAAATATATCTTTTAGCGGAAACTCTCTCTTATTTTATAACTGTACGGTTTCATTGATAAATCTATTGTGTTCTTACTTTAATTTGTTAATTCATGTACTAATTCTACTGCAAATCCAATCTAATTGATCATACTAGATGCTGAGATCCTTTCATGAGCAGACTGGGAGGTCTGGGTAGCGTGCTGAAGAGTCAGCTCGTGGCGACGGGTGGTCTTGAAGAGCTCCTCCAGTGCTGCATCAGTGGGTCCTACGTCACTTGCCCGGCGGCTGGATTGGGAGTACCTATCCCTTGCCAGTACGCTAGGGCCGTCGTACATGCTATGCCTCGGAGGCATCAAGGGCTCCTCCTGTGGGTGGCGTAGAGTGGCTCGAACGGAGGTGGTGCGGGTATAGGAGTCCTAACAGGTGGTGGAGGAGGAGGTGACATCCTAAATGAAACTGAAGGTCCAGGCCTAGCACTCTTGCGTGGACGAGTGACAACACGTGCTCCCATATTCCCGATAGGTGGGATAGGCGAGTGAGCAGAAGCAGCAACATGTGGAGAGTGGGAGCGTGTCTGGCTCCTGGAAGGTGTCGTTGAGGAAGAGTCCTCGGAAGCTTTGGTGTCGTCCGATGTGACGGATATCCATCCTGGGTGTCCGCATCTCCGGAGGTATGCCTCGTACTTAGTCTGTGGTTTCGCTCTTCTAAGGGTTCAAGTAGGGGTAGTCCCATTGTCTGGGTGTGCGTGAGCCTTGCCTTTGTCTGCCATAGTTTGTTTCCTGTAAAAAGACATCATGAGTAATTTGGTTTCTCATAGCTCATGATAGTCTTGCTAATAAAACTCATAGTACTAGTGATGGCATTAGTATCAGGAATCTCTATGTATTCCTTATTAATGATATAAGAATCAATTGTTTCTCAAAATAATGTCAGGTAAAACAGTTCATCTTTAAAAATCCATTTCAAATCCCCAGTCAAAATAAGTTTCAAAGTTCATCAGTATTAAACAGAAAAGCCCAAACATAACTTAGAGGTTCGTGATGTAAATTACGCGTCCGGTAAATTCATGATTACGTTGATCAAGTGTAATCATCAATTTACCCAACCCGATCATCCCAACACTTTCCCACAAGGACAGCCCTAGGGTATCAGGGTTGTAGCCTAAGGTCTACTATAGTATTCCCGATTTCTCTACAACCTTTGGCTCTGATACCAATCTGTCACACCCCGGGCTAGGTAGGGTGGGACGTCACAGACTAGCAACAACGTACATGGCAACGGAAACAAACCAATATAGGAGATCAAAAGGAGAGAACATCACATGGCATTTTAAAGTTTTAAAAGACACCAGGCTGGAAACAGATCCAGTCCCAAATGTTTACATAGTTCAACATAAATCAAATAGTCATTGTGTCAACATTTTCCATCATTGTTCAAATTGTTCAAATCATAATTTTGGTCACACAAGCAAATGCCATGGTCTCGGGGGTTGAGTCTAAGTCTTTCATAATAGCTAAGAGTCTTCACGGGCTACCTGAAACATGCTCAAAAGAAAATAGTGTCAACTAAAAAATTGGTGAATTCAAGTGCTTAAAATTTAAAAACAACAAAAGGGACTCTTGAAGTCCACATTTAAAAGTTTAGCATCAAGTGTAAAAGCTTATGAAAAATCTCATTTGATTTTAAAAGCATCATTTTTAGTATCAATCTTTGTGGGGTATCACAATCAACCCTGCACTCAGTCCCCGGTTGGCCTCTTCTAGACTTGTGTTTAACCGGATATTCCCGAAGGAAGGAACCAAGCCTCAAAATAGTGAACCATTCCTGACAGGATAGTTCACCATGGTTTCTTACTAAAAACCTATCACATGCCACATACGATCCCTCAGGATCTCAGTGGGGTACCTCCCTGTAGCGGGAGCCACTGTGTGTGGGGTATTCCCCAAATAGATCTATCCATATAAAACAAGCGGTTCGCAAAAGAATTAATGATCATGATATAAGTATCAGCAGGTATCCATAGTCCCACATACAAGCATCAAGTAAAGCTTAATCATAGTTCATAAAACAATAGAGCATGTTCCATCCCAAAAACAGTATGTAAAAAGGGGATCACTAGAACTCACCTTAGATATTAAGCAAATAGACTCTTCGTGTGCTGGGAATATCTCAAGTCTAGCACCCTAACATGAATATATTAAGTGATTAGCTACTGCTCTAAACCTATTTAAGGTGCAACAAGAGTGTCTAAGTCTTAGTTTGTCGGATTCGGCTTTGATTCGATTAGGGTTTGCATAAGAAGTTTCCTTTTATGGAAAGTAAAGGTTTCTCATACAATTAAGGGTTTTTACATTATTAAGTCAAGAATATATGGTAAATATGCTATTCAAGTGACTAATGGGGTCGTTTGAGTCGGTTATGAAGTTTGGCAAAATTTTATAGTTTAGCCCCTGAAGTTTCAAAATTGACAGTTTCTACCCTTAAGTTTGGTTTCTTATATTAGATGAAATTTATAACCAAAAATCAGGTTCATGACCTTAGAATAACTTATTTTTAAGAACATATACCCAAATTTTCAGATTATGGGTTCGGTTTATTAATTACGCGTTTAACGTTCACGGTTACGGTAAAACCAAAGAGTTTTAAATGGTTACCTAAGAGTTTTCATGTTTTTGAGCCTTAGACCAGTAGCTAACTTTTTAAAGTCGTTTTTATAAGTTTCCAAACTTTTAAATCACCAAGATTTGCCTCTAGTAGTGGAAAGACTCGTTTTTACATTTAAACCGTTAAACGCGTTTTTAACCGAGTTTGACCATTTTAAAAGCTTGTTTGACCAACCTTTCTACTTTATAAGTTATTTTATCATTTAAACTACTGAAATAACATGGTTTTTTTAATTTCTAACTTTATATTCATTTTTCTTAAATTTTCCCAAAAACGTCTCTCGGTTTGTACCCGTTTTCACTTAAAAATCCATTTAAATTACCTCTTGACCACTAAAATTTCCCATTGAATCCAGAACACTTTATTAATCCTTAATGAACCTTTAATTCTCTTTAAAAAGTTTATAGCCCAAGCTTTCTTATTTTGAAGTAGTTTTACCATGTTTTCGGGTCCCGAAATTGACTAAAATGGGTCTAAACACAACATATCCTTTTTTCCAGAGATTAAAAATTATTAAAAATCTTAATATTCATCAAAAACTACTAAAATTTCAGTCCCAAATCATGTCCTAGTTGTTCTACACATCCATTGACTTCAAATATATAGAATGTGTCATAATCGACCATTACACATGTGTAAATCATTGTAACTTGAGTTTAACCATTACCAAAACGTCATCTAACTTAGAAATCAGATTGTTGGGGTGTTTAAAAGTTATTTTTGAGCAGGTTATAACCCTTGTTTTAGAGGGGGTTTTTAAGCAAGTGTTTAAAGTGTGTTGTTACATGTAAAATGGAGGTTTTCTTAGGTGTAATGCATGTTGTAACCACATGTAGGTGGTGTATACTCTTTGAGACTTTAAAAACAGGTTATTATTAGTCTTAAAACCCATTAATATGCAGGTTACATGTTTTTTTTGAAGGGTTACAAGATACACAAGTTAGATGGTGCAAAAACACCCAAAAATAGGGTTTTCAAGGTGGGAATCAAGTTCCATCTTAAGAATGACCAATCTAACATGTAAGATACCTTTAGTGAAGTTAATATCTCCTCAAGAACAAGATGATGGTGAGAAGTTTCTGCTACAACAAGGAAAGGTAAGGTTTTTAGGTGAAAAATGAAGAAAACATGAGAAATGACCAAGACCGACAACATGGAGCTTACACTTGATGTAACTCACGGTTTGGATGGTGTTGATGGTCATGGATGGCTAGAATCTCCTTGGACTTGGCTGTAGAATCTTGAACAAAGGCTGGAACCCACGGTTTTGCAAGATTCAAGCACCAAAACTTGACAAAAGAGACACCCTTCTTGCGGTTGGAGCTTGGCCGATGGATGAAAGCTAGTTGGTTGCAATTTGGAGCTGAAAATGGAGAGGGAAATGAGAGAGTTTGTGTGTGTTTTCAGCTGAGGATTCAGGAGAGAGAGGAGAGGAGTGAAATGGGAGTGGATGTCTTGCAAAAAGGGAGAATGCATGAGAAATGTATGGTGGATAGAGTGGGTTGTGTGTAGTGGCAAGCCAATGCATTCATTGGGGGTCAAGGGGGCGGCCGAATTTGGCAACTAGTGAGGGTTTTCTTTTTAAATTTTAATTGCAAATATTATTATGTAGTGTAGTGTGTAGTATAATGTAGTATTTTAGGTGATAAGTTTTAGTTAGTTGATTAAGTGTTATGCATGGACATGCATGCATTAGGCCGAAAATTTCAAGTGTGTATGCATACACACTTTTAATTGTTTCAATTAATATTGTAAATCCTACTTAGGGTGACTAATTAATATTCCCGTGCACTAGGTTTCTAAAAGTTAAGACTCGAAATAACTAAAATTCACAAAAAATCACATAGAATCATAAAAATGGATCAAATAACAAATGGTGATTCTAATATTATTGATATAATTAAATTGTTTCTATTATTAGTACTCATAAGATGGGAAATGATGCAATTAAATTAGGGTTTAGACTAGTGACCTTGGGACCGGTTGTCACATTATGTATTTTTGAAACAATAGCCTTCTGTTATGTCTTTAATGTTATTCATTTTGGTATGTAAAATGTTGGTTTAAGATTACTTAATTACTAATGGTTGTATTTTGGCTGAAATTGCATAATCTTATTAATGGTACTACTGCATCTTTACTTTGGGTAATGACATTGCGTAATATTTCATTTTCACACATTGTATTTTGATTGTGTCAACATTACACATTGTTTCCCATTTCATTCCATCCATTACAGTTTAGCTGACATGCAGTTGGGAATTTTGGTTGATGTCGGTTGCTTATAATTTTCATTTTGAAATTGCAGTAATCTTTCATCTCCATATTGCCATAATACAATAACATGGCACATTTCATTCCCATTCCCATTCAAAAATCATATCATTTACATAGTTCAGACAACATTGAACATTTTCCATTTCAATCGGAAAATAGAAAATGTACATACTTGAACTACGTCATATAAAATGTTAACACTACAAACATTAACCAAGTTGACGTCAATTTCTTGTTCTTCCTATCAATTCTTTTACCAGCGCTTTAACTTTGGCTTTAAGGTGGTTCTTTGATTTCAACAACCCTGGAACTATTTCAGCTGAACGAGGACACATGGGAGGATCAATCCAAACAAAATAAGTGCACTTTGATCGTTACAAAAAAAAACAAGTAACAAGATGGAAGTGGATGAAGATCTAATTAGAGACTTTGAAGATGTAATGGTTTAGAAGAAATTACCAGTTTTGGGGCGTAACCGTTTTTATATTATATTCTTTTAAATTATTTTTCTAATATTTATTTATTTAAATAACATTTTAAATTATTAGGTTGCATGACGTAGTGAAGTTCGCGTACATGCCTCAACATGCCATCAAGCGTGCTAAAGTCAACGTACGCCTTCACACGGCTCCGGCTCAACGAGCGAGTATTTCATTCAAATTACTTTTTTTTTGAATTATTACAATGAAATGTGTAACACATAATATTGTTTTAATATGTTTCTTTAATGTTGTTAAGCATGTTAGTGTCATGCTGTAACACATGTAACAATGTGCGCAAACATGACGTTATTCGTTTGTTACAATAAAAGCTTTATAAACATGGAGTTGTTTTAATATTTTAAATAACCTTAGTATACATTTTATAACAAAAAATCAATGATGATCTAAGTTTGGTCTTAGCCATAATGACTACAATTCCTTACATTGCAAGAACATAACATGCATTTGCCTCATAATAAAAAAGTACCTAAGTATCTAGAGAAGTTTACTTATCATACTAAAATGTAACCTGATGATATGGCAAGGGTACCTTGCTCGAGTCATTAGAACAAGAAAGTGATGCTTCATAAAATAAACTAGTTTGCACCGACAATGCGCGTTGCGCGTGTGATGGACATCACCATAACCGTGACATCGAGGCTCAGAAATAGCATTTGGTTATGGATGCTAGCCATGAACGGTAGCCACCCGCAAACAACCGACACAATACCGGTCGCATCATCATAAATAAGAAGCAACTCGTCCACCCTCCAACATTGAAATAGTGATATACCAAACCACAATCAGTCCCTGATCAGGTAGTTCATCACTATCAATACGAGTCTATGTCAAGAAGAATGAAATCAGATAGAGTTTGTGTAAAGTTCTTGAGTCAAAGGAACTTCTAGCATAAGAAGTCTGCGAAAAGTACAACTGGGTAAAAATAGCTTAGAGCACCCATGCCTAACCCATACCACATGAAAAGTGTTGCTGCTAGAGAGAGAAAACAGTTGTTTAGAGAGAGAAATCATAGAATCAAGGTGTTTAAGATATGTAACTCGTGTAGTAACTTGTGTTATGTATTAAGGAACGATTATTGATGAATATAACGCATAGTTATGTAGTTATCGTTCTTTAAAAGCTTCGGGAAGGTCGTATATGTGCTAGAAATTCACGAGGTGAGTTTCAGGTCCCTTTTTTACACCATTTTTATGTTTTGGGGCTATTATGCATACTAAAATGCACGTTTAATGCTTGTATGATGTTGTTTATCAGATTAAGCATGTTAGAACAGCCTTGACGCAATAAGTTATGAATAGGTGGGAAAAACTGAAGTTTCCGCCTGAACAGTTTAGTGTACAGTAGGAAATTTGAATCTGCGAAGTTCTCCCGCGACAAGTATGTATTCACGCGACATGTTAGTTCTCACGTGAAAAGTAGTTCTAGCGTGATAGTTAGTTTTCGCATGGTTTTAATAGGAAGATAGAATTTTCCATAACAAAATGTGCTTTACAAATGCTTCAAAATAGCACAGCCCCAGCCAGAGGCGTTGCCCCTTGGACCCCACTAGGGGCTGCTGCCCCTAGAACCCCGCTGTCAGGGGCTGCCGCCCCCAAACCCCTGATGTCCCTCGGAGGGTCGGGTATTATTATTTGTTATTCATTTCGATGAGAATGTGACTGTATGGATTGTGGGTGAATTCGTTTCACGATGTTACTTACTTGGTGTGATATATACTAATTAAGAATAAGTACTATTTAATGAAGTGAAAGTTAACGATAGTGAAAAGTGGAACCTAATTAATGAACGAAAGTCTTGCAAGCAGAATGAAAGGAAGTTCATAACCGTGTGTTGTCAGCTCAACTATATGGGGCCTAGCTAGCCTATGAATACAGGGTTCTAATCCATGAGATTGACCGAAAGTACGAAACGGGACCCTTGTTGCTTGTCCTGGTACTGGAGCCAGTTTCGTGCACAATGTTAGGGGTCTAGTTATACACATTGGCCCAGTACCAACTTCATGCATAATGTTTGGGGTATAGCATATGACATTAGTATAGATGAAAGTGAAAGATAATGATAAAAGTTCAAAATGTGCAAAATGAACGAAATGGATGATAAGGAATGAATATGATGATATATATGTAATGATGAATGATCATACACTAAATGTAACGGTTTTGAAATGTATGAAAAAATAAATAACTCATTCAACGTAGCTGACTTTATGTGCATAATAGTTGGCAGTTAATGAAGCAGCCGAGGAGTGCAGGCATGGATGGGATTGCTACTGGAACAATCCAAGTCTGGCATTCTAGATTTTGAGACAATGATTGTAATTGTCAAGTTTTGGTGATACAACTAAAAGAACAATGTTTTTTCATGTATTTACAATATAACCATGACGTCGAGGCTCAGAAATAGCATTTGGTTGTAGATGCTAGCCATGAACGGTAGCTACCCCCAAACAACCGACACAACACCGGTCGCATCATCACAAATAATCAGCAACTCATCCACCCTCTAACATTGAAATAGTGATATACCAAACCACAATCAGTCCTTGATGAGGTAGTTCATCACCATCAATACAAGTCTATGTCAAGAAGAATGAAATCATATGGAGTCTGTGTAAAGTTCTTGTGGGAAAGGAACTTCTAGCATGAGAAGTCTGCGAAAAGTACAACTGGATAAAAATAGCTGAGAGCACCTGACTGGGTGTGAGAATGATATTCTCTGTTGTTATGAAACAACAAGGACCTAATATGATGATTGAGTCAATGATTATATGGCAGAATCATACAAACATAGAATAATAAATGCAAGAAATACTTATAAATGCTTCTTTGTATTGATTGAGTTGAACAGTTACAATAAATGCTAGGGTTTGAGCAATATACAGTAACCGAACAACTTGGGACAAAAGACAGATCTTCGGATTGTCTAAGGTTTTTCTGATATTCTCTAAGTAAGAGTCTAAAGTCTAGAGTCTTAATTCACCTCACATACGAAGTTGTCTGTTCTATTTATAGGCTGACATGAAGCCTTTACAAAATAACTAAACTACCCCTATACATAATCTAGTCTAAGTACAAAAGGTCTTCATCAGCATTTCTTTTGTTCATCCGCATTGACTAATGCGGATGAGTTGAACTCCATGAGCATTTCTTTTTCTTTAACCGCATTAGTGTTTGGTCATCAACATTAAGAAATGCGGATGAATAAACACTTGGCGCATTTGTTGCTGAACATCCACATTAGTTAATGTGGAAGAGTAAATCCTTGGCCGCATTTGTTCGGCTGTCCACATTTGTCAATGCGGAAGAACAAATACTTGTCAGCATTTGTTCTTTGGTCATCCGCATGTACAAATGCGGATAGCCGACACTTGTCTTCTTTTGTTGATGCAGATTCTTCATCCACATTGATTCTTGGACTTAGGGAGATTCCAGCAGAACAACCATCATCCATTACTTGAATTCGCATGTATGATCCTTTTAGGGTCCAACAATACTCTCCCTAAGGATTATACAGCCTATGAAACTTCAAGGTTTTGGAGGATGAGGTTGTGAAGATTCTGCTGGGTCTTGATCAGCAGGAGGAGATGAAACAGGAGCTGGGTCTATGAATGAAGGATCCAGTATTTCCTTGGTCATGTTATAGAACTGTCTAGCATCAGCTAACTTTTCTCTGCTCAGAACATGAATCTTCATTTGGCTCATAGTTTGGATGGCCTCAATAGGCAACTTCTTCAGAGAGACAGGCTCCCAGAATGACACAGTAGATATTCAATCTCTATGAATTAGTAAGGATCCATCTGCATCAACCTCCAACTTCACAATGTTCCCAAATTGCAATGGAGTCTTCTTCTTCCTCCTTTGCTCTCTTTTATGAAGTATTCTATCATAGGCCATCTTCAGGAGTTTTATGCATTTTAAGAAGAATTGCATATCAGCTTCTCTAAGATTGTTGCTGATATCCCTGAAATGCCTTATGTAGATGTAGTGGATATAGGACTCATCAAGCAGTCTAACCTCATATCCACTAGATAGTCTGATCTCAGCTACTTCCTTTCCTCCCCATCTTCTTTCAATCACCAACTCATAAGTCTTTTCATCATAGTAGACATTTGACATTAGGATGGAGGAATAAGTACCAGATACCATCTTTCTTTTCAAAGATTCAGTAGGCTTCACCTTGAGCTAAGGGAAGACTACTTCTTTAGCTATCTTGGGCTTTTTCTTTTCAAGTGGGTTAACAAAGGATCTACCTTTGCTCCAACAGATAGCCTTGAGAGATTTGAAGTTGTCTATCCTTTTGAATACCCTCAAAATGTCTTCAAACTCATAACCCCTAAACATAGACATATGATTGATCAGTCTCAGATTGGCTAGTTCTTTCAAGTCATGGATCTGCAGGGAGTTCACCAGAGTAGAGTACTCTGTGAAGAATTGGACTAACCTTGAGATCCTCTTGACTATGAACATGTTCCAGTCACTGTCATACTTCCAGGCGATGATCTTCAAATCAGTCTTGGCCTGAGCAGTAGACACACCTCTAATCATCTCTGCAGTGGTGACTCCTTCATGAAGCTCTATCTGTGAAGGATCAGCAAACCACTTAGGATATCTATGAAGTATAGGTGCCAAAGAGTCATGATCTCTATGGATAAGCTGCATGTCTTGAGCTGACACTATTGATCTAGGCTGTTGTATTGTAATTTCTTCTTCCATCTTCTTCAGCGTATCCTTCTTCTCATTAATCATTTTAGGGATGGCAGCCCTTAGGGAAATTGTCTTCATACTCCCTAACTTTCTTTTGGTAAATCCCTGTTCAAACAAATAGTCCTTCATTTCCTTATCAGTCATGCTATAAGGATTAGGATACGGAGATTGAGAAGAAGATGTCTATTTGGCTTTAGAAGATAATTTTAGCACAGGATGCCTTGGGAGAGTGAGACCTTTCATACTCAGTTTCAAATGTAGGGTCCAGTAGTTTGTTCAGCTTCTCTTCTTATGCTATCATCCCCTCGTATGTCATTCTAAGAACTTCATCAGGGTCATAACCATGGTCAATCAAGAATATGGCCTTCTTCATTAGATCATCTGACTTTGCCTTCTCAACTGCCTCATGAACTGATGGTTTCTCCTCTTTAGGGCTTTCCTTAGCTATTGGTTCATCAACCATATAGCCACCCTTGATTTCTCCTTCTTCTAAATCAATGACCTTAGCCTTCTTTTTCAGTTGAGCTTCAGCTTTTTCAAGTTCTTCTAAAAATTCAGCAATAGCTGTAAGGCTATGAGGGTCATCCTTTTGCTTTTTCTTCACCGGTTCTTCCTTTTCAACCGGCCTTTTACCCTTGACTTTTTCATCCAAGTACTTCCTCCTTCTGGTGTAAGTTTGCACTGTGGGATCAGAAGAGGATTCAGCTTGTTCAGCTTCTTTAGGAAGTGATTCAGATCCAGCCTTTCCTTTCTCATCTACAGCTGCAGCAGCAGATTCTCTTTTCTGTTGTTCTTCACAGAGCTTTCTGACTAACTCTTTTTGCTCATCAGATAGGGACATAGCAGGTACTATTTGTAAGCTCAATTCCTTCTCAATTGGGACAGGAGATTGAGGAATAACCACTATCGGTTCATTACCTCCCTTCTCATTGATTATGAAATCCTAGAATTCATCATCAATCATGAATTCTTCAGCAGTGAAGGAGTCAAGAGCAGAGATTATGTCACTGAATTCAGCCTCTTCAGTGTGAGTTTCTACTGATTCACTTGAGTACACCACTATTTCCATACTTGATTCATCTTGTTTAGTACCACTAGTTTCTTCCACCTTTTCAGGCTCAGTGAACTTCATCTTTTTGGACTGTGGGGAGTCACGATCACTTTCCCTTAATGAATCTTGATCACTATCATCTTTTTCACCTTCCCTCTTTCTCTTCTTGTCTTTGCCATCATCTTGATCATCTTGGTCCTTTTCAGCTTCCTGTTTAATTCTGACCAACATCCCCAAGTCAGACACTCTCTTGTTTATAGATGCTACCTGAGCTTGAAGATCAATGATAGTGACAGCTTGTTCTTCAATCAACACTTCTTGTTCTTCCATTGCATTGGTTTGGATGGTCAAAGTGTCTAGGTGACCACTTACTTCATCCTTTGAGTGCTGGAGAGCCTCCTTTAACTTCTCAATCTCCTCTTCCTTTTCTTTCTTCTCCTCCTCATACTTGCTCTTTATTTCATTCAGCTCTCTTTCTTTTTCATCCATCTCCAGAAGTCTGTCTTGAATGATACCAGATTTCTTTCAGGAGATTTTCCATCTTTGATACTTTCTTTAGAAGCTCAGAGATCATTTCATCTTTTTTATCTGGTTTGTTGATCTCTGATTTAGCAAAGCTCTCAGAAGGAGCAGCTTCTGAAATCACTTGCCTTATAGGCATAGGCATCTGGTCATCCTTATCATCAGATGATGATTTGGATTCATCTAAGGAACTGGTAGAGTCACCAAACTCAGCATGAGAAATAGAGGGAGATAAGTGAATAGGAGATATGGGTGAATGATGAATTGGTGAAATATTGAGTGAATGAATGGGTGAGACATGAGGTGAGTGTATGGGTGATATATGTGGTGAGATGATTGGTTGTGATTGAAGAATTGGGGTTAGTGATCTTTATGGAGATAGGATAGGTGTATGTACAAAGGGTGAGGCTATATCAGTTGTATGAACAGAAGATCCAGTGTGAAGATCATCACCTACTTCAACCTGTGGTGACACTTGCCTTTGTCCTTCTTCAACCATGCTAGCTTGCTCCTTAACATGGTGTTGACTTGGAGCAGCATGCTCTTCTTCTGGACCAAGCTCAATCACAGCAGCTGCCTGCCCTTAATCCTCAATACCCTCTGCTGGATTGATTTGTTGAAGCATCCATGGTAGTAGAGGAAAGAAAGTACCACTGTAGAAGTTCCTTGGATCTCTTTTCTTTAGGTAGTTGTAGGACTTGGCAGTGTAGTGAGGAATGTCCATCATTGGTCCTATAGGAGCTAAGTCGGGAAATGCTTCATTGATTAAGCATTGAAGAAATCTAGGATACATGAGGAACATGTGTCTTCTACCCTCCGGGATGTTGGATACCAAAGCATTAAACACATAGGCTGACATGTTAAATGGTTGGTTTGTGCACAGAGCACATATAGCTGATGATGTGGATATAGGAATGTCATTCCAACTAGTCTTCCTTATAGATAGACAATGTTGGAAGATGTGAATAAGAAATCTCCATTGTAGGTCTACTAGCCCTTTTACTATTTGCTTCCCCTCATAACCACCTTCATATCCAATATTGCCAAAGAAAGTCATGATGTCTTCATCATCCAACTCTAATGGAGTATCAGCATCATCTCCAAACTATTGACACTGTCTCACAGTTTGCTCATTAATCACCAGAGTGTGATCCTCAGTGATTCTTCTAGATAAAGTTCTCACACCATCTATGTGAAGTTCCCCAGAAAGATCTGATGAAGTTCTCATAGATAATAGGTCTGATAGTAATGGCATGTGCCACTCTAGTAGTTAGGATGAATCTGATCATGTCTCTTATCATTCTCAGCAATCTCAGGATTCACCTTCTCAAAACTTTGAACAACAAGTAAAGAGATATAACTTGGATGTAACAGTTTGAACTCAAAAACTCCAAACAAAGTAATCATATCTACATCCCAATTCTCAAGATTTTATACCAATTTTAGTTCAAAAGTCTTAGAATTGTAAAACCATCTCAAGATAGGTTTTGTTCTTTGAGCACCTTCCATTACTTTCAACCCTGGATTGGTAACTTTATGGAAATAATGATCACATAATTCCAACATGAAATGTTCTTCATCTTTCTTTCTTCCTTGATATTTGTTCTGCTTCTTCAACTCAGTGAAGTATTCCTTATCTTCTTGTTCACATCTTGTCTGAAGGAAACATATATCTCGACTCATACCTCTGTGAAGTAATTCAACAAACATTTTCCCACGTTTAGCATTAGATTGGTTAATCAGAGGTAATTTGTCTAACTCCTTCAAATCTTGCACTGGAAGCTTAATTATGCTTGAGTAAAAGTGATAGACATCACATACAGTATTTACTCTTTTAATCAAAAAGACATCAAATATCTCATCGTACTTCCATGCAATGATTTTAACTTGGTTAGAGAAATTAGGAGCAATCATAGCATTCAACAGTTTAGCTACTGACTGTCCTTTTTGCAATATGTTTCTAACAATATCTCCTGTACTTCTTGATTTATCCAATATATGCCTTTGCTCAGGACTGGCTTTATATGCTTCTTTCTCAGTACCAGCAAACATCTTCATCAGATCTTTTCTGCTATCATAATTGCCGTACTTCCTTGCCATAGACTGAATTTCTTTTGGTTTCAACATCCTTGATCTTTTTGTAATCTCTAGATATTGAGGATTGTCTGTGTCAAGAATAATCATCTTATTAGCAAGCTTTTCAGTTTCCTGAAAACTTCTAACAAGATTCCACAATGAGGTGGACTGGAGTCTTTTAAGACTTTTCCATGGATAATTTCTTGCTTGTAACCATGACCTCAATGCAATCACATTCATATCATCGGCATTAGGGTGATGTAACTCAGACTTTGATAAATCATCTACATTGATTACCTCTTGATCTCTAACCCATTCTCCATGTTCGATTACTATCTCATTTGGATCAATTGGTGCTACAGATTCAGCTGTGACACACTTCTCATATTCATCATTGATCTGAGACACTGTTAATCCATCCAAATAGACTCTGTTATACTTCATTCTCACCAGATAATTATATCTATCTTCAAAGTCAATAGGAATTTCATCTTGATCATGAGATTGTTCAATAGGAGAGGAAGTTCTTTCAAAGTTTATTTCATCAATATCATCATCATTTAAAACTTCATCATACCAATCATCCTCAAATTCATCTTCTATATCATCTAACGCTCCAATATGTTCTTGAGACACTTTCTCTTGAACTTTTTGAATTTCATCATCAATCCTTTCTTCCTCATTACCTTCTTTCTCAATTTCTTCTTCAGCTCTTTGAATTTTGGAGGAAGATTCAGGTCAAATTGAATCATCAACTTCATCGATCTTTCTTTTACCTTTATCTATCACTTTAGGAACTTCATCTACCATTTGAGGAGCTTCAACATCTGTTGGATTTATCTCAGATACTATTTCAATATCTGCAGATGTTGGCTTTTGAGGCTCTTGTTTCTTGCTTAGTTCTTCTTTCAGTTTCTCATTCTCCTCAGTTACTCTCTTGAATCTCTCTTCCAAAAGATCATAATCTTTAAGCATAAGATCAAAGCTCTTTACGACATCATCTTTATCCTTTGCATAACTCATAAGCTTTTCATTATTGTCTTTTAGATCTTCTTTGATCTTTTTATTTACATCTTTCAGCAAACTCAATTCTTTTTCATACTTCAAGTTTCCTTCTTTTAACTTATCAAGACTGACTTTAAGATCAGCAATTACTTTCTCTTTAGATACATTTTCTTCTTTAAGTACATTCAACTCATCTAAATCAACTATCTGCTCTGTTTGTACAGACACATCATGTGTTGCACTTACAAGCATTTCTTGAGTTTGAATGGATGGAGTGTTCTCAAACATTGTATTACACCTAAAAGCATCCATAAAATCATACTCAATGGTTTGATTTTGCACATCAGCATCATGCTCAACCTTTTCAGTCTGAATGTTTATCTCAGTGTCAACATTTTCAACTTCATGTACAGATTCATTATGAATCACATCATCTATATCTTCAAGAGCTTCATTCACATTATCATCTTGTAAATCACCACCAGATATTCCTCCCCCTTCATGTTGAGCTTCATCAACATGCTCATACATGGTTCTCTCACTGCTTAATGTTTGGTGTGTTTCAGCTACACCACCATCATCATCATTATCATCATTAGAACTAGAAGAGCTATCATCATCATCCTGAGCATCTTCATTATCATCATCATCATTTTGCTCATCATCATCTTGAATAAGATTTAGAGGAACTTCATCATTCAGATCAGCTGGATCTATTGGTTCAACTTCCAATAAATGATAGTGATACACTGTAATATCTACCTCATCATTATCAACATTGCTCACATATTCAAACATAGGAACATTTTGAGCACCAGTCAACATAGCTAGCCTCTTATATGATATTTCATACATATGTTCTAATTGAAGTATATCTCCTCCAACTCCATAGACATGAAAATCAGGATATTCCTCATTGATGATCATTTGTAGAAATCTAGGGTACATAAGGTATTTATTTCTTATACCTCTCTCTAGATTGAATATGAATCCATTCAAGATCCATCTAGCCATATTAAATCTTCTGTTTGTTGTAATGGCTACAATCGGAGATGCAATGTCCACTGGGAATGAATTCCACCCAGCACTTCTCTTGGACATGCAGTGTTGAAAGATATAGCATAGAAGCTTCCAATGGTTATATACACGAGCTCTGAAAAACTGTTTCTTTAGGAAATGATCAGGATGATCAATTTCCATGAATGTCTCTCTATATTCATTAAATGTAAGCTCGGAGAGATCTTCTGGATCATTGTGACCCAGTCTCAAAGCAACCCTTATGGACTCTTCTGATACTTCTATCATACGATCATTAGTCACAAATCCTCTCAACACTTTACTTTCTTCATCATTCACTTCAACTTCAGCAGTGCTCCAGAACTTCCTGATTAGTCTGTTATAGATCACTGGCTGATAGCATATGGCATATACATATTTGGTCCTCAGAAGAAATCTAATCAGATCCTCATATGATATGGCATCTTGGACATCTTCATTAAGCAAAGCAACAACATTGTGCTTAGGCTCAAACTTCAACCCAGCCATCTGCACAAGTTTAAAACAATGATATTAGTAAATGTTTGAATTTTAAAGCAAAAGATTGAATATGAGTTTGAACATGTGATGATGTAAGATATAATAAACTAACGTGTTTAATGAATTTGACTTATAAACTCAACTTGTAATATTAATTAATATTAAGTGTAAAACATTTCTGTTTATATGAAATTTAATTTTCAAGTTGAAATTTATTAAAAATTAAACATTTATCAATTTTATTGAACATTTTAATCCTTTTGAAATGAGTTTTATTAATTGTTATTTATTTTTCATTAGTTTATTAAAAAAATGTTCATCTGTTCATCTTCTTCTTCATGTTCATCTTCAAGGTCACTGTTCATCGATGAATAGTGAACAGACACCTTCAATCAAAGTTCATTTCAAACCATGTTTAATATATCAATATGCTTGAAATCATATGATAAACAAAATTCAATGATCAATTTATGAGATTGTTTCGATTTATACACTCAAATATGAAATTTAACAATCTTAGGGTTCGAGCGCCCGAATAGGTGTCGAACGCCCATCACAAAATCATCATTTGATCACAAAACAGATTAAATGTAGATCATAAACTTACGTTCACAATCTCACAAACACTATCAATAATCTCTAATTAAAAACTCGAATGATTTGAATCGATGAAAAGGGGTAACCGAGAGTTCAAGAGTTCAGGGGAGAGTTTAAGAGAGTTTTGAAGTGTGAATGAAATGAAAATACACAAGTGTTCTATTTATAATAAATGAAGTTTTTAGGCATATGAGCACTGTTTGAGTGCATGATGACCTAAATTTCACTAAGTTATTAGGCGTATTAGCACTGTTTGTGCGTATGATATCAGACGCATGAGAACTGTTCAGGAGCATAAGCACTGTTTAGGCACTTTTGCACTGTTCAGGCACTTTTGCACTGTTCAGGCTCATGAAGTTTGACTTGACATTCAAACCCTGAGAAGTCTGACCACTATGTAGGCACATGAGCAACATGAAACGCCCAACACTTGGTTTAAATTTCAGACTCATGACAACTGTTTAGACACATGGGATTTTTACAAATGCCCAACACTTGTGAACTTTTTTGAAATTTCTTCATGCTCCTATTCAGGCGTATGGCAACTGTTTAGGCACATGAAATGACTTCTTGTGAATTTTTCAAATCCTTCACCTGCACACTGTATAAACACATTAGTAATATTTCATACTAATATTTAAGCAATTTTTGCATATTATTGACTTTTTCCCAAAATTTACACTTTAGATCCTCAAAATTGAACTTTTTACACTTTGACCCCTAAAGTTTTAACTTTTGTTCATTTCAATTATTAATCTTTTGTTTGACTTTTGAAATTAATTTCCCGTCATTTTAGTCTCTAAATTTAACCAACTTTAAACTCACAAAATATTTTGCATGAAGCTTTTCCAAATTTGAAGTACTTCAGGTTCATTGTTTTATGAAAAACAAAACACACATGCTTAAGTTGTTTAGCTTCATCCTTTCTATACAAAACATTCCATTTTGAATTTTCTCTTGAAGTCTTCTTACTTTTTACTCCCCCTAAACTTTTAAGTTTTACAAACTTAGAAGTTTCTGAAAATAGCATAAAAAGATCACACAAGTCATATTAATAAGCCTTCACAAGCACACAAAACATGCATAAAAGAAAACTGAAAGAAGAAAAGAAAACTAAGAAAAACATATGAATAAAAGTCTACAGTGAGATCATATCAGAGTAAGTCCAGCACATTGAATATTAATAAATTGTAAATAGTCAATGACACTGATTAAATCCTGATCAAGTGTGTTCCAGGTCAGCAGATAATGCAGCAAAGGAGACATATGATCTAAGGACAGATACAAAGTGTTTTTGGTAAACGGTGTAGCACACTTACTTTTTCAATTCTTGGATTGATTAAGGTTCATTTTAATATGACATGACATGTCTCACACAAAGTCATAGAGAGATCAACTATCATTAAGATATACAAGAAAGTACAAACTTCTCAACTTGAGTACCTGACATATATTCATAACCAGAGTTTATGTTTATAATTTAATTGAGAATTATCATGGATAACCATTTGATAATCTCTTAACCACTCATGATGAATGGGTTGTGCACATTGGCATCTTTTGACATCAGGAGAAAATCCAGGTCTGTAATTCCTTACAACAGAGGATATCTCATCACTTCAGGTCTATGATGACTCATAACAAAGAAGTGAGTTGACGCCTTTAACATAGCTCATAGTTAATCATATCACCACCAGGTGTGAGTGTTGTAACTTTACAAGCATACTATCCGATTAGCTAATGCTACTCATCAGTACTAAGATGAATACACATACATGCATAGAGGATTTAGTTGAATCACAAGAATTTACTTGTTCAGTCTAATTGCATGACCTTACCTACACATCTGATCTGATCATGTCAGACTTTATTGATGAGTGAAGTATGCAACTGAAACAACTGATGTACTATCATCTCTCACATATTGTAGATTTGATTCAATCCCTAAGAAATGTAAACTAATACTAAAGTAGTATTTATTTTCTATTTTTGTATTTCTTTTTTCATACACTGCACACATGCACATAATATATACAAAAAAGGCAATTAACATTGACAGTTGATCATGAAAAATTTCTAATTAGTTAAGGGAGGGTTTTGTCACACCCCTGGGCCCAGGTAGGGTGGGACGTCACAGATTAACAACAACATACATGGCAGCGAAAACAAACCAATATAAGAGCTCAAAGGGAGAGAACATCACATGGCATTTCATGTTTTTAAAAGACACCGGGCTGGAAATAGATCCAGCCCCAAATGTTTACATGTTTCAACATAAATTAAATAGTCATTGTATCAAATTGTTCAAGTCATAAATATGGTCACATAACTAATGCCATGGTCTCGGGGTTGAGTCTAAGTCTTCCATAACAGCTAAGAGTCTTCACGGGTTACCTAAAACATGCTCAAAAGAAAATAGTGTCAAATAAAAAGTTGGTGAATTCAAGTGCTTAAAGTTTCAAAAACAATAAAAGGAACTCTTAAAGTCCACAGTAAAGATTTTAGAATCAAGTGTGAAAGTTTATGAAAAATCTCATTTGATTTTAAAAGCATCATTTTTAGTATCAGTCATTGTGGGGTATCACAATCAACCCTTCACTTGGTCCCTGGTTGGCCTCTTCTAAACTTGTGTTTAACCGGATATTCCCGAAGGAAGGAACCAAGCCTCAAAATAGTGAAACATTCCTGCCAGGATGGTTCACCATAGTTTCTTATTCAAAACCTGTTACATGCCATAAACGACCCCTCAGGATCTCAGTGGGGTACCTCCCTGTAGCGGGAGCCACTGTGCGTGGGGGATTCCCCAAATAGATCTATCCACATAAAACAAGCGGTTCACAAAAGAATTAATGATCATGATATAAGTGTCAGTAGGTATCCAAAAGTCCTACATACAAGCATCAATTAAAGCACAATCATAGTTCATAACACAAAAGAGTATGTTTCATCCCAAAACAGTAAGTAAAAAGGGATCACTAGAGCTCACCTTAGATATTAAGCAAAGAAATCCTTCGTGTGTCGGGAATATCTCAAGTCTAGCACCCTAACATGAATATATTAAGTGATTAGCTACTGCTCCAAACCTATTTAAGATGCAACAAGAGTGTCTAATTCTTAGTTGGTCGGATTCGGCTTTGATTCGATTAGGGTTTATATAAAAAGTTTCCTTTTATGGAAAGTCAAGGTTCCTCATACAATCAAGGGTTTTTACATTACTAAGTCAAGAATATATGGTAAATATGCTATTAAAGTGACTAAAGTGCTTATTGGAGTTGATTATGAAGTTTAACAAAATTTTACAGTTTAGCCCCTGAAGTTTCCAAATTGATAGTTTCTACCCTTAAGTTTGGTTTCTTGTATTAGATGACCTTTATCACAAAAAATCAGGTTCAAGACCTTAATCTAACTTAATTTTACGGACACACACCTAAATTTTCAGTTTATGGACTCGGTTTATAAATTACGCGTTTACCGTTGCCGGTTACGGTAAAACCGAAGGGTTTAAGATGGTTACCTATGAGTTTTCATGTTTTTGAGTCTAGTTCAGGTAGCTAACTTTTTATAGTCCTTTTTATAAGTTTCCAACCTTTTAAATCACAAAATTTGCCTCTAGTAGTGGAAAGACTCGTTTTTACGTTTAAACCGTTAAAACGCGTTTTTAACCGGGTTTGACCATTTTAAAAGCTTGTTTGACCAACCATTCTACTTTTGAAGTTATTTTGTCATTTACCCTAATGGAATAACATGATTTCTATAATTTCTAACCTTATACCCATTTTTCTTAGATTTTCCTCAAAACGTCTCTAGGTTAGCACCCGTTTTCACTTAAAAATCCATTTAAATTACCTTTTGACCACTAAAAATTCCCATTGACTCCAGAACACTTTATTAATCCTTAATGAACCTGTAATTCTCTTTAAAAAGTTTATAGCCCAAGATTTCTTGTTTTTATGTAATTTTAGCATGTTTTCGGGTCCCGAAAGTGACCAAAATAGGTCTAAACACAACATGTCCTTTGTTCCAGAGATTAAACAATATTAACACTCTTAATATTCATCAAAACCTACTGAAATACAGTCCCAAATCATGGCCTAGTTGTTCTACACATCCATAGACTTCAAATACATAGAAAATGTCATAACCGACCACTACACTTATGTAAATCATTGTAACTTGAGTTTAACCATTACCACAACTTGGTCTATCTTAAAAATCAGATTGTTGGGGTGTCTAAAACTTACTTTTGAGCAGGTTATAACCCTTGTTTGAAAGGGTTTTCAAGAAAGTGTTTAAGGTGTGTTGTAACTTGTAGAAAGAGGGGTTTTTCATGGTGTTCTTGTGTTAACACCTTCCCTTCATGGTGTACAACCATTTTTAACATTCAAAGCAGATTATTAGGAGTTTAATGAGCTATTAGAAAGCAGGTTACAAGATTAGTTCTCAAAGGTTACAAGATGCACAAGTTAGATGGTGAGAATCACCCAAAAAGAGGGTTTTCTAGGTGTAACCCTTGTTACACCTATAGATTAATGTGTTATACTTGTAGGATACCTTCAAGAACATGGAAATCTCTCCAAGAAAAAGGTAGTAGTGAGAAGTTTCTGCTACAACAATAAAAAGTAGGGTTCTTAGGTGAAAAAATGGAGACAAACTTGAGAAATGACCAAAACCGACATATGGAGCTTACACTTGATGTAACTTACGGGTTGGAAGGTGTGGATGGTCATGGATGGTCTGGACTTCCTTGGATAAGGCTGGATAATCTCGACCAAAGGCTGGAATAACAGGTCTTACACGTTTCAAGCTTCAAAACTTCACCAAATGGCACCTTCTTGCGGTTTTGGTGTTGGCCGATGTTGTTGTTGTTGTAGCTCACGATTTTAGCTGCTAGAATGAGGCTGAAATGGAGCTTGAAACCGTGAGGGTAAGGGTGGTTTCAGCTGAGTTTGAGAGAGAGAGAGGGAGAGAAGAGGAGTGAGTCTTGCAAAGTGGAGAATTGCATGTGTGTTGTATGGATGAATGAAGTGGGTTGTGTGTAGTGGTAGATAAGGGTGCCCATTGGTGGTTGAGGGGGGCCAAATTTGTCCTCTAGTGAGGGATTTTCCTTTAATTTTTAATCTCAAAATAATTAGTAGTATTATTTTGTAGTGTAGTGTAAAATTGTTAGTTATAAAAGATGTTGTTAGTTGATAAGTCTAATGCATGATTATGCATGCTAGGTCTGAAAATTTCAAGTGTGTGTGTGCACATATACTTTTAATTGTTTCAATTGATATTGTATATCCTACTTAGGGTGGCTAATTGATATTCCCGGGCACTAATTTTCTAAGAGTCAAGACTTAAAAATAACTAAATTCACAAAAATCACATAGAATCATAAAATGGATCAAATAACGAATGGTGATTCTAACATTATTGATATAATTAAATTGTTTTCATTATTTGTACTCATAAGATGGGATATGATGCAATTAAGTTAGGGTTTAGAATAGTGACCTCGGGACCGGTTGTCACATTCTCCCACCGTTTAGGAAATTTCATCCCGAAATTTTAGCTTCGACTAGAATTTGTACGGGTGGGTTTAAAGAGGTGCGGGTAGTTCTTCCTCATCTCGACTTCACGTACCTAAGTGAATTCCGGCCCTCGTCTCGAGTTCCATCTAACCTTAACCTTGGGTATGCGGCTTCGCCTGAGTTGCTTAACCAAGCGGTCCGTGATCTCTATGGGTTCTTCCACGAAGTTCAGCTTATCATTGATTCTTGTCTCCTTCAACGGTAGCTCCAAGGTTTTGTCTACCAGGCATTTATTCAAGTTTGACACATGGAAGGTGTCGTGTATATAACTCAATTTCTGAGGTAGTTTCAGCTTGTAAGCCACAGGACCAATTCTTGCAAGTATTTCAAATGGTCCAATGTATCTTGGGCTTAACTTGCCTCTTTTTCCAAATCTCACGGTTCCCTTCCATGGTGCTACCTTCAACATTACTCTATCACCTATCTGAAACTCTATTGGTTTTCGTCTTCTGTCAGTGTACTTCTTTTGACGGTCCCTTGCTGCTCGTAGACGTTCCTTTATTTTGAAAATCTTATCAATGGTCTCCAATACGATATCAGGTCCCAACACTTGGCTATCACCAATTTCATTCCAACTCAATGGTGACCGACATTTCCTACCATAGAGAGCCTCATACGGAGCAGCATTGATACTTGTATGGTAACTGTTATTATAGGAGAACTCCACCAATTTAAGATGGTTATCCCAGTTCCCAACAAAATCAATCACGCAAGCTCTCAGCATATCTTCTAAAGTTTGAATAGTCCTTTCGCTTTGACCGTCAGTTTGCGGGTGGTAAGCCGTGCTTAAGTCCAGCCGGGTTCCTAAAGCTCGTTGGAGTGATTTCGAGAAACGCGAAGTGAAACGACTATCAGGATTGGAGATTATGGATAGTGGCTGCAGGATCGATTATGGGTCACTCAACAGATGGTTTTTCTCTCAAACTCACCTTGAACGACACTCAGCAAGAGTCTATAAAGAGTTGATCACAATATAACAAGTAACAAGCAGTAAAATAAACACAGGATGTAAATATTCAAGGTACTTTTATATATTCCTTCTCAACTCAAAGGATTACAAGACTCTTGGACTCAAATCTGTACTTAATGAGTTACAAGGAGAAGATATATATAATACTACCTACAGCCGGATATACTTTGATACCAGCTGGAAACCTCTAACCAAATATCTATACTACAAGACTATAGGTGAGGTATCTTAGACATTTTGCCTAAGAGTTGGTAGTCAGGACATGTCCCTGACTTACCTTTTTTTACCAACTAAAGTTGGTAACATGTACTATCATAAAAACGTGAATAGCATAATAAGGTATGGTCAACAACATGGCTCTTTTGGAAGATGCCATGCTGTATCAGAGTTCTGCAGCGGACTGTCAGGGACCATACTTATATCTACTGGACATAGCAATGTCTTCCGAAGGATAAAATGCTTCGGAAGAATAACTTCTTCCGAAGCCACTTATACTTCGGAAGACTGCTTCTTCCGAGGCTTGGAGTCTTCTTTGTCTTCGGAAGCAGACTTTGTCTTCAGCTCTTTCTTCAGACTTTGTCTTCGGAAGTCTTCAGACTTTGTCTTCAGCTCTTTCATCAGACTTTGTCTTTGGAAGCTTTCAGGCTTTGTCTTCAGCTCTTTCATCAGACTTTGTCTTCGAAAGCTTTCAGACTTTGTCTTCAGCTCTTTCATCAGACTTTGTCTTCGGAAGCTTCAGACTTTGTCTTTAGCTCTTTCATCAGACTTTGTCTTCGGAAGCTTTCAGACTTTGTCTTCAGCTCTTTCATCAGACTTTGTCTTCGGAAGCTTTCAGACTTTGTCTTCAGAATATAGTCTTCAGCTATTGGCTTCAGCAGTTGACTTCAGCTGTTGCCTTTAGTTGATATCTTCATCTCTTGTTCTTTAGACTCTCGGAAGATCTCATACTTAGCTTCGGAAGCCCTTGAATGTAGAACCAAAATGACTATGTGAAGTGGTTTTGGTTGCACCAGCCTCATCATGACCCAACAGTGGCACACCATGCCTAGCAACTATTTCATTATTATATAGTCGAGCCAGTCTTGACATGTCATAGTCTTCCCGAATTGGTAAGAAGTGAGCTGATTTGGTTATTATATCCACTATTACCCAAATAGCATGATGACCCCTAGACGTTCTGGGTAACTTGGTAACAAAATCCATTGTGACGTTATCCCATTTCCATTCTGGGATTTCTGGCTGCTGTAACGTCCCTCACGGTTTTTGGTTTTCAGCTTTTACCATGGCACAAGTTAGACATTTTCCGACATACCCAACGATTGATTTCTTGATTCTAGGCCACCAGAAAAGTGTCTTCAAATCCTGGTACATTTTATCACTTCCAGGGTGAACTGAATACCTAGATTTATGACCTTCGTCGAGAATTACCTCTCGAATTCCCCGATGCTTTGGCACCCAAGTTCTCCCTTCGCACTTATATGTACCATCATTTCCTGTTTCAAATCGCTTTTCCGTTCCACTTAATCCTTCTCCCGCTAAATTTTCCTCCTTTAACACTTCACTTTGAGCTTCTTTAAGCCTTGCAATTAGGTCAGTGTACACACTTATCCTTAAAGCTCGTACACGAAGTGGTTTTTCTCTCTCCTTTCTGCTCAAAGCATTGGCCACCACGTTGGCCTTACCGGGATGATAACGGATTTCACACTCGTAGTCGTTTAACAACTCAACCCATCTTCTCTGACGCATGTTTAACATCTTCTCGTCAAGAATTTGTTGCAAACTTCGATGGTCATTGTAAATGACGCACTTCGTGCCATAGAGGTAGTGCCTCCACATTTTAAGAGCAAACACCATGACACCTAATTCCAGATCGTGCATAGTATAGTTCTTCTCGTGTTCGTTTAGCAGTCTAGATGCATAGGCAATGACCTTGTTGTGTTGCATTAGCACACATCCTAACCCCTGACGCGAGGCGTCACAATAGACTACGAAGTCTTCGACTCCTTCTAGGAGGGCTAAAACAGGTGCACTGCATAACTTTTCCTTGATCGTCTCAAAGGCTTCATCTTGCTCTGGTTCCCACACAAAGCTTTTGTTCTTCTTAGTCAGTGCGGTCAAGGGTTGCACAATGCGTGAGAAGTCCATTATGAATCGTCGGTAGTATCCGGCCAATCCTAGGAATTGCCTAATCTCAGTGGGAGTTTCAGGATTCTTCCAATTCTTAATAGCCTCAATCTTGGAATGGTCAACTTGAATTCCATTCTCATTCATGACATGCCCTAGAAATTGGATCTCTCGCATCCAAAATTCACATTTTGAAAATTTGGCATATAGTTGCTCGTTCTTGAGTAACTCAAGAATTAGTCTGAGATGTTTCTCGTGCTCTTCCTTATTACTGGAGTAGATCAGAATGTCGTCGATGAACACGATCACAAACTTGTCGAGATATGGGCGGCATACACGGTTCATGAGATCCATGGATGCTGCTGGTGCATTGGTCAGCCCGAAGGGCATGACTAAGTACTCATAGGGCCCATACCTAGTTCGGAAAGCCGTCTTGGGTATGTCTTCTTCTCTTATCTTCAGTTGGTGGTAACTGGATCTTAAATCTATCTTCGACAAGTAGCTTGCTACTTGAAGTTGATCGAATAGGTCGTCTATCCTCGGAAGTGGGTAACGGTTCTTTATGGTTAACTTATTTAACTCCCGGTAGTCAATTCACATGCGTAAGGTTCCATCCTTCTTTTTCACAAATAACACCAGGGCACCCCATGGAGAGACACTCAGCATATGAATCCTTTGTCCAATAGTTCTTGGATTTGCGTCATCAGTTCCTTCATCTCAGGAGGGGCGAGTCGGTACGGTGCTTTGGCTACCGGTGTAGCGCCAGGCAGCAAATCTATTTGGAACTCAACTTGTCGATTCGGGGGAAGCCCCGGTAGGTCTTCCGGAAACACCTCAGGGTATTCAGAAACTACTGGGATATCCAAAATCTTCTTCTCCTCTTTGGTCTTCATCACGTAGATGATGAAAGCTGAGCATCCCTTCCTTAAGCTCTTGGTAGCTTTTAAATGGGATATCATGGGGCATAAAGTGTTACTCCTTTCTCCTTGCACCACTAACTCTTCCTTGTCGTTCAACGGTATCTTGAGTAGGCGTTCATCACAAATAATTTCGACTCTGTTCTTAGCTAACCAGTCCATGCCAACAACCACATCAAATCCTCCTAACTTAATGGGCATCAGATCTATTTTAAATGTACTTCCATTTAGATTTATTGAACAATCCTTGATGATTTCATTAGTTTCTAAAATATTGCCACCAGCTAATTCAACGGTAAACGTATCGGCTAAGGTACACGTAGCTAGGTCAATCAAGGATCTAAAAGCACTAGAGATGAAACTAGCAGTTTCTCCAGTATCAAACAAAACGGTAGCAGGATGATCGTTTACAAGAAACGTACCATTAACCACATCAGGTTCCTTTCGGGCTCCAGCTGGGTCCATCACAAAAGCTCTTCCCTTGGGCTTGTTGGGTTGGGTGTCCTTGTTTCTTGCTAGCTTGGGGCATTTGTTCCTCATATGCCCTGGATCTCCACACTCATAGCATTGCTTTCTAGGCTCGTAGGTACAGTCTTTAATCAGGTGACCAGGTTTCTTGCACCGATAACATGGCATGGGATTGCACTCCCCTTGGTGATGAAGCTTGCATTTATCGTAGAAGGGGCTTGTGCCTAGATACAACCTCCTTGCCTTTCCACCATGGTCACTTCGTCTTGCTTCTTCTCTAGGTCTCTTGCTTGAACCGCTACTGCTGTCGACCACCTTCCTAGTATCAAACCACTTCCTCTTCTCTTCCACAGCCTTCTTCTTATCCTCAGTTTTCCCATGTTCAATCCACCTAGCTCTAACTAGGTCGTCGGTCAGACTACTGGTAAAGTCGACTGCAGCCTGTATGGTTGTAGTCCTGGAAGACCGAACCATGCCCCTCACCCTTGGGTGTAACCCCCAGATGAAGTGGGCCACGCCCTTGGATTCTGGCATCACCAAGTGTGGTACTAGTCGGGACAATGCAAGGAACTGGTTGATGTATTCAGTGTAGTTCGGGTTCTTCAGGGAAAACCTCGGGATAATCGCGTACAACATGGATATCTTCAATTTTCTTTTCCTCGGGTTCTTTCTCAGTGACCATGGCTAGAAAAGTTGTATGACCCTTACGCAAACACTTCTGAGCTTTCATGTAGGAGATGATTCCAGAGACCATGCCACTCCTTTCGCCCTGAACCGATAAGATTTCACCACTAGGAAGTGGAATACGAACGATTTTCTCCCCACAGATGATCTCAGCTTGATTCTTGGATAGCCAGTCCATACCCACGACTACGTCGAAACTACCAAGTGTGACAGGCATCAGATCTATATCTATCTCGTGACCGCATAATCCTAGTCTGCACCCCTTGGCGATATGAGTTGCCTTGATTAGTATTCCGTCAGCTAATTCTACCACATAACTAGGTTCCATGACAGCTAGGGTTACATCTAAGAACTTAATGAATGTGTTGGAAACAAAACTCCTATCAGCTCCAGTATCAAATAGTATAGAAGCAAAACAACCATTCAGGGGAAACGTACCAGTAACCACGTTCTGGTCATCCCTTGCCTCACCGGAACCGATCATGAATGCGCGACCTTTAGCATTGCCCCCGTTATTTCCCTTGTTTCCACCCTTCAGCTGCGGGCAATCCTTCCTGTAGTGGCCCTCCTTACCACATTCATAACAGATTCTAGTCGCTCCGCCCTGGCGTTGTTGTTGGGGTTGTTGCTGCTGAGTCATTATTTCGCCCCGGCAGTCTTTGGCTACGTGACCCATCTTTCCACATCTCTGACAACGGAGTCGGTCACATGGGCCTTGGTGATGGAAGTTGCACCGGTTACACTTAGGATTCTTGCCCGCGTAGCCACTCGATCCCTGGCCATAGTTATTGTTGTTCTGATTGTTGAAGCTTCTTGAAGGGTCAAACTTTTTGGTCTGTTGTTGCGGGGTGTTGTTGGAGCTTGATGACTTGTTGTTGTTATTGCCGTCCCATTTCCTTTTGTGATCAGAAGAACCAGAAGTAGCGCCACGTTTGGGCAAGGTGCCCTGTGCCACTGGTCAGTGAGTTTATGGGCTAGTCGGATGGCCTGCTGAATGGTGACAGGATCAGCAGCCATCACGCTAGCCTGGATCTGAGGAGCCAAGCCATCAATGTACTTTTCGATTCGTTTGTAGGCCGGAGTCACCATCTGAGGACATAATGCTGCCAACTCGTGCGAACGAGTCGTGTACTCCTCGATGTCAGAACCAATCATCTTTAAGTTCCAAAATTCTGCCTCCAGTTTCTGGACTTCGCTCCTGGGACAGTACTCCTCTTTCATCAGAATCTTGAAGTCTTCCCATGGCATACCGTTTGCAGCACCAAGTCCTAGGGTTTGGACTTGTGAATTCCACCATGTTAGGGCTGGTCCCTCCAATGTGCCGGAGGCGTACTTGACCCGATTTTCATCAGGACAGCTGCACATGGCAAACACTGACCCAAGTTTCTCTAGCCAGCGAAGCAGTGTGACAGCGCCCTCAGAGCCGCTGAAAGAATGAGGCTTGCAATCCATAAACATCTTGAAGGTACAAACTGTTGGACCTCCTTGATTCGGGTTCTGGTTGTTCTGGTCCTGATTGCGGGCCTGTTCATAGGCTGCAAGCGCATCAGCCACGCGCTCGTTGATGATAGCATTCAGCTCGGCTTGGGTCAGAGTGATGTTTCCTCGCCCACCTGGGCGTCCAAGTCTTCTTCCAGACATGATTTCTTCAATTCACAACACATATTAATCAATAACCGGATAATAATTATTGACTATAATATATATTGTATCATGCTAGTAAGAATGAGTGATTTGGTCGCATATCGATAGTAAGATTTTATGAGGGTCCGAGGCCTTATGCCTCCTATGTATGGAATTGGAATTTCGTACTGGCCATTACCGTTATCACCCAATAGAGTTGCCAGTGTTCTCATGCACGACAAATTACAATTATGTGTGCACCCGTGATTCTAATTTGCTTTGCATGGTCACACATGGTTCCTCCTATTCGAGATAACATACCTTGTCCAATACCGAGTGTTATCAATGATAAAAGCATCAAAGATGTATTTGTTATGCCAAGAGTCAAATAACTAAGGTTGTACTTAGGTTGTACAAGTGAATTGGGTGTCTAAGTCCGATTCTCTAATCGACTTGAATATCTTAGTTGTCCCTCATTTACTGCTCAGACTAGCGTAGAGGATAGGATATGTTGGGAATAGTAACAAGTGTGAGAGAGTTGGAAGAGTGAGGTATTGTTTCTTTTTGTTTGTCATCGTTAAGCTTATCGCGTGTGTTAGATAAGAGTTTCGTGTTCCAATCATGGAAATGTTTGATTCAATTCGTTGTTGCTTTCACTCCGCAAGTGAAAGATCAAGTGTAAGCGTTGGTTGTGAGCGAGCGGGATCCTCCGCCCCTCTGTTAGCCGGTAGTGACACACATGTCATACCCACAGTGTTATGTTTGCTCAGCAGTGTAATGCCAATACACCAGGAGGTTGTTTGCACAATAGTGGTAACCGTGTAAAAGTGTTTGTGCAATACAAGTGTTGTGTCTAAGGCTATAGTCTAGATGCAATGCAATCCTAGTTCTCTATAACCTGTGGCTCTGATACCAATCTGTCACACCCTCAATTTCCACGAACGGGGTTTTACCGTTAGGCGTGTGACATACCAGGATCTCAGACACAGTCATATCGAACGACACTGTATGAATTATGAAATAAACAGCGACTTCATTCACACGAACATAATCAGAGTTTACAGTAGTGCGGAAGCATGATCAAAAGTTGTAAATCCATTACAATGCGGTTACAATAGCCATGTTTAAACAAAATGCTCAATGCTGAAAATAAACTAGATGAATGCATGTCCTGAGTGCGTTTTCCTGAAGCGTGCCTCAAAAGCTTATGCATTCCTGTGACCTGAGAAAACATGCTAAAGTGTGTCAACATAAAGTTGGTGAGTTCACAGGTTTAATTCAACAATAAATGTATTCGTAAGCGTTTCCATGTTTTTGCGTTTCAATGGTTTAGTACATAAAGCATATCGTTAGGTAGCTAGCCTATGTTCTTGTTACTTAGCGTTTCGAACCGAAGCTGACTGTTTACGTCCTATTGTGTTTGTACCATGTCTTAACCGACCGTGGCAATCGTATGTGTTCCGTCATGTCTCATCAGACCATGACGGGGTGTTCCACGTCTTAACCGACCGTGGCAATCGTAAGTTCCACGTCTTAACCGACCGTGGCAATCGTATGTTCCACGTCTTAACCAACCGTGGCAATCGTATGTTAGGTCAATTGTGCGCCCGTTTGACCTCCAATCAAGCTAGCGCGACTAGCCCGGGCGGGGTTTGTCAGACCCAGTAGTACTACTCAAAATTACCTCGCTAATCCCATTACTAACGGTTCGAGTGTGTGAGGACATGTGTGTGTTTGCACTAACGTAACAAGCGATATCAATATTACTACAACCATTTATGTAAATGTGTTTGCATGTTTTCTCCCCCAAACGAAAAGAGATGTAAAAAGGGGCCGTGAAACTCACAGATGATGTAACCAGTACGTAGGGTGTAAGTCTCCCAGGTGTTGTTCACGATGCGCTGTCAAACACCTATTGACAGTTGTGTTAAGCGTTAATGTTGTGTTTAGCGTTAATAGACATGTTTAGTCGGGTCGGGTCGCATGGGTTCGGTCGTGGGTGACACACACAAGCAGGCATACACGTATCAGACTTCATGTAGATCTCAAATGAGTTGTTGATATTTGTAAACAGTTAGGTTATTTCAGATTGAAAAGTATGTGCTTGTTGATTGCGTTGACTTTAATCTTTGTGGTCAAGAAATGACATTTTTATTGTTGTGAACTTATCATCAGACGATAGACACATCGCACACCAGAAGGATTCACTCAAAATGACTCAAATCGCATAACAAGGCTAGACGCACAACTGGACACTTCATTCGCACGAATAGGCCTTCAATCGTACGAATCAAGTTCCCTCGTACGATTGAACCCTCATTCATGCGACTCAGCGTTCAGTCGTACCACACATTCCCCAATCACCCGAATCAACTACCAATCGCACGAATGAACCTTCACTCGTGCGGTTGGGCCTTCAGTCGGGTGTCACTCAGTCGCACACATTCATTCGGCTGACTCAATCGCACACACTCATTCGGCTGACTTAATCGCACCATTCATTCGCACGTCCCACCCCAGTCGCCCCGATCAATCGCGCGAAGGAACCGGTCGCACGACTCAGTCGCACGGTTGGCCCAGTCGCGGACTGCAGCAGGTCGCGACTGCTGGGCAGGTCGAACGGCCTTCGGCTGTTCCGTGCTCGGTTTTATCACAATCAAGACTTCCAGAAACACTCTCCTAACATGTCTAAGTGGAATGCATACTCTGATTGACCTCACACGCACCCCCACGACCACATGCATTCGGGTTGAACCCGAACACCCGAATCCCATACTTGCAGCAGTGAAACGGGTGATAAAACGGATGAAAATGGTCGCCTACCTGTTGGGATCGTGATTCTTCAACTGTTGCGTGGTTTAGCCGGCGAAAACGGGCTCAATCGGGGTGGTTTTGGGTGCTAGGATGCACAATCGGAGGTGAAAGAGGGTGTAGGAGAGAAAGAGCAGAAAATGGGAGTGTTTGGCTGGTGGGTGGGTATTTATACCCAGCCCAGTTTGGCAATTGTCAGGTTTGGTCCCTGTACTTAGGTACCGAGTTCCCGAATTTGTTTCGGTTGATAACGACGTTGATGTGCGAGCTCTATTAATTAGTAGGATTCCTTAGGTAATCTCGTTTATGTGAATCCTCTACAAACACCCGCGTTAGCATTTTATCATAATTCGTTTAACGATGTCTGTGGTGGTGTTTGTACACGTTTCGAGTATTTGCGGGTACGGGTAAATGTTAACGACAACGATTTTGAAAAATGTTAATCTGAAGTTACGGGGTGTCACATCATCCCCTTGTTGCAGGAATTTTCGTCCCGAAAATTTGTACATCATGTTACGTGGTTTTTACGGGGTAGTACAAGACTCAACAGTTTGTGATGTGGAATAGAGTACCTGTGTATCTAAGAGGTGGATGCCTGGTTTTGAAACAGTTGAGGGTACTTCCTCTTCATCTGATCCTCGCGTTCCCAGGTAAATTCCGGTCCACGCTTCGAGTTCCAACGGATTTTAACGATAGGGATACGACTGCGTTTGAGTGTCTTGACCTCTCGGTCCATGACCTCTACTGGTTCCTCGACGAAATGTAGTTGTTCGTCCACGTATATCTCGTCCAATGGGACAATAAGGGTTTCGTCTGTAAGGCATTTCCTCAAGTTGGAGACGTGGAACACATCGTGTACCCCACGGAGTTCTTCGGGTAGATTCAGCTGATAGGCCACGGGGCCAACCCGTTTGACAACCTCAAACGGTCCCACGTACCTAGGGCTTAGTTTCCCTCGTTTCCCGAAACGGATCACACCCTTCCAAGGTGACACCTTCAAAAGCACCCTGTCACCTATTTGAAATTCTAACGGTCGACGACGCTTATCAGCGTAACTCTTCTGTCGATCACGGGCTGCTGCCATACGGTTACGGATTTGCACGATCTTCTCAGTCGTCTCGTGCACCAGTTCAGGGCCGGTGAGTTGACTTTCCCCAACTTCCGCCCAACAGATAGGTGATCGGCACTTACGCCCATACAGTGCCTCAAATGGAGCAGCCTTGATCGATGTATGATAGCTATTGTTGTAAGAAAACTCAACTAGCGGTAAGTGAGTTTCCCAACTGCTGCCAAAATCTATGATGCAGGCACGTAGCATGTCTTCTAGAGTCTGGATCGTACGCTCACTTTGGCCATCAGTTTGGGGGTGGTACGCGGTGCTCATATCTAGCCGCGTCCCTAGTGCTCGCTGTAAGGACTGCCAGAAGTGTGAAGTGAATCGAGCGTCATGATCAGAGATGATGGATGCCGGCACACCATGCCGAGAGACTATTTCCCTGAGGTATATACGAGTTAACTTTTCCATGCGATCAGTCTCCCGGATTGCCAGGAAGTGTACGGATTTCGTCAAACGATCCACGATCACCCAAATGGTGTCGCATCCGCTGGGAGTTCGAGGAAGCTTCGTGATAAAGTCCATGGATATCTGCTCCCATTTCCATACTGGTATTTCTGGCTGTTGGAGTAGACCAGACGGTCGTTGATACTCCACCTTAACCTAGAACAGGTTAGGCATCTGCTTACGTACGTGGCAATGTCAGCTTTCATATTCGGCCACCAGTAATGGACTTTGAGATCGTGGTACATCTTGTCTGAACCTGGGTGGATTGAGTACCGGGACTTGTGAGCTTCGTCCATCATCAGTTCCCGTAGACCTCCATACAAGGGAATCCAAGTTCGATCCATAAGTAGCGGATTTCGTCGGGCTTGGTTTCTAGTTGCTTTACCATGCCTCGTAGCGATTCGGCTTTCAGGTTCTCACCTTTTAGCGCCTCAAGTTGGGCATTGCGGATCTGATCCGGTAAACCGGTGTGAATGGTGAGTTGCAATGCCTGAACTCGTCTCGGCTTGGGTGTTTCCTTCCGGCTTAGGGCGTCTGCTACTACATTTGCCTTGCCCGGATGATACCTGACCGTACAGTCGTAGTCGTTCAACAACTCGACCCAACGACGTTGCCTCATATTTAGCTCTTTCTGTTCAAAGATGTGCTGGAGACTCTTGTGATCGGTGTAAATGGTGCACTTGGTACCGTACAAGTAGTGTCTCCATATCTTGAGTGCAAATACCACTGCTCCAAGCTCTAGGTCGTGTGTCGTGTAATTTTCTCATGTATCTTCAGTTGACGAGATGCATAGGCAATCACCTTATTGCGTTGCATTAGCACGCAACCGAGGCCTTGTATAGACGCATCACAGTAAACTGCAAAATCATCTGTCCCCTCAGGCAGGGATAGAATTGGTGCTGTACAGAGTTTCTGCTTCAGGATCTGGAATGCAGATTCTTGTCTATCACCCCAATCATACGTGATGCCTTTATGAGTTAATGCGGTGAGAGGTTGAGCGATCTTTGAGAATCCTTCGATGAACCGTGTATCCCATTCTCATTGACCACATGACCCAAAAAGTGGACCTCTCGCATCCAGAAGTCACACTTTGCAAATTTTGCGTACAACTGTTCTCGTCTCAACAGTTCCAGAATCAGTCTAAGGTGTTCTTCGTGTTCTTCTTTATTCCTTGAGTAGATAAGGATGTCATCAATGAAGACAATGACGAACTTGTCTAGGTAGGGTTTGCACACTCGGTTCATTAAGTCCATGAAAACCGCTGGTGCATTGGTCAACCCGAATGGCATAACCAAGAACTCGTAGTGGCCATACCTCGTTCTGAAAGCAGTCTTTGAAACGTCTTCTTCTCGAATCCTTAGCTGGTGATAACCCGATCTTAGGTCTATCTTTGAATAGTAACTCGACCCTTGTAGCTGGTCGAACAGATCATCGATGCGCGGGAGGGGATAACGATTCTTAACTGTCGCCTTGTTCAGTTCTCTGTAATCGATACACATACGAAAAGTTCCGTCCTTCTTCTTGACAAACAGAACTGGAGCTCCCCATGGTGATGAGCTAGGTCTAATAAAGCCTTTATCCAATAGTTCCTGTAATTGCGTAGACAGCTCTTGCAGTTCCCTTGGAGCTAATCTGTACGGTGCCCTCGCGATAGGGGCGGCTCCCGGAACCAAATCAATTTGGAACTCGACTTGGCGATGCGGCGGAAGACCGGGTAGGTCTTCAGGGAAAACCTCGGGATAATCGCGTACAACATGGATATCTTCAATTTTCTTTTCCTCGGGTTCTTTCTCAGTGACCATGGCTAGAAAAGCTGTATGACCCTTACGCAAACACTTCTGAGCTTTCATGTAGGAGATGATTCCAGAGACCATGCCACTCCTTTCGCCCTGAACCGATAAGATTTCACCACTAGGAAGTGGAATACGAACGATTTTCTCCCCACAGATGATCTCAGCTTGATTCTTGGATAGCCAGTCCATACCCACGACTACGTCGAAACTACCAAGTGTGACAGGCATCAGATCTATATCTATCTCGTGACCGCATAATCCTAGTCTGCACCCCTTGGCGATATGAGTTGCCTTGATTAGTATTCCGTCAGCTAATTCTACCACATAACTAGGTTCCATGACAGCTAGGGTTACATCTAAGAACTTAATGAATGTGTTGGAAACAAAACTCCTATCAGCTCCAGTATCAAATAGTATAGAAGCAAAACAACCATTCAGGGGAAACGTACCAGTAACCACGTTCTGGTCATCCCTTGCCTCACCGGAACCGATCATGAATGCGCGACCTTTAGCATTGCCCCCGTTATTTCCCTTGTTTCCACCCTTCAGCTGCGGGCAATCCTTCCTGTAGTGGCCCTCCTTACCACATTCATAACAGATTCTAGTCGCTCCGCCCTGGCGTTGTTGTTGGGGTTGTTGCTGCTGAGTCATTATTTCGCCCCGGCAGTCTTTGGCTACGTGACCCATCTTTCCACATCTCTGACAACGGAGTCGGTCACATGGGCCTTGGTGATGGAAGTTGCACCGGTTACACTTAGGATTCTTGCCCGCGTAGCCACTCGATCCCTGGCCATAGTTATTGTTGTTCTGATTGTTGAAGCTTCTTGAAGGGTCAAACTTTTTGGTCTGTTGTTGCGGGGTGTTGTTGGAGCTTGATGACTTGTTGTTGTTATTGCCGTCCCATTTCCTTTTGTGATCAGAAGAACCAGAAGTAGCGCCACGTTTGGGCAAGGTGCCCTGTGCCACTGGTCAGTGAGTTTATGGGCCAGTCGGATGGCCTGCTGAATGGTGACAGGATCAGCAGCCATCACGCTAGCCTGGATCTGAGGAGCCAAGCCATCAATGTACTTTTCGATTCGTTTGTAGGCCGGAGTCACCATCTGAGGACATAATGCTGCCAACTCGTGCGAACGAGTCGTGTACTCCTCGATGTCCGAACCAATCATCTTTAAGTTCCAAAATTCTGCCTCCAGTTTCTGGACTTCGCTCCTGGGACAGTACTCCTCTTTCATCAGAATCTTGAAGTCTTCCCATGGCATACCGTTTGCAGCACCAAGTCCTAGGGTTTGGACTTGTGAATTCCACCATGTTAGGGCTGGTCCCTCCAA
Source organism: Flaveria linearis (assembly GCA_024085815.1). Lineage (NCBI taxonomy): Eukaryota > Viridiplantae > Streptophyta > Magnoliopsida > Asterales > Asteraceae > Flaveria > Flaveria linearis. The sequence goes on from CM044005.1 coordinate 62,875,722, forward strand.
TGTGCCGGAGGCGTACTTGGCCCGATTTTCATCAGGACAGCTGCACATGGCAAACACTGACCCAAGTTTCTCTAGCCAGCGAAGCAGTGTGACAGCGCCCTCAGAGCCGCTGAAAGAATGAGGCTTGCAATCCATAAACATCTTGAAGGTACAAACTGTTGGACCTCCTTGATTCGGGTTCTGGTTGTTCTGGTCCTGATTGCGGGCCTGTTCATAGGCTGCAAGCGCATCAGCCACGCGCTCGTTGATGATAGCATTCAGCTCGGCTTGGGTCAGAGTGATGTTTCCTCGCCCACCTGGGCGTCCAAGTCTTCTTCCAGACATGATTTCTTCAATTCACAACACATATTAATCAATAACCGGATAATAATTATTGACTATAATATATATTGTATCATGCTAGTAAGAATGAGTGATTTGGTCGCATATCGATAGTAAGATTTTATGAGGGTCCGAGGCCTTATGCCTCCTATGTATGGAATTGGAATTTCGTACTGGCCATTACCGTTATCACCCAATAGAGTTGCCAGTGTTCTCATGCATGACAAATTACAATTACGTGTGCACCCGTGATTCTAATTTGCTTTGCATGGTCACACATGGTTCCTCCTATTCGAGATAACATACCTTGTCCAATACCGAGTGTTATCAATGATAAAAGCATCAAAGATGTATTTGTTATGCCAAGAGTCAAATAACTAAGGTTGTACTGAGGTTGTACAAGTGAATTGGGTGTCTAAGTCCGATTCTCTAATCGACTTGAATATCTTAGTTGTCCCTCATTTACTGCTCAGACTAGCGTAGAGGATAGGATATGTTGGGAATAGTAACAAGTGTGAGAGAGTTGGAAGAGTGAGGTATTGTTTCTTTTTGTTTGTCATCGTTAAGCTTATCGCGTGTGTTAGATAAGAGTTTCGTGTTCCAATCATGGAAATGTTTGATTCAATTCGTTGTTGCTTTCACTCCGCAAGTGAAAGATCAAGTGTAAGCGTTGGTTGTGAGCGAGCGGGATCCTCCGCCCCTCTGTTAGCCGGTAGTGACACACATGTCATACCCACAGTGTTATGTTTGCTCAGCAGTGTAATGCCAATACACCAGGAGGTTGTTTGCACAATAGTGGTAACCGTGTAAAAGTGTTTGTGCAATACTAGTGTTGTGTCTAAGGCTATAGTCTAGATGCAATGCAATCCTAGTTCTCTATAACCTGTGGCTCTGATACCAATCTGTCACACCCTCAATTTCCACGAACGGGGTTTTACCGTTAGGCGTGTGACATACCAGGATCTCAGACACAGTCATATCGAATGACACTATATGAATTATGAAATAAACAGTGACTTCATTCACACAAACATAATCAGAGTTTACAGTAGTGCGGAAGCATGATCAAAAGTTGTAAATCCATTACAATGCGGTTACAATAGCCATGTTTAAACAAAATGCTCAATGCTGAAAATAAACTAGATGAATGCATGTCCTGAGTGCGTTTTCCTGAAGCGTGCCTCAAAAGCTTATGCATTCCTGTGACCTGAGAAAACATGCTAAAGTGTGTCAACATAAAGTTGGTGAGTTCACAGGTTTAATTCAACAATAAATGTAAGCGTTTCCATGTTTTTGCGTTTCAATGGTTTAGTACATAAAGCATATCGTTAGGTAGCTAGCCTATGTTCTTGTTACTTAGCGTTTCGAACCGAAGCTGACTGTTTACGTCCTATTGTGTTTGTACCATGTCTTAACCGACCGTGGCAATCGTATGTGTTCCGTCATGTCTCATCAGACCATGACGGGGTGTTCCACGTCTTAACCGACCGTGGCAATCGTAAGTTCCACGTCTTAACCGACCGTGGCAATCGTATGTTCCACGTCTTAACCGACCGTGGCAATCGTATGTTAGGTCAATTGTGCGCCCGTTTGACCTCCAATCAAGCTAGCGCGACTAGCCCGGGCGGGGTTTGTCAGACCCAGTAGTACTACTCAAAATTACCTCGCTAATCCCATTACTAACGGTTCGAGTGTGTGAGGACATGTGTGTGTTTGCACTAACGTAACAAGCGATATCAATATTACTACAACCATTTATGTAAATGTGTTTGCATGTTTTCTCCCCCAAATGGAAAGAGATGTAAAAAGGGGCCGTGAAACTCACAGATGATGTAACCAGTACGTAGGGTGTAAGTCTCCCAGGTGTTGTTCACGATGCGCTGTCAAACACCTATTGACAGTTGTGTTAAGCGTTAATGTTGTGTTTAGCGTTAATAGACATGTTTAGTCAGGTCGGGTCGCATGGGTTCGGTCGTGGGTGACACACACAAGCAGGCATACACGTATCAGACTTCATGTAGATCTCAAATGAGTTGTTGATATTTGTAAACAGTTAGGTTATTTCAGATTGAAAAGTATGTGCTTGTTGATTGCGTTGACTTTAATCTTTGTGGTCAAGAAATGACATTTTTATTGTTGTGAACTTATCATCAGACGATAGACACATCGTACAGCAGAAGGATTCACTCAAAATGACTCAAATCGCATAACAAGGCTAGACGCACGACTGGACACTTCATTCGCACGAATAGGCCTTCAATCGTACGAATCAAGTTCCCTCGTACGATTGAACCCTCATTCATGCGACTCAGCGTTCAGTCGTACCACACATTCCCCAATCACCCGAATCAACTACCAATCGCACGAATGAACCTTCACTCGTGCGGTTGGGCCTTCAGTCGGGTGTCACTCAGTCGCACACATTCATTCGGCTGACTCAATCGCACACACTCATTCGGCTGACTTAATCGCACCATTCATTCGCACGTCCCACCCCAGTCGCCCCGATCAATCGCGCGAAGGAACCGGTCGCACGACTCAGTCGCACGGTTGGCCCAGTCGCGGACTGCAGCAGGTCGCGACTGCTGGGCAGGTCGAACGGCCTTCGGCTGTTCCGTGCTCGGTTTTATCACAATCAAGACTTCCAGAAACACTCTCCTAACATGTCTAAGTGGAATGCATACTCTGATTGACCTCACACGCACCCCCACGACCACATGCATTCGGGTTGAACCCGAACACCCGAATCCCATACTTGCAGCAGTGAAACGGGTGATAAAACAGATGAAAATGGTCGCCTACCTGCTGGGATCGTGATTCTTCAACTGTTGCGTTGTTTAGCCGGCGAAAACGGGCTCAATCAGGGTGGTTGTGCTAGGATGCACAATCGGAGGTGAAAGAGGGTGTAGGAGAGAAAGAGCAGAAAATGGGAGTGTTTGGCTGGTGGGTGGGTATTTATACCCAGCCCAGTTTGGCAATTGTCAGGTTTGGTCCCTGTACTTAGGTACCGAGTTCCCGAATTTGTTTCGGTTGATAACGACGTTGATGTGCGAGCTCTATTAATTAGTAGGATTCCTTAGGTAATCTCGTTTATGTGAATCCTCTACAAACACCCGCGTTAGCATTTTATCATAATTCGTTTAACGATGTCTGTGGTGGTGTTTGTACACGTTTCGAGTATTTGCGGGTACGGGTAAATGTTAACGACAACGATTTTGAAAAATGTTAATCTGAAGTTACGGGGTGTCACATAATTTGTTTCAAATAATCTATGCATCAATTCCTTACAAGGCTCCCTCTATATGAGGAGAGAATACGGGATACAATTGTACACAACCTTCCAATTTCCCACAGATTACCAATTTAAACAGTTTAAATAGTCATCAAGAATGGCATGGCCCAACACCATGAATACACAACACATGACAGATAATCATAAAAGTTTCAACAACATTGTATCGTAGAAATCAGTTCAAAATAAGACAAAGTCCATAGTATCAGAGTCTAGTTCTTACAAAGTGGAAGGTGCCATCACCCCCATGAATAATAATAATAATAGTGTCAAATAACAATAAGATTGTTTCCTTCGATTGTCCAATGACAGATAGTTCTTCCTCCTTCCACATGTCGCCTTCACATCCACTTCTTTTTCAGCCATCCCATCCATCCAGAGCTCTTCTTCCTCTGCTCCTGCTCCAACCTCTTCACCCTGTGTGACGCCATCATAGCTTGGAATTGAGCAGACTGGGAGGTCCTGGTAGCGTGCTGAAGAGTCAGCTCGTGGCGACGAACGGTCTTTAGGAGCTCCTCTAGTGCTGCATCAGTGGGTCCTACGTCACTAGCCCGGCGGCTGGATTGTGAATACCTATCCCCCTCCAGTACGCTAGGGTCGTCGTACATGTTGTGCCTCGGAGGCATCCAGGGCTCCTCCTGTGGGTGGCGTCAGTGTGGCTCGAACGGCGGCGGTGCGGGTATAGGAGTTCTAACCGGTGGTGGAGGAGGAGGTGGCATCCTAAATGAGACCGAAGGTCCAAGTCTAGCACTCTTTAATGGATGAGTGATGGTACGTGCTCCCCTATTCCCAATAGGCGGGATAGTGAGTGGGACGGAGCGACAACATGCGGCGAGTGGGAGCGCGTCCGGCTCGTGGAAGCTGTCGTCGAAGAAGTGTCCTCGGAAGCTTCAGTGTCCTCTTACGTGACGGATATCCATCCTGGGTGTCCACACCTCCTAAGGTATTCCTCATACTCTGTGCGCGGTTTTGCCTTCTTGGTGTCCCCCGTTGTTGCACTACTCTCAGTAGGGTAAGCAGATGCCTTTCCCTTGTCCGCCAAAGTTGTTTCCTGTAAAAAGACTTCATGAGTAATTTGGTTTCTCATAGCTCATGATAGTCTTACTAATAATATTATACTCATTGTACTAGTGATGGCATTAGTGTCTGGAATCTTTATGTATTCCTTATCAATGATATTAGAATCAATTGCTTCTCAAAAAGATGACTGGTAAGACAGTTCATAAAAAGAAATATCTATTTCAAAAGTCTGGTCAAAATAAGTTTCAAAGTTAATCAGCATTAAACAGAAAAGTCCAAACATAACTTAGAGGTTCCTGATGGAAATTACGCGTCCGGTAAATTCATGATTACGTTGATCAAGTGTAATCATCAATTTACCCAACCCGATCATTCCAACACTTTCCCACAAGGACAGTCCTAGGGTATCAGGGTTGTAGCCTAGGGTCTACTACGGTATTCCCGACTTCTCTACAACCTTTGGCTCTGATACCAATCTGTCACACCCCCGGGCCCAAGTAGGGTGGGACGTCACAGATTAGCAACAACATACATGGCAGTGGAAACAAACCAATATAAGAGCTCAAAGGGAGAGAACATCACATGGCATTTCATGTTTTTAAAAGACACCGGGCTGGAAACAGATCCAGCCCCAAATGTTTACATGTTTCAACATAAGTTAAATAGTCATTGTATCAAATTGTTCAAGTCATAAATTGGGTCACACAACTAATGCCATGGTCTCAGGGTTGAGTCTAAGTCTTCCATAACAGCTAAGAGTTTTCACGGGTTACCTGAAACATGCTCAAATGAGAATAGTGTCAACTAAAAAGTTGGTGAATTAAAGTGCTTAAAGTTTCAAAACAATAAAGGGAACTCTTAAAGTCCACAATAAAGGTTTTATAATCAAGTGTGAAAGTTTATGAAAAATCTCATTTGATTTTAAAAGCATCATTTTTAGTATCAGTCATTGTGGGGTATCACAATCAACCCTTCACTTGGTCCCTGGTTGGCCTCTTCTAAACTTGTGTTTAACCGGATATTCCCGAAGGAAGGAACCAAGCCTCAAAATAGTGAACCATTCCTGCCAGGATGGTTCACCATAGTTTGTTATTCAAAACCTGTTACATGCCACAAACGACCCCTCAGGATCTCAGTGGGGTACCTCCCTGTAGCGGGAGCCACTGTGAGTGGGGGATTCTCCAAATAGATCTATCCACATAAAACAAGCGGTTCACAAAAGAATTAATGATCATGATATAAGTGTCAGCAGGTATCCAAAACTCCCACATACAAGCATCAAGTAAATCACAATCATAGTTCATAACACAAAAGAACATGTTTCATCCCAAAATAATAAGTAAAAAGGGATCACTAGAACTCACCTTAGATATTAAGCAAAGAAATCCTTCGTGTGCCGGGAATATATCAAGTCTAGCACCCTAACATGAATATATTAAGTTATTAGCTACTGCTCTAAACCTATTTAAGATGCAACAAGAGTGTCTAAGTCTTAGTTGGTCGGATTCGGCTTTGATTCGATTAGGGTTTATATAAAAACTTTCCTTTTATGGAAAGTCAAGGTTCCTCATACAATCAAGGGTTTCTACATTAATAAGTCAAGAATATATGGTAAATATTCTATTAAAGTGACTAAAGTGCTTATTGGAGTCGATTATGAAGTTTAACAAAATTTTACAGTTTAGCCCCTGAAGTTTCCAAATTGACAGTTTCTATCCTTAAATTTGGTTTCTTGCATTAGATGACCTTTATAACCAAAAATAGGTTCAAGACCTTAATCTAACTTAATTTTAAGGACACATACCTAAATTTTCAGCTTATGGACTCGGTTTATAAATTACGTGTTTACCGTTGCCGGTTACGGTAAAACCGAAGGGTTTAAGATGGTTACCTATGAGTTTTCATGTTTTTGAGTCTAGGTCAGGTAGCTAACTTTTTATAGTCATTTTTATAAGTTTCCAACCTTTTAAATCACAAAATTTGCCTCTAGTAGTGGAAAGACTCATTTTTACGTTTAAACCGTTAAAACGCGTTTTTAACCGGGTTTGACCATTTTAAAAGCTTGTTTGACCAACCATTCTACTTTTGAAGTTATTTTGTCATTTAACCTACTGGAATAACATGATTTTTATAATATCTAACCTTGTACCCATTTTTCTTAGATTTTCCTCGAAAACGTCTCTCGGTTAGCACCCGTTTTCACTTAAAAATCCATTTAAATTACCTTTTGACCACTAAAAATTCCCATTGACTCCAAAACACTTTTTTAATCATTAATGACCATGGAATTCTCTTGAAAAAGTTTATAGTCCAAGATTTCTTGTTTTTAAGTAATTTTAGCATGTTTTCGGGTCCCGAAAGTGACCAAAATGGGTCTAAACACAACAAGTCCTTTGTTACAGAGATTAAAAAATATTAAAACTCTTAATGATCAAAACCTACTGAAATAACAGTCCTAGATCGTGGCCTAGTTGTTCTACACATCCATAGACTTCAAATACATAGAAAATGTCATAACCGACCATTACACTTATGTAAATCATTGTAACTTGAGTTTAACCATTTCCACAACTTGGTATATCTTAAAAATAAGATTGTTGGGGTGTCTAAAACTTATTTTTGATCAGGTTATGACCCTTTTTTGAAAGGGTTTTCAAGAAAGTGTTTAAGGTGTGTTGTAACTTGTAGAAAGAGGGTTTTTTCATGGTGTTCTTGTGTTAACACCTTCCCTTCATGGTGTACAACCATTTTTAAAATTCAAAGCAGATTATTAGGAGTTTAATGACACATTATAAAGCAGGTTACAAGGTTAGTTCTCAAAGGTTACAAGATGCACAAGTTAGATGGTGAGAATCACCCAAAAAGAGGGTTTTCTAGGTGTAACCCTTGTTACACCTATAGATTGACGTGTTATACTTGTAGGATACCTTCAAGAACGTGGAAAGCTCTCCAATAACAAGGTAGTAGTGAGAAGTTTCTGCTACAACAAGAAAAAGTAGGGTTCTTAGGTGAAAAATGTAGACAAACTTGAGAAATGACGAAAACCGACATATGGAGCTTACACTTGATGTAACTCATGGTTTGGAAGGTGTGGATGGTCGTGGATGGTCTGGAACTCCTTAGATAAGGCTGGAGAATCTCGAACAAAGGCTGGAATCACAGGTCTTGCACGTTTCAAGTTTCAAAACTTCACCAAATGGCACCTTCTTGCGGTTTTGGTGTTGGCCGATGCTGTTGTTGTTGTAGCTCATGATTTTTGCTGCTGGAATGAGGCTGAAATGGAGCTTGAAACCATGAGGGTGAGGGTGGTTTCAGCTGAGTTCGAGAGAGAGAGATAGAAGAGGAGCGAGTCTTGCAAAGTGGAGAATTGCATGTGTGTTGTATGGATGAATGAAGTGGGTTGTGTGTAGTGGTAGATAAGGGCACACATTTGTGGTTGAGGGGGGCCGAGTTTGTCTTCTAGTGAGGGATTTTCCTTTAATTTTTAATCTCAAAATAATTAGTAGTATTATTTTGTAGTGTAGTGTAAAATTGTTAGTTATAAAAGATGTTGTTAGTTGATAAGTCTAATGCATGATTATGCATGCTAGGTCTGAAAATTTCAAGTGTGTGTGTGCACATATACTTTTAATTGTTTCAATTGATATTGTATATTCTACTTAGGGTCGCTAATTGATATTCCCGGGCACTAATTTTCTAAGAGTCGACATAAAAATAACTAAATTCACAAAAATCACATAGAATCATAAAATGGATCAAATAACAAATGGTGATTCTAACATTATTGATATAATTAAATTGTTTCTATTATTAGTACTCATAAGATACGATATGATGCAATTAAGTTAGGGTTTAGAAAAGTGACCTTGGGACCGGTTGTCACAGGTTTGAATTAAAATGATTAAACCTTTTTCAGAGTTATCTCTGAGAAAATGATATCGAATTTCGATATGTTTGGTTTTGGAATGTTGGACAGAATTACCTGTTATAAACATAGCAGCTGTGTTATCAATATAAGTTGGTGTTTTCAAAAAATGAACCCGTAATCCAATAGTTGATTTTGCAACCATAGGATTTGAGAACATCCTGCTGAAGCAGCAATGCACTCAGCTTCTGCTGTAGACACAGAGACGTTGGTTTATTTCTTACATTGCCACGAGACTAATCGGGGACCCAGAAATTGACACCCACCCGTTGTCGATTTTCTATCTTGACAACAACCACCGTAATCACTATCTGTATATCCATGTAACTCAAAATTCCCTTGATAAGGGTACCATAACCCTAATGCTGGTTTACTTTTGAGATACCTAAATATGCATTTGACAGCAATTAGATGTGATTCCTTTGGATCTGATTGATACCTGGCACAAACACAAACCGCATACATAATGTCTGGTGGCGATGAAGTAAGATACATCAACGAGCCAATCATTGATCTGTATAGTGTTTGATCGTTAGATTTTCCTTTCGGATCAAGTTCAATCTTGGTGTTAACATCTGCAGGTGTTCTGATAGACTGACAGTCTTGCAACTTGAACTTTTTCAAGAGTTTGTCGACAAACTTCTCTTGATTTATGAAGATTCCATCTTCTATTTGCTTGACCTGTAGTCCAATAAAGAAGTTAATCTCTCCCATAGAACTCATCTGGAATCGAGACTTCATAATATCCTCGAATTCTTTGCACAACTTGGAGCTTGTAGATCCGAATATGATGTCATAAACATACACTTGTACACATAAGAGATCATCATCATCCTTCTTTATAAATAAAGTTGGATCGATTTGTAGTGACAACGTTTAAGTGTATCCATTCTTGTGTATCCATTCTGGATTAAGTGTAGTGACAACGTTTCATACCAAATCCTTGGTGCTTGATGAAGTCCATATAATGTCTTACTCAGCTTATATACTCGATGTGGGAATTCAGCATTCTCAAAGCCTGGGGGTTGCTTCATAAATACATCGTCAGTTATAGGACCATGTAGAAATGCACCTTTGACGTCCATTTGATACACCTTAAACTTCATGAATGAAGCATATGCCAGGAAAAATTGAAAATAGGTTCAAGACCTTAATCTTACTTAATTTTAAGGACACATACCTAAATTTTCAGTTTATGGACTCGCTTTATAAATTACGCGTTTACCGTTGCCGGTGACGGTAAAACCGAAGGGTTTAAGATGGTTACCTATGAGTTTTCATGTTTTTAAGTCTAGTTTAGGTAGCTAACTTTTTATAGTACTTTTTATAAGTTTCCAACCTTTTAAATCACAAAATTTGCCTAGTGGAAAGACTCGTTTTTACGTTAAAACCGTTAAAACGCGTTTTTAACCGGGTTTGACCATTTTAAAAGCTTGTTTGACTCACCATTCTACTTTTGAAGTTATTTTGTCATTTAACCTACTGGAATAACATGATTTTTATAATCTCTAACCTTATACCCATTTTTCTTAGATTTTCCACGAAAACGTCTCTCGGTTAGCACCCGTTTTCACTTAAAATCCATTTAAATTACCTTTTGACCACTAAAAATTCCCATTGACTCCAAAACACTTTTTTAATCATTAATGAACCTGGAATTCTCATTAAAAAGTTTATAGTCCAAGATTTCTTGTTTTTAAGTAATTTTAGCATGTTTTCGGGTCCCGAAAGTGACCAAAATAGGTCTAAACACAACAAGTCCTTTGTTCCAGAGATTAAACAATATTAAAAATCTTAATATTCATCAAAACATACTGAAATAACAGTCCCAGATCGTGGCCTAGTTGTTCTACACATCCATAGACTTCAAATACATAGAAAATGTCATAACCGACCATTACACTTATGTAAATCATTGTAACTTGAGTTTAACCATTTCCACAACTTGGTATATCTTAAAAATCAGATTGTTGGGGTGTCTAAAACTTATTTTTGAGCAGGTTATGACCCTTTTTTGAAAGGGTTTTCAAGAAAGTGTTTAAGGTGTGTTGTAACTTGTAGAAAGAGGGGTTTTTCATGGTGTTCTTGTGTTAACACCTTCCCTTCATGGTGTACAACCATTTTTAACATTCAAAGCAGATTATTAGGAGTTTAATGAGCCATTAGAAAGCAGGTTACAAGGTTAGTTCTCAAAGGTTACAAGATGCACAAGTTAAATGGTGAGAATCACCCAAAAAGAGGGTTTTCTAGGTGTAACCCTTGTTACACCTATAGATTGACATGTTATACTTGTAGGATACCTTCAAGAATGTGGAAAGCTCTCCAAGAACAAGGTAGTAGTGAGAAGTTTCTGCTACAACAAGATAAAGTAGGGTTCTTAGGTGAAAAAATAGAGACAAACTTGAGAAATGATCAAAACCGACATATGGAGCTTACACTTGATGTAACTCACGGTTTGGAAGGTGTGGATGGTCGTGGATGGTCTGGAACTCCTTGGATAAGGCTGGAGAATCTCGAACAAAGGCTGTAATCACAGGTCTTGCACGTTTCAAGTTTCAAAACTTCACCAAATGGCACCTTCTTGCGGTTTTAGTGTTGGCCGATGTTGTTGTTGTTCTAGCTCACGATTTTTGCTGCTGGAATGAGGCTGAAATGGAGCTTGAAACCGTGAGGGTGAGGGTGGTTTCAGCTGAGTTCGAGAGACAGAGAGAGAAGAGGAGTGAGTCTTGCAAAGTGGAGAATTGCATGTGTGTTGTATGGATGTATGAAGTGGGTTGTGTGTAGTGGTAGATAAGGGCACCCATTGGTGGTTGAGGGGGGCCGAATTTGTCTTCTAGAGAGGGATTTTCCTTTAATTTTTAATCTCAAAATAATTAGTAGTATTATTTTGTATTGTAGTGTAAAATTGTTAGTTATAAAAGATGTTGTTAGTTGATAAGTCTAATGCATGATTATGCATGCTAGGTCTGAAAATTTCAAGTGTGTGTGTGCACATATACTTTTAATTGTTTCAATTGATATTGTATATCCTACTTAGGGTCGCTAATTGATATTCCCGGGCACTAATTTTCTAAGAGTCGACATAAAAATAACTAAATTCACAAAAATCACATAGAATCATAAAATGGATCAAATAACAAATAGTGATTCTAACATTATTGATATAATTAAATTGTTTCTATTATTTGTACTCATAAGATGGGATATGATGCAATTAAGTTAGGGTTTAGAAAAGTGACCTTGGGACCGGTTGTCATAGGTTTGTATCATTTTTCATTCAAATCAAAGTTCAAATATGGTTGATTAAACCAATTGACTCGACTAAATATTCAAACCTGCCTGGTAAGAAAGCTTTGGTGAATAAGTCAGCCAACTGCTTTTCAGTTCCAATTTGAATTAAAATGATTAAACCTTTTTCAGAGTTATCTCTGATAAAATGATATCGAATTTCGATATGTTTGGTTTTGGAATGTTGGACAGAATTAGCTTTTATAAACATAGCAGCTCTGTTATCAATATAAGTTGGTGTTTTCAAAAAATGAACCCGTAATCCAATAGTTGAATTTGCAACCATAGGATTTGAGAACATCCCGCTGAAGCAGCAATGTACTCAGCTTCTGCTGTAGACACAGAGACGTTGGTTTATTTCTTACATTGCCACGAGACTAATCGGGGACCCAGAAATTGACACCCACCCGTTGTCGATTTTCTATCTTGACAACAACCACCGTAATCACTATTTGTATATCCGTGTAACTCAAAATTCCCTTGATAAGGGTACCATAACCCTAATTCTGGTTTACTTTTGAGATACCTAAATATGCGTTTGACAGCAATTAGATGTGATTCCTTTGGATCTGATTGATACCTGGCACAGACACAAACCACATACATAATGTCTGGTGGCGATGAAGTAAGATACATCAACGAGCCAATCATTGATCTGTATAGTGTTTGATCATTAGATTTTCCTTTCGGATCAAGTTCAATCTTGGTGTTAACATCTGCAGGTGTTCTGATAGACTGACAGTCTTGCAACTTAAACTTTTTCAAGAGTTTGTCGACAAACTTCTCTTGATTTATGAAGATTCCATCTTCTATTTGCTTGACCTGTAGTCCAAGAAAGAAGTTAATCTCTCCCATAGAACTCATCTGGAATCGAGCCTTCATAATATCCTCGAATTCTTTGCACAACTTGGAGCTTGTAGATCCGAATATAGTGTCATAAACATACACTTGTACACATAAGAGATCATCATCATCCTTCTTTATAAATAAAGTTGGATCGATTTTCCCTCTTGTGTATCCATTCTGGATTAAGTGTAGTGACAACGTTTCATACCAAATCCTTTGTGCTTGATGAAGTCCATACAATACCTTACTCAGCTTATATACTCGATGTGGGAATTCAGCATCCTCAAAGTCTGGGGGTTGCTTCACAAATACATCGTCAGTTATAGGACCATATAGAAATGCACCTTTAACGTCCATTTGATACACCTTAAACTTCATGAATGAAGCATATGCCAGGAAAAATCGAATGGATTCAAGTCTTGCCATTGGAGCAAACACCTCATCATAATCTATTCCTTCCTCTTGCGTGTATCCTTGTGCAACTAGTCTTGCTTTATTCCGTATTACGATACCACGATCATCAGTCTTGTTTCTAAACAACCATTTCGTGCATATCGCATTTTCACCTTCAGATAAATCCACTAAATTCCACACTTCTTGTTTACGGAATTGAAGATGTTCTTCTTGCATTGCTTCTATCCAACCATTGTCCTGTAACGCCTCGGTGACGTTTTTAGGAACAATCTGTGAAAGAAAATAGGAGTATAAGCAAACATTTACTTGTTCAGATTTACTCCTAGTAGTTCTTTCACTCAGAGGACCAATAATCTGGGATGTTGGATGGTTCTTGTGGATACGAGATGTCGGTATCTCAGTTCCTTGAACATTAACGTCCAGATTGGTTTGGTTCAGATTGGAGAGCTGATGCAATAAGGTAGAAGAATGTGGAGTGAAATTTGGAACTTGAGTCGGTGAATTGATAAAGTAATCAAAGTTACTATGATCAATTGTATCTCCAGAGATGGAAGATGTGCCAGACTCAGGTTGTCCAATTTCTATACCATCACTAGGAATAGGTTGTGATCCTTCTTGATCTAACGAGACTGACTGATCTGAAGCTGAATTATCATGATAATTGTCATTGAATTGTATCATTGAATCCTTGACAAATGAGAAGAATGGATAATCTGGGCGTGAATCATCTATATCATCAGAATCCAAATCATCACTGAAAGATCCAAGGTCTCCTCTAGAGTTTTTCTTACCTGTAGAATCATCAGATTGATTAAACAAGTTAGATTGAAATGAGTTTGACAAAGAATCTAAATCAAACAACCATGCAGGTTGAAACTGATGGAAAAGAGTTTTCCAGAAATTTAACGTTGAATGTTTCATTAATAGTATTTGTCCTAGAGTTATAAACTCTATAGCCCTTAGAAACAGATGAATATCCAACGAAAAACCCATTGTCAGCTTTTTCTTCAAATTTTCCTAAATGATCACTTGAGTTAAGAATCATAACTGGACAACCAAATGATTTTAAAAAATTTATGTTTGGTTTCCTGTCAAACATTAACTCATATGGACTTTTCTTTTTATCTTTCACAAGTAAGATTCTATTCTGAACAAAACAGGCTGTGGATATTGATTCGTCCTAGAAAGTGATAGGAATTTTGGCATCAGCTAACATGGATCGGGCAGCTTCAATCAGTGTTCGTTCTTCCTTTTGTAGGATTCTTTATGCCCAAGACACATAAAATATTGATGCGGTTAGTACGTTATGATCCAAGTCGGGTTATACCCAATAACAAGCTTAGAAAACACAAACCGATATTTAATTGATGATATGATCATGCAATTAAATATAAACACCAATTTAGAAAAATGGCTTTTCTAAATTTGATGCATATGAGATAGAACAACTTATTTAAATATTTTGTTCAAACATTATTATTTGAAATGTTATTTAACTTAATTAGATAACATCAAATAATATATTGGGTATTTGAGTTATACAATTAAGTGTTAATTGTATAACTTACTAATTGACTAGTTAATGTTCGAGTAGTAAAAAACTTTGAGAGGGAAAACCCTCTTGATTTAAAAGTTTGGCCGGCCCCCTCCCTCATTTTTGATTGGACCCTTGCCTTCTTGAGACTCCCCAACATTTACTAGTCATACACACTACCAAAATAATCATTCTCACATGCAACTAAAAACAAAAACACTCTCTCTTCTCTCCTCTAAGTTTCAGAAACTCCAGCAGGAAAAAGAAGAGTTTGGAGCTGTTTTGGGTGTTGATTTCTCCCTAGCAAGAAGTGTTTGCTATCATGCTTGGGGTATACAAGCTTGAGGGATCCTCTCCTTGGAGCCTTGGCCGTTTTTGGAGCATCCAACACATTCTTTTTGGTCGATTTTGCTGCTGCAGAAAGGTAGTAATCACAGCTCAATGTAGCTGTGATTTTATGTGCATTTACATGTATTCATAGCTTGTGTATTCACATATAGTGATCCTTTGATATATGGGTTTGTTTTATACATATCTTTGACACCTAAAAACATGATTTTTCAGTTTATAATCATGTTACAAAACATATATATCCGCTGCGTTTTTCTGAAAGTTTAAATGGTTAAACTTGGTTTTATGTTCTAACGAACCCATCAATGGCATCAAGAGCCGGTTATGTGGATAGCTTGCTTGTTCTTGTCCTTTATAATTGTTTTATGGGACTTTATAACCCTTTTAAGGGCTGCTATATTTTTGTTTTGTTGAATCCCCAACTTTCAAGGTTATATTATACATGCTAGTGATTAAACCTTGAAAAATATATATGTTGATATGTTGTGTTGTTTGGACAACATCTAAACCCGAAATTTTCAGTTTATCTTGGCTGAAAATTCGTGGGTTTTGAGGGGATTCATAGTTATATTTTGGATGATATGATGGATGTTTATTTTAGTGCATAACCTAGCCATTCACCTTGTGTTGTTTGGATGTTTGTAATGGTTGTATTCATTCATTCAATTGGGTTGTATTATCTATTTTTTGTGCTTTGTTTCAAGTGTAATTTATTTATTATTGGGTTGTCATAAATAGAATAGGTGCATTTTCATTTTACTAGATATCTTGTATTAGGACTTTATATCTTGTAATGTGAAGATATATGGATTGGAAGCATAAAGGAGAAACATGGAGCATTTTTGATGCGGTTTCAAGTGGGAGGCTTTTGGAAGCTTTCTATGTGATTTGTTTGTGACCCTCAGGAATGCCCTATGGACCACACTTGTGATGGAAAACAAGTGTGGACCACTTTAGATGCTATGGTTATGCACATATGCAAATTGTGGTTGTTTATATTAGGCTTGTTTGATTGTGGTTTTATGAATGATTGTATGATATTTTGATATGATAAACAATCTTAATAAAAATGATCTTAACAAGCTAATATAATATGGTTCTTAATCATTAAGTATTAATAAATGGTTATTAAAAGGATTAGTGGTTTTATAATAAAATGGGTTTTATTAAAAGAACCATAGGGTATCTTGTATTTGAAAGCATGCAAATACAAGTACATAGAGTTTTCTAAACTAGAATTGTGAAAACTTTAAATACCTAACAAACAAGTTTAACACCGTCCTTTTGCACAACACTTAAGTCATTTGGAAACTCTTAAGGGAATAAAGGTCACCTAACCATTTTGAGGGATCTTGTGACTTAAGGTGGGAATACCACATTGGTGGGATAAAGGTCACCTAACCACTTATGTTGGTAAACTCACATGTGTGTGCAAGTAGGGTAACTTGATTTACAAACCATGTTAAATGGATCACCTACAATATGGTTTCCAAATGGTGTTGATGGGATTAACGTGCTGACTTTACATATGATGTTCAAAAGTCGATCCCATACCTCTAGAAGTTGCAAGTGGTTGCAACCGTCAATCGTTGACTACCTTATTAATTTAAATCGTGGGATAAAGGTCACCTAACCACAATTTAAATGTAATGTTGGGTTCTAGATTTTAATATAAAATGACCTTAAAAAGCATTAATTATTAAAATTGGCAATATCGAAAATACTAAAATAGATCTTTGTTAAACTTTGCAGATGGCCACCAATAATGAAAATCATGATAACTCATCCGCGTCCAACCAATCATTACGAGCGATCCTCCAAAAGGAACGTCTAAATCATAACAACTTTATTGATTGGTATCGAAACTTGAGAATCGTTCTCAAGCAAGAGAGAAGATCATATGTTTTAGACGACCCTATCCCCGATCAACCTACTGAGGATGATGAGGAGGCCTACAACGATTGGCTGAAATACACTGAGTACTTTGTCCAAGTGTCTTGTCTCATGCTAGCGAGCATGACTCCAGATCTCTAAAAGGAGTATGAACATCACGGAGCTTATAACATGATAACCCAACTGAAGGAAACGTTCCAAAAGCAAGCAAGGGTTGAGCGCTTCGAAACGGTTCGAGCACTCCATGCATGTCGTATGGACGACAACCAATCTGTTTCATATTATGTACTTAAGATGAAAAGTCATATTGACCACCTCGAGAGGCTTAATTGTCACGTCTCGAAGGAATTGGCCACGGATTTGATCCTAAATGGCCTTACCAAGAAGTTCAAGACATTCGTGTTGAACTACAACATGAATGCTTGGGACAAGAGCATTGGTGAGCCTCAATGCTCAAAACAGCCGAGGCGGCCATGGGTAAAAGGGTTTTACCCGTTCTCATCATCAATGAAGGTGGGAATAATAAAAGGCCTCATCCCGTACCCAAGGCAAAGGTTGCCAAGGTAAGGGACCCGTTTGAGTAAAAGGGAAAGGGGTGGCAAGGGTGCCACCCAAACCACAAGACAAAAAGCAAAAGGTTGCTACAAATGACCCATGCTTCAAGTGTGGGGAGATAGGACATTGGGCAAGGAATTGTCCTGTCCATCTCCAAGAGTTGAAAGCTAAGAGGGATGCCGGGCAGACCTCAGGTACAATATACATGATTCATATTGATCTTAATGTTACATCTTCTAACACATGGGTATTGGATACCGGATGTGGAACTCATATTTGCAATTTGTTGCAGGGGTTCACAAGAAGTAGGGACTTCAATCAAGGGGATGTTAGCCTCTTCATGGGCAATGGAACTAAAGTATTAGTTAAAGCTCGTGGGGACTACATCCTAAAACTTCCAAGTGGCATGGATGTTATTTTGAAGAATGTTTTGTATGCTCCTAGTTTGTCTAGGAACATTATTTCTGTATCCCAATTAAGACATTATGATTATGTATTATCCTTTATTGAAAATGATATTCATGTTTCTTTAAATGGTATGTTCTATTTTAAAGCTATTCCCATTAATGGTATTTATGAATTGTTTCATGAAAATACTTTAAATAGTTCATTGTACCAAACTAACACCAAGAAACTCAAGTTGGACTTGAGTGATACCTATCTTTGGCATTGTCGTCTTGGTCATATAAACAATAAACGTTTACAAACACTTCAAACGAATGGTCTTTTAAAAACAAATGAATGTGATTCATTTGATGTTTGTGAATCTTGTTTACAAGGTAAGATGACTAAGGCACGCTTTAGTGGAACTACCAAAAGGGCAAAAGATTTATTAGGAATCATGCATTCGGATGTATGTGGTCCTTTTAAACCAATGAATAGGAATGGTGAAAAATACTTCATTAACTTTACCGACGATTATAGTCGCTATGGGTATGTGTACTTATTAAGGCACAAAGACGAAGCTTTTGAAATGTTCAAAATCTTCAAGAATGAAGTAGAAAATCAACTCAACAAGTCAATTAAAGTTCTCCGTACCGATAGAGGAGGTGAATACCTAAGTGATGTTTTTCAAGATCATCTTAGGAGTTGTGGGATTATCTCACAACTCACTCCACCTGGAACACCATAACCTAATGGTGTGTATGAGAGGAGGAATCGAACCTTATTGGATATGGTTCGATCTATGAGGGCTAGAAGCATATTGCATCTATTATTTTGGGGTTTCGCTTTGCTCTCCGCGGACCGTATTCTAAATATGGCCCCAACCAAAAAGGTGGAAAGGACACCTTTTGAGATATGGCATGGAAGAGTTCCATCCCTATCATACTTAAGGGTCTGGGGTTGTGAGGCTTATGTTAAGACTCCCACCCCAAACAAATTAGAAGTCCGATCCACCAAGTGTATCTTTGTTGGATATCCTAGAGATTCTATGGGATATTATTTCTATGATCCACTGGAACAAAAGGTGTTTGTTGCTAGAAAGGGTGAGTTCTTAGAAGCAAAGTTCCTTATGGAAGGAGCTAGTAGTAGAACAGTGGATCTTGAGATAGATCAAGAACCACAACCCGATGCACGTTTGGTTGAAAGTAGCACTCAACATGAGGATGTTGAGGATGATTAAGGGGTTGATCAATACACACAAGACGTTTGCAGAAGTGGTAGAACTAGTAATCCACCTGAAAGATACGGATTCTTCATGGATGGATGCTATGTGGTAGATTCAGATGAACCAACCACACACCATAATGCAATGTCTAATTCGAATTTAGACAAATGGCTAGAAGCCATGAATGTTGAGATGCAATCCATGTATGACAATCAAGTTTGGGAACTTGTTGTACCACCTCTTAAATCCAAGGTAGTTGGAAGTAAGGGTTTTCAAGAAGAAAACCGATATGCATGGAAACTTGGATACTTATAAAGCTAGACTTGTAGCAAAGGGTTTCACTCAAACTCAAGGGGTTGACTTGTAGCCTGAAGGTTTTGTCGATCCAAAACATCCTAATAAAGTATGCAAGTTAAAGAAATTAATCTATGGATTGAAACAAGAATCGAGAAGCTGGAATCACCATTTTGATGAGGAGGTTAAGAAATTTGGCTTCATCAAAAACGCTGATGATGCTTGTGTGTATAAGAAGGCTAGTGGGAGCACAATAACTTTCCTAGTATTGTATGTTGATGACATACTACTATTTGGAAATTACATTCCAACCTTGGAAGGTGTAAAAACCTGGCTTGGAAGTTGTTTTTCCGTTAAGGATCTTGGTGAAGCCGCCTATATTCTGGGAATAAAGATCTATAGGGATAGATCAAGGCGGTTGATTGGTTTGAATCAAAGTGCATACATTGATAAGATCTTGAAAAGGTTCAAGATGGAGAACTCTAAGAAAGGTACCGTACCTATTCAAAGACGAACGATATTGAGTACGACTCAATGTCCAAGCTCAAAGGATGAGCAAGATAAAATGAAGGCAATCCCATACGCATCTACTATTGGATCCATCATGTATGCAATGATATGCACTCGACCGGACGTATCATGCGCTTTAAGCATGACAAGCCGTTACCAGCAAAATCCTGGAAACAGTCATTGGATGGCTGTTAAGAACATACTTAAGTACCTAAGGAGGACAAGAGATATGTTCCTAATCTATGGATCTGGTGATGAGGAACTCGTTGTAAAAGGTTACACGGATGCGAGTTTCCAAACCGATCATGATGATTCTTGGTCACAATCGGGATACATTTTCATTCTGAATGGAGGAGCGGTCTTTTGGAAGAGCTCCAAGCAGGATGTGGTGGCTCTATCAACTATAGAAACAGAATACATCACCGCCTCATTGGCAGCTCAAGAAGCTGCATGGTTGAAGAAATTCATTACCGATCTAGGGGTTGTCCCTTCCATTCAAGACCCCTAGAGATCTTTTGTGATAACGAGGGTGCGATTGCTCAAATCAAGGAACCCCGTGCTCATCAAAAGACTAGGCGCATTGAGCGGAGATTCAACTACATACGAGATGAAGTTGAAAAGGGAAAGATATGTATTCGCAAAGTTCACACGGATCAAAACATTGCGGATCCTCTCACGAAGCTCCTTAAAAAGGCAAAGCATGAAGGTCATACTTGTGCCATGGGACTTTGATATTCTAGTGATTGGATTTGATCTGTAAATTTTGTATTTGGATATATGGAACTCTTTATTATTTAAATAAAATTATTTGGTTATAATGTTTCAATTAATGTTCCAATTTAGCATGTTTAATCCATGAGTAAATTGTTTACTCTAAATGTCCGTAGTCGTTCATACTTGTGGGAACAAGTGTGAGAGTAAGATTATTATGAACTTAGATTGGTTCATATTCATAAGGATGAATATAGAGCAATAGGTTGCTACCAAGGTTCATAGATATTTGTGGGATACAAATATTGGACTAACCCGCATCTCAAATTTTACTACATGGAATTTTATTGAATGATCATAAGTAAATTTGAGTAAAGGTGAATATCATTTGGTATCCTCCGACATGAGATACATATTGGGTTTTGATATTCACCAAGTATTATACCTTGAGCTAATTCTTCACTGTCCTGAAATAGTGGACAGTACATAAGTTTGAACAACAAAAGACAACTCAAACAAGAACCTCCAGCTTCATCTTCTAATCCACAACAGGGTCAAACTCCCTCTCTTTCTGAACCTGTGATCAACAGCAAGGTCAAAGGCCAAAGGCCAGCCTCTTCAACTATTGATCAACAGCAAGGTCAAAGGCCAGCCTCAACTTCTGACCCACAACAGGGTCAAACTCCCTCTCTTTCTGAACCTGTGAGGGAGGAACACCCAACTGAGGAAGACATAACTAATCTACAAGGTGCTGCAGGCCAGTCTTCTCAGTAAAAGACTGCAAAGAGGAAGAAGAGAATGGCTTCTAAATCTGATGCAAAGAAGAAGAAGAAGTCAAAATCAACCTCCTCTGATCCTCAGGATGAATCAGAACATCCTAAGGAAGTGTAAGAAGAGAAAGCCAAATCATCTCCAATTCAAATGGCTCCTCTTGCATCAGGAAGACAGTGAGCTGCTGAATATCCTCAAGTGTTTTGGTAGCATTAGCCTAGGGGGAGTTTGTAAGGATTCCTAGAAGTCTGATGCAGCCAAAACACTCTTGAAATCATCTGCTGAAGGTAACAGCTGAAGACATCAGCTGAAGACAACAGCTGAAGACAACAGCTGAAGGTAACAGCTGAAGACATCAGCTGAAGACAACAGTAGAAGACATCAGCTGAAGACAACAGCTGAAGGTAACAGCTGAAGACATCAGCTGAAGACATCAACTGAAGACAACAGCTGAAGGTAACAGCTGAAGACGACAGCTGAAGACATCAGCTAAAGATATCAACTGAAGGCAAAGTCTGAAGACAAAGTCTGAAGATTGTTTTCAGTAGTTGTCACAACAACTGAAGAAGTATTCTTCAGTAGTCGTTGTCACAACAACTGAAGAAGTATTCTTCAGTAGTTGTGATGATCCTTCAGAAGTTATCACAACAGCTAAAGAAGTATTCTTCAGTAGTTATCACAACAGCTGAAGAAGTATTCTTCAGTAGTTATCACAACAGCTGAAGAAGTATTCTTCAGTAGTTGTGATGATCCTTCTTCAGTAGTTATCATAACAACTGAAGAAGTATTTCTCAGTAGTTGTGACAGTTCTTCTTTCAGTAGTTTTATGAAATGATCAAGTCCTCCTGCATGCTGCACAGAACATGAAGTAGTATTGCTACAAAAGTTTTACACCAATTCAGAAACATTTCAAGTGTAAAATCTTTCATAGCCAAGACCAATATCTTCAGAAGCCAGAAATGAAGTCTTTCTTTGCTTCAAGACAAAGTCTGCTGAAGCCAAGAAACCATGACAGATTCTTCCGAAGACTTTTATCATACATGCTTTATCTAATGCACTTTTCTACAAAGCTGAACCACTTTGCCGCTGCCCACTCTAGTTGGTCACCAACTTGTATGAGTTGGTGAAAAGGTCCATGCTTTAGGAAAACTGTACATTGAGGTCTTGGGTCAAACCTTTCTACTTTATGTACCTTTATCTTTTTTGTAATATATTAGGATGTGAGCTATGGCATGTCATAGTCACTAGCCAAAAGGCAAATCTGCCTTTTGACTCTACATGGATTGTGTTGTCTAATTCGTGTATCCAGCTGGCCTTCAAAGTATGTCCGTCTATAGGTTGTAGTATAAAGTTTCTCAATATCTTGTAATGTATGCATGCTGAATACTTGTAGCTTGAATTTGAGAAGCAATATACAACATCCTTGAAACCCAACCACTTGTGTTGTTATCTTTTCTTTCTGAAGTTACTTGTGTGTTCATAGCATCATCATAACCGGTTCCCATTTGATCTGTTAAGTGTTCTAATACACTCTCCTCATTGTGTTGTTGTGTTGTAAGTGCTAAACTTCACCCGGTCCTGCATTACCAAAAGTCACTACAATCACAGAACCTGGGAGTTCTTCAAGGAGTATGGATATTAAGGACTCACCATCCTCTCTTGTAATTATTCCTACTCAGCAACCTCCTAAAGTTCACATTGATGTGAACATCCTAGACTGCTTGTTTCAAAGTCTTTTTGGGGAGGTGTATCAAGGCAAGAAGCTGAAGAAGATAGACCAAGGCAATCAGGTAATATCATTGGTCAACTGGATGTTGAGGCAGACCCTGAGATTAGCTTCAAAGGGAAAACCTTGACTGAAGGCCCAGTGATAGAGCCTGAAAGTCCTGTCTTACAGTCAACTGATGAAGTGACAGAAATTGAAACACCTGTCACCACAACTACTTCAGCAACTCAACCCCTCAGTGAAACATCTGCCGGTGAAGGTGTATCACGGTCTCTCTCTGGTCAGAGTTTGGATGCTACACCAAGCAATGAAGGCGAAAGCTCTCTCCACCCTATGTCACAAAGGTCTGTGGGTGACAAGGGGAAAAGGGTTCTAACCCCTGAGGAGATTGAGGAGGAGGAAAGAGAGAGAAAGAGGAAGCTAAGGGGAGTAAGTTCCACTGGGTCTTCAAGCTTCATGCAAGCTGCAATCAGGGCTGCTCACAGACCAAACACTCAAAATGATGAATTGAGGGCAGTCAGGATACTTACTTACAGACCGGGAACTATGACATAGATGAGATTATATCTCTCCCCTTAGAAGAATAAATTGATCTGGCTGACATGGAAATGTCAAGAGAAAGGAAGGAAGCTGAAGATGCAAGAATTCTTCTTGAGATTAAAGAGAAGAAAAGACAACAAAGATTATACAAGCATATTCCTACTCTCTCGCCAGTTCAAGAAAGTGTTGTGCAAGAGGCTGTGGCTGCTACATAAGAACCTCAGGTAGATAAAGAAACAAATAAACAAAGAATGATAGACTACTTGAGTGCCACAGGCTTCTACCAGGCAGAAGCACTTCTTCCTTTGTCCTTTGAGTACATTGAGTTTGAGTATCTCAAACAACTTGAACTTCAAGTACTCAAAGAACAGAAGTAACAAAGAAGAAAATAAGGGAAGAAGCTGCTAAGTCAAGAGCTCTCATTCAGAAGAACTTAAAAAAATCTGATGATAGACAAAGAATGATGAGCTTCTTGAAGCTGTATGGATTCTCTGGAATGAGACTTGGCCCTATGTCTCTATCTACTCTGGATGAGCATATCAGGGTGATCAAGCAGAAGATCAAGAGTGGAGAGCTTGCTGACTTGCACACTCCTCCAAGTCAAGCCCTACCTCAAGTAGAGGTTAAGTTTGAACAACAAAAGACAACTCAAACAAGAACCTCCAGCTTCATCTTCTAATCCACAGCAGGGTCAAAGGCTAGCCTCTTCAACTATTGATCAACAACAAGGTCAAAGGCCAGCCGCAACTTCTGACCCACAACAGGGTCAAACTCCCTCTCCTTCTGAACCTGTGAGGGAGGAACACCCAACTGAGGAAGACACAACTAATCTACAAGGTGCTGCAGGCCAGTCTTCTCAGTAAAAGACTGCAAAGAGGAAGAAGAGAATGGCTTCTAAATCTGATGCAAAGAAGAAGAAGAAGTCAAAATCAACCTCCTATGATCCTCAGGATGAATCAGAACATCCTAAGGAAGTGCAAGAAGAGAAAGCCAAATCATCTCCAATTCAAATGGCTCCTCTTGCATCAGGAAGACAGTGAGCTGCTGAATATCCTCAAGTGTTTTGGTAGCATCAGCCTAAGGGGCGTTGTAAGGATTCCTAGAAGTCTGATGCAGCCAAAACACTCTTGAAACCATCTGCTGAAGGTAACAGCTAAAGACATCAGCTGAAGACAACAGCTGAAGACAACATCTGAAGGTAACAGCTGAAGACATCAGCTGAAGACAACAGCTGAAGACATCAGCTGAAGACAACAGCTGAAGGTAATAGCTGAAGACATCAGCTGAAGACATCAACTGAAGACAACAGCTGAAGGTAACAGCTGAAGACAACAGCTGAAGACATCAGCTGAAGATATCAACTGAAGACAAAGTCTGAAGACAAAGTCTGAAGATAGTTTTCAGTAGTTGTCACAACAACTGAAAAAGTATTCTTTAGTAGTTGTGATGATCCTTCAGTAGTTATCACAACAGCTAAAGAAGTATTCTTCAGTAGTTATCACAACAGCTGAAGAAGTATTCTTCAGTAGTAATCACAACAGCTGAAGAAGTATTCTTCAGTAGTTGTGATGATCCTTCTTCAGTAGTTATCATAACAACTAAAGAAGTATTTCTCAGTAGTTGTAACAGTTCTTCTTTCAGTAGTTTTATGAAATGATCAAGTCCTCCTGCATGCTGCACAGAACATGAAGTAGTATTGCTATAAAAGTTTTACACCAATTCAGAAACATTTCAAGTGTAAAATCTTTCATAGCCAAAACCAATATCTTTAGAAGCCAGAAATGAAGTCTTTCTTAGCTTCAAGACAAAGTCTGCTGAAGCCAAGAAACCAAGACAGATTCTTCCAAAGACTTTTATCATACATGCTTTATCTGATATACTTTTTCTGCAAAGCTGAACCACTTTGCCACTGCCCACTCTGGTTGGTCACTAACTTGTATGAGTTGGTGAAAAGGTCCATGCTTTAGGAAAAATGTACATTGAGGTCTTGGGTCAAACCTTTCTACTTTATGTACCTTTATCCTATTTGTAATATATTAGGATGTGAGCTATGGCATGTTATAGTCACTAGCCAAAAGGCAAATCTGCCTTTTGACTCTACATGGATTATGTTATCTAATTCGTGTATCCAGCTGGCCTTCAAAGTATGGCCGTCTGTAGGTTGTAGTATAAAGTATCCCAATATCTTGTAATGTATGCATGCTGAATACTGTAGCTTGAATTTGAGAAGCAATATACAACATCCTTAAAAACCAACCACTTGTGTTGTTATCTTTTCTTTCTGAAGTTACTCGTGTGTTCATAGCATCATCATAACCGGTTCCCCATTTGATCTGTTAAGTGTTCTAATACACTCTCCTCATTGTGTTGTTGTGTTGTAAGTGCTAACCCTTCAGCCGGTCCTGCAGAGTCTATTGCAACCACAAGGTTGCTCACCTCCTTTATTTGCTTGCAAGACTTATTACTCTCATTCATTATTAATGCATGTATTCATTCATCATGTTCCTCTTTCATTATCTTTCACTGTACATTACATAATACTTTTCATTCATTCATAAAGAATACACGTAAAGATACGGAAAGGTAAACATACATCGAAACAAGGAACATCGACCTTTACAAGTCATCAGTCATCACCATCATACAAGGCTACATCATACTTACTTACCTACATTATGCATACACATGCATAACTATCATCATCATGCCCAAGATAACTTCTAAGCCTAGATGGTCGTCTCACGTGCACATACGGGAGCTATCACATCATTACTCACCCTTGCTCTTCTCCCGAAGGCTGGTAAGTGACTATATCTCTTCTCATACACAACAGCCTAATTCGGGCGATTGGGCACCCTTCAGTCGCATGGCCTCCATGCGACTGAACACTATGCGATTGGACCAATACGGATGCGCACCCATGCGGATAAACACCCAATTATGCGAATGGACACAATCGTGCGAGTGACTACTAGGCGATTAGACATCATGCGAATGAACTCAATGCGGAAGAGCACCTATGCGACTGGACTCTCAGTCGTGCGATTGAACACCTAGGCGACTAACCATCTATGCGACTGGGCTCTCAGTCGCATGACCTGTCATGTGACTGGACCTCCAGTCGTGTGATTGAACCTCAGTCGTGCGATTGAGTCTCAGTAGTCCCTCAGTCGGCCGATTGGCCCTTCAGTCGCCTAGCCCTAACTGGGCAGTGACTGGAGTTCATCCCGAACTACAGCCGTGACATACGGCCTTCAAACCCTTCCAAACTCATTTCAAGCCTAAATCAACCCTCCTAAACCTTAGGGAAACATACTATGACAACATACAAGCACATTCAGGTCCAAACTCGCACTCTAAACATGTTATACACAATCACACCCAAATGGGTCAAACACACACATTTCAAAAACGGGTTATATGTGTTCCAGCCCCAAAATCGGTTGAAAACAAGTAAATGAGGGGTCCTAGAACTCACACAAACAAGAAGAAGATGAAGAGCTTCGTTTGGACTAGTTACTCGACGAGTTTCGAGCCCGAATCACCACTTTTCTCTCCTTTTCTCTTCTTTCCCTCTTCTTCCTCTTTTCTCTTCTTTTTGGCTAAGTTTTGCAAGTGTGGGGAGGGGAGATGGCTGCCCTCTCCCTTAAAGCTACAGTTCAGTCGCCCGAACTCCAGGCGTATGGGCACTCCGGTCACCCGAACACCATGTGACTGGACCTTCAGTCTCCTGAGCTCCATGCGATTGGACCCCCAGTCGCGTGAGCCCCATGCGACTGGACACTCCAGTCGCATGACACTCCAATCAAATTTTCCGGGCGTTACATTTTCGTACAAGAAGTTGAGATATACTTTTCTTTGGGATCATATCAATCTTACCTTTCACAGGTGCAACAATTGTTAGTAAAACAGACATGTTCATAAACATATTAATTGAAGGTATGTTTATCCTCTTAAACTCATACTTGGTTAATATTTTGATGCAAATGATCTTATCATGTTTTGAGTTAATTTGGTATTCAACATGTACCTCACATTCAAAATCGTTAATATTTTAATCACTTTTGATCCTCATTAGGATTCTTTTCACTTCACTTTGGAAGGTGATCTCTTAGGATTCTCTTGTTTCATTCATTTTGAATGATTATTTTTTTATTCTATTTTGTTTCATCCAAGATGGATGTGTTCCTCATTGGGAATCTTGATGGATAATGACATCAGCACTATGTGCTTCTTTCTCTAGGTCTTTGCTTAGCAAAAGAAAAAAGAAACTGATGTTATTAAAAGAGATTCATATGATATCATTACCTAGTGTGTTTAGGTTGCTACACACATACATTTGGATAAGCTAATACTTACACACACTAGGAGACCAGTCTGGGACCAAGAAATTGACAATCGCAAGAAGTGGATTTTCTGTTGAAATTGCAACCCCTATAATCTCTATCAGTGTATGCATAGAGATTAAAGTGTCCTTCCTTTGGATACCATAATCCAAGAGCAGGCTTGCCCTTAAGATATCAGAATATCCTCTTGACTACATTCATATGGGATTCCTTGGGATCTGCTTAATATCTGGCACACACACAAGCACCAAACATAATGTTAGGCCTACTGGCTGTTAGATACATAAGTTAGCCTATCATTGACGATAGTGAGTCTGATCCACTGATTTGCCTTCAGGATCTGGACCAAGCTTCACTTTAGTTAACAGGAGTTCTGATAGACTGACAATTAGCAAACTTGAACTTCTTCAACATTGTTTCTATATATTTTGATTGGTTATGAAGATTCCGGCTGCTGTTTGTTGGACTTGTACTCCTAGAAAGAATGTGAGTTCCCCTATAGCACTCATTTGAAATTTTGAATGCATGAGTTCTTCAAATTCTTTGCAGAGAACCCTGTTTGTTGAGCCAAAAATGATATCATCCACATATATCTGAACCAATAACATGTTTTGTCCTTTTCTCTTTCTAAAGAGAGTTTGATCAATCTTTTCTCTTTTATACCCATTTTTAAGAAGAAAGGATGAGAGAGTCTCGTACCACTTCCTTGGAGCTTGATGAAGACTATACAAGGCTTTGTCAAGCTTCTACACCGTGTGTGGAAAATCTGGGTCTTCAAATCCAGGAGGTTGACTCACATAGACTTCTTCAGCAATCTTTCCATACAGAGAAGCACATTTTACATCCATTTGATAAACAGTGAATTTCATGAATGCTGAATATGCTAGAAAGAGTGTTATTTCTTCTAGTCTGGCTACAGGAGCAAAACCTCATCATAATCGATTCCTTCTTCTTGAGTATACCCCTGAGCCACTAGTCTTGCTTTATTTCTAATGACGATTCCCCTATCATCTGTTTTGTTCCTGTATAGCCACCTGGTTCGGGAAGATCTACCAGTTGCCATACTTCTTGTTTCTTGAATTCTAGCAACTCTTCCTGCATTGCCTCAATCCAATTGTTGTCTTGAAGAGCCTCTTAAATATTTTTGGGTACTGTTTGAAAAAGAAAGTAGGAGAACAAACAAATGTTTGCTATGCTTGATTTGCTTCTTGTCACACTCTTATTAAGTTCACCAATGATGCTATCTACTGGATGATTCTTGTGTATTCTGGTGGTTGGAATTAAGTCACCAGCAATGGTTACATCAAGATTAGAGACATTAAGATGATCTTGGTGCGAGGAAACTTCATCTTGTACTTTAGGGGAGTTGTGAAAATAATCAAAGATTGTTTCAATTCTTGTTTCAGCATCAGTAGCACTTTGATTGCTTCCATCATTTGAAGTTCTTTCAGTTTCAACTGGTGGTGTAACATGATCTTGATTTCTGACTTCAATGGATGGTTCTTATGAAGGTGATGGTTGTGTGCTTGGACCATCTTCAGTTGCAACACTTTGATTTTGAACTGATTGTCTGACAGGATCAGCTTGCAGTGGTACATCTTTATTAAGTTACTCAGTAGAGGTTGAGGAATCATTGGAAAGTCATTCCTTCTTTCTACTAATGATGAAGATTCAGCTGATTGTAGGTTTCCTGCATCAGACAAGTGATATTGATCAAATGATTTTATAAAGGAGTCAATATCAAACAACCAGTCAGGACCAATTGTAGATTTTGGAAAAGAATGTTCCTTGAATTGAAGATTTGTTGATTCATCAATTATGTTTAATCTTGGATTAAACACTCTATAAGCCTTTGAGACAGAAGAATAACCTACAAAAAATCCTTCATCAGACTTGGATGAAAACTATCCAAAATGCTCTCGGGTGTTTAATATTGAGACAGGACAACCAAATGACATAAAAAAGCCAATAAATGGTTTTCTTTGAAAGATTAGTTCATAAGGAGTCTTGTTGCTTTCTTTTACAATCAGAGTTCTATTTTGTACAAAGCACGATATGTTAACTACTTCTCTCAAAAGGTAATTGGCAGTTTAGCATCAACTAGCATGGTTCTTGCTGCTTCAATTAGTGTTCTATTTCGCCTTTCAGCTACCCCATTTTGTTGAGGACTTCTAGCTGCACTAACTTTATGAGCGATGCCTTTGGTTGTACAAACTGAACTCATGTCTTCATTCTTAAATTCTATCCCATTATCACTTCTAATTGTCTTAACTTTATGATCAAGTTAGTTTTCAATTTTTGTGATAAAATCTTTTATTAGTTGGGATGCTTCGTTTTTAGGAAGTAGGAAGAAGACCCATGTAAATCTGGAAAAGTCATCTATGATCACCAAACAATACTGTTTCTTTCTAATACTCATAACATGAGTTGGTCCAAACAGATCCATATGAAGTAACTTCAATGGAGAATCGTTTGAGTTCACTAGCTTTGGCTTTTGGGAAGATTTATGTTGTTTTCCTTTGAGACATGCATAGCGGTGGTCAATGAAGTGAAATTCTTTCTAGGGCAAACCAATGACATGATTTCCCTTGACCAATCTGTTCATGTTTTTGAAATTAGTGTGTCCAAAACATCTGTGCCAAAGCTATGACTCATCAAAAGATGCTTTTGAGAGTAGACATGTGTCTTCTTTTGGTAAAGCAGAATTAAGGTTTAAGACATAGGTGTTATTCTTCCTCGGGGTCTTCAAGACAACCCATTCATTAAGAATTTGAAATCCTGGTCTCAGAATGTAGCAATGAGTGTTAGTGAAGTGAGTGGAATATTTCTTGTCACAGATCTAAGACACGCTGAGGAGATTGAAATTCAGTTGTTCACAGTAGTTCACTCTATCAAAGCTCAACTTCCTATTTGTCACAGATCCTTCACCAGTAATTCTACCAGCTTGTGAATCTCCACCAAATGCCATAGTTGTTCCTTGAATATGCTTGAAGTCATGAAGGAGGGAACGATCTCCAGTCATGTGTCGGGAACACCGACTGTCCACATACCATAAATTGTGGACCTATAGGAGTGACACTGCAAGCACAAAGAGAACTAATTATAGTGTGAAACCCAAGCCATGATGGTCTTGGGTTTGCCGTTCCTATCCATGATAGTAACTTTTTGGTACTTTCCTCTAGTTTATGACTTGGGTGATGTGTTTAATTTTTATTTATGCCTTGGGTGTTTCATCACATCTGCATCAACTGAAGAGTCAGAAGAGTATTCAAACCTTTGATCCCTATTTCTCTTCAAAAATTAAACTCGTTTATGATTATCAAACTTCCTTTTTGAATCATGAAAATGATGAGTTTGTCTGAAGTTATGTTTTAAATTTCTTTGAGTTCTTTTTAACCCTTTTGGATTAATCAAATCATCATCAGACCTGGAAGCCTTAAATAGTTTATTATGAGAATGACTGTTGATTTTGGTTTTGCAGATGTGCTTGGTGAAATGGGCTTGTTTTAAGGAATTCTCAGTCCCTTTTGTTTGAAGAAACAATCAGATGTGTTGTGATTGGTCATATCACAGACAGAACAATATTTCTTAAAATAAAAATTTTGGTGTAATGATTGTTCATGTCACAGATTGAGCAATATTGATTGAAAAAAACACTTATCTGTTCTGTGACTAGACATTTTACACACATTACAATACATGTGTTTGTTTCTAGACACTGATCCTGGTGTCGAAGTCTCAGTAACTTTACCAGTTTTGGACTGAGCCTCAATTTTTATTTTGGTAAGGAATCATAATCAGTCATTTTAGTAGCTTATTTCACAACACTACTAGTCTTGATTTTCCTTGACTGATTTTGCTTCCTTAAACCTTTTCTAACTTCTTTCTCTAGTTGGTTTACATGATCTTTATTAAAAATATCAAAACCAACTCCTTGCTTTGGTTTTGATGATTGAGGCTCTGATCTGATCTTTGGTTTTGAAACCACTGAATGTTTACTTCTGATTTTAGTGAAACTTTGTCTGATTTGTTTCAATTCTTAGGAGATTTGATCTCACAATTAGATCCACTTTCAGTAGATGGTTTCACAGAATCATCAGATATCTTCTTTTCTTTTGAAATTGCAGGAACAAATTTCATAAAAGGCACTATGGATTTGACAAGACTTGTTGGCTTAATGACATTCACTGTCTTGTCTGAGTACTCTTTGATTTTGATAGGATGACCTAACTTAATTTTCTCCTCATTTGTTTCAATATAAACACTTGGTTTGTTTTAAGGATTAGTGAGTTGAGTTACTATTTAATTGGGTTCAATAGTTTTAGGTTTATTTTTGTCAAAAAGAGTGACAGACTCAAGCATGATAGTCTAGTTATCATTATATGGTGGGGGACATGAATTGTATCCAATCCCAGTCATATCATTTTGCTCTTTCTGTGAATCAAGCATCTCTTGCAGCTTAGCTAAAGGCAGTTGAAACTTCTCAAGTTTTACTTCAGTAACTGATTGCTCAACCTCAGATTGGGCTAGCATTTCAGTTAGTTTGTCATTTTCAGCTGCAAGAGTGTACTTTTCTCCATGCAGTTTTTCTATATCTGAAATGAGAGATTTTATTTTTATTTCAAAGGATTTGATTTCTCTTTTATACATTTCAGATTTTACCTTTTCTTCTTTGATTTTAGCAGCCTATTTGTGATTGTGCTCACGATAACCTTGTAGTTCAGCAATGAATTTATCACTACACAGATTAGATTTTTCCTCAGATGGCATTGGAATTTGGCCATCATTGATGTGAGCCATTAGAGCATGATTTTGAAATTGAGGCTTCACCTCCTCAGCATATTAGCTCCAGTCACATAATCCATCTTGTTTGATGACAAGTACATTTGAAGTAGATTGGTTGGTTCCATGATCTTGATTTATCAGTTGTGGCTGACTCTAGTATGGATGTTGATGTTGTTCTTGGTGATGATACTGTTGCTGTTTATAATTGCTTGACTGATAGCTTGAGTTTGGTTGTGATGTTGATTGGCCTGGGGTGTTCCTTTGAAAGCTATTATTGTTTCTTCTAGGAGCATTGCATTCTCTTGAAAAATGGCCAGTCATAACACAGTTGAAGCATTTGACCTTGGATTTGTCATATCCAAGCTTTGTATTTTCATTTAAACTCAGCTTTCTTCCTTTTCTAAAAAAATTCTTGGCTCTCATTGCTATCATATCCATTTGCCTTTGCAGATCCATTTCTTCCACATCATTTGGATCCATTTCTTCCAAGTCTTCTTGGATCAGGTGGGCAGAAGTAAGTCTGCCTCCCAGGTAAGCTTCAAAGCTTGCAATGAAGGCATTTAAGTAGCCTTTTGCCCTTCATATCTTTGGTCTTCAGACATGCCAGTGGGAGTGGTAGTAAACCCTGTTGGTTGGGCTGATGTTGATGGAGTAGCAATGAAACCAGTTGTCTTCACTTGATCTCTTAAGGAGAGAAAATCATCGTCTTCAGTAATGAAGGCATTTTCCACATAGTGAGTGTCTGATTGAAATTTGTAAGCTTCAACAACTCTAGGTCCACTAAGGTTCCTACTCCTTTTATCAAGTTCAAGAGCTTCAATTTTGTCTATCATGATATCCACAGTGGTACTCTCTAGATCAAGAGTGTTCTTAAGCATGGTAACATTTTGTTTCCAGCTTTTAGGAAGGCTATGAAGCATTTTCTTATTCAACTCCTTAACTTTATATGTAACCCCCATAATCTCTAAATCATTCACCAACTACACAAATCTATGCAATTGTTTATAGATTGACCCCCCTTGGAGTGATGAAAGGTTTCATATTGATTAACAAGTTTGTCCTTGTTAATTTTAGCCACTTCACTGCTGCCTTCAAACATAATCAGCAGTGCATCCCAAACAGCTTTATCAGTTCCATACTTCTCAAGCCTTTTTAGCACATCCATTTTCAGTGCTTGAGTCAGAATGGAATAAGCTTTGAGATAATTTTTTATCTTTTTGTAATCATCATCATCAAGAGTAAGATCCTCTATGGGTATTCTTGTGGTTTTATATAGTGCAGCCTGATCAGCAGAAAGTGTTATAGGAATATGAGGCCCTTTGCATATCGAAATCCAATAGTCCGGATCTACACCTATAATGTAATTCATAAACCTAATCTTCCATTGCTTAAACTCTGATTTTTGGTTAAGCATAAGAGGTTTAGGAGTACGACCAAGTTAAGAGAAATTATGTGAATCCATGTTAATAAGCTGTTCTTAACATGTTTAAGTACTGATTAGGTTGCTTATTAAGTCCCCCTAGTCCAGTAAGTTCAAAAACAGTCTTATAATTCTAGATCTGCTTAGTGAATAGCAGATGGTTGTTAGAACTTCTTTTGTTTAGTTTCTGATTTAGTTTATGGTTTGATTTTATGTTGATGTTATTGTTCACAGATCTTGTTTTGAGAGATGATGAATGAACAGTGACCGATAAGGTATTTCAGTAGATATTCACTTTATATGCTAAAAAGAGGTAGTTGAACACTCTATCAGCAACTCAATCACCAGATCAATGGAGTTCAACTTAGATCTGAGCAGATCTAAAGAAGAACTGAGAGCCAAAGCTCTGATACCAATTGACTAGGTGTGAGAATGATATTCTCTGTTGTTATGAAACAACAGGGACCGAATATGATGATTGAGTCAGTGATTATATGGCGGAATCATACAAACACAGAACAATAAATGCAAGAAATACTCATAAATGCTTCTTTGTATTGATTGAGTTGAACAGTTACAATAAATGCTAGGGTTTGAGCAATATATAGTAACCAAACAACTTGGGACAAAAGACAGATCTTTGGATTGTCTAAGGTTTTTCTGATATTCTCTAAGAGTCTAAAGTTTAGAGTCTTAAGTCACCTCACATACGAGGTTGTCTGTTCTATTTATAGGCTGACATGAAGCCTTTACAAAATGACTAAACTACCCCTACATATAATCTAGTCTAAGTACAAAAGGTCTTCATCAGCATTTCTTTTGTTCATCCGCATTGACTAATGCGGATGAGTTGAACTCCATCAGCATTTCTTTTTCTTCAATCGCATTAGTGTTTGGTCATCAGCATTGAGAAATGCGAATGAACAAATACTTGGCGCATTTGTTGCTAAACATCTGCATTAGTTAATGCGGAAGAGTAAATCCTTGACCGCATTTGTTCAACTGTCCGCATTTGTCAATGCAGAAGAACAAATACTTGTCAGCATTTGTTCTTTGGTCATCCGCATGTACAAATGCGGATAGCCGACACTTGTCTTCTTTTGTTGATGCAGATTCTTCATCCGCATCGATTATTGGACTTAGGGAGATTCCAGCAGAACAACCATCATCCATTACTTGAATTGGCATGTGTGATCCTTTCAGGGTCCAACAGAACCCATGACCCATACCCATGCAAAAAGTGCCGCTGCTAGAGAGAGAAAATGGTTGTTTAGAGAGAGAAAGCACAGATCGAGGTGTTTAAGGTATGTAAATCATGTTGTAACTTGTGTTATATACTAAGGAACGATTATTGATGAATATAACGCATGGTTATGTAGTTATCGTTCTTTAAAAGCTTCGGGAAGGTCGTGTATGTCCTAGAACTTCACGAAGCGAGTTTCTAGTGTTGGGTTTGTCAGACACATTATCAAAGTTGTTTAATCTCTTAAACATGAAAACGCAGCGGAAACAAAGCTTGATAATATGTTTTATAAACTGAAATTTAAACCATATTATTTATCATCAACAAACCCAAGAACAAAGGATCCAATATATGTGAAAGAACTAGCTATCAAGCATAAGATAACATCCAAATGCAAACTCATGAAACTACCTTTCAAAAGCTGCCAAAACCATGAGTATGAGGAAGGGGATGAGGTTCTTGAACGGCCAAAACACTAAGGAAGGTGTCCTCAAGCTCGCATACCTACAAGCATCAGGCAAACACCTTTGTTGCTAGGATTTTGAACACCAAAATCGACCAAAAGAAGCTGCTGAAACCCTCTTTCAGTCGTGAGTTTATCTTCCAAGGGAGGAGAGAATTTTGGTCTTTTGCATGTAAGAGAGAGTGTGAGAGTGTGGAGTGTGATACTAGTCAAGTGTGTCTACTTCCAAGACCACCAAATGAGACCAACAACCCCTCAAGGGGCGGCCGCAAAAGGGGTTCAAAATGGGGTTTTCCCCCAATTTTAATCTTCCATTTAATTTGTAACTAGTCACTTATTAAGTTATGTAATTAACCTTTTAATTATATAACTCATACACACTTTTATTATTTGATGTTATTTAACCAACTTAAATAACATTGCAAATAATGCCCATGAACAAAATATCCTTATAAGTTGTTCCATTGCATATACAATTTATTTAGAAAACCCATTTTCTAAATTGGTGTAATTATTTAATTGCATGATCATATCATCAATTAAATATTTATTGGTGTTTGCCAAGCTTGTTATTGGGTATGACCCGACTTGGATCATAACGTACTAACCACATCAATGTTCTATGTGTCTTGGGCATAAAGAATCCAACAATCTCCCACTTGCACAAGATTCATAGAAGATTGACGCAAGTAGTAAATAACCCCTTACAATGGTTTACTACCCTTAATACATATGACTAAAAGCCATTCAATAACATCATCCCCTTCAAGTATCCAACTTGAAATGATTTAGGTGAATCAATCATTTATCCTTTTGTTACACATGTCATGTTAAATCCAATGACACAGAATGATCATTCCTTGTTGATTTAACTTAATCAGGCCTTAGACATCTTGCTATCAACGAATAAGAGGAACAAATTCCATCTTGACTACATACGTTTCTCACAATCACCTTGTGTCACACCTGAACATAGCCTTATGTACTGTCTATTATTTCAGAGCAGTGAAGAACTAGCTCAAGGTATAACACTTGGTAAATATCAGAACCCCATATGTATCTCACGTCGGAGGATACCAATTAATATTCATCTTTACTCAAATTTACTTATGATCTATCAAGAAACTTCCATGTAGTAAAATTGAGACTTGGGTGAGTCCAATATTCGTTTCCCACAAATATCTATGATCCTTGGCAGCAACCAGTTGCTCTATATTCATGCCTTATGAATATCCATCAATCCATGTTCATAATAGTCTTGTGTTCATATTTTTTCCCACAAACATGACCGACTACGGACATTTCGAATAATAAACATATTCATGGATGTAAACATGCTAAAAAGAACATAACTCAAAATATCACAAATATATAAGAGAGTTAAATATTACAATTGTTCCAAACTTTTAAATACTAAACGGATCAATTCCAATCACTAGAATATCAAAGTCCTAAGGCACAAGTATGACTTTCATGCTTTGCCCTTTCAAGGAGCTTCGTGAGTGGATCCGCAATGTTTTGATCAGTGTGAACATTACGAATACATATCTTTCTTTTTTCAACTTCATCCCTTATGTAAGTTGAATCTCCGCTCAATGTGTCTAGTCTTCTGATGCGCACGGGGTTCCTTGATTTGAGCAATCGCACCCTCGTTATCATAAAAGATTTCTTGGGGGTCTTGAATGGTTGAGACTACCCCTAGATCGGCAATAAATTTCTTTATCCATACAGCTTCCTGAGCTGCTAATGAGCTAGCTATGTATTTGAATTTAGTAGAGGACAATGCTACCACATCTTGCTTTGAACTCTTCCAGGACACTGCTCCTCCATTCATAATGAAGACATACCCCGATTGTGATCGAGAATCATCTCGACCAGTTTGGAAACTCGCATCCATGTAACCTTTACAACGAGTTCCTCCTTATTAGATCCGTATATTAGAAACATATCCTTAGTCTTCCTAAGGTATTTCAATATACTTTTAACAGTCATCCAATGGCTATTACCTGGATTCAATGGCTATTACCTGGAAACTCGCATTACCCCGATTGTGATCGAGAATCATCTCGACCAGTTTGGAAACTCGCATCCGTGTAACCTTTACAACGAGTTCCTCCTTATTAGATCCGTATATTAGAAACATATCCTTAGTCTTCCTAAGGTATTTCAATATACTTTTAACAGTCATCCAATGGCTATTACCTGGATTCAATGGTATTTCAATATACTTTTAACAGTCATCCAATGGCTATTACCTGGAAACTCGCATCCGTGTAACCTTTACAACGAGTTCCTCCTTATTAGATCCGTATATTAGAAACATATCCTTAGTCTTCCTAAGGTATTTCAATATACTTTTAACAGTCATCCAATGGCTATTACCTGGATTTTGCTAATATCTGCTTGTCATGCGCATGACACGTCCGGTCTAGTGCATATCATCGCATACATGATGGATGCTATAGCAGACGCATATGGGATGTCCTTCATTCGATCTTGCTCATCCTTTGAGCTTGGACATTGAGATGTACTCAATATTGTCCCACTTTGAATAGGTACCGTACCTTTCTTAGAGTTTTCCATCTTGAACATTTTCAAGATTTTATAAATATATGCACGTTGGTTTAAACCTATCAACCGCCTCAATCTATCCCTATAGATCTTTATTCCCAAAATATAGGCGGCTTCACTGAAATCTTTTATCGAAAAACAACTTTCAAGCCAGGTTTTAACACCTTCCAAGATTGGAATATCATTTCCAAATAGTAGTATGTCATCAACATACAACACTAAGAATGTAATTATGCTCCCACTAGCCTTCTTATATAGACAATCCTCGTTAGCTTTCTCGATGAAACCAAATTTCTTGATCTCTTCATCAAAACGTTGATTCCAACTTCTCGATGCTTGTTTCAATCCATAGATTGATCTCTTTAACTTGCATACTTTATTAGGATGTCGTGGATCGACAAAACCATCAGACTGAACCATATGGACAGTCTCTTCGAGATGTCCATTAAGAAAAGTGGTTTTGACATCCATTTGCCAAATCTCATAGTCATAATGTGCAGCTATGGCAAATAATATCCTAATTGACTTTAGCATTGCCACGGGCAGAAGGTTTCATCATAATTAACCCCTTGAGTTTGAGTGAAACCTTCTGTTACAAGTCTTGCTTTATAAGTATCTAAGTTTCCATGCATATCCGTTTTCTTCTTGAAAACCTACTTGCATCCAACCAGTTTGGAGTTAAGTGGAGGGTCAACCAATTCCCAAACTTGGTTGTCATACATGGATTGCATCTCTGCATTCATGGCTTCCAGCCATTGTCACAATCCAAAGTGGACATTGCATCATGGTATGTAGTTGGCTCATCGGAGTCAACCATGTAGCATCCATTCATGAAAAATCCATATCTTTCAGGTGGAATGCTAACTCTACCAGATCTGTGAACGTTGTGTGTATTGATCAACCTCTTGATCATCATCAGCAACCTCTTGTTGATTGCTAGTGTCAACCAAACATGTATCGGCGTGTGGATCTTGATCCTCATCAAATTCCATTGTTCTATACATCATTCCTTCCATAAGGAACTTAGCTTCCAAGAACTCTGCCTTTCGAGCAATAAATACCTTTCACTCTGTTGGATCAAAGAAGTAGTATCCTATACAGTCTTTGGGATATCCAACAAATATACACTTAGTGGAACAACTTTCCAACTTGTTTTGGGTGTTTAGCTTACCATAAGCTTCACAACCCCATACTTTTATGTGTCATCAAGTACACATAACCATAGCGACTGTAATCGTCGGTAAAGGTAATGAAGTATCTTTCACCATTTCTTGTCAGTGTCTTTAAAGGACCGCATACATCTGAATGTATGATTCCCAATAAGTCTTTTGCCCTCTCGTTAGTACCACTAAAGGGTGACTTGGTCATCTTTCTTGTAAACAACATTCACACTTATCAAATGAACCATTTTCATTTGTTTCCAAAAGACCATTCTTTTGAAGTGTTTGAATCCGATTCTTGTTTATGTGACCAAGACGACAATGCCAAAGATATGAATCACTTAAACCCATTTTAAGTTTCTTGGTGCTTGTTTGGTATAATGAGTTATTAAAGGACGAATCATCATGAACTAATTAATAGATACCATTAAAAGGCATAGCCTTAAAATAAAATACATCATCCATAAAAACATAAATACCATTGTTTACAAACTTTAATTCATAACCACATTGTTTTAAAAGGGAAACAGAAATTATGTTCTTAGTCAAACTAGGAGCATACAAAATTTTCTTAATAACAACTTCCAAGCCATTTGACAGTTTCAAAATATAGTCTCCTTGGGCTTCGCATCAACTTTTGCTCCGTTGCCCATGTGGAGACTTGTGTCTCCCTTCTTGAAGTGCTTATTTCTTTTGAACCCCTGCAACAAATTGCAAATATGAGTTCCACATCCGGTATCCAATAATTATGTGTTTGAAGAAATAACATTTAAACCAATATGAATCATGAAAGTTGTACCTGAGGTTTGCCCAGCATCCGTCTTGTTTCTCAACTCTTTGAGATAGGTTGGACAATTCCTTTTCCAATGTCCTATCTCACCACACTCAAAGCATGGATCGTTCTCCGTTACCTTAGGCTTCTTAAGCTTAGGTTTTGGAGTTTCCGCTTTAGCCTTTCCCTTCCCCTTGCCTTTGATGTACCCTTTTCCTTTGGCAACATTCGCCGTGGGATCGGGGAATGGCCTTTTCTTATAGCCTCCCTCATTGACCGAGAGAACCGGTAGAACCTTTCTACCATCCCTTCCTTGGCTCTTTTGAGCATTGCATGAAGCTCACCAATGCTCTTGTCCCACCCGTTCATATCGTAATTCATTATAAACGTTTTAAACTTTTTAGTTAGGCCATTAAGGATCAAATCCGTGGCCAACTCTTTTGAGATGGGATAGTTAAGCCTTTCAAGGCGATCAATGTGGCTTTTCATCTTAAGTACATAAGATGATACCGATTGGGTTTCTTCCATGCGACACGCATGAAGCGCTTGAACCATTTCGAAGCGCTCTACCCTAGTTTGTTGAAGGAGCATTTCCTTCAACTAGGTAATCATGTCATATGCCCCATGATGCTCCAAATCCTTTTGGAGATCAGGAATCATAGTTCCCAACATGAGGCAGGAAACCTGCATGGAATCCTCAGTGTACTGAAGCCAATCGTTATAGACCTCAACATCCTTGGGGTCGGGTTG
The DNA here is from genome assembly GCA_024085815.1 of Flaveria linearis. Lineage (NCBI taxonomy): Eukaryota > Viridiplantae > Streptophyta > Magnoliopsida > Asterales > Asteraceae > Flaveria > Flaveria linearis. Next base: position 62,916,832 of record CM044005.1, read on the forward strand.
GTCAGGAATGGGATCGCCAAGGACATAGGCCTTTTTCTCTTGCTTGAGAACTATTCTCAAGTTCGAAACTATTCCATAAAGTTATTATGGTTAAGACGATCCCTTTCTAAGATAGTTCTCGGTGATAGGGTATGGACGGTCGGGGTGGTAGCATTATTGTTTGTGGCCATTTCTATAATAATTAACAAAGTTCATATTAGTATTTTGAAATATTAAATTTTAATCATTAATACCCTTTTATGTCTCATAGACAATTAATAATTAAACCTAGAATCCAACGTTACATTTAAATGAAGGTTAGGTGACCTTTATCCCATTAGTTAAATTAACAAGGTAGTCAACACTTGACAATTGCAACCTTTTGCAACTTCTAGCCTTATGGGATCGGTTAAACATATTATGTTTAGTTGGCATGTTATAACCATCAACACCATTGTACGCCATGCTTCGGTGACCCTATGCACATGGTTTCCAATTCAAGTCGTCATACTTACACACACATAGGAGTTTACACATACAAGTGGTTAGGTGACCTTTATCCTATAAATACGTTAAGCCCACCTCAAACACACAAGTTCGCTAAAAGTGGTTACGTGACCTTTATCCCACAAATAGTTCTCAATTGATTCGATTGTCTTGTAAAAGGATGGTGTTAAACTTTTTCCAAAGGGATTTTAGTTTTCATTAATTCTAGATTTTGAAAACTCTATGTACCTTGTATTCTCATGCTTTCAAATACATGGTACCCTACGGTCATTTTTAATAAAACCCCTTTTATTTTGAAATCATTAATCCTTTTAATAACCTTTTATTAACATATTAATGATTAAGAACCATGAATATTTATCTTGTTATGATTATATATTTAGATTGTTAAGCATATCCACACATCAAACAATCAACATAAAATGGATAATCAAACAAGCATATTCAAACAACCACAAGTGTATAACCATAGCCACATAGGTGACCACACTTGTTTGCCATCATAAGTGTGGTCATTTGGTCTTTTCTAAGGGTTAATTACAACACATAAATAGTATCTCCAAAGACCCCCACTTGAAGTTGCATCCAAATGCTTCAAGTCCTTCTCTTTGTGCCTTTCTTTTACAAAATTTATATCCTAATACAAATTTTCTAATAAAAGAAAATACACCTAATCTATTTATTACATCACCATTGAATGAATAAATAAATTACAACCATATGCAAGCACAAAAGAATAAATAATACAACCTGTAATGAATAAAATCAACCAAAACCAAACATTCATCCAAAACCAAGGCAACACAAGGTCAAGGCTAGGTTATGCACCAATATTAAAACAAGATATTCAACATTAAAGAACCAAAATCAATCCCCATTTAACCCCAAATTTTCAGCCAACATAAACCTAGAATTTAGGGTTTTTGTCCAAACAAAGTAATCAACCATTTGACATCTATCTTTCAAGGTTTAATCAGCAGCATGTATGATAGAACTTTGAAAGATTGGGAATTCATTATATCATCACAAAACAGCCCCTATTAGGTTGTTAAAGTCCCATAAAACCAATTTTACAAGGACTTTATAAGCTAGTTTTCCACATATCCGGCTCTAGATGCCAATGTTGGGTTTGTTAGACACCTTATCAAAGTTGTTTAACCTCTTAAACATGAAAATGCAGCGGAAACAAAGCTTGATAATATGTCTTATAAACTGAAATTTAATGGATATTATTTATCATCAACAAACCCAAGAATAAAGGATCAAATATATGTGAAAGAACTAGCTATCAAGCGTAAGATAACAACCAAATTCAAACTCATGAAACTACCTTTCAAAAGCTGCCAAAACCGTGAGTATGAGGAAGGAGATGAGGTTCTTGAACGGCCAAAACACCAAAGAAGGTGTCCTCAAGCTTGCACACCCACAAGCATCAAGCAAACACCTTTTTTGCGAGGATTTTGAACACCAAAATCGACCAAAGGAAACTGCTAAAACCCTCTTTCAGCCGTGAGTTTATCTTCCAAGGGAGGAGGTAATTTTGGTCTTTTGCATGTAAGAGAGAGAGAGTGTGAGTGTAGAGTGTGAGACTAGTCAAGTGTGTCTACTTCCAAGACCACCAAATTAAACCAACAACCCCTCAAGGGGTGGCCGCAAAAGGGGTTCAAAATAGGGTTTCCCCCCATTTTAATCTTCCATTTAATTTGTGACTAGTCACTTAATAAGTTATGTAATTAACCTTTTAATTATATAACTCATACACACTTTTATTATTTGATGTTATTTAATCAACTTAAATAACATTGCAAATAATACCCATGAACAAAATATCCTTGTAAGTTGTTCCATCTCATATACAATTTATTTAGAAGACCCATTTTCTAAATTGGTACAATTATTTAATTGCATGATCATATCATCAATTAAATATTTATTGGTGTTTGCTAAGCTTGTTATTGGGTATGACCCGACTTGGATCAAAACGTAGTAACCACATCAATGTTCTATATGTCTTAGGCATAAAGAATCCAACATCTAGTCCCCTTTTTACACCATATTTATGTTTTGGGGCTATTATGCATACTAAATTGCATGTTTTATGCTTGTATGATGTTGTTTATCAGATTAAGCATGTCAGAACAGCCTTTGATGTGATAAGTTGGGAATAGGCGGGAAAAACAATAGTTTTCACTTGAGCAGTTTAGTGGACAGTAGGAAATTTGAATCTGCGAAGTTCTCGCGTGACAAGTATGTATTCGCGCGGCATGTTAGTTCTCACGCGAAAAGTAGTTCTAGCGTGATAGTTAGTTTTCACATGGTTTTTGTAGGAAGATAGAATTTTCAATAACAAAATGTTCGTTACAAATACTTCAAAATAGCACGGGCCAAGCCAGAGGCGTTGCCCCTTGGACCCCACTAGGGGCGGCTCCCCCTAGAACCCTGCTGTCAGGGGTTGCCACCTCCGAACCCCTGATGTCCCACGGACGGTCGGGTATTATTATTGTTTATTCATTTTGATGATAATGCAACTGTATGGATTATGGGTGAATTTGTTTTCATGATGTTACTTACTTGGTGTGATATATACTAATTAAGAATAAGTATTATGTGATGAAGTGAAAGTTAATAATAGTGAAAAGTGGAACCTAATGAATGAATGAAAGTCTTGCAAGGAGAATGAAAGGAGGTTCATAACCGTGTGTTGCCAGCTCAACTGTATGGGGCCTATCTAGCCTATGAATAAAGGGGTCTAATCAATGAGATTGACCGAAAGTACGAAATGGGACCCTTGTTACTTGCCCCGGTACTAGAGGCAGCTTCGTGCATAATGTTAGGGGTCTAGTTATAGATATCGACCCAGTACCAGCTTCATGAATAATGTTTGTGGTATAGCATATGACATTGGTCTAGATGAATGTGAACGATAATGATAAAAGTTCAAAATGTGCAAAATGAACGAAATGGATGATAAGAAATGAATATGATGATATGTATGTAATGATGAATGATCAGTCACTAAACGTAGAGGTTTTGAAATGTATGAAAAAACTAGAACTCACTCAACGTAGATGACTTTATGTGCATAATAGTTGGTAGGTAGTGAAGTAGCTGAGGAGTGCAGGCATGGATGGGATTGCAACTGGAACAATCCAAGTCTGACATTCTAGATTTTCAGACAATGATTGTAATTGTCAAGTTTTGGTGATACAACTAAAAGAACAATGTTTTGTCATGTATTTATAACACACACACACACACACACACATATATATAAGTTTGAATTCCGCTACGAATGTCATGTTTTAAATGTTTTATAATATGAATGACCAACCGCAAGCGTCTTGGAAATGGGGCCTTACAAGGTGGTATCAGAGCCAAATTTTAAAATAATTAGGTAAAATATTTTCAAGAACCTAAAACTTAAACCAAAAATGGGACAAAAAGGAAAGGAATGCAAGTTGTAACACCTCTGAAATCCAGCCCAATTAGAAAGCTTAATGTATTATTGGACCCAATAAAGGCCCGGATTGGTTTGGGCTTACCAAAGAAACCTTGCAAAACGAAACTAGCCTTTTAGGCCCAATAAGCCCAATAAGGGCCCGAACATATAAACAAGGCCTATTTAAGGCCCACATGCATGTTTACGAACTAATTGAATGAGAAACCATGGAAAAATGAATTATTATGTGATTTGAAATAATTATGGAAAGATCCAAATTAAAAACAGATTCGGAACCCATACTGGGTAAAATCCGGCAATCTAACGCGTTCTAACGTCTGAATTCATTCAGAAATTATTATAATGTCTTTTCATCCCATCATAATCATTGTTGATCTTAACAATAAAGTAAATAATGCTTGCTAAAAGATTTTTCATCAAACATGCATAAGCAACAGAGATACGTGAGTGAAACGCGAATACCGGTTTTCACCGGCATTTAAACGTCATCTGATACGTCAACCGAACCCCGTAACATCGTAATTATTCATCTAATCATTTGTTTATTATCATAACATATTAAGTTGGTGAGTGATACGTTGTCCGGAATAAATGCATTCGGAAATGCGACCGTGACGTGAACCGGGTCACGTCTTGGTCAAACCCGAGAATTCGTCAGATAATGTTTTAACGCGACTAACATGGGAAATTAATATGCAAAATATCATATTAATACTTAATTGCATATAATTTGATACTAAAATGATCATAATATCGCTCATTCGATAAAAACGTATAACACCGTTTAACGTGTTAAATACGCGATAAATTACAACTCGTTTGTTTTTTCCGGCATGTTTTAAATACGATAAAATTATTAATCTCGTAATATTTATGACGCTTTCTATAATGTAATCTAGCGAGAATCGAAGTTTTAACGTTACGTGCAATTTAATCGAGCGTGTCCGACCCGTTAACGAACCCATTCCTTTAACCATTATTATATAAACAACATAATCCCCATTTTAGGGTTTTAAAAGGAAATTTAGGGCAGGGAGAAAGAGAGGCGGTCGCAACACCCCCCCATTTCGAATGTTGACCGGATTTCCGGCCACCGGCGACGGCCACCGGCGACGGCCTCCGGCGAGTGGAGGCGAGTGACACCACTCCTTCGACTCCCCTTGACCCCCTGAGTTCGATAGAGGTGACGATTTCACTCAAAACACAGAAAAATGGAGTGAATCGAGGGCGGTGGTGATGGTTGTAGGCGAGTTTTGGAGGTGGAAAAGATGGCGTCGATCCGAGCTAGGGAAGCGGCGATGGTTGTGTGGTGATGCGACATTAGCAGTCGCGCGACCTGGCTAGGGATGTTGGTGATTTTGTGGTGTGAGGTTGCGATGGTGGTGTGCGGTCATGATGGTAGTGGATCTCGCAGTCCGACGAGGCTGATGCTGGTTGTGGACGGAGATGGTGAAGGCAATGGCTGTGTTGTGTCGACTGTGGTGATGGTTGTTGGCTGTAACCGCGACTGTGGTTGTCGGGTGTCGATGGTGGTCGCGACGGTGATGGTTATGGTTGTGGTTGCGTTGGTGGTGGTTGTTAGTTACGGTTATGGTGATGGTGGTGGCTGAAATCGCGGCTAGGATGGCTGGCGGTGGTTGGTGTCGGCTGGTGGCTGCCGAAGTTGGTGATGGCAGTGTGCAGGCCGTGGTTAAGGGTGTTGGTTTTGTCGGTTGTGGCTGTGGTTATCGGTTATGGTGTTGGTTGTGATTGTGTTAGCTGTCGTGGTTGTGGCGATCGGTGGTGGTTGATTTAGGGCACCCGAAGGCTGCCCAATGTGTCTGTGTCCATGTAATGGGCTGTTGTGTTGGTTTAAAGCTGTCAAAATAGTCGATTTGGTGTCGGTTAGGGCTGTAAATGTCAATAATGGTGGTAGTGTTGACGATTGTGATTTTGGTTGTGATTAGGATTGTGTTTGGGGCTGTTGAAGGTGGTTAATAGCTGTGCATGTGTTAGTTTTGATGGTGAATAACGATAAGGGCGAAGATGGTTGTGATTGTGAATTGTTGGTCGTGATTTTTCAAGTTTGGTGTGACAAACCGTATATATTTTTTTTTTTCAATTTAACATCGTTCCGCTATATCACTATTTTATAATTAAATAAACTTTAATTATCCTTATGATTAGTACATAATTCTAATCAACTTTAACTTAATTAAAATTAACTAATATCTTCAAAATAGAAGTCGCCTAAACTTGAGGGACTAAATTGGCATATTGCCAAAATCCCTTTTCTTAACAAACCCCCCCCCTTCATCCCCATCGATTTCCCCCTTCCTCCTCACCGCCTCTCCTCCCCTGTTTTTCTTAACCGACTCTCATCCTTACCGACTCACCCTCTCTTAACCGCCCCCCCCCTTCCTGACCGACCTCCCACCTTATCGCAGCATCCTCCTCTCTCACGACGAGCTCCCGTGCGGTGATCATCAATCATCCGGCGACTCCCTGCACCTCCGGTAACCCTATACCAAACGGTTCCCATTCCCGACGACTTCTCCATCACCGACTGCCACCCCTCGACAACCGGTCGCACTCCGGCAACCACAGATCAACCAAAACAGCCCCGTTCGGTATGGTTTTCTCGCATCATTCTTTACTCGTGTTCATTCCCGTACGATTTCGAGTGTTTCGGGTTACGGTTTTCAGTTCGGGCTGCGGTGATCGGGTTATTACGTTTATATGCTTATCGTGCGTGTGATGCGTGCGGTCTGTTTGTGTGAATAGAAGAGCGATCTATGATGAAGGTTGCTATTAATTGTGTTTCGATGGATTGATTGTTCATGTGTTCAGTATGCTTCTTGCGGGGGTTATTTGGGTGGGTTAATTGTGTCCGGTTTGGTGTTCGTGCGCATGTATGCATGATAGGTTACGGTTCCAGCATGGACGCATCGATTTGGGTCCCGAAAGCTCTGTTGGCTATGCTCTGTTGGTTGTGTGTACGGATATGGGTATGTATGGGTTCAACCGGGAGTGTGTGGGTGTTTCTTACCTTGCATATGTCTGTGGTCAATCGGGTGCATGTATGTGTATATGTACCGATTGTGTGTGTGTGATTTGTGTTTGTTGTGGTTGTGTACATATGTGGGTGTTCTGTTCTAAAGGGAGAAAGATGGGGAGGGGTGAACGAATGCTAGTGTGCACCGTGGGTGTGTTTTGCATGCGTACGTGTCCATGCGTGTATATGTGTGTGTATACTACAGTTTTCTAATATATGGATGTATGTGCACATGGAATGCATGAGTTGTGTGGTAATGGTGGGCACATGGAGGGCTTTATAGTGGACACATGTGGAGATGTGTGTGTTTTGAGAATCTCTAAGTTATATGTATGTATTAATGTATGTGTATATGAATGTAACCGTATGTGTGTTATCTTGAGTAGGTAAACATATGGGTTTCTAAGAATAAATTATGGTTGCTTATGCATGCATGTGTGGGTTAGTTTTTAAACAATTAAATTGGGTTGTATAATTTTGTGTATTTTGACAGGGTGTGTCAAAATATTTTATATTTGGTATTAACTAGTATGAATTATTTTCACTAGTGTGCAAATATATATATACATATATAAGGTACATTTGTGAATGCAACGGGGCAAACGTGGGTAATTGAGTTATATAATTATATGATCTTGTATGTGATGACGTTTGCTTGTACGTGAAAAAGTATGACGATAACCGACACCGTAACCGAACCGTGAACGAGAAACCGTACGACTCATTGTAAATAATTAATATTTAATATTAATTATGTATATATATTAAATGACGTTCAGGTTCACCGGGAACTCTAATCTTTGTGTTTTCGTTTACTGTTGCTGTGCATTTAAGGTGAGTTTACAGCCCCACTTTTACTTATATACTCTTTTGGGGGAGAGAAACATGCTGTTTTTCATAAAAGTTACATTACATTGGATTTTTGTAATACTGCATATACTTGATACTATGGTGTATACTTGCCCAACGGACCGTTAATATGGACTTAACGAGGTGATTGTTAGTAGTACTACTGGGATTGACATACCCCACTCGGGCTAGTCGCGCTAGCTGGTCAAACGGGTGAACAGTTAGCCTAATTACAAGTGTTGTGGTGGGACCACATCCGGGCCTGGTTTATTATTTGATTACATGTCAGTTCGGCCGCGCCTTCATACACATAGTGATCATTATGGACTAGCTACCCATTATATGCTTTATTTACTAATCCGGGAATTTCATTATACTTGACGGATTGATAAATCCGGGGATTCATTATACTTATCGGATTGATAGATCCGGGGATTTCATTGTACATATCGGATTGATAAATCCGGGGATTTCATACTTGACGGATTAGATAATCCGGGAATTACATACTTGACGGATTACATAATCCGGGAACTTCATTACTGATAATTACTGTTTTCTGATAAACCTGTGAACTCACCAGTCTTGTACTGAGATTTTTGCATGTTTTCTCTCAGGACATTGATGTGGCATGTCTAGAAGCACAGCATCCACTGCATGTCATTCCGCGTTCATCTCAAACTATTTTCAAGATTTTATTCGCATTTACATTACATAAATTGGATTGGACGCGTGTTTGCGTGTTCCAAAACTATTGTTAAATGTTTTCCTGTTTTCGCTTCCGCACTACTTAAATATATTTGGTTTGTTTCATTAAAATTAAGCAACTTATATGATTTGTAATTATCGAGTCGTTTGGTGTAACTGATGCTTATCTAAGATCCTGGTTATGTCACACGCCTGACGGTAAAACCCCGTACGTGGAAAATGAGGGTGTGACAGATTGGTATCAGAGCATTAGTTATAGCGAACTAAAATGAACTTTGCATCTCATTTGCATTGCATTTTAGACTATAGCTGGATTTGCATTAGTTACACACACATAGATTGCTAAGCTGTGCTTACTTAATTTGGTTGCCTGAGAACTTTTGCTTTAACATATCCCTGTGAGTTACGACTACAGGGATGGTGACTCCGAGTTGCTGTGAGTCACGGGAAGGGTTACTTAGGAATTTCCTGAACCTTACTGGTCTTTTCGTATACTTTGATTTATCGACCCCGATATAATACTTACATATTTGGTACTCCTATTGTTGATGACCACTGTACTTGACAAGATATGTTAGCCTGATAGGAGGAACCGGGGGTGATCATGCAAAGCAAATTACCATTACGGGTGCACACGTAATTGTAATTTGTTGTGCATGCTAAGTCCGGTGAGTCTGGTCGGGTGGTAACATTGTAGTCAGTATAAGTCATCATTCCTACGCCTTGAGCAAGAAAGTCTTGGTCTTTATAGAACATAGCCCCTGATGTGGAAATTATCTATCAATTCTACTTGTAGGAATGCTTAACCTTACCTTGAATTTAGGACGAAATTCAAACCATGACATTTGTGTAAATCCCTCGGATTCGGACTGATTCTCTAGTTTGCCTATTTCTTTAAATCCTTAAATTTCTCTTCCTTTTCCTTCCAAGACAAAAGATTTATGTTCATATGACTGATAGCTTTTGATATCTGGTTGTATTGAAGAATGTCTGGAAGAGGACGTGGACGCGGGAGAGGTAACATCTCCCTGACGCCTGCAGAATTGGCAGCGATAATCAATCATAGTATTACCGCAGCGTTGGTAAACCAACACCCTCCACAGCAGACCCCTATTGGGCAACCGACTTGCACCTACAAGTCCTTTATGGACTGCAAGCCTAACCCGTTCAATGGAACTGAGGGAGCGGTGGGACTGCTCCGTTGGTTCGAAAAGCTAGAGTCGGTATTCGAAATCTGCAACTGCCCTGCTGGGCTTAGGGTAAAATATGCTGCTGGCATACTGGATGGTGCTGCTCTGAGCTGGTGGAACACACAAGTTCAGATGTTGGGAGTTGAAGCTGCAAACGCCACAACATGGGAAGAATTCAAGAACCTGCTGCAAGAAGAGTACTGTTCACGAGATGAAGTACAAAAACTAGAAACCGAATTTTGGAACCTAAAGATGGTAGGATCTGAAATCGAATCCTACACAACTCCTTCTCATGAGTTGGCTACTCTGTTCCCTACTATGATTAACCCGGCTTACAAACGGATTGAGAGGTACATTGATGGGCTAGTTCCAGAAATACAGAGCATGGTTACCACTGCAAGACCAGCTACCATACAGGAGGCTATCCGGTTGGCATACAAGCTGACGGATCAGGCCGTCGCACAGGGTAAGCTACCCCCGCGAGGTGCTGCAACGGATTCTAAGGAGAACAAGAGAAAATGGGAACCTCCTGCCAGTGGGAAGCAATCATCACCCTTCCCTTATCAACAACAACAACACAAGAAGTTTAATCCGTCCCAATCTTCTCATTCGGGCGGCTATCATGGAAATCTCCCAAAGTGCAACAAATGTCAGCTCCATCATACTGGGCAGTGCACAAGGAACACTTGTGAGAGGTGCGGGAAGTTTGGGCATGTTGCCAAGTATTGAAGGGTGAACTTCTCGGGAAAGGCACCGCAACAGCAGCAGAACCCCAATCAGACTGTATGTTTTGAATGTGGTCAACCCGGGCATTTTAAAAGGGAATGTCCGAAACTGAAAAGAAACGGTAACAACGGTGGTGGCAGTGGCAGAGGCAGAGCCTTCATCATGGGTTCAGGTGAGGCTCGAAACGACCCTACTGTAGTATCTGGTAGATTCTCTATTAATGGATGTTACGCCTCTGTTTTATTTGACTCCGGTGCTGATAAAAGTTATGTATCCATAAAATTTAGAAAAATACTAGGAATGGTACCTACTAACCTGACTTCTGAATACACCATAGAAATGGCCGATGGTAGGACGATAACAGCAACCCAAGTGTTTAAAAACTGTAAGCTAGGCTTATCCGGACACACCTTCAGCATAGACCTTATTCCTGTCACACTAGGAAGCTTCGATGTAGTCGTCGGGATGGATTGGTTATCCCAGAATAGTGCTGAGATCGTTTGCAAGGAGAAGCTGATCAAGTTACCTATTTCGGACGATGAAATTCTTATTGTGGAAGGTGAAAAGGTGGGTGCGGTGGTCAGCATCATATCATATTTGAAGGCTCAGAAATGTCTCAGAAAAGGACACATTGCCTTGTTGGCACTTGTTACTGAAACGAAGGCGGATGAAAGGCGAGTTGAAGATATTCCCGTTGTTAGAGACTTTCCTGAGGTATTTCCCGAAGACCTACCTGGCCTTCCTCCACACAGACAGATAGAATTTCAAATTGAATTAGCACCAGGAGCAACTCCGATCGCTCGGGCTCCGTACCGTCTGGCACCGAACGAACTACAAGAGCTGTCTAAGCAATTGCAAGAGTTGTTAGACAAAGGATTCATACGTCCCAGCTCTTCACCTTGGGGAGCTCCAGTGCTTTTCGTTAAAAAGAAAGATGGAACCTTCAGGATGTGTATTGACTACCGCGAACTGAACAAGGTGACAATCAAGAATAGGTATCCACTTCCACGAATTGATGATTTGTTCGACCAGTTGCAAGGATCTAGCTACTACTCCAAGATTGACTTGAGATCAGGTTATCATCAGTTGAGGGTTCGAGAGGAAGACATCTCCAAGACTGCGTTTCGAACACGCTATGGGCACTACGAGTTCACCGTAATGCCTTTTGGGCTGACCAATGCCCCAGCAGTTTTCATGGACCTCATGAACCGTGTCTGCAAACCTTATCTGGATAAGTTTGTCATTGTCTTCATTGATGACATACTAATCTACTCCCGTAATAAGGAAGATCATGAGGGACATTTGAGAACCATACTGGAATTGCTAAGAAATGAACAGTTTTACGCAAAGTTCTCAAAATGTGACTTCTGGATGCGTAAAGTGCAATTCCTTGGGCACGTGGTGAATGAAAAGGGTATAAATGTTGATCCATCAAAGATTGAAGCCATCAAGGGTTGGCCAGCACCGGAGACGCCTACCGAGGTGCGACAATTCCTTGGTTTGGCAGGCTACTACAGACGATTTATTGAAGGGTTTTCAAAAGTGGCACAACCTTTGACTGCCCTGACCCATAAGGGAACTGTTTACAAGTGGGGTAACAAAGAAGAAACAGCATTCCAGACGCTTAAAGACAGGCTCTGCACTGCACCAATCCTAGCCTTACCAGAAGGAACTGATGACTTTGTTGTTTACTGTGATGCTTCCATCCAGGGTTTGGGATGCGTACTGATGCAACGTGACAAAGTCATAGCTTATGCATCTAGACAACTCAGGGTGCATGAGAAAAACTACACCACACATGATTGGAATTGGGAGCCGTAGTATTTGCCCTGAAAATATGGAGACACTATCTATATGGAACCAAGTGCACGATCTATACAGATCATAAGAGCCTCCAGCACATATTTGACCAGAAAGAATTGAATATGCGGCAACGGCGGTGGTTAGAGTTACTCAATGATTACGACTGTGTGATCAAGTACCATCCGGGTAAGGCTAATGTGGTAGCCGATGCCCTTAGTCGTAAGGAAACCCTAAAGCCTCGTCGGGTGCGCGCATTACAAATGACTATCCACTCTGACCTACCAGTGCAAATCAAAGCTGCTCAATCTGAGGCCTTGAAAACGGAGAATCTCAAAGCAGAATCCATGCGAGGCATGGAGAAACAGTTGGAGGTTAAAGCTGATGGAATCCGTTATTTTATGAAACGGATCTGGGTACCACTGCATGGGAATTTAAGAGAAATGGTAATGGATGAAGCTCATAAGACACGTTACTCAATTCATCCAGGTTCAGATAAGATGTATCAAGACCTAAAGGAGTTTTACTGGTGGCCGAACATGAAAGTGGAGATCGCCGCATATGTAAGCAGATGCTTAACTTGCTCCAAAGTTAAGGTGGAATATCAGAGACCATCTGGTTTACTCCAGCAACCAGAAATCCCAGTGTGGAAATGGGAGCAAATATCGATGGACTTTATTACGAAATTACCTAGGACTCCCAGCGGATGCGACACCATTTGGGTTATAGTAGATCGCTTAACGAAATCCGCACATTTCCTGGCAATCCGGGAGACTGACCGAATGGAGAAACTGACACGCATTTACTTAAGAGAAATAGTCTCTCGGCATGGCGTACCAGTATCTATCATATCGGATCGGGATGCTCGGTTCACTTCTCATTTTTGGCAGTCATTACAACGATCATTGGGAACACGACTAGATATGAGCACTGCGTATCACCCACAAACCGATGGCCAGAGTGAACGTACGATCCAGACACTAGAAGACATGTTGCGTGCCTGTGTGATCGATTTTGGCAGCAGTTGGGAAACTCATCTGCCATTGGTTGAGTTCTCCTACAATAATAGTTATCACACCTCCATTAAAGCCGCACCGTTTGAGGCACTTTATGGACGAAAGTGCCGGTCACCTGTATGTTGGGCAGAGGTTGGGGAAAGCCAACTTACTGGTCCGGAACTGGTGCACGAAACAACTGAAAAGATTGTACAAATACATAATCGGATGGCAGCGGCACGTGATCGACAGAAAAGTTATGCTGACAAGCGTCGTAAACCATTGGAATTCCAGATTGGCGACAAGGTACTTTTAAAAGTCTCGCCATGGAAAGGAGTAATACGTTTTGGCAAGCGTGGGAAGCTAAACCCCAGATACGTGGGGCCATTTGAGATTGTCAAACGGATTGGCCCAGTAGCCTACCAGTTGAATTTACCTGAAGAACTCAGGGGGATACACGATGTGTTTCACGTATCCAATCTGAGGAAATGTCTATCTGATGAATCATTGATCGTGCCATTGGAAGAATTAAAAATAGATGACCAATTACATTTCATTGAAGAACCAGTAGAGATCATGGATCGAGAAATCAAAACCCTAAAACGTAGCAAGATCCCTATCGTGCGTGTTAGGTGGAACTCAAAGCGTGGACCAGAGTTTACCTGGGAACGCGAAGATCAAATGCAAAAGAAGTATCCACAACTGTTCAACGATCGAACTTCCAATTCCTGAAATACAGTTGTAAGATAATCTTGTCCTTCAATTTCGGGATGAAAATCCCTTCAACATGATGATAATGTCGCAACTTTTGCAAAACCTTAGGAAACCTCACGTTCCTTTTATTTTAGATTTATTCCTAATCTCTCGGAAACCTTAGCACGTCTACGTGCTGGATAACTAAATAGGTTGCTCACAATGCTTCGTTTACTCACTATGTACATTGAACTAGTATTCCAATTTTCGGGACGAAAATTTCAACTAGGGGATGATGTGACAAACCGTATATATTTTTTTTTCAATTTAACATCGTTCCGCTATATCACTATTTTATAATTAAATAAACTTTAATTATCCTTATGATTAGTACATAATTCTAATCAACTTTAACTTAATTAAAATTAACTAATATCTTCAAAATAGAAGTCGCCTAAACTTGAGGGACTAATTGGCATATTGCCAAAATCCCTTTTCTTAACAAACCCCCACCCTTCATCCTCATCGATTTCCCCCTTCCTCCTCACCGCCTCTCCTCCCTGTTTTTCTTAACCGACTCTCATCCTTACCGACTCACCCTCTCTTAACCGCCCCCCCCCTTCCTGACCGACCTCCCACCTTATCGCAGCATCCTCCTCTCTCACGACGAGCTCCCGTGCGGTGATCATCAATCATCCGGCGACTCCCTGCACCTCCGGTAACCCTATACCAAACGGTTCCCATTCCCGACGACTTCTCCATCACCGACTGCCACCCCTCGACAACGGTCGCACTCCGGCAACCACAGATCAACCAAAACAGCCCCGTTCGGTATGGTTTTCTCGCATCATTCTTTACTCGTGTTCATTCCCGTACGATTCGAGTGTTTCGGGTTACGGTTTTCAGTTCGGGCTGCGGTGATCGGGTTATTACGTTTATATGCTTATCGTGCGTGTGATGCGTGCGGTCTGTTTGTGTGAATAGAAGAGCGATCTATGATGAAGGTTGCTATTAATTGTGTTTCGATGGATTGATTGTTCATGTGTTCAGTATGCTTCTTGCGGGGGTTATTTGGGTGGGTTAATTGTGTCCGGTTTGGTGTTCGTGCGCATGTATGCATGATAGGTTACGGTTCCAGCATGGACGCATCGATTTGGGTCCCGAAAGCTCTGTTGGCTATGCTCTGTTGGTTGTGTGTACGGATATGGGTATGTATGGGTTCAACCGGAGTGTGTGGGTGTTTCTTACCTTGCATATGTCTGTGGTCAATCGGGTGCATGTATGTGTATATGTACCGATTGTGTGTGTGTGATTTGTGTTTGTTGGTTGTGTACATATGTGGGTGTTCTGTTCTAAAGGGAGAAAGATGGGGAGGGGTGAACGAATGCTAGTGTGCACCGTGGGTGTGTTTTGCATGCGTACGTGTCCATGCGTGTATATGTGTGTGTATACTACAGTTTTCTAATATATGGATGTATGTGCACATGGAATGCATGAGTTGTGTGGTAATGGTGGGCACATGGAGGGCTTTATAGTGGACACATGTGGAGATGTGTGTGTTTTGAGAATCTCTAAGTATATGTATGTATTAATGTATGTGTATATGAATGTAACCGTATGTGTGTTATCTTGAGTAGGTAAACATATGGGTTTCTAAGAATAAATTATGGTTGCTTATGCATGCATGTGTGGGTTAGTTTTTAAACAATTAAATTGAGTTGTATAATTTTGTGTATTTTGACAGGGTGTGTCAAAATATTTTATATTTGGTATTAACTAGTATGAATTATTTTCACTAGTGTGCAAATATATATATACATATATAAGGTACATTTGTGAATGCAACGGGGCAAATGTGGGTAATTGAGTTATATAATTATATGATCTTGTATGTGATGACGTTGCTTGTACGTGAAAAAGTATGACGATAACCGACACCGTAACCGAACCGTGAACGAGAAACCGTACGACTCATTGTAAATAATTAATATTTAATATTAATTATGTATATATATTAAATGACGTTCAGGTTCACCGGGAACTCTAATCTTTGTGTTTTCGTTTACTGTTGCTGTGCATTTAAGGTGAGTTTACAGCCCCACTTTTACTTATATACTCTTTTGGGGGAGAGAAACATGTTGTTTTTCATAAAAGTTACATTACATTGGATTTTTGTAATACTGCATATACTTGATACTATGGTGTATACTTGCCCAACGGACCGTTAATATGGACTTAACGAGGTGATTGTTAGTAGTACTACTGGGATTGACATACCCCACTCGGGCTAGTCGCGCTAGCTGGTCAAACGGGTGAACAGTTAGCCTATTACAAGTGTTGTGGTGGGACCACATCCGGGCCTGGTTTATTATTTGATTACATGTCAGTTCGGCCGCGCCTTCATACACATAGTGATCATTATGGACTAGCTACCCATTATATGCTTTATTTACTAATCCGGGAATTTCATTATACTTGACGGATTGATAAATCCGGGGATTCATTATACTTATCGGATTGATAGATCCGGGGATTTCATTGTACATATCGGATTGATAAATCCGGGGATTTCATACTTGACGGATTAGATAATCCGGGAATTACATACTTGACGGATTACATAATCCGGGAACTTCATTACTGATAATTATTGTTTTCTGATAAACCTGTGAACTCACCAGTCTTGTACTGAGATTTTTGCATGTTTTCTCTCAGGACATTGATGTGGCATGTCTAGAAGCACAGCATCCACTGCATGTCATTCGCGTTCATCTCAAACTGTTTTCAAGATTTTATTCGCATTTACATTACATAAATTGGATTGGACGCGTGTTTGCGTGTTCCAAAACTATTGTTAAATGTTTTCCTGTTTTCGCTTCCGCACTACTTAAATATATTTGGTTTGTTTCATTAAATTAAGCAACTTATATGATTTGTAATTATCGAGTCGTTTGGTGTAACTGATGCTTATCTGAGATCCTGGTTATGTCACACGCCTGACGGTAAAACCCCGTATGTGGAAAATGAGGGTGTGACATTGGTTGTGATGGCATTTAAGCGATGGCATGGTGATGTTGATCGATGATGTTGAATGAGGAAGTGTAGTCGATTATGGTGACGGAAGTGTTAGGATAACAAAGTAAGGCTTGGGTCAATATGGTCAACGGGCAGTCAACGGAACGAGAACGCGATTAAATCCTGACGTAAGCAAGTGGGTTAGAATACATAACCGAGTGGAAGGTAAAATCGCACGCGCAACGCACTGAAATTGAATTATAATTTGCATACGTGCTATTGAGCTCTAATTATATAAAAGGCATAAATTATAAAACATGTGAATTAAGCGAGAATGAACGCCACTTGTTATAATTACTTGGATTAAATGGATGGTTCGGACTCGAGATCTAACTACCAATGATACGTTATTAGAAATTAACCTAGATAAAATATATGAAGCATTACATTTTTGGGAAATGGTTATAACCTGTCATAGATGATACAAATAAGATTTATTTCGTGTCACATTGAATCATTAGAAGGCTTAGGGATGTAATTCATGCAAATATGATCATGCACTTATAAATGTATATAAATATAATGAACATTTAGGTTAACCGGCGTCTACACATCTTATTTAAGGTAAAAGACCTAAAATGCTATAATGATCCATCGTCGTGTTGTTATTAATTGTCGGTCATCTCATTGTTATTGAAATAAGTATTAATTGTAGCACTCTTTTTATACAAAATATCGCCAGCTATCATCAACAATTTGATTATTTAGCGTCAACCGAGTTAACAAGTATGATATAAACGTGAACATTATAATCATCGCTTGAAACATTATATATTACTTACATCGTCAATGCAAGTTAATTTTAAATATTTGGAATCCATGACATAAATTGATTTTTTTACCTTATTTATGCTAAGATTCAATTTTTGATTAGAAGCATTACTTAACCAAATATGCAGGGGTTAATTTAGAACAATTAACAAATACTCAAGAAGCTAAGCTACATTAAGGATACTAATCACCAACTTAAATTTAACTAAAGAGCTCAACCACACGCGTGTAATACTATCGTGCTAATTCTAAAAGTGAATCTTATATGTTCTAGTTAGGATTGCTTTGTTGGTGATCATCACTTTTCTTTATCAAGCTCTAAAATTATATAAGGATACCAGGTGAGTTCTAGTGATCCCCTTTTTACTTACTGTTTTGGTATGAAACATGCTCTGTTGTTTTTTTTATGAACTATGATTGTGCTTTACTTGATGCTTGTATGTGGGACTTATGGATACCTGCTGATACTTATATCATGATCATTAATTCTTTTGTGAACCGCTTGTTTTATGTGGATAGATCTATTTGGGGAATCCCCCACACACAGTGGCTCCCGCTACGGGGAGGTACCCCACTGAGATCCCGAGTGATCGTATGTGGCATGTAACAGGTTTTTTATAGAAACTATGGTGAATCTTCCTGGCAGGTATGGTTCACTGTTTGAGGCTTGGTTCCTTCCTTCGGGAATATCGGTTAAACACAAGTTAAGAAGAGGCCAACCGGGGATCGAGTGCAGGGTGATTGTGATACCCCATGATGATTGATACTAGAAATGATGCTTTTAAAATCAAATGAGATTTTTCATAAGCTTTACACTTAATTCTAAACTTTTGAATGTGGGCTTTAAGAGTCCCTTTTGTTTTAAGACATAAAGCACTTATGCTTTGAAAGTCAACTAATGGATTCTAAAGAGACTTATGTTTTTGAATTTTTAAGCACTTGAACTCACCAACTTTATGTTGACACAAAATCTTTTTGAGCATGTCTTCAGGTACAGCTAGGGAGAATAGTTGAGCTATAGAAGATACCTAAATCCGAGGCAAGAAGTGAGGGTAGGTGTTGAAGACAAAAGTCGAACCTAGAAGCTTTAGTTACTGAAGCATCAAGAAACCTTTACCAAAATTGGTCATGACACCTATAGACTGTAGATTTAGGCACCTTGTGAATTGAAACAAAGCCAATATTCTGATGTAAATGTTGAAAGTTGTATTGTATTAAACCATTTAGTTTCCGCTGCATTTTGGTTGTTGTTTACTAATCGTGACGTCCTGCCCCTCTGGGCCTGGGGTGTGACAATTTGGTATCAGTGCCAAAGGTTGTAGCGAAGTAGGTCTGCTTCGCGAGACCTAAACTACAACCATATGAACCTCATAGGACCACCTTAGTAAGATGACTCTTCTGAGCTTTGCTGAACCAATGGTGTAGAAATATGGGTTTGCTTTGCAATACCTAAGCTGTAACCATAAATAGGACCAGCCTAGTAGATTGATTCAATGATCCAGTGATCCCAAGGTTTGCAGTAAGAATAGGTTTCCTTAAGAACTCCCGTCTTTAACTTGTATACCTTAAGGATTTCATATATCCTATAAGAATTCTCTACCGTATAGGAAACCTTGATACATTAGGGTATTACCTATGATAGTGTAACACCTCTGAAATCTAGCTAAATTAGAAAGCTTAATGTATTATAGGACCCAATAAAGGTCCGGATTGAGTTGGGCTTACCAAGGAAATCTTGCAGAACGAAACTAGCCTTTTGGGCCCAATAAGCCCAATAAGGGCCTGAACATATAAACAAGGCCCATTTAAGGCCCAAATGCATGTTTACGAACTAATTGAAGGAGAAACCATGAAACAAAGAATTCTTATGTGATTTGAAACAACTATGGAAAGATCCAAACTGAAAACGGATTCAGAACCCATACTAGGTAAAATCCGGCAATTTAACGCGTACTAACGTCTGAATTCCATCAGAATTCCTTATAATGGCTTGTCATCCAATTTAAATCCTTGTTAATGCTAACAATATCATAAATAATTCTTGTTGAAAGATTTTTCATCAACCAAGCATAATCAACAGAAATTCGTAAGCGAAATGCGAAAACGGTTTCACCGGCATTTAACCGACGTCTATTATGAAGACCGAGTCTCGTAACTCCGTAAATATTTATCTAATCATTTTTACTATCATAACTTATTAAATTTGATAAATGGTACGTTGTCCGGAATAACTGCGTTCCAAAACGCGACCATGACGCGAACCGGGTTACGATTTGGTAAAACCGAGAATTCGTCAGATAAAGCTTTAACGTGACTGACATGGGAAGTTAACGAACAAAATATCGTTCTAATGCTTAATTGCAAACAATTCGATGCTAAAATGATCATAATATTGCTCATTCGATAAAAACGCATAAAAACCGTTAATCGTGTTAAATACACGATAATTTACAAACTTGTTCGATTATCCGGCATGTTTTACATACATAATCTCGGAACACTTTTAACGTTTTGTATAAATGGAAACTAACGAGAAACAAATTTTAACGGTACGTGCAATTAATCGAGCGTGTCCGACCCGTAACGAACCCATTCCATTAACCCTATTATATAAACGCATTAATCTCTCATTTTAGGGTTTTAAAGGAAAAATTAGAAAGAAAGAGAGAGAGAGAGGCGAACACAGCCGCTACTCCCCATCCCCTCCCAGCGACTCCGATTCCGGCCTCCGGCGACCCCCTGGCGAAAGTGCCGGCGAGAGAAACTCCCCCCCCCCCTCGACTCTCTTCAACCCGAGCCGAAGGAGGGCCTAATTCCTTGCTAGTCGCGATGCAGACGGGCTAAAGGGTCAAGAATCAAAGGTCGATCTTGGGGATTTGGGGGCTATCGATCGCGATGGTGGTAAAGGTAAGCCGACGGTGGTTAGTTCTGTGTGTAGGGGGCTGTGGTTGTGGTTGATGTTGGCGGTTGATGGTCACGGTAGGAGATGGGGTGGTTCCGATGGTGTTTGAAGGTCGCGATGGTGGTGGATTCGGAGGCCGACGAGGCCGATGGTGATGATGGTGGTCGATGGTGGTCGTGATGGATGCTGGTGGTGGTTTTGTTCGCTGTGAACAGGCCGAAGGTGGCCTAGAACCGCCCCACTACCTTCCCTCTCGGTAAGGTCCCCTAGAACCGATCTGCTCCATTCTTCCTTTGTTTCTTGGACTACAAACTGCAGACTGCTATGACCTTGGGTTGCATGTGTAGATCTGTACCAGATCATGGCTCAAGGCAGTGGTACTGGTGGATGGTGCAGGTCGCGAGATCGATGGTGTGGTTCAGGTGTCGGCAGCATTGGTGGTGGATCGAAGATGATTTGGGGAAGACAATGTGACACCCCGTAATTTCAGATTAACATTATTCAAACCGTTGTCGTTAACATTGACCCGTACTCGCAAATACGCGAAACGTATACAAACACCGCCACAGACATCGTTAAACGAATTATGATAAAATACTAACGCGGGTGTTTGGAGAGGATTCACATAAACGAGATTACCTAAGGAATCCTATTAATTAATAGAGCTCGCTCATCTACGTCGTTGTCAACCGAAACAAATTTGGGAACTCGGTACCTAAGTACAGGGACCAAACCTGACAATTGCCAAACTGGGGCTGGGTATAAATACCCATCCACCAGCCCAAACAACTCACATTCTGCTCTCTTTCTCTCCTACGCTCTCTACACCCCCGATTGTTCAACCTAGCACCAAATTCCACCCGATTGAGCTTGTTTTTGTCGGATTAGGCCACACAACAGCTGAGAAATCACGATCCCAGCAGGTAGGCGACCATTTTCATCCGTTTTATCACCCGTTTCACTGCTGCAAGTATGGGATTCGGGTGTTCGGGTTCAACCTGAATGCATGTGGTCGTGGGGGTGCGTGTGAGGTCAATCAGCGTGTGCATTTCACTTAGACATGTTAGGAGAGTGTTTCTGGAAGTCCTGATTGTGAGAAAACCAAGCACGGAACAGCTAAAGGCAGTTCGACCCACCCTGCACTCACGACCTGCTGCAGTCCGCGACTGGGCCAACCGCGCGACTGAGTTATGCGACTGGGCCCTTCGATCAATTGATCGGGGCGACTGGGGTGAGACGTGCGAATGAAACCGTACGACTAAGTCAACCGAATGAATGTGTGCGATTGAGTCGACCGAATGAATGCATGCGACTGAGTATCACCGGCTGAAGGCCAACCGCACGAATGAAGGTTCATTCGTGCGATTGGTAATTGATTCGGGTGATTGAGGAATGTGTGGTACGACTGAACGCTGAGTCGCAAGAATGAGGGTTCAATCGTACGAGGGAACTTGATTCGTACGATTGAAGGCCTATTCGTGCGAATGAAGTGTCCAGTCGTGCGTCTAGCCTTGTTATGCGATTGGAGTCATTTTGAGTAAATTCTTCTGGTGTGCGATGTGTCTATCATGTGACGATAAGTTAACATCAATAAAGCGTCATTTCTTGACCACAAAGATTAAAGTTAACGCAATCAACAAGCACATACTTTTCAACCTGAAACAACCTAACTGTTTACAAATATCGACAACCCATTTGAAAATCTACATGAAGTCTAATACGTGTATGCCTGCTTGTGTGTGTGACACCCGACCGAACCCATGCGACCCGACCCGACTAAGCATGTCTATTAACGCAAAACACAACATTAATGCTTAACATAACTGTCAATAGGAGTTGACAGCGCATCGTAAACAACACTTGGGAGACTTGCATCCTACACACTTGCTACATCATCTGTGAGTTTCACGACCCCTTTTTACATCTCTTTCCTTTTTGGGGGAGAAAACATGCAAAACAGATTTACATAAATGGTTGTAGTAATATTGATATCGCTTGTTACGCTAGTGCAAACACACGCATGTCCTCACACACTCGAACCGTTAGTAATGGGATTAGCGAGGTAATTTTGAGTAGTACTACTGGGTCTGACAAACCCGCCCGGGCTAGTCGCGCTAGCTTGATTGGAGGTCAAACGGGTGCTAAATTGACCTAACATACGATTGCCACGGTCGGTTAAGACGTGGTGGAAACACATTGTCATGGTCTGATGAGACATGACGGGACACAACGATTGCCACGGTCGGTTAAGACGTGGTGGAAACACAAATAGGACGTAAACAGTCAGCTTCGGTTCGAAACGCTAAGTAACAAGAACATAGGCTAGCTACCTAACGATATGCTTGATGTACTAAACCATCGAAACGCAAAACATGGAAACGCTTACGAATACATTTCTTGTTGATTAAACCTGTGAACTCACCAACTTTATGTTGACACATGTTAGCATATTTTCTCAGGTCACAGGAACGCATAAGCTTTTGAGGCACGCTTCGGATATGCACTCAGGACATGCATTCATCTAGTTTATTTTCAGCATTGAACATTTTGTATAAACATGGCTATTGTAACAGTTCTGAAATGGATTTACCACTTTTGTACATGCTTCCGCGCTATTGTAAACTCTGTTTATGTTCGTGTGAATGAAGTCAAATGTTTATTTCTAAATTCATATAGTGTCGTTTGATATGACTGTGTCTGAGATCCTGGTATGTCACACGCTAACGGTAAAACCCCGTTCGTGGAAATTGAGGGTGTGACAGATTGGTATCAGAGCCACAGGTTATAGAGAACTAGGATTGCATTGCATCTAGACTATAGCCTTAGACACAACACTAATATTGCACAAACACTCTTTACACGGTTACCACTGTTGTGCAAACAACCTTCGGGTGTACTGACATTACACTGCTGAGCAAACATAACACTATGGGTATGACATGTGTGTCATTACCGGCTGACAGAGGGGCGGAGAATCCCGCTCGCTCACAACCAACGCTTACACTTGATCCTTCACTCGCGGAGTGAAAGCAACAACGAATTGAAACAAACATTTCCATGATTGGAACACGAAACTCATTTCTAACACACGCGATAAGCTTAACGATGACAAACAAAAAGAACAATACCTCACTCTTCCAACTCTCTCACACTTGTTACTATTCCCAACATACCCTATCCTCTACGCTAGTCCGAGCAGTAAATGAGGGACAACTAAGATATTCAAGTCGATTAGAGAATTGGATTTGGACACCCAAACGCCTAGAACCACGAAGGGAAGAGGCCAATTGTCTTGATTCCGTTGTTACCTAAACCGAATCTCTTGTACAACTCTAGTTATTTGACTCTTGGTATAACAAGTACATCTTTGATGCTTTTATCATTGATAACACTCGGTACTGGACAAGGTATGCTATCTCGAATAGGAGGAGCCATGTGTGACCATGCAAAGCAAATTAGAATCACGGGTGCACACGTAATTGTAATTTGTCGTGCATGAGAACTCTGGCAACTCTATTTGAGTGATAACGGATACGGTCGGTACAAATTCTCAATACCATACTTAGAGGCATGGGGCCTCGAAATCAACACAAAGCCACACTATCGATATACGAACAAACCCTTCCTTCTTGCTAGCATAACATCATTTATTATAGTCAACAATTATTATCGGTTATTGATTAATGTGTGTTGTGAATTGAAGAAGTCATGCCTGGAAGAGGAGCGGGACGCCCGGGTGGGCGAGGGAATATCACCCTGACTCAAGCCGAGCTGAATGCTATCATCAACGAGCGCGTGGCTGATGCGCTTGCAGCTTATGAGCAAGCCCGCAATCAGGGCCAGAACGACCAGAATCCGAACCAAGGAGGTCCAACAGTCTGTACCTTCAAGATGTTTATGGATTGCAAGCCTCATTCATTCAGCGGCTCTAAGGGCGCTGTCACACTGCTTCGCTGGCTAGAGAAACTTGAGTCAGTGTTTGCCATGTGCAGCTGTCCTGATGGAAATCGGGTCAAGTACGCCTCCGGCACATTGGAGGGACCAGCCCTGACATGGTGGAATTCACAAGTCCAAACCTTAGGACTTGGTGCTGCAAACGGTATGCCATGGGAAGACTTCAAGATTCTGATGAAAGAAGAGTACTGCCCCAGGAGCGAAGTCCAGCAACTGGAGGCAGAATTTTGGAATTTAAAGATGATTGGTTCCGACATCGAGGAATACACGACTCGTTCACACGAGTTGGCTGCGTTATGTCCTCAGATGGTGACTCCTGCCTACAAAAGGATTGAAAAGTACATTGATGGTCTAGCTCCTCAGATTCAAGCTAGTGTTATGGATGCTGACCCTGTCACCATTCAGCAGGCCATCCGACTGGCTCACAAACTCACCGACCAGGCGGTGGCACAGGGCACATTGCCTAAACGTGGCGCTGCTTCTGGTTCATCAGATCACAAAAGAAAATGGGAAGGTAACAACAGCAAGTCTTCAAGCTTCAACAACCCTCAGCAACAACCGACCAGAAAGTTTGACCCATCAAGAAACTTCACCAACAACCAGAACAGCAACAACAACAATTATGGTCAGGGATCGAGCAGCTACGCAGGCAAGAACCCGAGGTGTAACCGGTGCAACTTCCATCATCATGGCCCATGTGATCGACTCCATTGTCAGAGATGTGGAAAGATGGGCCACGCAGCCAAAGACTGCCGGGGTGAAATAATGACTCAGCAGCAACAACCTCAACAACAATGCCAGGGCGGAACGACTAGAGGCTGTTATGAATGTGGTAAGGAGGGCCACTACAGGAAGGATTGCCCGCAGCTGAAGGGTGGAAACAAGGGAAATAACGGGGGCAATGCCAAGGGTCGCGCATTCGTGATCGGTTCCGGCGAGGCAAGGGATGACCAGAATGTGGTTACTGGTACGTTTCCCCTGAATGGTTGTTTTGCTTCTATACTATTTGATACTGGAGCTGATAGGAGTTTTGTTTCCAACAAATTCCTTAAGTTCTTAGATGTAACCCTAGCTGTCATGGAACCTAGTTATGTGGTAGAATTAGCTGACGGAAAACTCATTGAGGCAACTCATATCTTTGAGGGGTGCAGACTAGGATTATGTGGTCATGAGATAGATATAGATCTGATGCCTGTCACACTTGGTAGTTTCGACGTAGTTGTGGGTATGGATTGGCTGTCTAAGAATCAAGCTGAGATCATCTGTGGGGAGAAAATCGTTCGCATATCACTTCCTAGTGGTGAAATTCTATCAGTTCAGGGCGAAAGGAGGGGCATGGTCTCTGGAATCATCTCCTACATGAAAGCTCAGAAGTGTTTGCGTAAGGGTCATACCGCTTTCCTAGCCATGGTCACTGAAAAAGAACCCGATGAAAAGGAAATTGAAGACATCCTTGTTGTACGCGATTATCCTGAGGTTTTCCCTGAAGACCTACCCGGTCTTCCACCGCATCGCCAAGTCGAGTTCCAAATTGATTTGGTTCCGGGAGCCGCCCCTATCGCGAGAGCACCGTATCGGTTGGCTCCAAAAGAACTGCAAGAGCTGTCTACGCAATTGCAGGAACTATTGAATAAAGGATTTATTAGACCTAGCTCATCACCGTGGGGAGCCCCAGTTCTGTTTGTCAAGAAGAAGGACGGAACTTTCCGCATGTGTATGATTATCGAGAATTGAACAAGGCGACCGTTAAGAATCGTTATCCTCTTCCACGCATTGATGATCTGTTCGATCAACTACAAGGGTCGAGTTTCTATTCCAAGATAGACCTGAGATCAGGTTATCATCAACTAAGGATACGAGAAGAAGACATTTCAAAGACTGCTTTCAGAACGAGGTATGGCCACTACGAGTTCTTGGTTATGCCATTCGGGTTGACCAATGCACCAGCGGTTTTCATGGACTTAATGAACCGAGTGTGCAAACCCTATCTAGACAAGTTCGTCATTGTCTTCATCGATGACATCCTTATTTACTCAAGGAATAAGGAAGAACACGAAGAGCACCTTAGACTGATTCTGGAGCTGTTGAGACGAGAACAGCTGTATGCAAAATTTTCAAAGTGTGACTTCTGGATGCGAGAGGTCCACTTTTTGGGTCATGTGGTCAATGATAATGGGATACACGTTGACCCGGCAAAGATAGCAGCTATCAAGAACTGGGCTACGCCTAAGACTCCGACCGAGGTACGACAATTTCTCGGGCTAGCTGGTTATTACCGACGGTTCATCGAAGGGTTCTCGAAGATTGCTCAACCTCTCACCGCATTAACTCATAAAGGCATCACGTACGATTGGGGTGATAAACAAGAATCTGCATTCCAGATCCTGAAGCAGAAACTCTGTACAGCACCGATTCTCTCCCTGCCTGAAGGAACAGATGACTTTGTAGTTTATTATGATGCTTCTATAAAAGGCCTCGGTTGCGTGCTAATGCAACGCAATAAGGTGATTGCCTATGCATCTCGACAACTGAAGATACATGAGAAAAACTACACGACACATGATCTAGAGCTTGGAGCAGTGGTATTTGCACTCAAGATATGGAGACACTACTTGTACGGTACCAAGTGCACCATTTACACCGATCACAAGAGTCTCCAGCACATCTTTGAACAGAAGGAGCTGAATATGAGGCAACGTCGTTGGGTCGAGTTGTTGAACGACTATGACTGTACGATCAAGTATCATCCGGGCAAGGCCAATGTAGTAGCAGACGCCCTAAGCCGGAAGGAAACGCTCAAGCCAAGACGAGTTTGAGCATTGCAACCCACCATTCACACCGAGTTACCCGATCAGATCCGCAATGCTCAACTTGAGGCGTTAAAAGACGAGAACCTGAAAGCCGAATCGCTACGAGGCATGGAGAAACAAATGGAAACCAAGTCTGACGGAATCCGCTACTTCATGGATCGAACATGGATTCCCTCGTATGGAGACTTACGAGAACTAGTCTTGGACGAAGCTCACAAATCACGGTACTCAATCCACCCAGGTTCAGACAAGATGTATCACGATCTCAAAGCTCTTTACTGGTGGCCGAATATGAAAGCTGTTATTGCCACATACGTAAGCAGATGCCTAACCTGATCTAAGGTTAAGGTGGAATGTCAACGACCATCTGGTCTACTCCAACAGCCAGAAATACCAGTATGGAAATGGGAGCAGATTTCCATGGACTTTATCATGAAACTCCCACGGACTCCCAGCGGATGCGATACCATTTGGGTGATCGTGGATCGCCTGACGAAATCCGCACACTTCCTGGCAATCCGGGAGACTGATCGCATGGAAAAGTTAACTCGTATCTACCTCAAGGAAATAGTCTCTCGGCATGGTGTGCCGACTTCCATTATCTCTGATCGTGACGCTCGATTCACTTCACACTTCTGGCAGTCCTTACAACGAGCACTAGGAACGCGGTTGGATATGAGCACCGCATACCACCCCCAGACTGATGGCCAAAGTGAGCGTACGATCTAGACTCTAGAAGACATGTTACGTGCCTGCGTCGTAGATTTCGGCAGCAGTTGGGAAACTCACTTACCGCTAGTTGAGTTTTCTTACAATAATAGCTATCACACATCGATCAAAGCTGCTCCATTTGAGGCACTGTATGGGCGTAAGTGCCGATCACCTATCTGTTGGGCGGAAGTTGGGGAAAGTCAACTCACCGGCCCTGAACTTGTGCATGAGACGACTGAGAAAATCGTGCAAATCCGTAACCGTATGGCAGCAGCCCGTGACCGATAGAAGAGTTACGCTGATAAGCGCCGCCGACCATTGGAATTTCAAATAGGTGACAAAGTGCTTTTGAAAGTGTCACCTTGGAAGGGTGTGATCCGTTTCGGAAAACGGGGGAAACTAAGCCCCAGGTACGTGGGACCGTTTGAGATCGTCAAACGGGTTGGCCCCGTGGCCTATCAGTTGAGTCTACCTGAAGAACTCCGTGGGGTACACGATGTGTTCCACGTCTCCAACTTGAGGAAATGCCTTGCAAACGAGACTCTTATCGTCCCGTTAGACGAGATACATGTGGACGAACAACTACATTTTGTCGAGGAACCGGTGGAAGTCATGGACCGGGAGGTCAAGACGCTCAAACATAGTCGTATCCCTATCGTCAAAATCCGTTGGAACTCAAAGCGTGGACCAGAATTTACCTGGGAACGCGAGGATCAGATGAAGAGGAAGTACCCTCAACTGTTCCAAAACCAGGCATCTACCTCTTAGAAACACAGGTACTCTATTCCACATGCGTCACAAACTGTTGAACCTTGTACTACCCCATAAAAACCACGTAACATGATGTACTAATTTTCGGGACGAAAATTCCTACAACAAGGGGATGATGTGACACCCCGTAATTTCAGATTAACATTATTCAAACCGTTGTCGTTAACATTGACCCGTACTCGCTAATACGCGAAACGTATACAAACACCGCCACAGACATCGTTAAACGAATTATGATAAAATACTAACGCGGGTGTTTGCAGAGGATTCACATAAACGAGATTACCTAAGGAATCCTATTAATTAATAGAGCTCGCTCATCTACGTCGTTGTCAACCGAAACAAATTCGGGAACTCGGTACCTAAGTACAGGGACCAAACCTGCCAATTGCCAAACTGGGGCTGGGTATAAATACCCGTCCACCAGCCCAAACAACTCACATTCTGCTCTCTTTCTCTCCTACGCTCTCTACACCCCCGATTGTTCAACCTAGCACCAAATTCCACCCGATTGAGCTCGTTTTTGTCGGATTAGGCCACACAACAGCTGAGAAATCACGATCCCAGCAAGTAGGCGACCATTTTCATCCGTTTTATCACCCGTTTCACTGCTGCAAGTATGGGATTCGGGTGTTCGGGTTCAATCCGAATGCATGTGGTCGTGGGGGTGCGTGTGAGGTCAATCAGCGTGTTCATTTCACTTAGACATGTTACGAGAGTGTTTCTAGAAGTCCTGATTGTGAGAAAACCAAGCACGGAATAGCTGAAGGCAGTTCGACCCACCCTGCAGTCGCGACCTGCTGCAGTCCGCGACTGGGCCAACCGCGCGACTAAGTTATGCGACTGGGCCCTTCGCGCGATTGATCGGGGCGACTGGGGTGAGATGCGCGAATGAAACCGTACGACTAAGTCAACCGAATGAATGTGTGTGATTGAGTCGACCGAATGAATGCATGCGACTGAGTATCACCCGGCTGAAGGCCCAACCGCAAGAATGAAGGTTCATTCGTGCGATTGGTAATTGATTCGGGTGATTGAGGAATGTGTGGTACGACTGTAGCTGAGTCGCAAGAATGAGGGTTCAATCGTACGAGGGAACTTGATTCGTACGATTGAAGGCCTATTCGTGCGAATGAAGTGTCCAGTCGTGTGTCTAGCCTTGTTATGCGATTGGAGTCATTTTGAGTAAATTCTTCTGGTGTGCGATGTGTCTATCATGTGACGATAAGTTAACATCAATAAAGCGTCATTTCTTGACCACAAAGATTAAAGTCAACGCAATCAACAAGCACATACTTTTCAACCTGAAACAACCTAACTGTTTACAAATATCGACAACCCATTTGAAAATCTACATGAAGTCTAATACGTGTATGCCTGCTTGTGTGTGTGACACCCCCGACCGAACCCATGCGACCCGACCCGACTAAGCATGTCTATTAACGCTAAATACAACATTAACGTTTAACACAACTGTCAATAGGAGTTGACAGCGCATCGTAAACAACACTTGGGAGACTTGCATCCTACACACTTGCTACATCATCTATGAGTTTCCCGGCCCCTTTTTACATCTCTTTCCTTTTTGGGGGAGAAAACATGCAAAACAGATTTACATAAATGGTTGTAGTAATATTGATATCGCTTGTTACGTTAGTGCAAACACACGCATGTCCTCACACACTCGAACCGTTAGTAATGGGATTAGCGAGGTAATTTTGAGTAGTACTACTGGGTCTGACAAACCCGCCTGGGCTAGTCGCGCTAGCTTGATTGGAGGTCAAACGGGTGCTAAATTGACCTAACATACGATTGCCACGGTCGGTTAAGACGTGGTGGAAACACATTGTCATGGTCTAATGAGACATGACGGGACACAATGATTGCCACGGTCGGTTAAGACGTGGTGGAAACACAAATAGGACGTAAATAGTCAGCTTCGGTTCGAAACGCTAAGTAACAAGAACATAGGCTAGCTACCTAACGATATGCTTGATGTACTAAACCATTGAAACGCAAAACATGGAAACGCTTACGAATACATTTCTTGTTGATTAAACCTGTGAACTCACCAACTTTATGTTGACACATGTTAGCATGTTTTCTCAGGTCACAGGAACGCATAAGCTTTTGAGGCACGCTTCAGGATATGCACTCAGGACATGCATTCATCTAGTTTATTTTCAGCATTGAACATTTTGTATAAACATGGCTATTGTAACAGTTCTGAAATGGATTTACCACTTTTGTACATGCTTCCGCGCTATTGAAAACTCTGTTTATGTTCGTGTGAATGAAGTCAAATGTTTATTTCTAAATTCATATAGTGTCGTTCGATATGACTGTGTCTGAGATCCTGGTATGTCACACGACTAACGGTAAAACCCCGTTCGTGGAAATTGAGGGTGTGACAGACAAGAGCTCAATTGATTCTTCTGTAGATTGTTCGATTGACAGGGATGAATGGTGAGATGGTTTGTGACAATCTTGTGGTTGCGTTGTCGTCTGTTGTGATTCATATTGGCTGTGTTTCTATCTGTCGATTGGTTGTTGCTGTTATTCGAGGTGTATTGGGGCTGTTGATGGTAGTGTACTAGTGTGCATGTCGACTGTGGTCGTGTTATTGTTGGTTGTGGATAATGATTGTGGCTCCGATGCTTAGTGGTGGTCGATGTCGACAGTTATGGTATGGCTGTGATGGTGGTTGTGGTTACGTAGGCTGTTAAAGTGGTTGTTTTGATAATGGTTGTGGTGTTGGTTGATAGATGGTGATAAGTGGATTTTGGGCATGGTTGTTGGTGAGGATTCTAGCCAACTAGGAGGTTCTAGCAATGACAAAGTGGTTCATGGTGGACAGTGGCTGCATGTGGTGAATGGTGATGGTTAAACCTTAGTCAAAGCTGGTCAAACTTGGTCAATGAGCGGACAACGGAACGTGAACACGATTAGATCAAGAGCAATTCGAGTGGGTTAGTGAACGTAATCGAGTGGAAGGAAATATCGCACGCGCAACGCATTGAAATTGAATTATAAATTGCATACGTATTATTGAGCTCTAATTATATAAAACGCATAAATTATAAAATATGTGAACTATAAACGAAAACGAACGTCGCTTGTTATAAATGTTGATTTAAATGGATGGTTTAGAGCCGAGATTTAAACAACAACGCTAGCTATTAGAAACCAACCTAGAGAAGATATATGAGACATTACATTTTGGGGAAATGGTTACAACATGTTATTGATTAAACAAATAAGTTGATCTCACGTCATGTTAAATCCTTACAATACTTCGGGTTGTAAAATTGCATACAAAAGATATATTTATACAATAGATACATTAGGTTAACCGATGTTCACGCATACTTAATTACGGCAAATGGGCTTATAATTCTAAAATGATCCGTTATCTTGTCATTATTAGTAATTGGCCATCTCATTGTTGTTGACATAAATATTAATTGTAACACTCTTTATACAAATTATCGTCAATCAAGTTAACAAATACGATATAAACGAGAGCATTATAAACATCATTTGAAACATTATATATTACTTACATTGTTAATGCAAGTTATTTACAAAGATTTGGAATCCATGATATGAATTGATTTTTCGACATTCTTCATACTAAGACACAATTCTTGATTAAATACATAAATCAACCTAATGTACACGAATCAACTCATTACAATTAACAAATACACAAGAAGCTAAGGATACTAATCACCAACACTGAGTTAACTAAAGAGCTCAACTGCACGCATGTAACAACATCATGCTAACTCTAAACGTGAATCTTATATGTTCTAGTTAGAAATTGCTTTGTTGGTGATCATCACTTTCTTTATCAAGCTCTGAAATTATATAAGGATACCAGGTGAGTTCTCGTGTCCCCCTTTTTACCTTGGTTTTAGGGATGAAGCATGCTCTTTTAAACTGAAACTTTTACTTATGATACTATTATTATGCCTTCTTTGATGCTTGTATGTGGGACTTTTTGGATACCTGCTGATACTTTTGTCATGATCATTAATTCTTTTGTGAACCGAGTGTTTTTACGTGAATAGATCTATTTGGGGAATCCCCTACGCACAGTGGCTCCCGCTACAGGGAGGTACCCCACTGAGATCCTGAGGGGTCGTTTGTGGCATGTGACAGGTTTTGAATAAGAAACTATGGTGAACCATCCTAGCAGGAATGGTTCACTATTCTGAGGCTTGGTTTTTTCCTATGGGAATATCCGGTTAAACACAAGTTTAGAAGAGGCCAACCGGGGACCAAGTGCAGGGTTGATTGTGACCCCACAACATCTATAATAGATACTAATACTTTAACATGTGGACTTTAAGAGTCCCTTTTGTTTTTTGAAATTTTAACCACTTGAACTCACCAACTTTATGTTGACACGATTTTCTTTTTGAGCATGTCTTCAGGTACAGCTAGGGAGAATAGTTGAGCTATAGAAGATACCTAAATCCGAGGCAAGAAGTGAGGGTAGGTGTTGAAGACAAAAGTCGAGCCTAGAAGCTTTAGTTACTGAAGCATCAAGAAACCTTTACCAAAAGATTGATCATAACACATATAGACTATAGATTTAGGCACATTGTGAATTGAAACAGAGCCAATACTCTGATGTAAATGTTGAAAGTTGTAATGTATTAAACCATTTAGTTTCCGCTGCATTTTGGTTGTTGTTTACTAATCGTGACGTCCCGCCTCTCTGGGCCCGGGGTGTGACAGATTGGTATCAGAGCCAAAGGTTGTAGCGAAGTAGGTCTGCTTCGCGAGACCTAAACAACAACCATATGAACCTCATAGGACCACCTTAGTAAGAAGACTCTTCTAAGATTTGCTGAACCAATGGTGTAGAAATACGGGTTTGCTTTGCAATACCTAAGGTGTAACCATAAATAGGACCAGCCTAGTAGGTTGTTTCCATGATACAGTGATCCAAAGTTTGTAGCAAGAATAGGTTTCCCTAAGAACACCCTTCTTTAACCTGGATACCTTAAGGATTTCATATATCCTATTAAGAATTCTCTACCCTATAAGAAACCTTGATACATTAGGGTATTACCTATGATAGGTGCACCCGAGTAAACCATGAAGGTATGGAACCTCTTGGAGTTGACTCTTAGGACTACTAAATGTCAAGTACTAAGAATGTTAGAAACCAACACTGTGCACATATATCAGGACTTAAATCCTGGAGAGACACTTATCTGTTTGCACAGTTGACTTTTATCACTATATGAAACAACTGTTGTTAGCTATATACTTGATACGACTTGTGTCGTTACCTGAGACAACTGTTATACTGATACTTGTTTGAAATGATGATAGTTGCTATTATGCCTCATTTGTAAGATGATACATGTTGGAATTTAGTAATAAGATATTAACCATGATGCCTTTTGTTTGTTCTGCTCCCTAGGATAGCATGTACCTAAATGCTCATTTATTGCTTGATTTTCTTAAACTTACTTTGAAACAATTTCTGGGTTAACTTGAATGATTAGCAGAGTTGGAATCTAAGTGTGCTTAATTGCAGATGATGACTAAATGAGAATTATTAACTCCAGGACCTAAATACACAAAACTTGGAACTTATGATGGGAATGACTAGAATGATAGTGTAAGGTAAATTGACGATTACCGGTGCACACGTAATAGTGAATTTACAGGTACACTTGAATTTTGGTGGGCCCCATCATGAAAACTAATATCAAGGTATAACACTTAAAGAACCAATAAATGCAAGAATAAACACAAATATTTGGAATATATTCAATAATTTCAGGTTCAAAACTTTCATGCTGGGCGAAAACCATTTGACACTTGAAGAGCTACCAAGGACGATGTTGTAGTAACTATTCCTTTTCTTCTTCTCCTCTTTTCTTTTATTCTACTCTCCTATTGGAATTATGATGATAAGACCATCAGACTCTGAAGATCATTAAATGATGTTCTCAAACTTAACTGGTCTCGTGCTGAGTATGGCACTCCACCTCGTTATGCGTGTACTTTAGCCATACTACTTTGAGCGATGCCTAAAAATTCCTTCCTACCTAACATTGAATTCGTCAAAACATCTTTAACATAGTGGAAGACTCTCTAACAAGGCTCGTGCAACGGAGAACATACCAGAGTAATAAATTTCCGAGAAACGCCTCTTGTGGTCAATGACATAGAAGACTTGTCACTCCTTTCTTTCTTAGTAGTTCACACTTCATAGGATCTTCTGGATTTTAGAATTTCTCTGATTATTTTCTCAAAGCCTTTAAGGAATATGACTTCTCTCACCTATTCATTGTAATGGAATCACCTACCTCAAAGGAATATTCTTAATATCAGCTCCGATTGTGATTGATAATCACCTTTCTTAATACTACGCTCGTGAAATCTTTCATCATCTTCAACCATTAGTCACCTAATGACAATCTTCACTCGAAACTTAAGTTGAGTTATCTTAACCATGCTTTTAACCGACCTTGTTGTTGGTAAATTTCTGAGCACCAGATTTCGCAGGAAATGAATCCTCGTTCTAAAATCCAGATTCTTCGGAAATAAAGATTCAAGTGCTAGAGATAATTGCCGAGAAAAGCTAACCTTTGAGATTCAAGACAAAAATCTAAACTTACAACTTATTTGGATCCCCGATTTTTCCACTCATCCTCTGTTCTCGATTTATTCTCTTAACGAGTAGTGCTACTCACTTTAAGCCCTCTAGCATAACCCTCATCTTTGGAGACGCGTGATAGCCGATGCAGGAAACTTTAAAACCTTGTAAGTCATCTCTACTCGGAGATCTCTACTACCTGAGTGATAAGTTCATGATTCGAGCGCGAAGATCTGAAGTAGAATATGATCTCGAACTATACGATAAGTTATTTGAGTGGTAGTTAACCTTCTTGTGCTAGCGAGCAACTTCATAATGTCCTAAGCTTGTTTGAATCGATGCGGTCGATAATAATGAAGAATTCATGGGAAAGACTCATGGTTGAACTTAAAGGATGGTATTGCTCCAAAAGATGTACTAAGAAGCATAGAATATCAGCTACAAGAGATCTCATGTGTTAAATCACTTGAGAGCCAACTACAACGAAGTGATAGACATGTAGCAGATTGTAGACAAAGAAAGTCTGCATAATCATCCTTGATCGTAAGCGTTGGTGTTATTTCTCTCTAAGATTTTCACACCTCTCCTAAAGTGATTCTCTAATACCTTACCCTAGAACGCTCCGTACCATTGGGAATTTGAGCAAAAGTCTTTCTCCCATATCTCGTTGGAACAATTGATATGATTATAAAGGATTGGAATCTAAACAGAGCTACTTGCTTCATGAATAGACCCTCTACAGGGCACAGTTACCTTGGAGAATATGGACCGAGGAAGAGGTCATCTAGAAGGTTGGCCTTAATTAGGAAGCATTATGAAGAAATTAGTGGGAACGTTTGCAGCAATTCTGTAGCTTAAGACAACAGTTGAGGTTGCTCTTAAGGAAATTGAGTCGGAGAATAGAAGCAAAATATATATATATATATATATATATATATATATATATATATATATATATATATATATATATATATATATATATATATATATATATATATATATATATGGAGGTACTGGACTTGAAGCTTATATTAAGGAGCTGGTGGAAGGAAAGCAGATTCGATAGCTGTTAGATAAACAGTTCATAAGACCTAGTATGTCGTCTTGAGGAAACTTAATGCTCTTTGCGGAAGGAAAATAGAATGCTCCAGTTATGGATGGATTATTAAGAGTTAAATAAAGTCACCAAGGATAAGTGATACCATCTTTCTAGAGGTGATAACCTACTTAACCAATTTCAAGATGCTACCTACATCTTAATTGTTATCAGTCGTGTTTATAAGGAAGACGACTCTACACAAATAATAGTTGAAACCAGATATGGCAAGTACAAAGGTTGTGGTCAAGCCCGTATGGGAGGACCTACACATCTCATGTAATCAGAAGTCTCATGGATAGGATCTGTAAGACATAATTAGACATGTCTGACATTTTACCACTGCTACTAGGCACGAAATACGAGACAAATCGCTATAGTGAAGCTATAAGATTCCGGGAAGAAGTAAAAACCGCATTGAGATGCGTCAATGCTTAGGGTTAGGAGAAAGTTGTAAAGGATTGATAGAAACTTGATTCGTGTAGCTATACGACTGGCATTGTTATCCTTGGAGAAAAGCGGAATTCGTTTGGGCGCGTATAAGAAAGTTTCAGATGTGTGTTGATGCAACAGTATAAGACAATTTTCTAGTCGCCCGATTGAAGCCGAGAAAATTTGGAGAGCTACATTAAACATGATCTGGAAACTTCCGTAAAATAAAAGGATGCACTTGGATACATTATCGATGCGACACTACCCAATTACACATCAGAATACTAGATCAAGCATAATAGGGTGATCGACAATCGGTAATGACAACCGCATTGACAAGTGCGGATAAGTAGCTTCCGTCCGCATTGTCCTAAGACATCCATATTTCCAAATGAGAGAGAACATGTCCTGACCGCATTTGTATCTGCTTACACTCATCGATGAATGCAGATAGCCTACAGTTAGGCTTTCCTTCTATTACCTACACCGTATCATTTCTTGAACTTGTGATTCTACCAGCGTCAGTTCACGTGAATATGTATATATAGCACATCCCATTTCGGAGAAACTCTTGTCATGCGTCAGATAAGATGAACAGATCTACTCGAAGACTGAGGTTTTGATATACAGAACCGTTCCAGAAAAGGATACATACTAGAAGAAGCACGTAGTGGAAGAAAGGACTTAACCCCTTAAGATGAAATCATAGAAGGAAGAGATCGAAGAAATTTTTTTTCGGAAGGAAGTTGAGAACTAAAGAGTAGACTTTGAAAGCCGAAGACCTTTGTGCATGAGCTAATCTCTCTATCCTTAGAAATCGTGAAAACTTCTTAGTCTTAGCTTCATAGAAATGATCGCGCGATGCCTAGATGTTCATCTGTACTCGTTTGGAAAACCCAAACCCTTCTTGATTGAAACCTTTAATCTATGGTATCACGATTATCCTGTCTAATTAATGGCATTCACGCTAATACCCTCTTCTTTTCAATCGTTCTTAAGATTCTCAGTGAGGACGGTAACACCGTTGGGAATTTGGGAATCGTCTCCTTGCTAGATCTATTTTGTAGGTCGGTGTATTGAACTACGGTGGAGAGTCTCTTCTTGTTAATTCTGTACGATTGTTAAATGATCTGATTGTGAAGCCAAAAACCTGCTCATGGTTTGACTCACTGATCCTGTCAAGCATGATTCTAACATTCGAATAGTTACTCCAATTCAAATCGAACCTGATTATTTCACACCTAATCATCAACATTTGTCCTGGGATGCTCAGCTAAATAACTCTAAATCTTCAAGATTCATACTATGAGTGTATCACACTCGGAAACAAATATTAGCGATACTAAAATTTCGAGGGCGAAATTTCTAAAAGGAGGGGAGAATGTAACACCTCTGAAATCTAGCCCAATTAGAAAGCTTAATGTATTATAGGACCCAATAAAGGTCCGGATTGAGTTGGGCTTACCAAGGAAATCTTGCAGAACAAAACTAGCCTTTTGGGCCCAATAAGCCCAATAAGGGCCCGAACATATAAACAAGGCCCATTTAAGGCCCAAATGCACGTTTACGAACTAATTGAAGGAGAAACCATGAAACAAAGAATTCTTATGTGATTTGAAACAACTATGGAAAGATCCAAACTGAAAACAGATTCAGAACCCATACCGGGTAAAATCCGGCAATTTAACGCGTACTAACGTCTAAATTCCATCAGAATTCCTTATAATGGCTTGTCATCCAATTTAAATCCTTGTTAATGCTAACAATATCATAAATAATGCTTGTTGAAAGATTTTTCATCAACCAAGCATAATCAACAGAAATTCGTAAGCGAAATGCGAAAACCGGTTTTTACCGGCATTTAACCGACGTCTGTTATGATGACCGAGTCTCGTAACTCCGTAAATATTTATCTAATCATTGTTTACTATCATAACATATTAAATTTGATGAATGGTACGTTGTCCGGAATAACTGCGTTCCAAAACGCGACCGTGACGCGAACCGGGTTACGATCTGGTAAAACCCGAGAATTCGTCAGATAAAGCTTTAACGTGACTGACATGGGAAGTTAACGAACAAAATATTGTTCTAATGCTTAATTGCAAACAATTCGATGCTAAAATGATCATAATATCGCTCATTCGATAAAAACGCATAAAAACCGTTAATCGTGTTAAATACGTGATAATTTACAAACTCGTTCGATTTTCCGGCATGTTTTACATACATAATCTCGGAACACTTTTAACGTTTTGTATAAATGGAAACTAACGAGAAACAAATTTTAACGGTACGTGCAATTTAATCGAGCGTGTCCGACCCGTTAACGAACCCATTCCATTAACCCTATCATATAAACACATTAATCTCTCATTTTAGGGTTTTAAAGGAAAAATTAGAAAGAAAGAGAGAGAGAGGCGGACACAGCCGCTACTCCCCCATCCCCTCCCCTGCGACTCCGATTCCGGCCTCCGGCGACCCCCTTCCGGTGAGAGAAACTCCCCCCCCCCCTCGACTCTCTTCAACCCGAGCCGAAGGGGGGCCTAATTCCTTGCTAGTCGCGATGCAGACGGGCTAAAGGGGCAAGAATCAAAGGTCGATCTTGGGGATTTGGGGGCTATCGATCGTGATGGTGGTGAAGGTAAGCCGACGGTGGTTGGTTCTGTGTGTAGGGGGCTGCGGTTGTGGTTGATGTTGGCGGTTGATGGTCGCGGTAGGAGATGGGGTGGTTCCGATGGTGTTTGAAGGTCGCGATGGTGGTGGATTCGGAGGCCGACGAGGCCGATAGTGATGATGGTGGTCGATGGTGGTCGTGATGGATGCTGGTGGTTGTTTTGTTCGCTGTGAACAGGCCGAAGGTGGCCTAGAACCGCCCCACTGCCTTCCCTCTCGGTAAGGTCCCCTAGAACCGATCTGCTCCATTCTTCCTTTGTTTTCTTGGACTACAAACTGCAGACTGCTATGACCTTGGGTTGCATGTGTAGATCTATACCAGATCATGGCTCAAGGTAGTGGTACTTGTGGATGGTGCAGGTCGCGAAATCGATGGTGTGGTTCAGGTGTCGGCAGCATTGGTGGTG
Organism: Flaveria linearis; assembly: GCA_024085815.1. Classification (NCBI taxonomy): domain Eukaryota; kingdom Viridiplantae; phylum Streptophyta; class Magnoliopsida; order Asterales; family Asteraceae; genus Flaveria; species Flaveria linearis. Next base: position 62,957,003 of record CM044005.1, read on the forward strand.
GATCGAAGATGATTTGGGGAAGACAAGAGTTCAATCGATTCTTCTGCAGATTGTTTGATTGACAGGGATGAATGGTGAGATGGTTTGTGACAATATTGTGGTTGTGTTGTCATCTGTTGTGATTCATATTGGCTGTGTTTCTGTCTGTCGATTGGTTGCTGCTGTTATTCGAGGTGTATTGGGGCTGTTGATGGTAGTGTACTAGTGTGCATGTCGACTGTGGTCGTGTTATTGTTGGTTGTGGATAATGATTGTGGCTCCGATGGTTAGTGGTGGTCGATGTCGACAGTCATGGTATGGCTGTGATGGTGGTTGTGGTTACGTAGGCTGTCAAAGTGGTTGTTTTGATAATGGTTGTGGTGTTGGTTGATAGATGGTGATAAGTGGATTTTGGGTGTGGTTGTCGGTGAGGATTCTAGCCAACTAGGAGATTCTAGCAATGACAAAGTGGTTCATGGTGGACAGTGGCTGCATGTGGTGAATGGTGATGGTTAAACCTTAGTCAAAGCTGGTCAAACTTAGTCAATGAGCAGACAACGGAACGTGAACACGATTAGATCAAGAGCAATTCGAGTGGGTTAGTGAACGTAATCGAGTGGAAGGTAATATCGCACGCGCAACGCATTGAAATTGAATTATAAATTGCATACGTATTGTTGAGCTCTAATTATATAAAAGGCATAAATTATAAAATATGTGAACTATAAACGAAAACGAACGTCGCTTGTTATAAATGTTTGATTTAAATGGATGGTTTAGACCCGAGATTTAAACAACAACGCTAGCTATTAGAAACCAACCTAGATAAGATATATGAAACATTACATTTTGGGGAAATGGTTATAACATGTTATTGATTAGACAAATAAGTTGATCTCACGTCACGTTAAATCCTTACAATACTTCGGGATGTAAAATTGCATACAAAAAGATATATTTATACAATAGATACATTAGGTTAACCGATGTTCACGCATACTTAATTATGGCAAATGGGCTTATAATTCTATAATGATCCGTTATCTTGTCATTATTAGTAATTAGCCATCTCATTGTTGTTGACATAAATATTAATTGTAACACTCTTTATACAAATTATCGTCAATCAAGTTAACAAATACGATATAAACGCGAGCATTATAAACATCGTTTGAAACATTATATATTACTTACATTGTTAATGCAAGTTATTTACAAAGATTTGGAATCCATGATATGAATTGGTTTTTCGACATTCTTCATATTAAGACACAATATTTGATTAAATACATAAATCAACCTAATGTACACGAATCAACTCATGTCAATTAACAAATACACAAGAAGCTAAGGATACTAATCACCAACATTGAGTTAACTAAAGAGCTCAACTGCACGCATGTAATAACATCATGCTAACTCTAAACATGAATCTTATATGTTCTAGTTACGAATTGCTTTGTTGGTGATCATCACTTTCTTTATCAAGCTCTGAAATTATATAAGGATACTAGGTGAGTTCTCGTGTCCCCCTTTTTACCTTGGTTTTGGGGATGAAGCATGCTCTTTTAAACTGAAACTTTTACTTGTGATACTATTTATTATGCCTTCTTTGATGCTTGTATGTGGGACTTTTTGGATACCTGCTGATACTTTTGTCATGATCATTAATTCTTTTGTGAACCGCTTGTTTTTACGTGAATAGATCTATTTGGGGAATCCCCTACGCACAGTGGCCCCCGCTACAGGGAGGTACCCCACTGAGATCCTGAGGGGTCGTTTGTGGCATGTGACAGGTTTTGAATACGAAACTATGGTGAACCATCCTAGCAGGAATGGTTCACTGTTCTGAGGCTTGGTTCTTTCCTACGGGAATATCCGGTTAAACACAAGTTTAGAAGAGGCCAACCGGGGACCAAGTGCAGGGTTGATTGTGACCCCACAACATCTATAATAGATACTAATACTTAAATATGTGGACTTTAAGAGTCCCTTTTGTTTTCTGAAACTTTAACCACTTGAACTCACCAACTTTATGTTGACACAATTTTCTTTTTGAGCATGTCTTCAGGTACAGCTAGGGAGAATAATTGAGCTATAGAAGATACCTAAATCTGAAGAAAGAAGTGAGGATAGGTGTTGAAGACAAAAGTCGAGCCTAGAAGCTTTAGTTACTGAAACATCAAGAAAACTTTACCAAAAGATTGATCATAACACCTATAGACTGTAGATTTAGGCACCTTGTGAATTGAAACTGAGCCAATACTCTGATGTAATGTTGAAAGTTGTAATGTATTAAACCATTTAGTTTCCGCTGCATTTTGGTTGTTGTTTACTAATCATGACGTCCCGCCTCTCTGGGCCCGGGGTGTGACAGATAGGTGCACCCGAGTAAACCATGAAGGTATGGAATCTTTTGGAGTTGACTCTTAGGACTACTGAATGTCAAGTACTAAGAACGTTAGAAACCAAAGGTGTGCATATAAATTAGGACTTAAATCCTGGAGAGATACTTATCTGATTGCACAGTTGACTTTTGTCACTATATGAAACAACTGCTGTTAGCTATACACTCGATACGACTTGTGTCGTTACATGAGACAACTGTTATAATGATACTTGTTGGAATGATGATACTTGCTTATATGCTTCATTTGTATGATGATGCTTGTTGGAATTTAGTGAATAGATATTAACCATTATGCCTTTTGTTTGATCTGCTCCCTAGAACAGTATGTACCTGAATGCTCATTTATTGCTTGATTTATTGAAACTGTACTCTGACACAATTGTTGGGTTAGCAAGATTGTTAGCGTAATTAGGATCTTAGTGTTCTTAATTGCAGATGATGACCAAATGGGAATTGTAACTCAAAGACCTAATTACACAAAATCAGAACTTATGATGGGAATGACTAGAATGATAGTGTAAGGTAAATTGACGATTACGGGTGGACACGTAATGGTGAATTTATAGGTACACTTGAATTCTGGTGGGCCCTGTAATGTAAACTAATATCAATGTAAAACACTTAAAGAACCAATAAATACAAGAATAAACACAAATATTTGGAATATATTCAATAATTTTAGGGTCAAAACTTTCACGCTGGGTGAAAACCATTTGACACTTGAAGAGGTACCAAGGACGATGTTGCAGTAACTATTCCTTTTCTCCTCTCTTTCTTTTATTCTACTCTCCTATTGGAATTATGATGATAAGACCATCAGACTCTGAAGATCATTAAATGATGATCTCAAACTTAACTTGTCTCGTGTTGAGTATGGCACTCCACCTCGTTGTGCGTGTACTTTAGCCATACTATTTTTAGCGATGCCTAAAAATTCCTTCCTACCGAACATTGAATTCGTCAAAGTTTTCCTGACATGGTGGGAGACAACATAACAAGGCTTGTGCAACGGAGAACACACCGGAGTAATAAATTTCCGAGAAACGCTTTTTTTGGTCAATGACATAGAAGACTTGTCACTTCTTTCTTTCTTAGTAGTTCACACTTCATAGGATCTTCTGGATTCTAGAACTCCTCTAATCATTTCTTAAAGTTCTTGAGGAATATGACTTCTCTATACCTATTCATTGTAATGGAACCACCTAACTCAAAAGAATATCCCGGGTATCAGCTCTGATTGTGATTGGTAATCACCTTTCTTAATACTATGCTCGTGAAATCTTTCATCAGTTTCAACCATTAGTAATCTAATGACAATCTACACTCGAAACTTAAGTTGAGTTAGCTTAACAATACTTTTAACCGACCGTGTTGTTGATAAAGTTTTGAGCGCCAGAATATATAGGAAATAAAACCTCCTTCTAAAATCCAGATTCTCCAGAGATAAAGATCCAAGTGCCAGGGGTAATTGTCGAGAAAAGCTAACCTTCGAGATTTAAGACAAAAATCTAAACTTAAAACTCCTTTGGATCCCCGATTTTTCCACTCACCCTCTATTCTCGATTTATTCTCTTAACGAGTAGTGCTACTCACCTTAAGCCCTATAGCATAACCCTCATCTTTGGAAACGCGTGATAGCCGATGCGGAAAACTTTAAAACCTTGTAAGTTATCTGTCACACCCACGCTGATTACGGAAACACGGGGATGTGAGCTAGACGGGATCGTCATAACACATGGTATACGATAGAGAAGCAATATAAATATGATGACAAGCGTGTCATGACGACACCCGAAAACAAATGGAGACTTGTGTCACATTTAGTCAATATTCAGGACAGCATAGCCATAAGCATAACATGTGAGGATCACATAACCATATAGAATAACATTGTTTAGTTTCCCACAACCCGGGAACAAGTGTTCAAAAGAATGTTAATTGTTTAGTGGACTGCAACAATGTACAAAAGAATTGTTCATCATGTATGTTCAGTCTCAAAAATGCTTCCTAGGGTCTCCACTAAAAGGCAGCACTCCTAAAACTTCAATTACCTTGATCACCTAAAAAGAGATGCTCAAAACAGTCAACATAATTGTTGGTGAGCTTCGCAGGTTTTAAGTAATGAAAGATGTTAAGATGACAATAGCTTGTAAGTTTAATAAGAGTTACCGCGACAACACTTATGTGTAAGTGGTTTTACAAGATATAGATAGCTACAGCCAAACCTATACATCGGTTCCGCATGGGAATTGATGGCTGTAAAGAAAACATCCCATATGTTTTACATGACGTAGCAAGATCCATACAGTGCATACGTATAGGTTACAACCAAACCAGTCCTTAGGTCCCATTACCAGGATTAATGGTTGTAATGGATGATCGGCTTAGAAGAACCACACAGAAGAACCACACAGCCGATGCATCCATGAACAATAGCAATCACAGATAGCACCAATCAACACATAATATCAAATTGTAGCACATAGTAATGTAGTACCACCAAGTAACATACAAGGTGGTAGCATAGCATAGAGTCAAGTTTATATAGCATCAATCAACAAGATAAGCAAGATAAGATACTCATAAAAGTAGCAGCCAGCTTCCACTAGGGAAGATGCCTGAAATCAAGTTAAGTAGGTGAGCATTCTTTTCCCCCAAGATGAAAATATTTAAAAGGTTCTATAAGAGTAAAAAGGGGCTACGAAACTCACTGAATAGATGATAAGCACGAATGATGAATATTCCCAATAGTAGAAAGCTATGAACAGTCAACACCTATTGACAGTTACTGACAAGCATTAATAATGAGCATAAAGCATAAGATGATGTTCAATAGGTTCGGGCAGCTTCGGTTCGGTCGTGGTTAACACTTGCACGCAAACACACACGATAGATCTTATGTAGATCCGAGTACTGGAAGCGTTGCCATTGTAGATGATATTTGTGTAAAAGTGTTATTGTTTTCAGAGAAGTGTTTGTTAAGTACTTGTGTTATAAATCATTTGTTACTAATTGCAAAATGTTAAGTTGATTGGATTTTGATATAACATTAATAAGTTTGATAGTGTTAATCTTACAGATCATCATCAACCATGGCAACCATGTCGATGTCACCATAACATCACACGACAACACACACTGCACACAGGAAGGATTCACACACAATGACTCCAATTGCACGCCCGGACTAGACGCACGACCGGACACTCCATTCGCACGAATCAGCTCTCAGTCATGCGAATCAGCTTCATTCGCACGATTGAACTCCCATTCGTGCGACTAAGCATTCAGTCGTACCACACGGCACCCAATCGCACGACTCAACCTTCCATTCGCACGATTCAACCCTCAGTCGTACGAATCAGCTTCATTCGTACGACTGAATCTTCATTCGTACGACTGGATCTTCAGTCGTGCGATACACACAGTCGCACACATTCATCCGCGTTGACTCAATCGCACACACTCTCAATCGCATGCATTCATTCGCACGACACACCCATACGCGTGGACTCAGTCGTACGATGAAAGAATTGATCTGCCCAAGATACATATTAAATTGATGTGGCTAATGTGATATGATCCAAGTCGGGTCATACCCAATAACAAGCCAAACAAACACCGATAAATATTTATTCGTTGATAAGATCACACAAATAAATATTAGCACCAACATAGAAACCGGGTTTTCTAAATCATTGCTTTTGTAAATGAACAAAATTATATGGATAATTTGTTCATGAGAAATTGGTTGTTTTATTATTTAAGTTGGTTAAGTAATATCAAACAAAAGTGTGTTATATTTTATAAAATTAAAAGGGTTTTAATTTTATAAAATTAGAGTGCAAGAGTATAACTTTTATAAAATAATTCAAATGAGAGGGAAACCCATTAGTGGGACCCCACTTCGGCCGCCCCTTGGGGCAAAGGAAGTCTTTTGATTAGCTCTTGGTTCATGCAACATTCATTCACTTGAACACTCTTCTACCAATACACCTTTCTCTCACACACACAAAGCAAAAGAAATCCTCTCAAATCTCTCTCTTGAAATCGGTTTCTAGAGCTGAAAAACAACTTGATTTTCAGCTTTCAAGCAAGGATTCTTGGCTGGAAAATCGACTTGGAAGAGGGTTTTTCAAGTGGGTGCAACACAACCTTGCAAGTGGGTGTTTGAAGGAAGCTTGGGGTATCATCTCTTGAGGACTTCTACCTTGAAGTTTTGACATTCAAACATCATCATCTAGCCTCCAAATCCACGGTTCTAAAGGTAGTATATGTGGTTGATATATATATATGTTATGATAGTATGTTCTTCCATATAAAATGATCCTTGTTTTGGGTTTTGATTTAATATATGTTATGATACATAAACTCACGTTTTGAACATAAAATCTGCTGCGTTTTACATGTTAAATGGCTAATGTGTCTTTGATAAACATCTACAAAACCCATCAATGGCATTAAGAGCCGGATTATATGGATACATGCTTCAAACATGAAATTTTCGGGTCCTTTTTTTATTAAAAAGTGGGCTGGAAATTTCACTAAATGGAAGTCCCTTTGTTTTTCAAGATGTTACTTTATATGCATGTAAGGATCTTGAAAAATATAAATCATGAGATGGTTTGTTTGTTTGGACAAAACCCACTTGTTCTTGGTTTATGTTGGCCAAGAACTTGGGTTTAAAAGGGGCTGCCAAAATCGATAGATATATACATATTTGGATGTGTTTTAAGTGCATAAAACCTAGCCATGACCTTGTGTTTGATTATTTGTGGTTGTGATTCATTTGAATGTAATAAAGTGTATGTAATTTATTTATTTCATTTGGTATGTAATAAGTAGATTAGCTTGCACTTTATTTTACTAGAAAAATGTATTAGGACTTTTTCTATGTAATAAGTATTTTTGGGGCTGATTTGTAAGACAAAGAAGGTGCCTAAAGATGGTGGTGGAATCACAACACAAAAGGCATACTTGAAGCATTTGGATGCAAGTTCAAGTGGGAGTTCATCAACACAACAATGTTTTATGTTTTACCCTAGGAATGACCACTTGACACACTTGTTATGGCAAGCAAGTGTGATAAAAAATAGTTGGCTATGGTTATGAACTTATTTTTTTATGTTTGGTTGATTATTTGGTTGTTTGGTTGTGTTTAATATTTTAGTTGAAAATAAATAAATTAGTTAAACAACTATGATAAATCAAGCATAAAAATGGTTCTTTATAATCATTAAAGGAATTAATAAAATGTGCTTATTAAGGGTTAATGATTTCATAAAAATGGGTTTTATTAAAAGGAACCTTGAAAATAGGTTCTCAAATAATACCATGCATTTGAATGCATACAAGTTGTATGGTATAAAAGGCCTTTTCTAAAAACTAGAATTTTAGAAACTACAAAAACCCTTTTAAAACAAGTTTAACACCATCCTTTTAAACAACACTCAATTCACTTGTAACTTATTTAAGGGATAAAGGTCACCTAACCATAAATATAGAAACTTGTGATGTTGAGGTGAAATTACTATATTGTGGGATAAAGGTCACTTAACCACTTATATTTGTAAAATCACACGTGTGTCTAAGTAGGACGACTTGATTTGGAAATCATGCATTAGGATCACCGAAGCATGACGTACAAACGGTGTTGATGGGATAAACATTCCTAACAAAACATAAGATGTTTAAAACGATCCCATATAACTAGAAATTGTAACAGGTTACAATTGTCAAACGTTGACTACCTTGTTAATTTAAATAAAGGGATAAAGGTCACCTAACCGATATTTAAATGTAACGTTGGATTCTAGAATTTAATTATTAATTGTCTATGAGACATAAAAGGGTATTAATAATTAAAATGCTTAAATATCAAAATACTAAAATTTGAACTTTGTAAAATTGTAGATGGCTAACAACAACAATGCAATCCTGACTATCCATAACCTATCACTAAGAACCAGCCTTGAAAAGGAATGTCTAAACCATGGGAACTTCATGGATTGGTACCGAAACTTGAGAATCGTTCTCAAGCAAGAAAAGAAGTCCTATGTGTTAGACGATCCCATTCCCGATCAACCCAATGAAAATGACGTAGAGGCCTTAACCGAGTGGGTCAAATACACCGAGGACTCTGTGCAAGTCTCATGTCTCATTGTTGTTGGAACATCACCCAGTTGAAGGAAATGTTCCCACAACAATCAAGGGTGGAGCGCTTCGAAACGGTTCGAGCACTCCATGCATGTCGGATGGACGAGACCCAATCGGTGTCATCTTACGTTCTTAAGATGAAGAGCCACATTGATCGCCTTGAAAGGCTTAACTGTCATGTGTCCAACGAGTTGGCAACGGATTTGATCCTCAACTCCCTATCAAAGAAGTTTGATAGCTTTGTTATGAACTATAACATGAATGGATGGGACAAGAGCATTGGTGAGATTCATTCAATGCTCAAAACGGCCAAGGCGGGCATGGGTAGATAGGTTCTACCGGTCCTTACGATCAATGAAGGAGGTACTGGAAGAGGCACCTCCCCGACCCTAGGGCAAGTGTTGCCAAAGGGAAGGGGCACGTCAAGGGGAAGGGTAAGGGTAAAGCAAAAGTGGAACCACCCAAACCAAAAGAAAAGAAGCAAAAGGTTGCTCATGATGACCAATGTTTTGAGTGTGGTAAGGTAGGCCATTGGAAACGCAATTGTCCGGTCTATCTCAAAGAGTTGAGATTGAAGAGGGACGCGGGGCAAACCTCAGGTACAGTCTTTATGATACATGTTGAGCTAAATATTATTTCTCCTAACACATGGGTATTGGATACCGGATGTGGAACTCATATTTGCAATTTGTTGCAGGGGTTCATAAGAAGTGAGCATTATGCAAAAGGGGAAATAAGTCTCTTTATGGGCAATGGTGCAAAGGTTCACATGGAAGCCCAAGGAGACTACATTTTGAAGCTTCCAAGTGGTTTGGAAGTTATTTTAAAGAATGTTTTGTATGCTCCTAGTTTGACTAGGAACATTATTTCTGTTTCCCGTTTAAGACAATATGATTATGATTTCAAGTTTTTTGACAATGATATTCATGTTTCTTTAAAGGGTTAATGGATTTAAATACTCTCAACTATTCGGTATTGGCCGCTGCCACCCCCAAGTATCATTTTGACGAATATAACTCCCAAGTAAACACTAAGGTGTATGTATCACCTATAAATGTGAGGTTTTTCTAATTTGATGGAAAACATCAAATTCTCTAACTTGAAAAACATGGTAACTAGATGGAAAAACCTCACATCTATAGGATGCTCCCTTTGAATATTCTAATTTCTCACATCTATAGGTGATACAGACACCTCAGAGTTTATTTGGGAGTTATATTCGCCAAAATGATACTTGGGGGTGGCAGCGGCCAATACCTAATAGTTGGGAGTATTTAAATCCATTAACCCTTCTTTAAATCATATGGTATTTATGAATTGGTTCATGAAAATACAACATATGATAGCTCAATGTACCAAGCAACCACCAAAAGGCTGAAACAAGATTTGAGTGATTCCTATCTTTGGCATTGTCGCCTTAGTCACATAAACAAGAATCGTATGCAAAAACTCCAAAAGAATGGTCGTTTGAAAACTAATGAAAATGATTCATTTGATGTATGCGAGTCTTGTTTACAAGGTAAAATGACAAAGGCCCCTGTTAATAGGACTAATGAAAGGGCAAAGGATTTATTAGGGATCATACATTCGGATGTATGTGGACCTTTTAAACCAATAACTAGGAATGGTGAAAGATACTTCATTACCTTTACCGATGACTATAGTCGCTACGGGTATGTGTACTTGTTAAGACACAAACGTGAATCTTTTGAAATGTTCAAAATCTTCAAGAATGAAGTATAAAATCAACTCAACAAAACGGTCAAGATTCTTCATACAGATAGAGGAGGTGAATACCTAAGTAGTGAATTTCAAGAGTATCTTAGAAGTTGTGGGATTGTCTCACAACTTACTCCACCTAGAACACCACAACATAATGATGTGTCTGAGAGGAGGAATCAGACTCTATTGGATGTGGTTCGATCTATGATGGCTAGAAGTACACTACATCTATCATTTTGGAGTTTCGCGTTGCTCTCCGCGGCCCGTATTTTAAATATGGCCCTAAACAAGAAAGTGGAAAGGACACCATTCGAAGTATGGCATGGAAGGGTTCCATCATTGTCATATTTAAAAGTTTGGGGGTGTGAGGCTTATCCTAAGCAATACACTCAAAACAAACTGGAAGCCTAATCCACAAAGTGTATCTTCATTGGATATCCTAGAGACTGTATTGGATATTATTTGTATGATCCGATAGAGCAGAAAGTTTTTATTGCTCGAAAGGCAGAGTTCTTGGAGACTAAGTTTCTTTCGGAAGAAACTAGTGGAAGAACAGTGGAACTTGAAGAGGTTCAAGATTCACAAGATGATACACAATTGGTTGATACTAGCAATCAACATGAGGATGTTGAGAATGATCATATGGATGATCAAAATACGCAAAACGTTCGCAGATCTGGTAGAATTAGTGTCCCTCCTGAGAGATATGGATTTTTCATTGATGGATGCTATGTTGTAGATTCGGATGAACCAACCATATACCATGATGCAATGTCAAAACCTGATTTTGACAAATGGCAAGAAGCCATGAATGTTGAGATGCAATCCATGTATGATAACCAAGTTTGGGAATTGGTTACACCACCTCTTAAGTCCAAGATAGTCGGAAGTAAGTGGGTTTTCAAGAAGAAAACCGATATGCATGGAAACCTAGATACCTATAATGCTAGACTTGTAGCAAAAGGTTTCACTCAAACTCAAGGGGTTGATTATGATGAAACCTTTTCGCCTGTGGCAATGCTAAAGTCTATCAGGATATTGTTTGCCATAGCAGCATATTATGACTATGAGATTTGGCAAATAGATGTCAAAACTGCTTTCCTTAATGGATATCTTGAGGAAAATGTCCATATGAAACAGCCTGAAGGTTTTGTCAATCCAAAACTTCCTAACAAGGTATGCAAGTTAAAGAAATCAATCTATGGATTGAAACAAGCGTCAAGAAGTTGGAATCACCGTTTTAATGATGAAGTAAGAAATTTGGCTTCATCAAAAACACTGATGAAGCTTGTGTATATAAAAAAGCTAGTGGGAGCACTATCACTTTCCTTGTATTATATGTCGATGACATTTTACTACTTGGAAACGACATTCCAACCTTGGAAGGTGTAAAAGCCTGGCTTGGAAGCTGTTTTTCCATTAAGGATCTTGGTGAAACCGCCTATATTTTGGGAATAAAGATCTATAGGGATAGATCTAGACGGCTGATAGGTTTAAACCAAAGTGCATACATTGAAAAGATCTTGAAAAGATTCAAGATGGAGAATTCTAAGAAAGGTTTGGTACCTATTCAAAAGGGGACTTATTGAGCTCATCTCAATGCCCTAGTTCAAAGGTTGAACAAGAAATAATGAATGGAGTCCCATATGCATCTGCTATAGGATCCATCATGTATGCAATGATATGTACTAGGCCGGACGTGTCATGTGCACTAAGCATGACAAGTAGATATCAGCAGAATCCTAGTAATAGTCATTGGATGGCTGTTAAGAGTATTTTGAAATACCTTAGAAAAACTAAGGATATGTTCTTAATATATCGTTCTGGTGAGGAGGAGCTCGTTGTAAAGGGTTACACGGATGCGAGTTTCCAAACTGATCGAGATGATTCCCGATCACAATCGGGATATGTCTTCATTATGAATGGAGGAGCGGTCTCTTGGAAGAGCTCAAAGTCAAGATGTAGTGGCACTATCTACAACAGAATCAGAATACATCGCGGCATCATTAGCATCTCAAGAAGCTGCATGGCTTAGGAAGTTCATTGCTGATCTAGGGGTCGTTGCTGTAGGATTCTATATGCCCAAGACACATAAAATATTGATGTCGTTAGTACGTCATGATCCAAGTCGGGTTATACCCAATAACAAGCTTAGAAAACACCAATTAATATTAAATTGATGATATGATCATGCAATTAAATATTTACACCAAATTTAGAAAATGGGTTTTCTAAATAACTTGCATGAGAGATGGAACAAATTATAAGGATAATTTGTTGATGAATTTATTGTTATTCTTGTTATTTAAAAGGGATTTAAATAACAATAATAATATATGAGTGTACCTTAATTAAATTGTTTAATTAAAAGGGACATATATCACATTTAAACATAGGTCTAGAAAGTGACATTTTAATGTATGATATATGGCTGATTTTAATAGTTTGTGTTAGTTGTTTTAAAGGGGGAAAAGAGATTTTGAATCTCTTTTGCCCCCCCCTAATCTTATTGGACCTTCATGTCTTGAGATTATACACAACATTAATCATCCATAGACTCATTCATTCTCTCTATTCTCACATGCAAGAAAAACAAAATCTCTCTCTCTTTTCTCCTCTTATGTTACGGAACAAACAGCAGGAAAAAGGGGTTCTAGTTGTTGATTTTTGTGTTGAATCTTCCTAACAAGAAGGTGCTTTGCAAGGAGGCTTGGGGTATAAGCACTTTAGGACTCCTCCCTTGAAGTCTTGGTCGATTTGGGAGCATCTTCCACCCTCTCTTTGCTCGGTTTTTAGCTGCAGAAAGGTAGCAAATCACAGCCTAATATGGCTGTGATTTTATGTACGTTTGTGTATGTTCATAGCTTGTTTAATCCACATAAACGATCCTTATTGTTATGGGTTTGTTTCTTTGTATATTAGTCATCTTAAACATGGATTTTCAGCTTTAAAATCATGTTTTAAATACACATATATCCGCTGCGCTTTTCTGAAATACCAAGAGGATAAAACGGTTTTATCTTCAAACAAATCCTTCAATGGCATCAAGAGCCGGTTATGTGGATAACTTGCTTGTTCTAGTTCCTTAAAATCGGTTTTAATGGATTATTATCAACCTATTAGAGGCTGATTTTGGCTGATTTTGTAAACCCCAAGTCTTTCAAAGTTAAATCATCATGCTTATGATTAAAACTTTGAAAGATAGCAATGTTTATTGGATGATATGTTTGATTGTTGTTTGTTTGGACAAACAAACCCAAACTTTCAGTTTATGTTGGCTGAAAATTTAGGGTTTCATGGGGTTTATTTTGGTTATTGAATGATGATTGTGATTGTTCATATGATAGTGCATAACCTAGATTTGGCCTTATGTTTTGGATGATTGGAATGGTTGGATATATTCATTCAATTGGGTTGTAATTTTGTGTTTATTATTTGGGTTGTAATTATTCATTCATTTGGGTTTGTAATTAATAGATTAGGTGCATTTCTTTTATTAGAAAAAATGTATTAGGATACAATTTTGTAAAAGGAAGATGCACAAGATCAAGACCCAAAGATGGACATCAAAGACATGGAACTTGAAGCATATGGATGCAAGTTCAAGTGGGAGTCCATGATGACCTCAATTTTGTGTTGGTTTCAACCCTTAGGAAAGACCTAATGACCACACTTGTGATGACAAACAAGTATGGTCATAATAGTATCTATGGTTATGCACATATGTACATATGGTTGTTTATGTTTATGCTTGGTTGATTGTTTGTTGTTTTGATTGTTTGGTTGATATTTGGATATTCAAAACAAACTCATTAACAAACTTAACAAGCTGAAAATTGATGGTTCTTAAAGGTTAATAAAAGGTTATTAAAATGATTTAATGATTTTAAAGATTAAAATAGGTTTCAATCAAAGAAACATAGGGTACCTTGTATTTGAAAGCATGCAAATACAAGTACATAGAGTTTTCTAAACTAGAATTATGAAACCTCTAAACATTTAACAAACAAGTTTAACACCGTCCTTTTGCACAACACTTAAGTCATTTGGAAACTCTTAATGGGATAAAGGTCACCTAACAATTTTGAGGGAACTTGTGACTTAAGGTGGGAATACCACATTGGTGGGATAAAGGTCACCTAACCACTTATGTTAGTAAACTCACATGTGTGTGCAAGTAGGGTAACTTGATTTGCAAACCATGTTGAATGGATCAGCTAAAATATGGTTTCCAAATGGTGTTGATGGGATTAACATGCCGACTTTGCATATGATGTTTAAAGTCGATCCCATACCGCTAGAAGTTGCAAAAGGTTGCAATCGTCAATCGTTGACCACCTTATTAATTTAAATCGTGGGATAAAGGTCACCTAACCATAATTTAAATGTAATGTTGGGTTCTAAATTTTAATATAAAATTGACCTTAAAAGGCATTAATTATTAAAATTAGCAATATTGAAAATACTAAAATTGATCTTTGTTAAATTTTGTAGATGGCCACCAATAATGAAAATCACGATAACTCATCCGCGTCAAACCAATCACTACGAGCGATCCTCCAAAAGGAACGTCTAAATCATAACAACTTTATTGATTTGGTATCGAAACTTGAGAATTGTTCTCAAGCAAGAGAGAAGATCATATGTTTTAGACGACCCTATCCCCGATCAACCTAGCGAGAATGATGAGGAGGCCTTTAACAATTGGCTGAAATACACTGAGGACTCCGTCCAAGTGTCTTGTCTCATGCTAGCGAGCATGACTCCGGATCTCCAAAAGGAGTATGAACATCACGGAGCTTATGACGTGATAACCCAGCTGAAGGAAACGTTCCAACAGTAAGCAATGGTTGAGCGCTTCGAAACGGTTCGAGCACTCCATGCATGTCGTATGGACGACAACCAATCTGTTTCATCTTATGTACTTAAGATGAAAAGTCATATTGACCGCCTCGAGAGGCTAAATTGTCCCGTCTCAAAGGAGTTAGCCACGGATTTGATCCTAAATGGCCTAACCAAGAAGTTTGAGACATTCGTGTTGAACTACAACATGAATGCATGGGACAAAAGCATTGGTGAGCTTCACTCAATGCTTAAAACGGCCTAGGCGGCCATGGGTAAAAGGGTTTTACCCGTTCTCACCATCAATGAAAGTGGGAACAACAAAAGGCCTCATCCCGCACCCAAGGCAAAGGTTGCCAAGGGTAAGGGACCCGTTTGGGGAAAGGGGAAAGGGGTGGTAAGGGTACCACCCAAACCACAAGAAAAGAAGCAAAAGGTTGCTACTAATGACCCATGCTTCAAGTGTGGGGAGATAGGACATTGGGCAAGGAATTGTCCTGTCCATCTCCAAGAGTTGAAAGCCAAGAGGGATGCCGGGCAGACCTCAGGTACAATATATATGATTCATATTGATCTTAATGTTACATCTTCTAACACATGGGTATTGGATACCGGATGTGGAACTCATATTTGCAATTTGTTGCAGGGGTTCACAAGAAGTAGGGACTTCAAACAAGGGGATGTTAGCCTCTTCATGGGCAATGGAACTAAAGTCTTAGTTGAAGCTCGTGGGGACTACATCCTAAGACTTCCAAGTGGTTTGGAAGTTATTTTGAAGAATGTTTTGTATGCTCCTAGTTTGACTAGGAACGTTGTTTCTGTATCCCAATTAAGACATTATGATTATGTATTATCTTTTATTGAAAATGATATTCATGTTTATGTTCTATTTTAAAGCTATACCAATTAATGGTATTTATGAATTGGTTCATGAAAATACTTTAAATAGTTCATTGTACCAAACTAACACCAAGAAACTCAAGTTGGACTTGAGTGATACCTATCTTTGGCATTGTCGTCTTGGTCATATAAACAAGAGACGTTTACAAACACTTCAAAAGAATGGTCTTTTAAAAACAAATGAATGTGATTCATTTGATGTTTGTGAATCTTGTTTACAAGGAAATATGACTAAGGCACCCTTTAATGGAACTACCGAAAGGGCGAAAGATTTATTAGGAATCATACATTCGGATGTATGTGGTCCTTTTAAGCCAATGACTAGGAATGGTGAAAGATACTTCATTACCTTTAGCGACGACTATAGTCGCTATGGGTATGTGTACTTATTAAGGCACAAAGATGAAGCTTTTGAAATGTTCAAAATCTTCAAGAATGAAGTAGAAAATCAACTCAATAAGTCAATTAAAATTCTCCGTACCGATAGAGGAGGTGAATACCTAAGTGATGCTTTTCAAGATCATCTTAGGAGTTGTGGGATTGTCTCACAACTCACTCCACCTGGAACACCACAACATAATGGTGTGTCTGAGAGGAGGAATCGAACCTTATTGGATATGGTCCGATCTATGATGGCTAGAAGCACATTACCTCTATCATTTTGGGGTTTCGCTTTGCTCTCTGCGGCCCGTATTCTAAATATGGCCCCAACCAAAAAGTTGGAAAGGACACCTTTTGAGATATGGCATGGAAGAGTTCCATCCCTATCATACTTAAGGGTTTGGGGATGTGAGGCTTATGTTAAGACTCCCACCCCAAACAAATTGGAAGTCCGTTCCACCAAGTGTATCTTTGTTGGATATCCTAGAGATTCTATGGGATATTATTTCTATGATCCACTGGAACAAAAGGTGTTTGTTGCCAGAAAGGGTGAGTTCTTCCTTATGGAAGGAGCTGGCAGTAGAACAGTGGATCTTGAAGAGGATCAAGAACCACAACCCGATGCACGTTTGGTTGAAACTAGCACTCAACATGAGGATGTTGAGGATGATCAAGGGGTTGATCAATACACACAAAACGTTAGCAGAAGTGGTAGAACTAGTAATCCACCTGAAAGATATGGATTTTTCATGGATGGATGCTATGTGGTAAATTCAGATGAACCGACCACATACCATAATGCAATGTCCAATTCGGATTGTGACAAATGGCTAGAAGCCATAAACGTTGAGATGCAATCCATGTATGACAACCAAGTTTGGGAACTTGTTGTACCACCTCTTAATTCCAAGGTAGTTGGAAGTAAGTGGGTTTTCAAGAAGAAAACCGATATGCATGGAAACTTGGATACTTATAAAGCTAGACTTGTAGCAAATGGTTTCACTCAAACTCAAGGGGTTGATTATGATGAAACCTTCTCACCTGTTGCGATGCTAAAGTCTATAAGGATATTGTTTGCCATAGCTGCTCATTATGATTATGAGATTTGGCAATTGGATGTCAAAACCGCTTTCCTAAATGGATATCTTGAGGAAGATGTCTATATGGTTCAGCCTGAAGGTTTTGTCGATCCAAAACATCCTAATAAAGTATGCAAGTTAAAGAAATCAATCTATGGATTGAAACAAGCGTCGAGAAGCTGGAATCACCGTTTTGATGAGGAAGTAAAGAAATTTGGCTTCATCAAAAACGCTGATGAGGCCTGTGTGTATAAGAAGGCTAGTGGGAGCACAATAACTTTCCTAGTATTGTATGTTGATGACATACTACTATTTGGAAATGACATTCCAACCTTGGAAGGTGTAAAAACCTGGCTTGGAAGTTGTTTTTCCATTAAGGATCTTGGTGAAGCCGCCTATATTCTGGGAATAAAGATCTATAGGGATAGATCAAGGCGGTTGATTGGTTTGAATCAAAGTGCATACATTGATAAGATCTTGAAAAGGTTCAAGATGGAAAACTCTAAGAAAGGTACCATACCTATTCAAAGAGGAACGATGTTGAGTGCGACTCAATGTCCAAGCTCAAAGGATGAGTAAGATATAATGAAGGGAATCCCATACGCATCTGCTATTGGATCCATCATGTATGCAATGATATGCACTCGACCGGACGTGTCATGCGCCTTAAGCATGACAAGCCGTTACCAGCAAAATCCTGGAAATAGTTATTGGATGGCTGTTAAGAACATACTTAAATATCTAAGGAGGACAAGAGATATGTTCCTAATCTATGGATCTGGTGATGAGGAACTTGTTGTAAAAGGTTACACGGATGCGAGTTTCCAAACCGATCGTGATGATTCTCGGACACAATCGGGATACATCTTCATTCTGAATGGAGGATCGGTCTCTTGGAAGAGCTCCAAGCAGGATGTGGTGGCTCTATCAACTACAGAATCAGAATACGTCACCGCCTCATTGGCAGCTCAAGAAGCTGCATGGTTGAAGAAATTCATTGCCGATCTAGGGGTTGTCCCTTCCATTCAGGACCCCCTAGAGATCTTTTGTGATAACGAGGGTGCGATTGCTCAAATCAAGGAACCCCGTGCTCATCAAAAGACTAGGCACATTGAGCGGAGATTCAACTACATACGAGATGAAGTTGAAAAGGGAAAGATATGTATTCGCAAAGTTCACACGGATCAAAACATTGCGGATCCTCTCACGAAGCTCCTTGAAAAGGCAAAGCATGAAGGTCATACTTGTGCCATGGGACTTCGATATTCTAGTGATTGGATTTGATCTGTATATTTTGTATTTGGATATGTGGAACTCTTTATTATTTGAATAAAATTATTTGGTTATAATGTTTCAATTAATGTTCCAACTTAGCATGTTTAATCCTTGAGAAATTATTTATTCTAAACGTCCGTAGTCGTTCAGACTTGTGGGAACAAGTATGAGGGAAAGACTATTATGAACTTGGATTGGTTGATATTCATAAAGATGAATATAGAGCAAGGGGTTGCTACCAAGGTTCATAGATATTTGTGGGATACAAATATTGGACTAACCCGCATCTCAAATTTTACTACATGGAATCTTATTGATTGATCATAAGTAAATTTGAGTAAAGGCGAATATCATTTGGTATCCTCCGACCTGAGATACATATTG
Source organism: Flaveria linearis (assembly GCA_024085815.1). Lineage (NCBI taxonomy): Eukaryota > Viridiplantae > Streptophyta > Magnoliopsida > Asterales > Asteraceae > Flaveria > Flaveria linearis. The sequence continues at coordinate 62,976,131 of CM044005.1, forward strand.
GGTTTTGATATTCACCAAGTATTATACCTTGAGCTAATTCTTCACTGTCCTGAAATAGTGGACAGTACATAAGGGTATGTTCAGGTATAACACGAGGTGTTTGTGAGAAACGTATGTAGTCAAGATGGAATTTGTTCCTCTTATTCGTTGAGAGTTAGATGTCTAAGGCCTGATTAAGTTAAATCAACAAGGAATGATCATTCTGTGTCCTTGGATTTAACATGACATCTGAAACAAAAGGATAGATGATTAATTCACCTAGATCATTTCAAGTATGTGACACCCCGTAATTTCAGATTAACATTTTTCGAAATTGTTGTCGTTAACATATACCCGTACTCGCAAATACTTGAAACGTATACAAACACCGCCACAGACATCGTTAAACGAACTATGATAAAATACTAACGCGGGTGTTTGTAGAGGATTCACATAAACGAGATTACCTAAGGAATCCTAGTAATTAATAGAGCTCGCTCATCAACGTCGTTATCACCGAAACAAACTCGGGAACTCGGTACCTAAGTACAGGGACCAAATCTGACAATTGCCAAACTGGGGCTGGGTATAAATACCCACCCACCAGCCAAACACTCCCATTTTCTGCTCTCTTTCTCTTCTACACTCTCTACCCCCGGTTGATCATCCTAGCACACAAATCTCACCCGATCGAGCTCGTTTTCGCCGGATTAAACCACGCAACAGCTGAGGAATCACGTTCCTAGCAGGTAGGCGACCATTTTCATCCGTTTTATCACCCGTTTCACTGCTGCAAGTATGGGATTAGGGTGTTCGGGTTCAACCCGAATGCATGTGGTCGTGGGGGTGCGTGTGAGGTCAATCAGAGTATGCATTCCACTTAGACATGTTAGGGAGTGTTTCTGGAAGTCTTGATTGTGATAAAACCGAGCACGGAACAGCCGAAGGCCGTTCGACCTGCCCAGCAGTCGCGACCTGCTGCAGTCCGCGACTGGGCCAACCGTGCGACTGAGTCGTGCGACCGGTTCCTTCGCGCGATTGATCGGGGCGACTGGGGTGAGACGTGCGAATGAATGGTGCGATTGAGATAGCCGAATGAATGTGTGCGATGGAGTCAGCCGAATGAATGCGTGCGACTGAGTATCACCCGACTGAAGGCCCAACTGCACGAATGAAGGTTCATTCGTGGGATTGGAAATTGATTCGGGTGAATTGGGGAATGTGTGGTACGACTGAACGCTGAGTCGCATGAATGAGGGTTCAATCGTACGAGGGAACTTGATTCGTATGATTGAAGGTCTATTCGTGCGAATGAAGTGTCCAGTCGTGCGTCTAGCCTTGTTATGCGATTGGAGTCATTTTGAATGAATCCTTCTGGTGTGCGACGTGTCTATCGTGTGATGATAGGTTCACAACAATAAAAATGTCATTTCTTGACCACAAAGATTAAAGTCAACGCAATCAACAAGCACATACTTTTCAAACTGAAACAACCTAACTGTTTACAAATATCAACAACTCATTTGAGATCTACATGAAGTCTGATACGTGTATGCCTGCTTGTGTGTGTCACCCACGACCGAACCCATGCGACCCGACCCGACTAAACATGTCTAGTAACGCTAAACACAACATTAACGCTTAACACAACTGTCAATAGGTGTTTGATAGCGCATCGTAAACAACACTTGGGAAACTTTCATTCTATGCACTTGCTACATCATCTGTGAGTTTCACGGCCCCTTTTTACATCTCTTTCCGTTTGGGGGAGAAGACATGCAAAACATATTTACATAAATGGTTGTAGTAATATTGATATCGCTTGTTACGTTAGTGCAAACACACAACTTGTCCTCACACACTCGAACCGTTAGTAATGGGATTAGCGAGGTAATTTTGAGTAGTACTACTGGGTCTGACAAACCCCGCCCGGGCTAGTCGCGCTAGCTTGATTGGAGGTCAAACGGGCGCACAATTGACCTAACATACGATTGCCACGGTCGGTGAAGACGTGGAACACCCCGTCATGGTCTGATGAGACATGACGGAACACATACGATTGCCACGGTCGGTTAAGACGTGGAACACCTCGTTATGGTCTGATGAGACATGACGAAACACATACGATTGCCACGGTCGGTTAAGACGTGGAGAAAACACAATAGGACGTAAACAGTCAGCTTCGGTTCGAAACGCTAAGTAACAAGAACATAGGCTAGCTACCTAACGATATGGTTTATGTACTAAACCATTGAAACGAATAACATGGAAACGCTTACGAATACATTTCTTGTTAAATTAAACCTGTGAACTCACCAACTTTATGTTGACACATTTTAGCATGTTTTCTCAGGTCACAGGAATGCATAAGCTTTTGAGGCACGCTTCAGGATATGCACACAGGACATGCATTCATCTAGTTTATTTCCAGCATTGATCATTTTGTATAAACATGGCTATTGTAGCAGTTCTGTAATGGATTTACCACTTTTGTAAACGCTTCCGCACTATTGTAGACTTTGTTATGTTCTGTTGAATGAAGTCAAATGTTTATTTTAAATTCATATAGTGTCGTTCGATATGACTGTGTCTGAGATCCTGTATGTCACATGCCTAACGGTAAAACCCCGTTTGTGGAAATTGAGGGTGTGACAGATTGGTATCAGAGCCACAGGTTATAGAGAACTAGGGTTGCATTGCATCTAGACTATAGCCTTAGACACAACACTAGTATTGCACAGACACTTTTACATGGTTTCCACTATTGTGCAAACAACTTTCTGGTGTATTGACATTACACTGCTGAGCAAACATAACACTATGGGTATGACATGTGTGTCATTACCGACTGACAGAGGGGCGGAGAATCCCGCTCGCTCACAACCAACGCTTACACTGGATCCTTCACTCGCGGAGTGAAAGCAATAACGAATTGAATCAAACATTTCCACGATTGGAACACGAAACTCTTTTCTAACACACGCGATAAGCTTAACGATGACAAACAAAAAGAACAATACCTCACTCTTCCAACTCTCTCACACTTGTTACTATTCCCAACATATCCTATCCTCTACGCTAGTCTGAGCAGTAATGAGGGACAACTAAGATATTCAAGTCGATTAGAGAATCGGACTTAGACACTCAATTCACTTGTACAACCTTAGTACAACTTTAGTTAGTTGACTCTTGGTATAACCAATACATCTTTGATGCTTTTATCATTGATAACACTCGGTATTGGACAAGGTATGTTATCTCGAATAGCAGGAACCATGTGTGACCATGCAAAGCAAATTAGAATCATGGGTGCACACGTAATTGTAATTTGTCGTGCATGAGAACACTGGAAACTCTATTGGGTGACAACGGTAATGGCCAGTACGAATTTCCAATTCCATACATAGGAGGCATACGGCCTCGGATCCTCATAAAAACCTTACTATCGATATGCGACCAAATCACTCATTCTTACTAGCATGATACAATATATATTATAGTCAATAATTATTATCCGGTTATTGATTAATATGTGTTGTGAATTGAAGAAATCATGTCTGGAAGAAGACCTGGACGCCCAGGTGGGCGAGGAAACATCACTCTGACCTAAGCCGAGCTGAATGCTATCATCAACGAGCGCGTGGCTGATGCGCTTGCAGCTTATGAACAGGCCCGCAATCAGGACCAGAACAACCAGAACCCGAATCAAGGAGGTCCAACAGTTTGTACCTTCAAGATGTTTATGGATTGCAAGCCTCATTCTTTCAGCGGCTCTGAGGGCGCTGTCACACTGCTTCGCTGGCTAGAGAAACTTGAGTCAGTGTTTGCCATGTGCAGCTGTCCTGATGAAAATCGGGTCAAGTACGCCTCCGGCACATTGGAGGGACCAGCCCTAACATGGTGGAATTCACAAGTCCAAACCCTAGGACTTGGTGCTGCAAACGGTATGCCATGGGAAGACTTCAAGATTCTGATGAAAGAGGAGTACTGTCCCAGGAGCGAAGTCCAGAAACTGGAGGCAGAATTTTGGAACTTAAAGATGATTGGTTCTGATATCGAGGAGTACACGACTCGTTCGCACGAGTTGGCAGCATTATGTCCTCAGATGGTGACTCCGGCCTATAAACGGATCGAAAAGTACATTGATGGCTTGGCTCCTCAGATCCAGGCTAGCGTGATGGCTACTGATCCTATCACCATTCAGCAGGCCATCCGACTGGCCCATAAACTCACTGACCAGGCAGTGGCACAGGGCACCTTGCCCAAACGTGGCGCTACTTCTGGTTCTTCTGATCACAAAAGGAAATGGGACGGCAATAACAACAACAAGTCATCAAGCTCCAACAACACCCCGCAACAACAGACCAAAAAGTTTGACCCTTCAAGAAGCTTCAACAATCAGAACAACAATAATTATGGCCAGGGATCGAGTGGTTACGCGGGCAAGAATCCTAAGTGTAACCGGTGCAACTTCCATCACCAAGGCCCATGTGACCGACTCCGTTGTCAGAGATGTGGAAAGATGGGTCACGCAGCCAAAGACTGCCGGGGTGAAATAATGACACAGCAGCAACAACCCCAACAACAACGCCAGGGCGGAGTGACTAGAAGCTGTTATGAATGTGGTAAGGAGGGCCACTACAGGAAGGATTGCCCGCAGCTGAAGGGTGGAAACAAGGGTAATAACGGGGGCAATGCTAAAGGTCGTGCATTCGTGATTGGTTCCGGTGAGGCAAGGGATGACCAGAACGTGGTTACTGGTACGTTTCCCCTGAATGGTTGTTTTGCTTCTATACTATTTGATACTGGAGCTGATAGGAGTTTTGTTTCCAACAAATTCATTAAGTTCTTAGATGTAACCCTAGCTGTCATGGAACCTAGTTATGTTGTAGAATTAGCCGACGGAAAACTCATTGAGGCAACTCATGTCGCCAAGGGGTGCAGACTAGGATTGTGTGGTCATGAGATAGATATAGATCTGATGCCTGTCATACTTGGTAGTTTCGACGTAGTTGTGGGTATGGACTGGCTATCCAAAAATCAAGCTGAGATCATCTGTGGGGAGAAAATCGTTCGTATCCCACTTCTTAGTGGTGAAATTTTATCGGTTCAGGGCGAAAGGAGTGGCATGGTCTCTGGAATCATCTCCTACATGAAAGCTCAGAAGTGTTTGCGTAAGGGTTATACTGCTTTCCTAGCCATGGTCACTGAGAAAGAACCCGATGAAAAGAAAATTGAAGATATCCTTGTTGTACGCGATTATCCCGAGGTTTTCCCTGAAGACCTACCCGGTCTTCCACCGCATCGCCAAGTCGAGTTCCAAATTGATTTGGTGCCGGGAGCCGCCCCTATCGCGAGGGCACCGTACAGTGCTCCAAGGGAACTGCAAGAGCTGTCTACGCAATTGCAGGAACTATTGGATAAAGGCTTTATTAGACCTAGCTCATCACCGTGGGGAGCTCCAGTTCTGTTTGTCAAGAAGAAGGACGGAACTTTTCGCATGTGTATCGATTACAGGGAACTGAACAAGGCGACAATTAAGAATCGTTATCCCCTCCCGCGCATCGATGATTTGTTCGATCAACTACAAGGGTCGAGTTACTACTCAAAGATAGACCTAAGATCGGGTTATCACCAGCTAAGGATTCGAGAAGAAGACATTTCAAAGACTGCTTTTAGAACGAGGTATGGTCACTACGAGTTCTTGGTTATGCCATTCGGGTTGACCAATGCACCAGCGGTTTTCATGGACTTAATGAACCGAGTGTGCAAACCCTACCTAGACAAGTTCGTCATTGTCTTCATCGATGACATCCTTATTTACTCAAGGAATAAAGAAGAACATGAAGAACACCTTAGACTGATTCTGGAGCTGTTGAGACGAGAACAGTTGTACGCAAAATTTTCAAAGTGTGACTTTTGGATGCGAGAGGTCCACTTTTTGGGTCATGTGGTCAATGAGAATGGGATACACGTTGATCCGGCAAAGATAGCAGCTATCAAGAACTGGGCTACGCCTAAGACTCCGACCGAGGTACGACAGTTTCTCGGGTTAGCTGGCTATTATCGACGGTTCATCGAAGGGTTCTCGAAGATTGCTCAACCTCTCACCGCATTAACTCATAAAGGCATCACGTATGATTGGGGTGATAAACAAGAATCTGCATTCCAGATCCTGAAGCAGAAACTCTGTACAGCACCGATTCTATCCCTGCCTGAGGGGACAGATGATTTTGTAGTTTACTGTGATGCGTCTATACAAGGCCTCGGTTGCGTGCTAATGCAACGCAATAAGGTGATTGCCTACGCATCTCGACAACTGAAGATACATGAGAAAAACTACACGACACACGACCTAGAGCTTGGAGCAGTGGTATTTGCACTCAAGATATGGAGACACTACTTGTACGGTACCAAGTGCACCATTTATACCGATCACAAGAGTCTCCAGCACATCTTTGAATAGAAGGAGCTAAATATGAGGCAACGTCGTTGGGTCGAGTTGTTGAACGACTATGACTGTACGATCAGGTATCATCCGGGCAAGGAAAATGTAGTAGCAGACGCCCTAAGCCGGAAGGAAACACCCAAGCCGAGACGAGTTCGGGCATTGCAACTCACCATTCACACCGGTTTACCAGAACAGATCCGCAATGCTCAACTTGAGGCGTTAAAGGACGAGAACCTGAAAGCCGAATCGCTACGAGGCATGGAAAAACAACTAGAAACCAAGCCTGACGAAGTCCGCTACTTCATGGATCGAACATGGATTCCCTTGTATGGAGGTCTACGAGAATTGGTGATGGACGAAGCTCACAAGTCCCGGTACTCAATCCACCCAGGTTCAGACAAGATGTATCACAATCTCAAGGTCCATTACTGGTGGCCGAATATGAAGGCTGACATTGCCACCTACGTAAGCAGATGCCTAACCTGTTCTAAGGTTAAGGTGGAGTATCAACGACCGTCTGGTCTACTCCAACAGCCAGAAATACCAGTATGGAAATGGGAGCAGATTTCCATGGACTTTATCACGAAACTCCCTCGAACTCCCAGCGGATGCGATACCATTAGGGTGATCGTGGACCGTTTGACGAAATCCGCACACTTCCTGGCAATCCGGGAGACTGATCGCATGGAAAAGTTGACTCGTATCTACCTCAGGGAAATAGTCTCTCGGCATGGTGTGCCAGTTTCCATTATCTCTGATCGTGACGCTCGATTCACTTCACACTTCTGGCAGACCTTACAACGAGCACTAGGAACGCGGCTGGATATGAGCACCGCGTACCACCCCCAAACTGATGGCCAAAGTGAGCGTACGATCCAGACTCTAGAAGACATGTTACGTGCCTGCGTCATAGATTTTGGCAGTAATTGGGAAACTCACTTACCGCTAGTTCAGTTTTCTTACAACAATAGCTATCATACATCGATCAAAGCTGCTCCATTTGAGGCACTGTATGGGCGTAAGTGCCGATCACCTATCTGTTGAGCGGAAGTTGGGGAAAGTCAACTCACCGGCCCTGAACTGGTGCACGAGACGACTGAGAAGATCGTGCAAATTCGTAACCGTATGGCAGCAGCCCGTGACCGACAGAAGAGTTACGCTGATAAGCGTCGCCGACTGTTGGAATTTCAAATAGGTGACAGGGTGCTTTTGAAAGTGTCACCTTGGAAGGGTGTGATCCGTTTCGGGAAACGTGGGAAACTAAGCCCTAGGTACGTGGGACCGTTTGAGATTGTCAAACGGGTTGGCCCCGTGGCCTATCAGTTGAACCTACCCGAGGAACTCCGTGGGGTACACGATGTGTTCCACGTCTCCAACTTGAGGAAATGCCTTGCAGACGAGACTCTTATCGTCCCGTTAGACGAGATACACGTGGATGAACAACTACATTTCGTCGAGGAACCAGTGGATGTCATGGACCGAGAGGTCAAGACACTCAAACGCAGTCGTATCCCTATCGTTAAAATCCGTTGGAACTCGAAGCGTGGACCAGAATTTACCTGGGAACGCGAGGATCAGATGAAGAGGAAGTACCCTCAACTGTTCCAAAACCAGGCATCCACCTCTTAGATACACAGGTACTCTATTCCACATCACAAACTGTTGAGTCTTGTACTACCCCGTGAAAACCACGTAACATGATGTATTAATTTTCGGGACGAAAATTCCTGCAACAAGGGGATGATGTGACACCCCGTAATTTCAGATTAACATTTTTCAAAATTGTTGTCGTTAACATATACCCGTACTCGCAAATACTTGAAACGTATACAAACACCGCCACAGACATCGTTAAACGAACTATGATAAAATACTAACGCGGGTGTTTGTAGAGGATTCACATAAACGAGATTACCTAAGGAATCCTAGTAATTAATAGAGCTCGCTCATCAACGTCGTTATCAACCGAAACAAACTCGGGAACTCGGTACCTAAGTACAGGGACCAAATCTGACAATTGCCAAACTAGGGCTGGGTATAAATACCCACCCACCAGCCAAACACTCCCATTTTCTGCTCTCTTTCTCTTCTACACTCTCTACCCCCGGTTGATCATCCTAGCACACAAATCTCACCCGATCGAGCTCGTTTTCGCCGGATTAAACCACGCAACAGCTGAGGAATCACGTTCCTAGCAGGTAGGCGACCATTTTCATCCGTTTTATCACCCGTTTCACTGCTGCAAGTATGGGATTAGGGTGTTCGGGTTCAACCCGAATGCATGTGGTCGTGGGGGTGCGTGTGAGGTCAATCAGAGTATGCATTCCACTTAGACATGTTAGGAGAGTGTTTCTGGAAGTCTTGATTGTGATAAAACCGAGCACGGAACAGCCGAAGGCCGTTCGACCTGCCCAGCAGTCGCGACCTGCTGCAGTCCGCGACTGGGCCAACCGTGCGACTGAGTCGTGCGACCGGTTCCTTCGCGCGATTGATCGGGGCGACTGGGGTGAGACGTGCGAATGAATGGTGCGATTGAGATAGCCGAATGAATGTGTGCGATGGAGTCAGCCGAATGAATGCGTGCGACTGAGTATCACCCGACTGAAGGCCCAACCGCACGAATGAAGGTTCATTCGTGCGATTGGAAATTGATTCGGGTGATTGGGGAATGTGTGGTACGACTGAACGCTGAGTCGCATGAATGAGGGTTCAATCGTACGAGGGAACTTGATTCGTATGATTGAAGGTCTATTCATTCGAATGAAGTGTCCAGTCATGCGTCTAGCCTTGTTATGCGATTGGAGTCATTTTGAGTGAATCCTTCTGGTGTGCGACGTGTCTATCGTGTGATGATAGTTCACAACAATAAAAATGTCATTTCTTGACCACAAAGATTAAAGTCAACGCAATCAACAAGCACATACTTTTCAAACTGAAACAACCTAACTGTTTACAAATATCAACAACTCATTTGAGATCTACATGAAGTCTGATACGTGTATGCCTGCTTGTGTGTGTCACCCATGACCGAACCCATGCGACCCGACCCGACTAAACATGTCTAGTAACGCTAAACATAACATTAACGCTTAACACAACTGTCAATAGGTGTTTGACAGCGCATCGTAAACAACACTTGGGAAACTTTCATTCGATATGACTGTGTCTGAGATCCTGGTATGTCACACGCCTAACGGTAAAACCCCGTTTGTGGAAATTGAGGGTGTGACAAAGTAGGGTACTTGAAAGGGATGATGTTATTGAATGGCCATATGTCATGCGTATTAAGGGTAGTAAACCGTTGTTAGGCGGTATTTACTGATTGCATCAATCTTCTATGAATCTTGGGCAAGTGGGAGATTGTAGGATTCTATATGCCCAAGACACATAAAATATTGATGTGGTTAGTACGTCATGATCCAAGTCGGGTTATACCCAATAACAAGCTTAGCAAACACCAATTAATATTAAATTGATGATATGATCATGCAATTAAATATTTACACCAAATTTAGAAAATGGGTTTTCTAAATAACTTGCATGAGAGATGGAACAAATAAAGGATAATTTGTTGATGAATTTATTGTTATTCTTGTTATTTAAAGGGATTTAAATAACAATAATAATATATGAGTGTACCTTAATTAAATTGTTTAATTAAAAGGGACATATGTCACATTTAAACATAGGTCTAGAAAGTGACATTTTAATGTATGATATATGGCTGATTTTAATAGTTTGTGTTAGTTGTTTTAAAGGGGGAAAAGAGATTTTGAATCTCTTTTGGCCGCCCCCCCTTTAATCTTATTGGACCTTCATGTCTTGAGATTATACACAACATTAATCAGCCATAGACTCATTCATTCTCTCTATTCTCACATGCAAGAACAACAAAATCTCTCTCTCTTTTCTCCTCTTATGTTACGGAACAAACAGCAGGAAAAAGGGGTTCTAGTTGTTGATTTTGGTGTTGAATCTTCCTAACAAGAAGGTGCTTTGCAAGGAGGCTTGGGGTATAAGCACTTGAGGACTCCTCCTTGAAGTCTTGGTCGATTTGGGAGCATCTTCCACCCTCTCTTTGCTCGGTTTTTAGCTGCAGAAAGGTAGCAAATCATAGCCTAATATGGCTGTGATTTATGTACGTTTGTGTATGTTCATAGCTTGTTTAATCCACATAAATGATCCTTATTGTTATGGGTTTGTTTCTTTGTATATTAGTCATCTTAAAACATGGATTTTCATCTTTAAAATCATGTTTTAAATACACATATATCCGTTGCGCTTTTCTGAAATACCAAGAGGATAAAACGGTTTTATCTTCAAACAAACCCTTCAGTTGCTACCATTCAAGACCCCCTAGAGATCTTTTGTGACAACGAGGGTGTGATTGCTCAAATCAAGGAACCCCGTGCTCATCAAAAGACTCGGCACATTGAACGGAGATTCAGCTACATAAGGGATGAAGTTGAAAAGGGAAAGATATATATTTGCAAAGTTCACACCGATCAAAACATTGTGGATCCATTCACGAAGCTCCTAGATAGGTTAAAGCATGAAAGTCATACTTGTGCCTTAGGAATTTAATATTCTAGTGATTGGACTTGATCAAGTTTTGTATTTGGATATTGGAACTTATATTATTTGACTTAATTATATGGTTATAATTTCCATTTGTTCTTCAATTTTAGCATGTTTAAATCCGTGAATAAGTAAGTTATTCTAAACGTCCGTAGTCGATCATACATGTGGGAACAACTATGAATGTAAGACTATAATGAACTTGGATTGGTTGATATTCATAAGGTATGAATATAGAGCAAGAGGTTGCTACCAAGGTTCATTGATATCTATGGGATATAGATATTGGACCGACCCGCTCTCAATTATTTCTGCATGGAATCTTTGTGATTAGTCATAAGAGATATGAGTAAAGGCGAATATCATTGTATCCTCAGACCTGAGATACATATTGGGTCTTGGTATTCACCAAGCATTGTACATTGAGTTAGTACTTTGCTGTTCTGAAAGATTGGCAGTACATAAGGCTGAGTTCAGGTATGATATAATGTGATTGTGAGAGACGTATGTAGTCAAGATAGAATTAGTTCCTCTTATTCGTTGAGAGTTAGATGTGTAAGGCCTGTTAAAGTTAAATCAACGGAGAATGACAATTCTGTGTCTCTGGGATTTAACATGACATCTGTAACAAAAGGATAAATGATTGATTCACCTAAATCGTATTCAAGTAAGGTACGTGAAAAGGATGATGTTATTGAATGGCACTTAGTCATATACATTAGGGGTAGCAAACCGTTTCTAGGCGTTATTTGCTGCTTGCATCAATCTTCTATGAATCTTGTGCAAGTGGGAGATTGAAAGAATTGATCTGCCTAAGATACATATTAAATTGATATGGCTAATGTGATATGATCCAAGTCGGGTCATACCCAATAACAAGCCAAACAAACACCGATAAATATTTATTCATTGATAAGATCACACAAATAAATATTAGCACCAATATAGAAACCGGGTTTTCTAAATCATTGCTTTTGTAAATGAACAAAATTATATGGATAATTTGTTCATGAGAAATTGGTTGTTTTATTATTTAAGTTGGTTAACTAATATCAAACAAAAGTGTTAGGTCCCTTAAAAGATTAATATTTAGTCTTTAGTGTCTAGTTTTGTAGTTTATACTAGTATAGGGACTTTTTGTGTAAATTTAGTTCCTTAGTTTCTAGTATAAATAGCATAGACGTAGTATAGATTAAAAGTTTTTGTATGTTTTTATGAGAACTGCTTTCTATCTCTTGTAATCGTCTTTTGCTATCAATGAAATCTGAATTTTGTTGATATTGCTTGATTTGATTACAATTGCTTGTATTTTGCTTTGAATTGTTCATATAATTGTTACAGATTGCTCTAATTGATCCTATCAATTGGTATCAGAGCTTTCGGTTGAGTGTTTTTGAGGTTCTGTCGAAGATAGAAACTTCAAAAATCCACTGAAATCTGTAATCAATTGACAATTCAAGTGAAATATTGTGAATCAGAATAGTGTTTTATCATCAGAAACATGTTTTGAATCACAAATTGAAGTTTATCTCATCAAAATCGAGTGAATTAGTAAAAACAGTTCGACAAAGTGTTCTTGAGTGTTCGACCTAAAATCTCTAAAATTCATTGAAATTTGTTGATAATCACTGAAATTGATGTTAGAGGATTGATTATCGTATAATCATAAACTAATTGGAAAGTTTCAGCTAAATTCATCAACAATTGAAGGATTTTGGAATGTCTGAGTTCGTTACATTCATATGAATCTGATGGATGTGTCGTATTAGGGCTGAAAAACACTGAAATTTGACCAAGTGTTTGGTCGTTTGAGAACTGTTTAGACTTTTCTCAACTGTTTCCGTCGTTTTAACCCCAGCCGTATAACCACTGTGTGGACTTATAACCACTGTGTGGTAGTTTCACTTTGTGGTCGTATAACTACTGTTGGACTTTTCAGCATTGTGTTGGAAATTTTTCTAAGGCAATCCCTTAGACTCATCAGCTGTTGGGCGTTTAACACTGTTGGACTTATCACCACTGTTGGACGTTTAACCACTGTTCGGACTTTTCAGCTTGACACTTAGAAATTTTTCATAAAATTTCAAAAATCCAAAAATATTTTTTATCTTTTCTTAATTCAAAAGCTTAGAAAAACAACAAAAATATAAAAATGGTGAAATCAGAAGATTCGGAAAATAGAGTTCCAAAACTTAAAAACAGAGCTGATTTTAAAAATTGGTCTCTTAGGCTGAAACATCATTTGAATTCCATAGACACTGATCTGTGGAAATCAATTGAAAAGGGTCCTTACATTCCTGTGACTACTAATGGTCCAGACAGAGGATTTGTGTATTCTAAAGATTCACAAGAGCCTTATCCAGAAGATAATCTTCATGGTGATGATCTAAAGAAAGTGAAGAATGACATCAAAGCATATTCTCTCATGTGTGACTACCACTGGAAGTTCTTTCAAGGCTTGAAAACTATCAAACTGGATACACAATGTATAAAGACTTGAAGATTATATGTGAAGGAGGGAAAGAAATTCAAGATCTGAAAAAGCAGAAACTGAAAAGGCAATTGGAACTTTTTGAGCACATCTCAGGAGAAACAATAAATCAAATGATGAACAGGTTTGTGCAATTAACTACAGAAATGTCTACTTTGGGAATCAAGAATGATCTTGAGGACCTAAACAACAGACTTCTGAATGCACTACCATCTTCTTGGAAATAAAATGTCACTTTATTGAAACATACTGAGAAGTTTCCAATGGATCTTGACCTTCTCATTGCTAAAATTAAATCTGTAGAGATTGATGAGAGTTCAAGAAACAATGATAGACATGCATCAACAACTCAGTATAAGTATGTTGCTTCACCAGCAAATACTGTAGAGAATGCATTTCTGGCTAAAGACCAATCAACTCCTGAAGATGAAGGTGATCTGTTTGTGGGAGCAGGATTCTTCACCAGTACACCTACTTACTCCACTCAACCACAACCACAGTCTTCACCTAAAGCTCAAATGCCTAAACCTTCAACTGAGATGCCATCCTCCTCAAACTCTCCCAATCCAAGTAAAGAGAAAGATGTGATCAACATTCTTTTACAAGATGAAGAGTCAAAAACTGCTTTCACAGCATTCATGGCAAGTTTCCAAGCTTATCAAGGCAGTCATCTGACTCAAGTGGAACTAGTTCTACAAGATTTGTTTGAAATGGATCCAGATGATGTAGAAGAAATGGATCTTAACTGGCAGATGGTCATGATAGCTTACAGAACTCAAAAGCATTCTTACACTAACAGAAATTACAAACCCAGTGCAAACAAAACTGTTGGGTTTGATAAATCAAAATCAAGATGCTTTAACTGTAATAGCTATGGTCATTTTTCAAGAGAATGTAAAGCTCCAAGAAACCAAGGAGGAAATACTCAAGGTAGCTCAAATGGTCAAAACTATCAGCAACAGGCAAACAAGACTTTCCAAAAGCCATATCAAAGTCTACCTATGCCAGAACCCAAAGATGAGAAGAAGAGTGAGGAAACTAAGAAGGCACTGGTTGTAAACATCAAAGATGGTTATGACTGGAGTGCATATGCAGAGCAATTTACTGCTGATCTCACTGCTAATCTGGCACTAGTTGCTGAAGTTGATTATGAAGACTGGTCTGAAGTTAAAGATCCTAAATATGATGAATCAGATCAAGAAGAAGAGTATGATTGGAGCGACAAATCAGACCCAAAGATACCACTGAAGAAGTTGCTCTTATGGCTCAATCAGAACAGCCAAAGGTTGTTAACTCTTCTGATACTGAATCTTCAAACTCATATCCTGAAATACCAGTAGAAGTGAGAGAGAAAATGTGCACAAAAGCATGTTTTGAACTAGTTGAACACTACAGAACATATTCATTCAAAATATGTGACAAGCTCAAACAAGAAGAATCAAAACACAATAAGCTAAAATCAGATCACAAAATTGCTGATGAAAAAATCATGTCTCTTCAAGCTTCATGGAACAAAACTATTAAAGAACTTGAACTTGTCAAGCAACAACTTGAAGAGATGAACAAAACACTTGAAAAAGAAAAATTGGCACATGCAGTAACTCAAATAGACTTAGCCAAAGTTAAAAGCTCAAAGAAAATTATCGAGCAACTAGTGAATGGAAGGAATGACAAAGATAAAACAGGATTAGGATTCACACATGAACCTATGCCTGAATCAATCTCAAAAACATTACCAGATAATTTCAATACTCATGATCATTCACCAGAAAACAAAGCTAAACTGTCGCACCCTCAATTTCCACGAACGGGGTTTTACCGTTAGGCGTGTGACATACCAGGATCTCAGACACAGTCATATCGAACGACACTATATGAATTTAAAACATACATTTGACTTCATTCAATGAACATTAACTGAGTTTACAATAATGCGGAAGCGTGTACAAAAGTTGTAAATCCATTACAATACTGTTACAATAGCCATGTTCAAACAAAATGTTCAATGCTGAAAATAAACTAGATGAATGCATGTCCTGAGTGCGTTTCCTGAAGCGTGCCTCATAAGCTTAAGCATTCCTGTGACCTGAGAAAACATGCTAAAGTGTGTCAACATAAAGTTGGTGAGTTCACAGGTTTAATTTAACAAGAAATGTATTCGTAAGCGTTTCCATGTTATGCAATTGGAGTCATTTCGAGTGAATTCTGCTGGTGTGCGATGTGTCTATCGTGTGACGATAAGTTAACATCAATAAAGTTTCATTTCTTGACCACAAAGATTAAAGTCAACGCAATCAACAAGCACATACTTTTCAATCTGAAATAACCTAACTGTTTACAAATATCAACAACTCATTTGAGATCTACATGAAGTCTGATACGTGTATGCCTGCTTGTGTGTGTCACCCCCGACCGAACCCGTGCGACCCGACTCGACTAGACATGTCTATTAACGATAAACACAACATTAACGCTTAACACAACTGTCAATAGGTGTTTGACAGCGCATCGTAAACAACACTCGGGAAACTTTCGTCCAACGCACTTGCTATATCATCTGTGAGTTTCACGGCCCCTTTTTACATCTCTTTCCGTTTGGGGGAGAAAACATGCAAAACACATTTACATAAATGGTTGTAGTAATATTGATATCGCTTGTTACGTTAGTGCAAACACACAACATGTCCTTACACACTCGAACCGTTAGTAATGGGATTAGCGAGGTAATTTTGAGTAGTACTACTGGGTCTGACAAACCCCGCCCGGCTAGTCGCGCTAGCTTGATTGGAGGTCAAACGGCGCACAATTGACCTAACATACGATTGCCACGGTCGGTTAAGACGTGGAACACCCCGTCATGGTCTGATGAGACATGACGGAACACATACGATTGCCACGGTCGGTCAAGACGTGGAACTTACGATTGCCACGGTCGGTTAAGACGTGGAACTTACGATTGCCACGGTCGGTTAAGACGTGGAACTTGCGATTGCCACGGTCGGTAAAGACGTGGAGAAAACACAATGGGACGTAAACAGTCAGCTTCGGTTCGAAACGCTAAGTAACAAGAACATAGGCTAGCTACCTAACGATATGCTTTATGTACTAAACCATTAACAAAGCTAAACTGAAAGAATTTCAAGATCAAAAGAACTTTAAAAAGAAAAATGTTGAAGTTTATGAAGAAACTGACTTAAACAAGATCAAAAATGGTCATCCAATCAAAGTTAAATCTTATGAACCTCAACAAAAACAAAAGAAGCTGTTTGTACCAAAAAGTGAAAATGTTATTGAACAAACTGAACTAAAGAGTGAAAAATCTGATGTCAATAACAAACTGAAAGAAAAATCTGAAGAGGTTAAATCTGATAACAATATTTCTGATGATTCTAGTTCTAATGAACTAATTGAAAATAAAGAGTGTCAAAAGGAATCTTCTCAAGATTCAACTAAACTTCAAAGCAAGAAACCTTCATCAAGATTGAGAAATCAAAGACGAAGAAAAGCTGCAAAAGCAAGAAAACTGAATCAATTAATCAATCATAGAACAATACTCAAATTAAACCTGTGAAGTTTGTGTCTGCAGGAACTTTTGACATGAACACAAACACAAAAATGACACCTACACCTAAGATCAAATCTAACTCTGATCTGAAAACAAGTTCAGATCATAAGACTTCCGCTGCGCATAAAAGATTTGAATCAAAGGAGTCAAAGAATTTTGTTCAAGTTAAAAAGAAAAATCCTAAAGATCAAAAGACCAAATTCACACCAATTAAATAACAAATTAACTTGCCTAACCCAAAATTTAAACAAGAATCAAATGTTGCTTCAACATCAAGGGTTAACAAAATGTTGTTTAAACATTCTAAAAAGTATTGTGATATCTGTGACATGTACAATCATGACATCTCAGAATGTTACTTTAACAACTATTGCTACATATGTGATATGACAAATCACACAACAGCTGAGTGTTACTTTAACAAATATTGTGCTTTGTGTGATGAAAGAAATCACAATACCAATGATTGTTACTTTAGGAGAACTCTACAAGGAAGGAATTCAATAATCAAGGTTTTGTAAATCCACAATTTATAAGAAATCAAAATTGGATTTAAATTTTCACAACCACAACCTTCCTTGGGTTTGAGATCTTTCAGAAGAAACAATTCTGATTATGATAATCGTCACTTTGTCAAATCTCAGCAATACAATCAAGAAAAGTTTATTCCTCGATCTGTGAGAATAAACAAAGGAACATTCTCAAATGATTCATACAAAAGTTCAAGATTTCTTGATAATTCACAAAGAGATAATCAGTCGGTTTCACAAAAAGGATTTGAACATTTTAAAATTCAAAAGAAACCAGATGTCAACAAACTTCATTTCAAACAATTTACAATTGTTGACAAGTTTGGCAAGCCCAAGACCATTTTGGCTTGGGTTACTAACTCACCTTAAATGTTTGTGAATGCAGGTACGCCCGCGGAGACCAATCAACTCATGGTATGTTGACAGTGGGTGTAGCCGGCATATGACATGCAATCAAGCCTTGTTGCAAGACTTTAAGTTAAAGGATGGTACTCATGTTGCTTTTGGAGGTGATGCAGGTGGAAAGATAACACAAGAGGGAACAGTGTCCAATGGGATTATCAGTTTTGATAAAGTCAACTTCTGTTCACAGTTGAACTTTAATCTTCTAAGTGTATCCCAAATTTATGACAAATCTTATTCTGTTCTTTTTGATGAATCTCACTGTTATGTCTTGAAACCAGGTTTTCAGATTAGCAATGACTGGGTGATAGTTAAAGCTGCTAGAGACAGAGATGTATACAAACTGGATATGTCTCAAGTGGATCCTGCAACTGAAACTACTTGCCTGATTGCTAAAGCTTCAAATGATGAAAGCCAGCTTTGGCATAGACGACTTGGTCATTCCAACTTCAAAAACATGAACAAGCTTGTAGCAGGAAATCATGTTATTGGACTTCCTTCCAAGAAGTTTTCAACTACTGATCACTACTCAGCATGTCTGAAGGGAAAACAACATAGAGCGTCTTATAAGTCCAAGCTGATAAACTCAAACACCAAACCACTCCAGATGTTACATATGGACCTTTTTGGACCAACTAATGTTAGGAGTATTGGTCGAAAATCATACTGTTTAGTCATCATAGATGATTATACAAGATTTTCATGGGTTTTCTTTCTTCAAGCTAAATCTGAAACTGCAGATCTTCTAAAAGAATTCATTAATAAAGTTGAAAATCAGCTTGAACAAAAAGTGAAGATAATAAGAAGTGATAATGGAACTGAATTTAAAAATGCTATCATTGATTTGTTTTGTGCAGAAAGAGGGATAGTTCATCAGTTCAGTGCTCCCAGAACTCCACAACAAAATGGAGTTGCTGAAAGGAAGAACCAAACTCTGATTGAAGCTGCCCGTTCTATGTTAGCTGATGCTAAAATTCCAATCACTTTCTGGGACGAAGCAATATCAACAGCATGTTTTGTTCAGAACAGAATCTTGCTTGTTAAAGATAAAAGAAAACTCCATATGAGTTGATGTTTGACAGGAAACCAAACATAAATTTTTTAAAATCATTTGGTTATCCAGTTATGATTCTTAACTCAAGTGATCATTTAGGAAAATTTGAAGAAAAAGCTGATAATGGATTTTTCGTTGGATATTCATCTGTTTCAAAAGCCTATCGAGTGTATAACTCTAGGACAAACACTATTAATGAAACATTCAACGTTAATTTTTGGAAAATTCTTTTCTATCAGTTTCAAATGGTCCTGCATGGTTATTCGATTTGGATTCTTTGTCAAACTCATTTCAATCTAACTTGTTTAATCAATCTGATGATTTTTCAGGTACGAAGAACTCAAGAGGAGATCTTGGATCTTTCAGTGATGATTCAGATTCTGATGATTCAGATGATGCTCGTCCAGATTATCCATTTTTTTCATTTATCAAGGATTCAACAATCCATTTCCATGACAATGTTCATGATTCTTCAGCATCAGATCATTTAGTTTCAGCTGATCAAGAAGCATCACAACCTATTCCTAATGATGGTACAGAAATTGGACATCCTGAGTCTGGAACATCTTCCATCTCTAGAGATGCAATTGATCATAGTAACTTTGATTACTTCCTCAATTCACCGACTCAAGTTCCAAATTTCACTCCACATTCTTCTACCTTATTGCAACAGCTCTCCAATTTGAACCAAACCAATCTTGATGATAATGTTCAAGGAAATGAGATTCCGATATCTCGTATCCACAGGAACCATCCAACATCACAGATTATTGGTCCTCTGAATGAAAGAACTACTAGGAGTAAATCTGAACATGCAAATGTTTGTTTATACTCTTGTTTCCTTTCTCAGACTGTCCCTAAAAATGTCACCGAAGCATTACAGGACAATGGTTGGATTGAAACTATGCAGGAGGAACTTCTACAATTTCGGAAACAGGAAGTGTGGAAGTTAGTGGAATTACCTGAAGGAGAAAATGCCATAGGCACAAAATGGTTATTCAGAAATAAAACTGATGATCGTGGCATTGTAATAAGAAACAAAGCAAGACTTGTTGCACAAGGATACACACAGGAAGAAGGAATTGACTATGATGAAGTATTTTCTCCAGTTGCAAGACTCGAATCTATTCGTGTTTTCCTGGCTTATGCATCATTCATGAAATTCAAGGTGTATCAAATGGACGTCAAAGGTGCATTTTTGTATGGTTCAATCACTGATGATGTGTATGTGAAGCAACCTCCGGGCTTTGAGGATGCAGAATTTCCACATCGAGTGTATAAGCTTAGCAAAGCTTTATATGGCCAACATCAAGCTCCTAGAATTTGGTATGAGACATTATCTCAACACTTGATCCAACATGGATATACAAGAGGGAAAATCGATCCAACTTTATTCATAAAGATGGATAATGATGATCTCTTATGTGTGCAAGTGTATGTAGATGATATCATATTTGGTTCTACCAGTCCAACATTGTGCAAAGAATTTGAAGAGATCATGAAATCTCGGTTTCAAATGAGTTCTATGGGAGAAATCAATTTCTTTCTGGGATTGCAAGTTCAACAATCTGCAGATGGTATTTTTATCAATCAAGAAAAGTTCGTTGATAAACTCTTGAAGAAATACAAACTGCATGATTGTCAATCCATAAGAACTTCAGCTGACGTAAATACCAAGATTGAGCCTGATCCTAAAGGAAAATCAGTAGACCAAACTTTATACAGATCTATGATTGGTTCTTTGATGTATCTTACTGCATCACGACCAGACATAATGTATGCTGTTTGTGTCTGTGCAAGGTATCAATCATGTTGGGTTTGTTGGACTTAAACAATGTTGTTTAACCATTTTAAACAAGAAAACGCAGCGGAATATGAACTTAATTTCATATTCTATAATCTGAAAATTAAAGTTCATGATATTGTTTCAACAAACCCAAAGACAAAGGATCATATATATGTGAATAGATTAGTTATCAAGAAGCTACATAACAACCAAATCAACACAATTTACTACCTTTAGAGGCTGTCAAAACCGTGATGCATGCTGTTAAAACCGTGGATCTATGATGAAGATGAACTACCTTATTCATGCTCTTTGTATGCTGTCAAAAGTGGCTGAAAAACCAACTACCAAAGCTGCTGAAAACGTGAACAATAGTGAACTTGCAGCTCTTTGTATGCTGTCAAAAACCAACACACAAAGATGCTGAAAATGTGATCAACAATGAACATGCAGCCAAAGATTTAGAAGCTGTCAAAACTGAAAAACGTGGACTTATCTGAAAGGGGGCTGCCATTGAATGACCAAAACACCAAGAGAAGGTGTTCTCAAGTGTTCATACCCACAAGCCTCAAAGCAACACCCTTTTGCTAGGATTTGTAGCACCAAATCGAGTCATGCAAACTGCTGGATCTTGTTTCAGCCGTGAACACATGTTCCAGCCTTGAACATCTTCAAAATCCAATCATCAAGGCTGCTGGAACTTGTTTCAGCAGTGAACACACATGTTCCAGCCTTGAACATCTTCAAAATCGAATGAACAAGGCTGCTGGAACCTTGTTCCAGCCGTGACATGCTTGTTCCAACCGTGAACATCCAACATGGATGTTAATCTCTTTGTTCCAGCCATAAGATCTTTCTTCCAAAAGAAAGATTTATGTTTTGTGACTCTTGCATGTAAGAAATCGAGAGAGAGAGATCTGAAAATAGAGAGTATGTGTGTGTTCTTGAGAGATCCACATCTCTAACCCCTTGAGAAGAGAAAAAAACGAAATTGAAGAGGAGAAGCACAAGGGGCGGCCGAACCCCCTTGTTATGTTAGGGTTTTCCCTTAAAATCTCTTTTATAAAATTTCACAAGAGTTTAAGTATTATACCTAATTAACCTTTTAATTTTGTATAATATACACACATACATTTATTATTTGATGTTGCTTAATTAATTTAAACAACATAACAAATAATATCCATGAACAAAATATCCTTATAATTTGTTCTTTCTTACATACAATTATTTAGAAAACCCATTTTCTAAATTGGTGCAATTATTTAATTGCATGATCATATCATCAATTAAATATTAATTGGTTTTGCTAAGCTTGTTATTGGGTATGACCCGACTTGGATCACAACGTACTAACCACATCAATGTTCTATGTGTCTTGGGCATACAGAATCCAACAATCTCCCACTTGCACAAGATACATAGAAGATTGATGCAAGCAGTAAATACCGCCTAACAACGGTTTACTACCCTTAATACGCATGACTTAGAAGCCATTCAATAACATCATCCCTTCAAGTATCCAACTTGAAATGATTTAGGTGAATCAATCATTTATCCTTTTGTTACGGATGTCATGTTAAATCCAAGGACACAGAATGATCATTCCTTGTTGATTTAACTTAATCAGGCCTTAGACATCATACTCTCACGAATAAGAGGAACAAATCCCATCTTGACTACATACGTTTCTCACAATCACCTTATGTCATACTGAACATAGCCTTATGTACTAACAATTATCTCATATCAGTGAAGAACTAGCTCAAGGTATAACACTTGGTGAATATCAAAACCCAATATGTATCTCAGGTCGGAGGATACCAAATGATATTCGCCTTTACTCAAATTTACTTATGATCAATCAATAAGATTCCATGTAGTAAGATTTGAGATGCGGGTCAGTCCAATATTCGTATCCACGAATATCTATGAACCTTGGCAGCAACCAATTGCTCTATATCCATGCCTTATGAATATCCACCAATCCAAGTTCATAATAGTCTTACATTCATATTTGTTCCCACAAATATGACCGACTACGGACATTTAGAATAATAAAATTATTCATGGATGTAAACATGCTAAAAGGGAACATTACTTAAAATATCGTAAATACATAGATAAGTTAAGTATTACAATTGTTCCATATTAATAATAAATACTAAACAGATCAATTCCAATCACTAGAATATCGAAGTCCTAAGGCACAAGCATGACTTTCATGCTTGCCCTTTCAAGGAACTTCGTGAGTGGATCCGCAATGTCTTGATCAAAGTGAACTTTGTGAATACATATCTCTTCCTTTCAACTCTATTCCTTATGTAGTTGAATCTCCGCTCATTGTGCCTAATCTTTTGATGTGCACGAGGTTCCTTGATTTGAACAATCGCACCCTCGTCATCACAAAGATTTCTAAGGAGTCTTGAATGGTAGAGACCATCCTTAGACTGGTGATAAACCTTTTATCCATGCAGCTTCCCAAGCTGCTAATGATGCGGCTATGTATTCGTATTCTGTAGTGGACAATGCTACCCTATTCATAATGGAGACGTACCCTGATTGTGATCGAGGATCATCTCGATCCGTTTGGAAACTAGCATTCGTGTAACCCTTCACAACCAGTTCCTCTTCATCAGATCCATATTTAGAAACATATCCTTAGTCCTCCTAAGGTATTCCAATATACATTCAACAACCATCCAATGGCTGTTACTTGGATTCTGCTGATATCTATTTGTCATGCTTAACGCGCATGACTCGTCCAGTCTAGTGCATATCATCGCATACATGATGGATCCTATAGCAGACGCATATGGGATGTCCTTCATACGATGTTGCTCATCCTTTGAGCTTGGACATTGAGATGCACTCAATATTATCCCTCTTTGAATAGGTACTATACCTTTCTTAGAGTTTACCATCTTGAACCTTTCAAGATTTTATCAATGTATGCACTTTGGTTTAACCCTATCAACCGCCTCGATCTATCCCTATAGATCTTTATTTCTAAAATAGAGACGATTTCACGGAGATCCCTTTTGGAAAGACAATTTCCAAGTGTAGTATGTCATCAACATACAATACTAATAACGTAATTACACTCCCACTAGCCCCTTGATACACACAATCCTTGTTAGCGTTCTTGATGAAACCCAATTTCTTGATCTTTCATCAAAACGTTGATTCCAATTTCTCGATGCTGGTCTCAATCCATAGATTGATATTTTTTAACTTGCATACTTTATCAGGATGACTTTAGCATTGCCATTGGCGAGAAGGTTTCATCATAATCAACACTTTGACTTAGAGTGAAACCTTTCGCTACAAGTCTTGCCTTGTAAGTATCCAAGTTCCATGCATGTCAGTTTTTCTTCTTGAAAACCCACTTGCATCCAACCGGTTGGAGTTAAGTGAAGAGTCAACCAATTCCCAAACTTGGTTGTCATACATGAATTGCATCTTTACGTTCATGGCTCCTTGCCACATGTCACAATCCGAATTGGACATTGCGTCATGGTATGTAGTTGGCTCTTCGGAGTTAACAACGTAGCATCCATCTATGAAAAATCCACATCTTTCATGTGAAATGCTATCTTTACCAGATCAGCGAACGTTTTGTGTGTATTGATCAACCTCTTGATCATGATCAACAACCTCTTATTGATTGCTAGTGTCAACCAAACGTGTATCGGCTTGTGGATCTTGATCCTCATCAAATTCTACTGTTCTATGCGTCATTCCTTCCATAAGGAACTTGGCTTCTAAGAACTCTGCCTTTTGAGCAATGAAAAACATTTGTTCTGTTGGATCAAAGAAGTAGTATCCTTTACAGTCCTTTTGAATATCCAACAAATATACACTTAGTGAATCGACTTTCAGTTGGTTTGGGTGTTAAGCTTACATAAGCTCCATGACCCATAATTTTAAATATGATAGTGATGGAACTATTCCATTCCATATTTCAAAAGGCGTCGAATCCACTTTCTTGGTTTGGGCCATATTCAAAATATGAGCCGCGGAGAGTAGTGCGAAACCCAAATGATACAGGTGTGCCATCAAGTACACATAACCATAGAGACTATAATCGTCGGTTAAGATAATGAAGTAAGTTTCACCATACCTTGTCATTGTCTTAAAGGACCACATACATCCAAATGTATGACTCCTAATAAGTCTTTGCCCTCTCATTAGTACCACTAAAGGGCGTGTTGGTCATCTTGCCTTGTAAACAGATTCACACTTATCAAATGAACAACTTTCATTTGCTTTCAAAAGACCATTCTTTTAAGTGTTTAAATCCAATTTTGTTTATGTAACCAAGATGATAATGACAAGAATAAGAGTCACTTAAACCATTTTAAGTCTCTTGGTGTATGATAGGTATAATGTGTTATTATAGGACGAATCATCATGAACCAATTCACAAATATCATCAGAAGGCATGGCCTTAAAAAATAATATCATCCATATAAATATATATAAATACCATCATTTACTAACTTTAAATCATAACCATTGCTTTAAAGGGAAACTTAAATCAAGTTCCTAGTCAAACTAGGAGCATATAAACATGTTTTGACGAACAACTTCCAAACCTTTTGAAAGTTTCAAAACATAGTCTCCTTTCTTAAGGTGCTTATTTCTTTTAAACCCTTGCAACAAATTGCAATAGTGAGTTCCATATGAGGTATCCATTACCCATGTGCTTTTAGGAAATAACACCTAAGTTAATATGGATTATGAAAGTTATACTTAAGGTTTGCCCAGCATCCCTTTTATTTCTCAACTCATTGAGATAGGTTGGATGAATCCCTTTCAAATGACCTATCTCACCATACTCAAAGCATGGATCGTTTTCGGTTACCTTAAGCCTCATAAGCTTAGGTTTTGGAGGTTCCGCTTTGATCTACCCTTACCCATTGCCTTTGATGTGCCCTTCTCCTTTGGTAACATTTGCCTTAGGATCGGGAATGGCCTCAACATCATCGGGGTCGGGTTGGTTAGGAATAGGATCGTCAAGGACACATGCCTTTGCTCTTGCTTGAGAACAGTTCTAAGTTTCGAGACTAGTCCATAAGGTTATTATGGTACAGACGATCCCTCTCTAAAATAGCTCTCAGTGATAGGGTATGGACGGTCGGGGTGGTAGCATTATGGTTTGCGGTCATTCTACAAATTTTACAAAGTTCTTTTTAGTATTTCTAAAAAATTTATTTTAATTATTAATACCCTTTATGTCTCATAGACAATTAATAATTAAAATCTAGAATCCAACGTCACATTCAAATAATGGTTAGGTGACCTTTATCCCATTATTCAAATTAACAAGGTAGTCAATATTTGACAATTGCAACCCTTGCAACTTCTAGCGGTATGGGATCGACTTTAAACGTCATATGCAAAGTCGGCATGTTAATCCCATCAACACCATTTGGAAACCATATTTTAGGTGATCCATTCAACATGGTTTGCAAATCAAGTTACCCTACTTGCACACACATGTGAGTTTACCAACACAAGTGGTTAGGTGACCTTTATCCCACCAATGTGGTATTCTCACCTTAAGTCATAAGTTCCCTCAAAATGGTTAGGTGACCTTTATCCCATTAAGAGTTTCCAAATGACTTAAGTGTTGTGCAAAAGGACGGTGTTAAACTTGTTTGAAAAAGGGATTTTTAGTTTCATTGATTCTAGTTTGAAAACTCTATTTACCTTGTATTTGCAAGCTTTCAAATGCAAGGTATCCTATGGTTCACTTTTATAAAACCTCTTTTATTAAATCATTAATCCTTTTAATAACCTTTTATTAATCACTTAATGATTAGGACCATAAAATTCAGCTTGTTAAGTTTGTTAATTAGTTTGTTATGCACATCCAAATGTCAAATAACAATCACACAACAAACAACCAAACAAGTACAATCATACAAGCATATGTGCTAACTATAGCCACTAAGTTGACTACACTTGTTTGCCATCACAAGTGTTGTCATAAGGTCTTTCCTAAGGGTTCAACACAACACAATGATGAGGTCTTCAAAGACTCCCACTTGAACTTGCATCCAAATGCTTCAAGTCCATCCTTTGTGTCTTCCTTTTGTGCTTCTTCCCGAGCATCTTCTTTACAAAAATATATCCTAATACATATTTTCTAGTAAAAGAAAAATACTCCTAATCTATTTATTACATGCCAAATGAATAAATAAATTACAACCCAAATAGAAACACCAAAAGGATTATTACAACCCATAAAGAATGAATACAACCAACATGACAAGATTACAATCAACCAAATCCACAACATGGTCAAGGCTATGTTATGCACTAATATATGTATCCACATACATCATTTCAAGAACCAAAATGAACCCCATTTGACCCTAAATTTTCAGCCAAACAAACTAAGAATTTAGGGTCTTTTGTCCAAACAAAAACAATCAACCAATTGATATCTTTCCTTTCAAGATCTAATCATAAGCTGCATGATTACAACCTTGAAAGGTTGGGGTATCATCAAATCATCACAAAACAGCCCTAATAAGGTTGTTAAAGCCTTATAAAACCAATTTTACAAGAACATATGAAACTAATCATCCACATAACCGCTTTGATACCATTGTTGGTTTGTTGGACTTAAACAATGTTGTTTAACCTTTTAAACAAGAAAACGCAGCGGAATATGAACTTAATTTCATATTCTATAATCTGAAAATTAAAGTTCATGATATTGTTTCAACAAACCCAAGACAAAGGATCATATATATGTGAATAGATTAGTTATCAAGCTAACATAACAACCAATCAACCCAATTTACTACCTTTAGAGGCTGTCAAAACCGTGATGCATGCTGTTAAAACCGTGGATCTATGATGAATATGAACTACCTTATCATGCTCTTTGTATGCTGTCAAAAGTGGCTGAAAAACCAACTACCAAAGCTGCTGAAAACGGAACAATAGTAACTTGCAGCTCTTTGTATGCTGTCAAAACCAAACACACAAAGATGCTGAAAATGTGATCAACAATGAACATGCAGCCAAAGATTTAGAAGCTGTCAAAACTGAAAAACGTGGACTTATCTGAAAGGGGCTGCCATTGAATGACAAAACACCAAGAGAAGGTGTCTCAAGTGTTCATACCCACAAGCCTCAAAGCAACACCTTTTGCTAGGATTTGTAGCACCAAATCGAGTCATGCAAACTGCTGGATCTTGTTTCAGCCGTGAACACACATGTTCAGCCTTGAACATCTTCAAAATCCAATCATCAAGGCTGCTGGAACTTGTTTCAGCAGTGAACACACATGTTCCAGCCTTGAACATCTTCAAAATCGAATGAACAAGGCTGCGGGAACCTTGTTCCAGCCCGTGACATGCTTGTTCCAACCGTGAAACATCAACATGGATGTTAATCTCTTTGTTCCAGCCATAAGATCTTTCTTCAAAAGAAAGATTTATGTTTTGTGACTCTTGCATGTAAGAAATCGAGAGAGAGAGATCTGAAAATAGAGAGTTGTGTGTGTTCTTGAGAGATCCACATCTCTAACCCTTGAGAAGAGAAAAAACGAAATTGAAGAGGAGAAGCACAAGGGGCGGCCGAACCCCCTTGTTATGTTAGGGTTTTCCCTTAAAATCTCTTTTATAAAATTTCACAAGAGTTTAAGTATATACCTAATTAACCTTTTAATTTGTATAATATACACACATACATTTATTATTTGATGTTGCTTAATTATTTAAACAACATAACAATAATATCCATGAACAAATATCCTTATAATTGTTCTTTCTTACATACAATTTATTTAGAAAACCCATTTTCTAAATTGTGCAATTATTTAATTGCATGATCATATCATCAATTAAATATTAATTGGTGTTTGCTAAGCTTGTTATTGGGTATGACCCGACTTGGATCACAACGTACTAACCACATCAATGTTCTATGTGTCTGGGCATACAGAATCCAACAATCTCCCACTTGCACAAGATACATAAAGATTGATGCAAGCAGTAATACCGCCTAACAACGGTTCTACCCTTAACATGACTAGAAGCCATGCATAACATCATCCCCTTCAAGTATCCAACTTGAAATGATTTAGGTGAATCAATCATTTATCCTTTTGTTACGGATGTCATGTTAAATCCAAGGACACAGAATGATCATTCCTTGTTGATTTAACTTAATCAGGCCTTAGACATCATACTCTCAACGAATAAGAGGAACAATCCCATCTTGACTACATACGTTTCTCACAATCACCTTATGTCATACCTGAACATAGCCTTATGTACTAAAATTATCTCATATCATGAAGAACTAGCTCAAGGTATAACACTTGGTGAATATCAAACCCAATATGTATCTCAGGTCGGAGGATACCAAATGATATTCGCCTTTACTCAAATTTACTTATGATCAATCAATAAGATTCCATGTAGTAAGATTTGAGATGCGGGTCAGTCCAATATTCGTATCCCACGAATATCTATGAACCTTGGCAGCAACCAATTGCTCTATATCCATGCCTTATGAATATCCACCAATCCAAGTTCATAATAGTCTTACATTCATATTTGTTCCCACAAAATGACCGACTACGGACATTTAGAATAATAAAATTATTCATGGATGAAACATGCTAAAAGGAACATACTTAAAATATCGTAATACATAGATAGTTAAGTATTACAATTGTTCCATATTATAATATTAATACTAACAGATCAATTCCAACACTAGAATATCGAAGTCCTAAGGCACAAGCATGACTTTCATGCTTTGCCCTTTCAAGGAACTTCGTGAGTGGATCCGCAATGTCTTGATCAAAGTGAACTTTGTGAATACATATCTCTTCCTTTTCACTCTTATTCCTTATGTAGTTGAATCTCCGCTCATTGTGCCTAATCTTTTGATGTGCACGAGGTTCCTCTGATTTGAACAATCGCACCCTCGTCATCACAAAGATTTCTAAGGAGTCTTGAATGGTAGAGACCATCCTAGACTGGTGATAAACCTTTTATCCATGCAGCTTCCCAAGCTGCTAATGATGCGCTATGTATTCGTATTCTGTAGTGGACAATGCTACCCTATTCATAATGGAGACGTACCCTGATTGTGATCGGGATCATCTCGATCCGTTTGGAAACTAGCATTCGTGTACCCTTCACAACCAGTTCCTCTTCATCAGATCCATATTAGAAACATATCCTTAGTCCTCCTAAGGTATTCAATATACATTCAACAACCATCCAATGGCTGTTACTTGGATTCTGCTGATATCTATTTGTCATGCTTAAGCGCATGACTCGTCCAGTCTAGTGCATATCATCGCATACATGATGGATCATATAGCAGACGCATATGGGATGTCCTTCATACGATGTTGCTCATCCCTTGAGCTTGGACATTGAGATCACTCAATAATATCCCTCTTTGAATAGGTACTATACCTTTCTTAGAGTTTACCATCTTGAACCTTTTCAAGATTTTATCAATGTATGCACTTTGGTTTTAACCCTATCAACCGCCTCGATCTATCCCTATAGATCTTTATTTCTAAAATAGAGACGATTTCACGGAGATCCCTTTTGGAAAGACAATTTCCAAGTGTAGTATGTCATCAACATACAATACTAATAACGTAATTACACTCCCACTAGCCCCTTGATACACACAATCCTTGTTAGCGTTCTTGATGAAACCCAATTTCTTGATCTTTCATCAAAACGTTGATTCCAATTTCTCGATGCTGGTCTCCATATATTGATATTTTTTTAACTTGCATACTTTATCAGGATGACTTTAGCATTGCCATTGGCGAGAAGGTTTCATCATAATCAACACTTTGACTTAGAGTGAAACCTTTCGCTACAAGTCTTGCCTTGTAAGTATCCAAGTTTCCATGCATGTCAGTTTTTCTTCTTGAAACCCACTTGCATCCAACCGGTTTGGAGTTAAGTGAAGAGTCAACCAATTCCCAACTTGGTTGTCATACATGAATTGCATCTTTACGTTCATGGCTCCTTGCCACATGTCACAATCCGAATTGGACATTGCGTCATGGTATGTAGTTGGCTCTTCGGAGTTAACAACGTAGCATCCATCTATGAAAAATCCACATCTTTCATGTGAAATGCTATCTTACCAGATCAGCGAACGTTTTGTGTGTATTGATCAACCTCTTGATCATGATCAACAACCTCTTATTGATTGCTAGTGTCAACCAAACGTGTATCGGCTTGTGGATCTTGATCCTCATCAAATTCTACTGTTCTATGCGTCATTCCTTCCATAAGGAACTTGGCTTCTAAGAACTCTGCCTTTTGAGCAATGAAAAACATTTGTTCTGTTGGATCAAAGAAGTAGTATCCTTTACAGTCCTTTTGAATATCCAACAATATACACTTAGTGAATCGACTTTCAGTTGGTTTGGGTGTTAAGCTTAACATAAGCTCCATGACCCATAATTTTAAATATGATAGTGATGGAACTATTCCATTCCATATTTCAAAAGGCGTCGAATCCACTTTCTTGTTTGGGCCATATTCAAAATATGAGCCGCGGAGAGTAGTGCGAAACCCCAAATGATACAGGTGTGCCATCAAGTACACATAACCATAGAGACTATAATCGTCGGTTAAGATAATGAAGTAAGTTTCACCATACCTTGTCATTGTCTTAAAAGGACCACATACATCCAAATGTATGACTCCTAATAAGTCTTTTGCCCTCTCATTAGTACCACTAAAGGGCGTGTTGGTCATCTTGCCTTGTAAACAAGATTCACACTTATCAAATGAACAACTTTCATTTGCTTTCAAAAGACCATTCTTTTAAAGTGTTTAAATCCGATTCTTGTTTATGTAACCAAGATGATAATGACAAGAATAAGAGTCACTTAAACCATTTTAAGTCTCTTGGTGTATGATAGGTATAATGTGTTATTATAGGACGAATCATCATGAACCAATTCACAAATATCATCAGAAGGCATGGCCTTAAAATAATATATATCATCCATATAATATATATAAATACCATCATTTACTAACTTTAAATCATAACCATATTGCTTTAAAGGGAAACTTAAATCAAGTTCCTAGTCAAACTAGGAGCATATAAACATGTTTTGACGAACAACTTCCAAACCTTTTGAAAGTTTCAAAACATAGTCTCCTTTCTTAAGGTGCTTATTTCTTTTAAACCTTGCAACAAATTGCAATAGTGAGTTCCATATGAGGTATCCAATTACCCATGTGCTTTTAGGAAATAACACCTAAGTTAATATGGATTATGAAAGTTATACTAAGGTTTGCCCAGCATCCCTTTATTTCTCAACTCATTGAGATAGGTTGGATGAATCCCTTTCAAATGACCTATCTCACCATACTCAAAGCATGGATCGTTTTCGGTTACCTTAAGCCTCATAAGCTTAGGTTTTGGAGGTTCCGCTTTGATCTACCCTTACCCATTGCCTTGATGTGCCCTTCTCCTTTGGTAACATTTGCCTTAGGATCGGGAATGGCCTCAACATCATCGGGGTCGGGTTGGTTAGGAATAGGATCGTCAAGGACACATGCCTTTGCTCTTGCTTGAGAACAGTTCTTAAGTTTCGAGACTAGTCCATAAGGTTATTATGGTACAGACGATCCCTCTCAAAATAGCTCTCAGTGATAGGGTATGGACGGTCGGGGTGGTAGCATTATGGTTTGCGGTCATTCTACAAATTTTACAAAGTTCTTTTTAGTATTTCTAAAAATTTCATTTTAATTATTAATACCCTTATGTCTCATAGACATTAATAATTAAAATCTAGAATCCAACGTCACATTCAAATAATGGTTAGGTGACCTTTATCCCATTATTCAAATTAACAAGGTAGTCAATATTTGACAATTGCAACCCTTTGCAACTTCTAGCGGTATGGGATCGACTTTAAACGTCATATGCAAAGTCGGCATGTTAATCCCATCAACACCATTTGGAAACCATATTTTAGGTGATCCATTCAACATGGTTTGCAAATCAAGTTACCCTACTTGCACACACATGTGAGTTTACCAACACAAGTGGTTAGGTGACCTTTATCCCACCAATGTGGTATTCTCACCTTAAGTCATAAGTTCCCTCAAAATGGTTAGGTGACCTTTATCCCATTAAGAGTTTCCAAATGACTTAAGTGTTGTGCAAAAGGACGGTGTTAAACTTGTTTGAAAAAGGGATTTTTAGTTTTCATTGATTCTAGTTTGAAAACTCTATTTACCTTGTATTTGCAAGCTTTCAAATGCAAGGTATCCTATGGTTCACTTTTAATAAAACCTCTTTTATTAAATCATTAATCCTTTTAATAACCTTTTATTAATCACTTAATGATTAGGAACCATAAAATTCAGCTTGTTAAGTTTGTTATTAGTTTGTTATGCACATCCAAATGTCAAATAACAATCACACAACAAACAACCAAACAAGTACAATCATACAAGCATATGTGCATAACTATAGCCACTAAGTTGACTACACTTGTTTGCCATCACAAGTGTTGTCATAAGGTCTTTCCTAAGGGTTCAACACAACACAAATGATGAGGTCTTCAAAGACTCCACTTGAACTTGCATCCAAATGCTTCAAGTCCATCCTTTGTGTCTTCCTTTTGTGCTTCCTTCCCGAGCATCTTCTTTTACAAAATATATATCCTAATACATATTTTCTAGTAAAAGAAAAATACTCCTAATCTATTTATTACATGCAAATGAATAAAAAATTACAACCCAAATAGAACACCAAAAGGATTATACAACCCATAAAGAATGAATACAACCAACATGACAAGATTACAATCAACCAAATCCAACACACATGGTCAAGGCTATGTTATGCACTAATATATGTATCCACATACATCATTTCAAGAACCAAAATGAACCCCATTTGACCCTAAATTTTCAGCCAACACAAACTAAGAATTTAGGGTCTTTTGTCCAAACAAAAACCAATCAACCAAATTGATATCTTTCCTTTCAAGATCTAATCATAAGCATGCATGATTACAACCTTGAAAGGTTGGGGTATCATCAAATCATCACACAAACAGCCCTAATAAGGTTGTTAAAGCCTTATAAAACCAATTTACAAGAACATATGAAACTAATCATCCACATAACCGGCTTTGATACCATTGTTGGGTTTGTTGGACTTAAACAATGTTGTTTAACCATTTTAAACAAGAAAACGCAGCGGAATATGAACTTAATTTCATATTCTATAATCTGAAAATTAAAGTTCATGATATTGTTTCAACAAACCCAAAGACAAAGGATCATATATATGTGAATAGATTAGTTATCAAGAAGCTAACATAACAACCAAATCAACACAATTTACTACCTTAGAGGCTGTCAAAACCGTGATGCATGCTGTTAAAACCGTGGATCTATGATGAATATGAACTACCTTATTCATGCTCTTTGTATGCTGTCAAAAGTGGCTGAAAAACCAACTACCAAAGCTGCTGAAAACGTGAACAATAGTGAACTTGCAGCTCTTTGTATGCTGTCAAAAACCAACACACAAAGATGCTGAAAATGTGATCAACAATGAACATGCAGCCAAAGATTTAGAAGCTGTCAAAACTGAAAACGTGGACTTATCTGAAAGGGGGCTGCCATTGAATGACCAAAACACCAAGAGAAGTGTTCTCAAGTTTCATACCCACAAGCCTCAAAGCAACACCCTTTTGCTAGGATTTGTAGCACCAAATCGAGTCATGCAAACTGCTGGATCTTGTTTCAGCCGTGAACACACATGTTCCAGCCTTGAACATCTTCAAAATCCAATCATCAAGGCTGCTGGAACTTGTTTCAGCAGTGAACACACATGTTCCAGCCTTGAACATCTTCAAAATCGAATGAACAAGGCTGCTGGAACCTTGTTCCAGCCGTGACATGCTTGTTCCAACCGTGAACATCCAACATGGATGTTAATCTCTTTGTTCCAGCCATAAGATCTTTCTTCCAAAAGAAAGATTTATGTTTTGTGACTCTTGCATGTAAGAAATCGAGAGAGAGATCTGAAAATAGAGAGTATGTGTGTGTTCTTGAGAGATCCACATCTCTAACCCCTTGAGAAAGAAAAAAACGAAATTGAAGAGGAGAAGCACAAGGGGCGGCCGAACCCCCTTGTTATGTTAGGGTTTTCCCTTAAAATCTCTTTTATAAAATTTCACAAGAGTTTAAGTATTATACCTAATTAACCTTTTAATTTTGTATAATATACACAATACATTTATTATTTGATGTTGCTTAATTAATTTAAACAACATAACAAATAATATCCATGAACAAAATATCTTATAATTTGTTCTTTCTTACATACAATTTATTTAGAAAACCCATTTTCTAAATTGGTGCAATTATTTAATTGCATGATCATATCATCAATTAAATATTAATTGTGTTTGCTAAGCTTGTTATTGGGTATGACCCGACTTGGATCACAACGTACTAACCACATCATGTCTATGTGTCTTGGGCATACAGAATCCAACAAATCAGACCTGAAAGAATCTCACTTAATTGCTGTCAAAAGAATATCAGGTATCTCAAAGGTAAACAGCCTTAGGGCTTTGGTATCCTTACGAGGGTAATTTTGAGTTACATGGATATACAGATAGTGATTAGGTAGATGTTGTCAAGATAGAAAATCTACTACGGGTGGTTGTCAGTTTCTTGGACCCAGATTAGTTTCATGGCAATGTAAGAAACAAACAAATGTTTCTGTCTTAACTGCAGAAGCTGAGTACATAGCCGCATCAGCAGGATGTTCTCAAATCCTTTGGTTTGCAAACCAACTGCTAGATTATGGGTTCAATTTTCTTAAAACACCCATTTACATTGATAACACTGCTGCTATGTTCATTACAGCTAATCCAGTTCAACACTTAAAAACAAAACATATCGAAATTCGATATCATTTTCTAAGAGATAATTCTGAAAAAGGTTAATCATTTTGATTCAAATAGCAACTGAAAAACAGTTGGCAGACCTATTTACTAAAGCTTTTCTACCAGGAAGGTTTGAGTATTTAGTGGAGTCAATTGGCCTTATTAACCATGTGTAAACCTGGTTAATAATTTGAATCTTTTTATGATCACATACTTTCCTAAATCTGAAATTTTCATAAGGGTAACTTTTCATAGTTATTTGCGTGATTGTTTGTGTGTGTGTGCTTTCTGTTATAGAAAATCAAATACAAAATTAGAAAACTCAAAAATCAAATAGAAAAATATAAATCAAAATCCAAAAATAGAGTGCTTTTCATTTTTCATTCATTGTTTTAGGAATGAATCTGTGTTTGCCTTATGTGAGAAATGATAGTACATTAGTAAGATCAGTTGCATACTTCACTCGCTAATAAAGTCTGACATGATCAGGATTTGTTGTGTAGACACTAACATGCTAGTATACTGAACAAGTAA
Source organism: Flaveria linearis (assembly GCA_024085815.1). Classification (NCBI taxonomy): domain Eukaryota; kingdom Viridiplantae; phylum Streptophyta; class Magnoliopsida; order Asterales; family Asteraceae; genus Flaveria; species Flaveria linearis. The sequence continues at coordinate 63,012,448 of CM044005.1, forward strand.
ATTCTTGTGATTACCCCACATCCCTATGCTTGTTTGTGTATTCATCTAAGTACTCTTGAGTGTATTAGCTTATCAGATTGACTGCTTGCTAAGCTACCCCACTCACACCTAATGGTAATGTGACTAATCATGAGATCTGTTACAAGCATCATTCACTTCTCTGTTATGAGTCATCATAGACCTGAAGTGCTGAGATATCCTCTGTTGTAAGTCATTACAGACCTGGATATTCTCCTTTGATGCAAAAAGATGCCAATGTGCACAACCCATTCAAATGGATGGTTAGAATTGATCAAATGGTTATCCATGATCATTCTTTATTAAATTAAGTAACATGAACTCTGGTTATGCATATTTGTTAGGTAATAAGTTGAGAATGAGTGCTTTCTTGCATGTCTTGATGATGGTTGATCCTCTAAGTCTTGGTATGAGTCACATCTTGTCATATATAATTCTACCCTAATCAATCCAAGAATTGAAAAAGTAAGTGAGCTGATCATTTGTGTCAAAAACACTTATTTGCTGTCCTTAGATCTTGTGTCTCCTTTGCTGTGATATCACTGACCTGGAACACACTTGATCAGGATTTAATCATTGTCTATGACTATACACATATTTTTTTTTTAATGTTCTGATCTTATCTAATATGATCTCACTGCAATCAAAGATTCTAGTGTAAATATTAGATTTTTATTATGTTTTACTTTTGATTTTGGGCATGTTTTCTTGTGTGCAGGCAATGTAACAATGTTAAGTGTGATATTCTTATGATCTATTGGTAAACTTCTAAGTTTTGTAAAACTTAAAAGTTTAGGGGGAGTAATAAACCCATAAGAATATTCTCAGAAATTCAAAATACATGTTGAATTGAATGGATGATGCTGTAATTTCAAAGTATGTGTGTGTTATCAAATGATAAAATGATCTCATAAGTTTTAGCAAGGAAAAGCTTCTTTGCAAAGTTGAAATCAAGACAAATATTTTGAAATATTTGGTTTGTTCATTTTGAAACTAAGATGAAGGGTCAAAATGTAAATTTGAATCTTTGAAGGGTCAAAATGTAAATTTGAATCTTTGAAGGGTCAAAATGTAAATTTGAAACTTTGAGGGTCAAAATGTAAAAAGTTAAACTTTGATGGTCAAAAGTGTAAATTTGAAATTTTGAGGGTCAAAAGTGTAAATTTGAGGGAAAAGTAAAAAAATATGCAATATTGTTTGAATATTAGTATGAAATATTACTAATGTGTTTAAACAGTGTACAGGTGGAAGATTTGAAAAATCCAAGTGCAAAAATGCTGAACAGTTGTTATGTGTCCAAACAGTTGTCGTATGTCTAAACAGTTGTTATATGTCTGATTAGTTGGTGTGTGGACATATCAGCTTTATTATGCTACTGAACAGTGCTAATGAGTCTGAACAATGCTTATGCTACTGAACAATGCTTATAAGTCTGAACAGTTCTCATAAGTCTGAATAGTTCTCATACGGCTGACCTCATATGTCTAAACAGTGCTAATACGACTGGACTCATAAGACTGTATAGTGCTCATATGTCCCAACACTTAGTAAATTTGTGACCTAATGAGTCTGAACAGTTCTTAAACGACCAACAGTGCTCATAAGTCTAAAAATTTTTTACTTAGTATAAAAAGCACACTTATGATATTCATTTCATTCTCATTTCAAAAACCCTCATAAAACCCTCTGACCACTCGAACTCTCGAACTTTCTTCGACCAAAAACCCTCATTCTTTGATTGAATCCATTTCGAACACAAATACCAGATTGTTGATAGTATATTTGTGATTGTGAATGTAAGTGAATGAATCACATTCAACTGATTTCATGTTTTAAATGGAAATTTTTGATAGTCGTTCGAACCCTGTACGGTCGTTTGAACCCTAGACTTGTAAAATTCTCAGATTTGATCATTCAAATGAGAAAAATGTACAAAATTGATGATTGAATCCTGTTTGTCTGATGATTTCGATCATGATATTAGGTTAAACTTGTTGTAATCTGATATTGATTGAAGTTTCGATTCATGTTCTCTGATGAACATTCTCGGATGATGAACTCGATGAAGAAGATGAACAGACTCATGAAATTTTTAATAAAAAAAAAAATAAAACAAAATTAAAAAAAATTAAAAAAAATCAGATTTCAGTGATAAAAATCATCATTTCAGGAACTTAAGAGTTTTTTTTATTAAAATGATATAAGATGACATAAACAGAAGTGTTAAACTTTTAATTAAAATCAATCTTGAAAATTCATCTTTTATTAAAATTAAGTGTTTACACTTAAAATTAAAATTCAAGTTGATTCTAAAATTCAAATTCATGTTAACACATCAGTTTATAATATCTTAAATCATCATATTTTTAAACTCACAATAAAAAAAATTACTTCAAAATACACATAGTATCTAATATCATTGCTTTTAAATTTGCAGATGGCAGATTTAAAGTTTGTGCCTAAGCACAACATTGCTGCATTGCTGGATGAGGAAGCACAAGATGCTTTGTCATATGAAGAAATGATCAGATTTCTTCTAAGAACAAAATATGTATATGCAATGTGTTACCAAACTGTGATCTATGACAGACTCATTAGACAGTTCTGGAACACTGCAAGGGTTGAAGTAGATGATGATGGAAGAAAAGTTGTTAGAGGATTTGTGACCAGAGACAGAATGATAGAAGTTTCTGAAGATTCCATCAGAAATGCTCTGAGATTAGGTGAAAATGATCCTGAAGATCTCTGTGAGTTTACCTTTAATGAATGCAGAGAAACTTTCATGGCTATGGGTCATCCAGACCAGTTTCCTAAGAAACAATTTTTTAGAGCAAGGGTCTACAATCACTGGAAGCTTCTTTGTTACATCTTCCAACACTGTTTGTCCAAGAGGAGTGCTGGGTGGAACTCATTCCCAGTGGATATAGCTTCTCCTATTGTTGCCTTAGTTACTAACAGAAAATTTAATATGGCAAGGTGGATACTTAATGGATTTGCTTTCAACTTAGAAAAAGGAACAAGACATAAATACTTGATGTATCCAAGGTTCCTCCAAATGATCATAATGAGGAATATCCAGATATCCATGTTTATGGAGTAGGTGGAGATAGGCTGGAATTGGAAAACATGTCTGATATGACATATAAGAAGTTAACAATGATAACTGGTGCACAGAATGTTCCAATGTTTGACTACATGCTGAATGTAGCAAATTATGTTGTTGATATTACTGTAGAGCATTATCATTTGTTAGATGGTGAACCGATTGATCCAGCTGATCTGATAGATGGATTCCTATAGATGAAGATGATCAAGATGAGGAGGATGAAAATGAAGAAGATGATGATGATAGCTCATCAAGTTCAGATGATGATGATGATGCTAATGATGATGATGGTGGTGTAGCTGAGACACACCAAGTTATAAGTCATGACTCACCAATGTCAGAACAAGCTTCTGAAGCTCAACATGAAGAAGAAGAAATTGTTGGTGATGAAGATCATGATGAGAGTGAGCATGAAGCAGCTGATGATTCAGATGATTTAGTTATTGATGAAGCTGATCATGAAGATGTACATGATAAGGAAGAGACTCACATAGAAACTGAACAAGAGATTGATGTAGATAATCAAATTTTTTATTATGAGTTCATTGAGTCATTCCAAATTGATCAAAATATACCAGTTTCTACATCTCATGTGGCTGTTCAAACTGATGAGATTGTAGATGTTGATGAACTTGAAAGTCTAAAAGATGATAATGAAGCAAAAGAAAAAGAGATTACAGAACTTAAGGCTGAGCTTGATATGTTGAAGAAAGCTAATGAAAAGTTGAAAGAAGATAATTTGATGAAAGATGAAAAGATTGTGTCTTATGCTAAAGACAAAGAGGATGTAATCAAGAACTTTGAAGTTATGATTAAAGATTATGATGTTCTTGAAGAAAAATCCAAGAAATTGGCTGAGGAAAATGAAGGTTTGAAAGAAGAGTTAATGAAATTGAAAGAATTAGCAAAACCCAAGTCTCCAGAAGTTGAGATTATTTCAGAGCATATTCCAATTGATGTAGAAAAAAACTGCTGAAATGGAGAAAGGGAAACGAAAGTTAGATGAAATCGAAGATGAATATGTACCTGAAACTTCTTCAAAAGTTCAAAGAGTTGAAGATGTTATTGAAGAAGATACTCAAGAGAGCCAAGAGCCAATTGTTCAAGACAAAATTGGTGCATTGGAAGATTTGGAAGATGAGTATAATGATGACTGGTACAATGAAGTATTGGATGATGAAGATGATTGAAGAAATTGAAAATCCATCATTAAGAGAGTTTGATCAAAGTCATGATGATGTTCCAACAGACTTTGAAGAAAGTTATAACTTCTGGTGAAAATGAAGTACAACAGAGTGTTCTTAGATGGACTAACTGTTTCTCAAATCAATGATGAATACGAGAAGTGTTTAGCTGCTGAGTCTTCTGCACCAGTTGATCCAAACGAAATAAGCTTGGAACATGGTGAATGGGATAGAAGACAGGAGAGCATAAACGTTGAAGAAATTTCTAGCTCTGAATTGCACCATCCAGATCCAGATGAGATGAGCATAACTGCTTTACGATCTTGGTTGCAAGCTAGAAATTACCCATGGAAAAGATTGAAGAGATTACAAGGAGAATCTTTGAGGAATTTAGTCAAAAGTTTTCAATTGACTGAAAAGCAATCGAACAAAATGATCATTCTAGATACTGATAATCCTCAGTATTTAGATATTACAAGAAGAACTCGGATTTTGAAACCCCAAGAAATCAAACAGATGGCTCAAAAATCTAGTGTGCTTGAAAGAAGGAAAGAATTGATGAGCATGTTTCCTCAATCAGAGAAACAAGTGTACAAAGCCTCTTCTGATCAAATTCAAATTTTTGATAAGTCAAGATCAACTGGTGATCTGGTGAGAAATGTTTTACAGAGAGGACAATCAGTTGCTGAGCTTTTAAATGCAATGATTGCTCCAGATTTTACAAATCAAGTTAAAATCATAGCATGGAAGTATGATGAGATTTTTTATGCATTTTTGATAAAACGAGTAAATGTTGTATGTGATGTATATCACTTCTACTCGAGCATTATTAAACTTCCAGTGCAAGATTTGAAAGAGTTAAGTAAACTTGAATTGATAAATCCTACTAAAGCAAAAAGAGGATCAATGTTTGTAGAACTCTTGAGAAGAGGATTATCAAGGACTAGTAACTTTCTTGAAACAATATGCGATCAGAAGATAAGGAGTACTTTGCTTTGCTCAAGAAAAACAAAAAGTTAAGGGGTTTACAATCAGAAGAAGAACACTTTATGATTGAATTTTCTGATAAGTATTTCGAAAAAGTAACTTCACCGGGATTGAAGGTAATTGAAGGAAATCAAAAGTCAAAACCAATTTTGAGATGATTCTATAACACCTCAACTTTTGAGTTGAAGTTGGTCCGAAATCTCACAAACTAGGATGAGGACATGATTTCATTGTTTGGAACTTTTGAGCTAAAACTTTTACACCTGAGTTATATTTCATTCTTGTCTGTACAGAAGTATGAAAAGGTGATTCCTGAAATTGCAGAACAAGATAAGAAATACTTTATCTCAATCATTAATGTGATGAATGCTATAATGGAGCAAATTTCGTTGAGAAAGGCTCTTGCATATGCCAACATAGTAAAAAGAGATATAAACGACATTGAGTTTATGAGAATTTCTCGAAAAGGAGTTTTAGAAGTGTACTGCAAAGAAAGTAAACATCCTATAGAGTTATATGCTAATGTTGATATAGCATGTCTCTCTAAGGATACATTGGAAAGGATGAAGATGTTGGAAATCAAAACTAATGAATCAAAACCAGAACAAGCCATGCTTGCTGGTAAATTCAAGTCAGCGATTGAGAATGCGTTGAAGGAAATTGACATGTACAAGCAGAAGCCGATGTTTAAAGTAAAAGAAGAGCCTGAGGATTTCTTTGCAGATTGAAGACAAAAGAAGAATAAAGAGAGAAGAACAAGAGACAAAAGACGAAAAGGATGCTGATTGAAGAGAAGAAATAAAGAAAAAGATATGAAGACAAAGGATTTCTGAAGACTGAAGACAATGTAAATCTTAGGGGGAGTATTGTTAGGTCCCTTAAAAGATTAACATTTAGTCTTTAGTGTCTAGTTTTGTAGTTTATACTAGTATAGGGACTTTTTGTGTAAATTTAGTTTCTTAGTTTCTAGTATAAATAGCATAGACGTAGTATAGATTAAAACTTTTTGTATGTTTTTATGAGAACTGCTCTCTATCTCTTGTAATCGTCTTTTGCTATCAATGAAATCTGAATTTTGTTGATATTGCTTGATTTGATTACAATTGCTTGTATTTTGCTTTGAATTGTTCATATAATTGTTACAGATTGCTCTAATTGATCCTATCAAAAAGTGTGTTATATTTTATAAAATTAAAAGGGTTTTAATTTTATAAAATTAGAGTGCAAGAGTGTAACTTTTATAAAATAATTCAAATGAGAGGGAAACCCATTAGTGGGACCCCACTTCGGCCGCCCCTTGGGGCAAAGGAAGTCTTTTGATTAGCTCTTGGTTCATGCAACATTCATTCACTTGAACACTCTTCTACCAATACACCTTTCTCACACACACACAAAGCAAAAGAAATCCTCTCAAATCTCTCTCTAGAAATCGGTTTCTAGAGCTGAAAAACAACTTGATTTTCAGCTTTCAAGCAAGGATTCTTGGCTGGAAAATCGACTTGGAAGAGGGTTTTTCAAGTGGGTGCAACACAACCTAGCAAGTGGGTGTTTGAAGGAACCTTGGGGTATCATCTCTTGAGGACTTCAACCTTGAAGTTTTGACATTCAAACATCATCATCTAGCCTCCAAATCCACGGTTCTAAAGGGAGTATATGTGGTTGATATATATATGTTATGATAGTATGTTCTTCCATATAAAATGATCCTTGTTTTGGTTTTGATTTAATATATGTATATGATACATAAACTCACGTACCCCAAGCTTTCTTCAAACACCCACTTGCTAGGTTGTGTTGCACCCACTTGAAAAACCCTCTTCCAAGTCGATTTTCCAGCCAAGAATCCTTGCTTGAAAGCTGAAAATCAAATTGTTTTTCAGCTCTAGAAACCGATTTCTAGAGAGAGATTTGAGAGGATTTCTTTTGCTTTGTGTGTGTGAGAGAAAGGTGTATTGGTAGACGAGTGTTCAATTGAATGAATGTTGCATGAACCAAGAGCTAATCAAAAGACTTCCTTTGCCCCAAGGGGCGGCCGAAGTGGGGTCCCACTAATGGGTTTCCCTCTCATTTGAATTATTTTATAAAAGTTACACTCTTGCACTCTAATTTTATAAAATTAAAACCCTTTTAATTATATAAAATATAACACACTTTGTTTGATATTACTTAACCAAATTAAATAATAAAACAACCAATTTCTCATGAACAAATTATCCATAAAATTTTGTTCATTTACAAAAGCAATGATTTAGAAAACCCGGTTTCTATATTGGTGCTAATATTTATTTGTGTGATCTTATCAACGAATAAATATTTAACGGTGTTTGTTTGGCTCAACGGAGCAAAAGTATTTATTGCTCGAAAGGCTAAGTTCTTGGAAACCGAGTTCTTTATGGAAGGAGTGACGTATAGAACTGTGGAACTTGATAAGGATCAAAATCCACAAGCCGGTACACTTCTGTTTGACACTAGCTACCAACAAGAGGTTGTTGATGATAATCAAGAGGTTGATAAATACACACAAAACGTTCACAAATCTGGTAGAGTTAGTATTCCATCTGAAAGATATGGATATTCCATGAATGGATGCTATGTGGTTGACCCCTGTAGGCTAACCATATACCAAGATGCAATGTCCAATTTGGATTGAAACAAGCATCAAGAAGGTTGTGTATATATGTAAGCTAGTGGGAGCATAATTGTATTCTTAGTGTTGTATGTTGATGACACACTACTATTTGGAAATGATATTCCAACCATGGTAGGTGTTAAAAGCTACCTTGGAATATGTTTTTTTTCATATAAGATCTCGTTTAAGCCGCCCATGTTTTGGAATAAGGATATATAAGGATAGATCGAGGTGGTTGATAGATTTAAACCAAATTGCATAAATTGATAAAGTCGTGAAAAGGTTCAAGATGGAAAACTCTTAGAAATGTATGGTACCTATTCAAAGAGGGACAATGTTGACTACGTCTCAATGTCCAAGCTCATAGGATCAGCAAGATCGAATGAAGATTTGTGTCATGATATGCACTAGGCTGGACGAGTTATGCTTATTAAGTATGACAAGGTAGATACCAATAGAAATAACCATAGGATGGTTGTTAAAAGTATATTGAAATACCTTAGTAGGACTAAGGATATGTTTCTAATATATGGATCTGTGAAGAGTAAGTCGTTGTAAAGGGTTACACGGATACAGGCTTCCAAAACTGATCGAGATGATTCTTGATCACAATCGGGTGTACTTCCATTATCAATGGAGGAGAGGTATCCTTGAAATGTTCAAAGCAAGACGGTAGCATTGTTCACTATAAAATCCGAATATATAGCCACTTCATTGGCAGTTTTGGAAGCTGCATGGATAAGTTTGTCCATTGCTTATCTAGGGGTGGTCTCTGTAGGATTCTGTGTGCCCAAGACACATAGAATATTGATGTGGTTAGTACGTTATGATCCAAGTCAGGTATACACAATAACAAGCTTAGCAAACACCAATTAATATTTAATTGATGATATGATCATGCAATTAAATATTTACACCAATTTAGAAAATGGGTTTTCTAAACAAGTTGCATATGAGATGGAAAAATTTATTAGGATATTTTGTTCAATAATATTATTTGTAAAGTTATTTAAATAAGTTAGATAACATTACAAATTAATAATGGGAGTGTATAGGTTATACAATTAAAAGGTTAGTTGTATATATCTAGTAAGAGGTCTAGTTACAAGACCATTTAAGATATGTATATGTGTGTAATTTAAAAGGGGGGAAACCCTTTTGAATTAAAAGGTTAATTATATATATCTTATCATCTAACTAATGAACATTAATTATGTGCCTTGTGTTACATAATTAAAAGGGTTAATTATGTAACAAGTCCACTCAACTTTAATGCGTTACAAGTATTTTAAAATGGGTGAGCTTGGGTTTTAAAAAAAGCTGAATTCGGCCCCCCCTTGGTGTCACACCCTCAATTCCCACGAACGGGGTTTTACCGTTAGGCGTGTGACATACCAGGATCTCAGACACAGTCATATCGAACGACACTATATGAATTTTGAAATAAACCGTGACTTCATTCACACAAACATAAACTGAGTTTACAATAACGCGGAAGCGTGTACAAAAGTTGTAAATCCATTACAATACTGTTACAATAGCCATGTTTAAACAAAATGTTCAATGCTGAAAATAAACTAGATGAATGCATGTCCTGAGTGCGTTTCCTGAAGCGTGCCTCAAAAGCTTATGCATTCCTGTGACCTGAGAAAACATGCTAAAGTGTGTCAACATAAAGTTGGTGAGTTCACAGGTTTAATCAACAATAAATGTATTCGTAAGCGTTTCCATGTTTTTGCGTTTCAATGGTTTAGTACATAAAGCATATCGTTAGGTAGCTAGCCTATGTTCTAGTTACTTAGCGTTTCGAACCGAAGCTGACTGTTTACGTCCCATTGTGTTTTCTCCACGTCTTAACCGACCGTGGCAGTCGCAAGTTCCACGTCTTAACCGACCGTGGCAATCGTAAGTTCCACGTCTTGACCGACCGTGGCAATCGTGTGTGTTCCGTCATGTCTCATCAGACCATGACGGGGTGTTCCACGTCTTAACCGACCGTGGCAATCGTATGTTAGGCCAATTGTGCGCCCGTTTGACCTCCAATCAAGCTAGCGCGACTAGCCCGGGCGGGGTTTGTCAGACCCAGTAGTACTACTCAAAATTACCTCGCTAATCCCATTACTAACGGTTCGAGTGTGTGGGGACATGAGTGTGTTGCACTAACGTAACTAGCGATATCAATATTACTACAACCATTAATGTAAATGTGTTTTGCATGTTTTCTCCCCCAAACGGAAAGAGATGTAAAAAGGGGCCGTGAAACTCACAGATGATGTAGCAAGTGCGTAGGATGAAAGTTTCCCAAGTGTCGTTTACGATGCGCTGTCAAACACCTATTGACAGTTGTGTTAGCGTTAATGTTGTGTTAGCGTTACTAGACCTGTTGAGTCGGGTCGGGTCGCATGGGTTCGGTCGTGGGTGACGCACACAAGCAGGCATACACGTATCAGACTTCATGTAGATCTCAAGTGAGTTGTTGATATTTGTAAACAATTAGGTTATTTCAGATTGAAAAGTATGTGCTTGTTGATTGCGTTGACTTTAATCTTTGTGGTCAAGAAATGACATTTTTATTGTTGTGAACTTATCATCAGACGATAGACACATCGCACACCAGAAGGATTTACTCAAAATGACTCAAATCGCATGACAAGGCTAGACGCACGACTGGACACTTCATTCGCACGAATAGGCCTTCAACCGTACGAATCAAGTTCCCTCGTACGATTGAACCCTCATTCATGCGACTCAGCGTTCAGTCGTACCACACATTCCCCAATCACCCGAATCAATTTCCAATCGCACGAATGAACCTTCATTCGTGCGGTTGGGCCTTCAGTCGGGTGTTACTCAGTCGCACACATTCATTCGGCTGACTCAATCGCACACATTCATTCGGCTGACTTAATCGCACCATTCATTCGCACGTCCCACCCCAGTCGCCCCGATCAATCGCGCGAAGGAACCAATCGCACGTCTCAGTCGCACGGTTGGCCCAGTCGCGGACTGCAGCAGATCGCGACTGCAGGTTGGGTCGAACGGCCTTAGGCTGTTTCGTGCTCGGTTTTATCACAATCAAGACTTCCAGAAACACTCTCCTAACATTTCTAAGTGGAATGCATACTCTGATTGACCTCACACGCACCCCCACGACCACATGCATTCGGGTTGAACCCGAACACCCGAATCCCATACTTGCAGCAGTGAAACGGGTGATAAAACGGATGGAAATGGTCGTCTACCTGCTGGGATCATGATTCTTCAACTGTTGCGTGGTTTAGCCGGCGAAAACGGGCTCAATCGGGGTGGTTTTGGGTGCTAGGATGCACAATCGGAGGTGAAGAGAGCGATGAAGAGAAAGAGAGCAGAGAATGGGAGTGTTTGGCTGGTGGGTGGGTATTTATACCCAGCCCCAGTTTGGCAATTGTCAGATTTGGTCCCTGTACTTAGGTACCGAGTTCCCGAGTTTGTTTCGGTTGATAACGACGTTGGTGTGCGAGCTCTATTAATTAGTAGGATTCCTTAGGAAATCTCGTTTATGTGAATTCTCTACAAACACCCGCATTAGTATTTATTACAATTAGTTTAACGATGTCGGTGGCGGTGTTTATATGCGTTTCGAGTCTTTGCGAGTTCGGGTAAATGTTAATCTGAAATTACGGGGTGTCACATCATCCCCTTGTTGCAGGAATTTTCGTCCCGAAAATTAGTACATCATGTTACATGGTTTTCACGGGGTAGTACAAGACTCAACAGTTTGTGATGTGGAATAGAGTACCTGTGTATCTAAGAGGTGGATGCCTGGTTTTGGAACAGTTGAGGGTACTTCCTCTTCATCTGATCCTCACGTTCCCAGGTAAATTCTGGTCCACGCTTCGAGTTCCAACGGATTTAACGATAGGGATACGACTGCGTTTGAGTGTCTTGACCTCTCGGTCCATGACTTCCACTGGTTCCTCGACGAAATGTAGTTGTTCGTCCGCATGTATCTCGTCCAACGGGACAATAAGGGTTTCGTCTGCAAGGCATTTCCTCAAGTTGGAGACGTGGAACACATCGTGTACCCCACGGAGTTCCTCGGGTAGGTTCAACTGATAGGCCACAGGGCCAACCCGTTTGACAATCTCAAACGGTCCCACGTACCTAGGGCTTAGTTTCCCACGTTTCCCGAAACGAATCACACCCTTCCAAGGTGACACTTTCAAAAGCACCTTGTCACCTATTTGAAATTCCAACGGTCGGCGACGCTTATCAGCGTAACTCTTCTGTCGGTCACGGGCTGCTGCCATACGGTTACGGATTTGCACGATCTTCTCAGTCGTCTCGTGCACCAGTTCAGGGCCGGTGAGTTGACTTTCCCCAACTTCCGCCCAACAGATAGGTGACTGGCACTTACGCCCATACAGTGCCTCAAATGGAGCAGCCTTGATCGATGTATGATAGCATTGTTGTAAGAAAACTCAACTAGCGGTAAGTGAGTCTCCCAACTGCTGCCAAAATCTATGACGCAGGCACGTAACATGTCTTCTAGAGTCTGGATCGTACGCTCACTTTGGCCATCAGTTTGGGGGTGGTACGCGGTGCTCATATCCAGCCGCGTTCCTAGTGCTCGTTGTAAGGACTGCCAGAAGTGTGAAGTGAATCGAGCGTCACGATCAGAGATAATGGAAACTGGCACACCATGCCGAGAGACTATCTCCCTGAGGTAGATACGAGTCAACTTTTCCATGCGATCAGTCTCCCGGATTGCCAGGAAGTGTGCGGATTTCATCAAACGGTCCACGATCACCCAAATGGTATCGCATCCGCTGGGAGTTCGAGGGAGTTTCGTGACAAAGTCCATGGAAATCTGCTCCCATTTCCATACTGGTATCTCTGGCTGTTGGAGTAGACCAGACGGTCGTTGATACTCCACCTTAACCTTAGAACAGGTTAGGCATCTGCTTACGTACGTGGCAATGTCAGCTTTCATGTTCGGCCACCAGAAATGGACCTTGAGATTGTGATACATATGTCTGAACCTGGGTGGATTGAATACCGGGACTTGTGAGCTTCGTCCATCACCAGTTCTCGTAGACCTCCATACAAGGGAATCCATGTTCGATCCATGAAGTAGCGGATTTCGTCAGGCTTGGTTTCTAGTTGCTTTTCCATGCCTCGTAGCGATTCGGCTTTCAGGTTCTCGCCTTTTAACGCCTCAAGTTGAGCGTTGCGGATCTGATCCGGTAAACCGGTGTGAATGGTGAGTTGCAATGCCCGAACTCGTCTCGGCTTGGGTGTTTCCTTCCGGCTTAGGGCGTCTGCTACTACATTTGCCTTGCCCGGATGATACCTGATCGTACAGTCGTAGTCGTTCAACAACTCGACCCAACGACGTTGCCTCATATTTAGCTCCTTCTGTTCGAAGATGTGCTGGAGACTCTTGTGATCGGTGTAAATGGTGCACTTGGTACCGTACAAGTAGTGTCTCCATATCTTGAGTGCGAATACCACTGCTCCAAGCTCTTGGTCGTGTGTCGTGTAATTTTTCTCATGTATCTTCAGTTGACGAGATGCATAGGCAATCACCTTATTGCGTTGCATTAGTACGCAACCGAGGCCTTGTATAGACGCATCACAGTAGACTACAAAATCATCTGTCCCCTCAGGCAGGGATAGAATCGGTGCTGTACAGAGCTTCTACTTCAGGATCTGGAATGCAGATTCTTGTCTATCACCCCAATCATACGTGATGCCCTTATGAGTTAATGCGGTGAGAGGTTGAGCAATCTTTGAGAACCCTTCGATGAATCGTCGATAATAGCCAGCTAATCCGAGAAACTGTCGCACCTCGGTCGGAGTCTTAGGCGTAGCCCAGTTCTTGATAGCTGCTATCTTTGCTGGATCAACGTGTATCCCATTCTCATTGACCACATGACCAAAAAGTGGACCTCTCGCATCCAGAAGTCACACTTCGAAAATTTTGCGTACAACTGTTCTCGTCTCAACAGCTCCAGAATTAGTCTAAGGTGTTCTTCGTGTTCTTCTTTACTCCTTGAGTAAATAAGGATGTCATCGATGAAGACAATGACGAACTTGTCTAGGTAGGGTTTGCACACTCGGTTCATTAAGTCCATGAAAACCGCTGGTGCATTTGTCAACCCGAATGGCATAACCAAGAATTCATAGTGACCATACCTCGTTCTGAAAGCAGTCTTTGAAACGTCTTCTTCTCGAATCCTTAGCTGGTGATAACCCGATCTTAGGTCTATCTTTGAATAGTAACTCGACCCTTGTAGCTGGTCGAACAGATCATCGATGCGCGGGAGGGGATAACGATTCTTAACTGTCGCCTTGTTCAGTTCTCTGTAATCGATACACATACGAAAAGTTCCGTCCTTCTTCTTGACAAACAGAACTGGAGCTCCCCACGGTGATGAGCTAGGTCTAATAAAGCCTTTATCCAATAGTTCCTGCAATTGCGTAGACAGCTCTTGCAGTTCCCTTGGAGGTAATCTGTACGGTGCCTTCGCGATAGGGGCGGCTCCCGGAACCAAATCAATTTGGAACTCGACTTGGCGATGCGGTGGAAGACCGGGTAGGTCTTCAGGGAAAACCTCGGGATAATCGCGTACCACAAGGATATCTTCATTTTCTTTTCCTCGGGTTCTGTCTCAGTGACCATGGCTAGAAAAGCTGTATGACCCTTACGCAAACACTTCTGAGCTTTCATGTAGGAGATGATTCCAGAGACCATGCCACTCCTTTCGCCCTGAACCGATAAGATTTCACCACTAGGAAGTGGGATACGAATGATTTTCTCTCCACAAATGATCTCAGCTTGATTCTTGGATAGCCAGTCCATACCCACAACTACGTCGAAACTACCAAGTGTGACAGGCATCAGATCTATATCTATCTCGTGACCGCATAATCCTAGTCTGCACCCCTTGGCGATATGAGTTGCCTTGATTAGTTTTCCGTCAGCTAATTCTACCACATAACTAGGTTCCATGACAGCTAGGGTTACATCTAAGAACTTAGTGAATTGTTGGAAACAAAACTCCTATCAGCTCCAGTATCAAATAGTACAGAAGCAAAACAACCATTCAGGGGAAACGTACCAGTAACCACGTTCTGGTCATCCCTTGCCTCACCGGAACCAATCACGAATGCACGACCTTTAGCATTGCCCCCGTTGTTACCCTTGTTTCCACCCTTCAGCTGCGGGCAATCCTTCTTGTAGTGGCCCTCCTTACCACATTCATAACAGGCTCTTGTCACTCCCCCCTGGCGTTGTTGTTGGGGTTGTTGTTGTTGAGTCATAATTTCGCCCCGGCAGTCTTTGCTGCGTGACCCATCTTTCCACATCTCTGACAACGGAGCCGGTCACATGGGCCTTGGTGATGGAAGTTGCACCGGTTACACTTAGGATTCTTGCCCGCGTAGCCACTCGATCCCTGGCCATAGTTATTGTTGTTCTGATTGTTGAAGCTTCTTGAGGGGTCAAACTTTTTGGTCTGTTGTTGCGGGGTGTTGTTGGAGCTTGATGACTTGTTGTTGTTATTGCCGTCCCATTTCCTTTTGTGATCAGAAGAACCAGAAGTAGCGCCACGTTTGGGCAAGGTGCCCTGTGCCACTGCCTGGTCAGTGAGTTTATGGGCCAGTCGGATGGCCTGCTGAATGGTGACAGGATCAGCAGCCATCACGCTAGCCTGGATCTGAGGAGCCAAGCCATCAATGTACTTTTCGATCCGTTTGTAGGCCGGAGTCACCATCTGAGGACATAATGCCGCCAACTCGTGCGAACGAGTCGTGTACTCCTCAATGTCTGAGCCACTCATCTTTAAGTTCCAAAATTCTGCCTCCAGTTTCTGGACTTCACTCCTGGGGCAGTACTCCTCTTTCATCAGAATCTTAAAGTCTTCCCATGGCATACCGTTTGCAGCACCAAGTCCTAGGGTTTGGACTTGTGAATTCCACCATGTTAGGGCTGGTCCCTCCAATGTGCCGGAGGCGTACTTGACCCGATTTTCATCAGGACAGCTGCACATGGCAAACACTGACTCAAGTTTCTCTAGCCAGCGAAGCAGTGTGACAGCGCCCTCAGAGCCGCTGAAAGAATGGGGCTTGCAATCCATAAACATCTTGAAGGTACAAACTGTTGGACCTCCTTGATTCGGGTTCTGGTTGTTCTGGTCCTGATTGCGGGCCTGTTCATAAGCCGCAAGCGCATCAGCCACGCGCTCGTTGATGATAGCATTTAGCTCGGCTTGGGTCAGAGTGATGTTTCCTCGCCCACCTGGGCGTCCAGGTCTTCTTCCAGACATGATTTCTTCAATTCACAACACATATTAATCAATAACCGGATAATAATTATTGACAATAATATATATTGTATCATGCTAGTAACAATGAGAGATTTGGTCGCTTATCGATAGTAAGGTTTTTATGAGGGTCCGAGGCTTATGCCTCCTATGTATGGAATTTTGGAATTTCGTACTGGCCATTACCGTTATCACCCAAATAGAGTTGCCAGAGTTCTCATGCACGACAAATCACAATTACGTGTGCACCCGTGATTCTAATTTGCTTTGCATGGTCACACATGGTTCCTCCTATTCGAGATAACATACCTTGTCCAGTATCGAGTGTCATCAATGACCGAAGCACCCAAGATGTAGTTGTTATACCAAGAGTCAAATAACTAGAGTTGTACTAAAGTTGTACAAGTGATTTGGGTGTCTAAGTCCGATTCTCTAATCGACTTGAATATCTTAGTTGTCCCTCATTTACTGCTCAGACTAGCGTAGAGGATAGGATATGTTGGGAATAGTAACAAGTGTGAGAGAGTTGGAAGAGTGAGGTATTGTTCTTTTTGTTTGTCATCGTTAAGCTTATCGCGTGTGTTAGATAAGAGTTTCGTGTTCCAATCATGGAAATGTTTGATTCAATTCGATGTTGCTTTCACTCCGCGAGTGAAGGATCAAGTGTAAGTGTTGGTTGTGAGCGAGCGGGATTCTCCGCCCCTCTGTCAGCCGGCAATGACACACATGTCATACCCATAGTGTTATGTTTGCTCAGCAGTGTAATATCAATACACCAGAAGGTTGTTTGCACAATAGTGGTAACCATGTAAAAGTGTCTGTGCAATACTAGTGTTGTGTCTAAGGCTATAGTCTAGATGCAATGCGATCCTAGTTCTCTATAACCTTTGGCTCTGATACCAATCTGTCACACCCTCAATTCCCACGAACGGGGTTTTACCGTTAGGCGTGTGACATACCAGGATCTCAGACACAGTCATATCGAACGACACTATATGAATTTTGAAATAAACCGTTCACACAAACATAAACTGAGTTTACAATAACGCGGAAGCGTGTACAAAAGTTGTAAATCCATTACAATACTGTTACAATAGCCATGTTTAAACAAAATGTTCAATGCTGAAAATAAACTAGATGAATGCATGTCCTGAGTGCGTTTCCTGAAGCGTGCCTCAAAAGCTTATGCATTCCTGTGACCTGAGAAAACATGCTAAAGTGTGTCAACATAAAGTTGGTGAGTTCACAGGTTTAATCAACAATAAATGTATTCGTAAGCGTTTCCATGTTTTGCGTTTCAATGGTTTAGTACATAAAGCATATCGTTAGGTAGCTAGCCTATGTTCTAGTTACTTAGCGTTTCGAACCGAAGCTGACTGTTTACGTCCCATTGTGTTTTCTCCACGTCTTAACCGACCGTGGCAGTCGCAAGTTCCACGTCTTAACCGACCGTGGCAATCGTAAGTTCCACGTCTTGACCGACCGTGGCAATCGTGTGTGTTCCGTCATGTCTCATCAGACCATGACGGGGTGTTCCACGTCTTAACCGACCGTGGCAATCGTATGTTAGGCCAATTGTGCGCCCGTTTGACCTCCAATCAAGCTAGCGCGACTAGCCCGGGCGGAGTTTGTCAGACCCAGTAGTACTACTCAAAATTACCTCGCTAATCCCATTACTAACGGTTCGAGTTGTGGGGACATGAGTGTGTTGCACTAACGTAACTAGCGATATCAATATTACTACAACCATTAATGTAAATGTGTTTTGCATGTTTTCTCCCCCAAACGGAAAGAGATGTAAAAGGGGCCGTGAAACTCACAGATGATGTAGCAAGTGCGTAGGATGAAAGTTTCCCAAGTGTCGTTTACGATGCGCTGTCAAACACCTATTGAGTTGTGTTAGCGTTAATGTTGTGTTTAGCGTTACTAGACCTGTTGAGTCGGGTCGGGTCACATGGGTTCGGTCGTGGGTGACGCACACAAGCAGGCATACACGTATCAGACTTCATGTAGATCTCAAGTGAGTTGTTGATATTTGTAAACAGTTAGGTTATTTCAGATTGAAAAGTATGTGCTTGTTGATTGCGTTGACTTTAATCTTTGTGGTCAAGAAATGACATTTTTATTGTTGTGAACTTATCATCAGACGATAGACACATCGCACACCAGAAGGATTTACTCAAAATGACTCAAATCGCATGACAAGGCTAGACGCACGACTGGACACTTCATTCGCACGAATAGGCCTTCAACCGTACGAATCAAGTTCCCTCGTACGATTGAACCCTCATTCATGCGACTCAGCGTTCAGTCGTACCACACATTCCCCAATCACCCGAATCAATTTCCAATCGCACGAATGAACCTTCATTCGTGCGGTTGGGCCTTCAGTCGGGTGTTACTCAGTCGCACACATTCATTCGGCTGACTCAATCGCACACATTCATTCGGCTGACTTAATCGCACCATTCATTCGCACGTCCCACCCCAGTCGCCCCGATCAATCGCGCGAAGGAACCAATCACACGTCTCAGTCGCACGGTTGGCCCAGTCGC
Source organism: Flaveria linearis (assembly GCA_024085815.1). Classification (NCBI taxonomy): domain Eukaryota; kingdom Viridiplantae; phylum Streptophyta; class Magnoliopsida; order Asterales; family Asteraceae; genus Flaveria; species Flaveria linearis. Next base: position 63,031,233 of record CM044005.1, read on the forward strand.
GGACTGTAGCAGATCGCGACTGCAGGTTGGGTCGAACGGCCTTCGGCTGTTCCGTGCTCGGTTTTATCACAATCAAGACTTCCAGAAACACTCTCCTAACATTTCTAAGTGGAATGCATACTCTGATTGACCTCACACGCACCCCCACGACCACATGCATTCGGGTTGAACCCGAACACCCGAATCCCATACTTGCAGCAGTGAAACGGGTGATAAAACGGATGGAAATGGTCGCCTACCTGCTGGGATCGTGATTCTTCAACTGTTGCGTGGTTTAGCCGGCGAAAACGGGCTCAATCGGGGTGGTTTTGGGTGCTAGGATGCACAATCGGAGGTGAAGAGAGCGATGAAGAGAAAGAGAGCAGAGAATGGGAGTGTTTGGCTGGTGGGTGGGTATTTATACACAGCCCCAGTTTGGCAATTGTCAGATTTGGTCCCTGTACTTAGGTACCGAGTTCCCGAGTTTGTTTCGGTTGATAACGACGTTGGTGTGCGAGCTCTATTAATTAGTAGGATTCCTTAGGAAATCTCGTTTATGTGAATTCTCTACAAACACCCGCATTAGTATTTATTACAATTAGTTTAACGATGTCGGTGGCGGGTGTTATATGCGTTTCGAGTCTTTGCGAGTTCGGGTAAATGTTAATCTGAAATTACGGGGTGTCACACTTGGACTCCCCATTTTTTCTTGAAAATACAACACTCATTAAGAGTGTGGTTGAGTGGTAGAGTGCAAGCATCATCCTCCAATCTCTCTCTCTTTTCACAAGATGAACAACTAGAGAAAAGCACCTCCTTCTCTCGTCATTCACGGCTGAAACAAGGGGTTTTGAACCCCTTTTGGTCGTTTTCTTGGGTATTCTAATGATCCAAGATATGCTCCTTCATTGGTATGAAGTAGAAATGGTTTTCTTTCTTCCACCCATTGAAGAACTCGGCTGGAAACAAGGTTCCAGCAGCATTGTTGTTCGTTTTGGTGCATTAAATCCTAGTAAAGATGGTGTTTTCTTAGAGGCTTGTGGGTATGGACACTTGAGGACATCTACTTTGGTGTTTTGGCAATTCAAGAGCAGCCTTTTCTTCATCTAAATCACGTTTTTAGCAGCCCTTATGGAAGGTGTTTCATTCACTTTTTCAGCAGCCTACAAAGGTAGTTTGTTGATGTTGTTTTGGTTATTTCCTTCTCTTGATAGCTAGTTCATACAAATATGAATGATCCTTATGATTTGGGTTTGTTGAAACAAAGTTATGAACTTTTAATTTTCAGATTACAACATGATATTAATCTATTATTCCGCTGCGTTTTCTTAGTTTAAATGGTTAAACTAGTTTGATAAAGGTCAAACAAACCCATCATTGCTCCTTTTAATAAAACCCATTTTTATTAAATCATTAACCCTTAATAAGCACATTTTATTAATTCCTTTAATGATTATAAAGAACCATTTTTATGCTTGATTTATCATAGTTGTTTAACTAGTTTCTCAAATAATACCATGCATTTGAATGCATACAAGTTGTATGCTATAAAAGGCCTTTTCGAAAAACTAGAATTTTAGAAACTACAAAAACCCTTTTAAAACAAGTTTAACACCATCCTTTTAAACAACACTCAATTCACTTGTAACTTATTTATGGGATAAAGGTCACCTAACCATAAATGTAGAAACTTGTGATGTTGAGGTGAAATTACCATATTTGTGGGATAAAGGTCACCTAACCACTTATATTTGTAAAATCACACGTGTCTCTAAGTAGGACGACTTGATTTGGAAATCATGCATTAAGGTCACCGAAGCATGGCGTATAATGGTGTTGATGGTATTAAACATGCCGACTAAACATATGATGCTTAACCGATCCCATAAGACTAGAAGTTGCAATAGGTTGCAATTGTCAACTGTTGACTACCTTGTTAATTTAAAAATGGGATAAAGGTCACCTAACCATCATTTAAATGTAACGTTGGATTCTAGATTCTAATTGTTAATTGTCTATGAGACATTTAAGGGTATTAACGATTAAAATAAATTTATCAGAAATACTAAAATGAACTTTGTCAATCTTTGTAGTGATGACCGCAAACTATAACGTTGCCACCCTGATCGTCCCTACCTATCACTGAGATCTATTCTCGAGAGGGATCGTCTTAACCATAATTACCTTATGGACTCATTTTGAAACTTGAGAATCGTTCTCAAGAATAAGAAAAGGCCTATGTCCTTGACGATCCCATACCTAACCAACCAACGCTGTTGATGTTGAGGCTTTTGACGATTGGCTTAGGCGCATTAAGGATTTTGTGCAAGTATCCTACCACATGTTGGGAATATGATTCCTGAACTCCAAAATGATTTGGAGCATCATGGGGCATATGACATGATCACCTAGTTGAAGGAAATGTTCCTTCAACAAACTTTAGTAGATTGCTTCGAAATGGTTCGAGGACTTTAATCATGTCACATGGAAGAAACCCAATCGATATCATCTTATATATTCTTAAGATGAAAAGCCACATTGATAGCCTCAAGATGCTTAACTGTCCTGTCTCAAAGTAGTTGGCCAAGGATTTGATCCTTGATTGCCTAACTAAACGTTTGAGACATTCACTCATAAAAAAAACTGTAATATGAACGGGTGGGACAAGAGCATCGGTGAACTTCATGTAATGCTCAAAGCAACCGAGGCAGGGATGGGTAGAGAGGTTCTACCTATTCTCTCGATCAATGAGGGAGGCTATAAGAAATGGCCAATCCCGATCCTAAGGCAATTATTGCCAAAGGAAAGGAATACATCAAAGCAAAGGTTAAAGCAAAACCTCAAAAAGAAGCCTAAGGTAATGGAGAACGATCCATGCTTTGAGTATGGAGAGATAGTGTTGGGTTTGTTGGTCCTTAACAAACTAGTTTAACCATTTAAACCAAGAAAACGCAGCGGATTAAGTTGATTATTTCATGTCATATAATCTGAAATATTAAGTTCATTTCATAGCAACAACAAACCCAAGATTGTAAGGATCATTCATATGTGTATGAACTAGCTATCAAAAGAAGGAAACAACCAAAACAACATCAACAAACTACCTTCCAAAGGCTGCTGAAAATGTGAATGAAAAACCCTTTCATAAGAGCTGCTAAAAACGTGATTGAGATGAAGAAAGTGCTGCTCTTGAATGGCCAAAACACCAAAGGATATGTCCTCAAGCATCCATACCCACAAGCCTCCAACAAACACCCTTTTGCTAGGATTTCATCACCAAAATCGAACCAAGAACAAGCTGAAAACCGATTTTCAGCTTTGTGTTTCTTCAAAAGTTGAGAGGAAAAATCTTGGTTATTGCATGTTAGAGAGAATAAGAGATGGAGTAATGAGCTAGTCAATGGGGTGTGTAAAAACCAAGACACAAAAGGCCAAAAGACCCCCTAGGGGCGGCCGAATCTTGGTGGTTCAAAGGGGTTTCCCCCCAAAACTCAAAACACCCATTTTTATTTTTGTTTACTAGTCACTAACTTGAGTTATACATAATTAACCTTTTAATTGTATAACTCACACACACTTTCTTATTATTTGAAGTTATTTAAGTAACTTAAATAACATTACAAACAATACTTATGAACAAAATATCCCTATAAATTGTTCAATCTCATATGCAACTAATTTAGAAAACCCATTTTCTAAATTGGTGTAATTATTTAATTGCACGATCATATCATCAACTAAATAATAATTGGTGTTTGTCAAGCTTGTTATTGGGTATGACCCGACTTGGATCATGACGTACTAACCACATCAATATTCTATGTATCTTGGGCATAAGGAATCCAACAATCTCCCACTTGCACAAGATTCATAGAAGATTGATGCAAGTAGTAAATACCGCCTAACAACGGTTTACTACCCTTAATACGCATGACTTAGAAGCCATTCAATAAAATTATCCCTTTCAAGTATCCAACTTGAAATGTTTAGGTGAATCAATCATTTATCCTTTTGTTACAGATGTCATGTTAAATCCAAGGACACAGAATGATCATTCCTTGTTGATTTAACTTAATCAGGCCTTAGACATCATACTCTCAACGAATAAGAGGAACAAATCCCATCTTGACTACATACGTTTCTCACAATCACCTTATGTCATACATGAACATATCCTTATGTACTGATAATTATTTCATATCAGTGAAGAACTAGTTCAAGGTATAACACTTGGTGAATATCAAAACCCAATATGTATCTCAGGTCGAAGGATACCAAATGATATTCGCCTTTACTCAAATTTACTTATGATCAATCAATAAGATTCCATGTAGTAAGATTTGAGATGCGGGTCAGTCCAATATTCGTATCCCACGAATATCTATGAACCTTGGCAGCAACCAATTGCTCTATATTCATGCCTTATGAATATCCACCAATCCAAGTTCATAATAGTCTTACATTCATACTTGTTCCCACAAATATGACCGACTACGAACATTTAGAATAATAAAATTATTCATGGATGTAAACATGCTAAAAGGAACATAACTCAAGAAATCGTAAATACATAGATAAGTTAAGTATTACAATTGTTCCATATTAATAATATTAATACTAAACAGATCAATTCCAATCACTAGAATATCAAAGTCCTAAGGCACTAGTATGACTTTCATGCTTTGCCCTTTCAAGGAGCTTCGTGAGTGGATCCGCAATGTTTTGATCAAAGTGAACTTTGGGAATACATATCTTTCCCTTTTCAACTTCATCCCTTATGTAGTTGAATCTCCGCTCATTGTGCCTAATCTTTTGATGTGCACGGGGTTCCTTGATTTGAACAATTGCACCCTCGTCATCACAAAAGATTTCTAAGGGGTCTTGAATGGTAGAGACCAACCTTAGATTAGTGATAAACCTTTTATCCATGCAGCCTCCCAAGCTGCTAATGAGGCGGCTATGTATTCGTATTCTGTAGTGGACAATGCTACCCTATTCACAATGGAGACATACCCCGATTATGATCGAGGATCATCTCGATTAGTTTGGAAACTCGCATCCATGTAACCCTTTACAACGAGTTCCTCTTTATCAGATCGTATATTAGAAACATATCCTTAGTCCTCCTAAGGTATTTCAATATACTTTTAACAGCCATCCAATGGCTATTATTTGGATTCTGTTGATATCTGCCTGTCATGCTTAACGCGCATAACACGTCCAGTCTAGTGCATATCATCGCATACATGATGGATCCTATAGCAGACGTATATGGGATGTCCTTCATACGATCTTGCTCATCCTTTGAGCTTGGACATTGAGATGCACTCAATATTGTCCCTCTTTGAATAGGTACTATACCTTTCTTAGAGTTTTCCATCTTGAACCTTTTGAAGATTTTATCGTATGCACTTTGGTTTAACCCTATCAACCGCCTCGATCTATCCTTATAGATCTTTATTTCCAAAATATAGACGGCTTTATGGAGATCTTTTATGGAAAGCCAATTTCCAAGCCAGGTTTTAACACCTTCCATGGTTGGAATATCATTTCCAAATAATAGTATGTCATCAACATACAATACTAAGAACGTAATTAGACTCCCACTAGCCCTTTTATACACACAAGTCTTGTCAGTGTTCTTGATGAAACCAAATTTCTTGATCCCTTCATCAAAACGTTGAATACAACTTCTCGATGCCTGTCTCAATCCATAGACTGATCTCTTTAACTTGCATACTTTATCAGGATGATTTGGATCGACTAAACCTTCAGGCTGAACCATATGGGCAGTCTCTTCGAGATGTCCACTAAGAAAAGCGGTTTTGACATCCATTTGCCAAATCTCATAATCATAATGAGCAGTTATGGCAAAAAATATCCTAATAGACTTTAGCATTGCCAGAGGCGAGAAGGTTTCATCATAATCAACCCTTGAGTTAGAGTGAAACCTTTTGCTACAAGTCTTGCCTTGTAAGTATCCAAGTTTCCATGCATATCAGTTTTCTTCTCGAAAACCCACTTGCATCCAACTGGTTTGGAGTTAAGTGAAGGGTCAACCAATTCCCAAACTTGGTTGTCATACATGGATTGCATCTCCGCGTTCATGGCTCCTAGCCACTTGTCACAATCCGAATTGGACATTGCATCATGGTATGTAGTTGGCTCATCAGAGTCAACCACGTAGCATCCATCTATGAAAAATCCATATCTTTCATGTGGAATGCTAACTCTACCAGATCTGCGAACGTTTTGTGTGTATTGATCAACCTCTTGATCATGATCAACAACCTCCTGTTGATTGGTAGTGTCAACCAAACGTGTATCGGCTTATGGATCTTGATCCTCATCAAATTCCACTATTCTATATGTCATTCCTTCCATAAGGAACTTGGCTTCCAAGAACTCTGCCTTTCGAGCAATAAATACCTTTTGCTCTGTTGGATCAAAGAAGTAGTATCCTATACAGTCCTTTTGGATATCCAACAAATATACACTTAGTGAATCGACTTTCAGTTGTCTTGGGTGTTAAGCTTAACATAAGCTTCATAACCCATACTTTTAAATATGATTGAGATGGAACTATTCCATTCCATATTTCAAAAGGCGTCGAATCCACTTTCTTGGTTTGGGCCATATTCAAAATACGAGCCTCGGAGAGTAGTGCGAAACCCCAAAATGATAGAGGTAGTGAGCATATAGCCATCATAGGTCGAACCATATCCAATAGGGTTCGATTTCTCCTTTAGACACACCATAATATTGTGGTGTTCCGGGAGGAGTAAGTTGTGAGACAATCTTACAACTTCCTAGATGATCCCGAAAAGCCTCACTTAGGTATTCACCTCCTCTATCTAAACGGATAACTTTTATAGTTCTATCAAGTTGAATTTCTACTTCATTCTTGAAGATTTTGAACATTTCAAAAGCTTCATGTTTATGTGTCATCAAGTACACATAACCATGGCGACTGTAATCGTCGGCAAAGGTGATGAAGTAACTTTCACCATACCTTGTCATTGTCTTAAAAGGACCATATACATCCAAATGTATGACTCCTAATAAGTCTTTTGCCCTCTCATTAGTACCACTAAAAGGCGTATTGGTCATCTTACCTTGTAAACAAGATTCACACTTATCAAATGAACAATTTTCATTTGTATTTAAAAGACCATTCTTTTAAAGTGTTTAAGTCCGATTCTTGTTTATGTAACCAAGATGACAATAACGAGGATAAGAGTCACTTAAACCATTTTAAGCCTCTTGGTACATGATAGGTATAATGTGTTATTTTAGGACGAATCATCATGAACCAATTCACAAATATCATTAGAAGGCATAGCCTTGAAATAATATACATCATCCATATAAACATAAATACCATCATTTACAAACTTTAAATCATAACCATATCGTTTTAAAAGGGAAACTAAAATTATGTTCCTAGTCAGACTAGGAGCATATAACATGTTTTGAGGAACAACTTCCAAACCTTTGAAAGTTCCAAAACATAGTCTCCTTTCTTAAAGTCCTTATTTCTTTTGAACCCTTGCAACAGATTGCAAAAGTGAGTTCTACATGCGGTATCCAATTACCCATGTGCTTTGAGGAAATAACATTTAAGTCAATATGGATTACGAAAATTGTGCTTGAGGTTTGCCCAGCATCCCTCTTATTTCTCAACTCATTGAAATAGGTTGGACAATTCCCTTTCCAATAACCTATCTCACCATACTCAAAGCATGGATCGTTTTCCGTTACCTTAGGCTTCATAAGCTTAGGTTTTGGAGGTTCCACTTTGATCTTCCCTTCCCCTTTACCTTTGATGTTCCCCTCTCCTTTGGCAACATTTACCATGGGATTGGGAATGGCCTTTCCATTGCCTCCCTTATTGATCTAGAGAATAGGTAGAACCTTTCTACCCATCCCTGCCTCAACTGTTGTGAGCATTGCGTGAAACTCTCCAGTGCTCTTGTCTTATCCATTCATATCGTAGTTCATTATGAATGTCTCAAACTTTTAGTTAGGCCATTAAGGATCAAATCCTTGGCCAACTCCTTTGAGACAGGACAGCTAAGCCTCTCGAGGTGGCCTCAACATCGTCGGGGTCGGGTTGGTTAGGAATAGGATCGTCAAGGACATTTGCCATTGCTCTTGCTTGAGAACAATTCTCAAGTTTCGAGACCAGTCCATAAGGTTGTTATGGTTCAGACGATCCCTTTCTAGGATAGTTCTCAGTGATAGGGTATGGACGGTCGGGGTGGTAGCTTTATTGTTTGCGGCCATTCTACAAATTTTACAAAGTTTTCTTTAGTATTTCTGAAAAATTTCATTTTAATAATTAATATCCTTTATGTCTCATAGACAATAAATAATTAAAATCTAGAATCCAACGTTACATTCAAATAATGGTTAGGTGACCTTTATCCCATTATTCAAATTGACAAGGTAGTCAACATTTGACAATTGCAACCTTTTGCAACTTCTAGCGATATGGGATCGACTTTAAACATCATATGCAAAGTCGGCATGTTAATCCCATCAACACCATTTGGAAACCATATTTTAGGTGATCCATTCAACATGGTTTGCAAATCAAGTTACCCTACTTGCACACACATGTGAGTTTACCAACATAAGTGGTTAGGTGACCTTTATCCCACCAATGTGGTATTCCCACCTTAAGTCATAAATTCCCTAAAAATGGTTAGGTGACCTTTATCCCATTAAGAGTTTCCAAATGACTTAAGTGTTGTGCAAAAGGACGGTGTTAAACTTGTTTGAAAAGGGATTTTTAGTTTTCATTGATTCTAGTTTGAAAACTCTATTTACCTTGTATTTGCATGCTTTCAAATACAACGTAACCTATGGTTCATTTTTAATAAAACCTCTTTTATTAAATCATTAATCCTTTTAATAACCTTTTATTAATCACTTAATGATTAAGAACCATAAAATTCAGCTTGTTAAGTTTGTTAATTAGTTTGTTATGCATATCCAAATATCAAATAACAATCATACAACAAACAACCAACCAAGCACAATCATACAAACATATGTGCATAACTATAGCCACTAAGTTGACTACACTTGTTTGCCATTACAAGTGTTGTCATAAGGTCTTTCCTAAGGGTTGAACACAACACAAATGATGAGGTCTCCAAAGACTCCCACTTGAACTTGCATCCAAATGCTTCAAGTCCATCCTTTGTGTCTTCCTTTTGTGCTTCCTTCCCGAGCATCTTCTTTTACAAAATATATATCCTAATACATATTTTCTAGTAAAAGAAAAAATACTCCTAATCTATTTATTACATTGCCAAATGAATAAACAAATTACAACCCAAATAGAAAGAATACAACCAACATGACAATTCCACAATCAACCAAATCCAAAACATACATGGTCAAGGCTATGTTATGCACAACATGTATACATATACATCATTACAAGAACTAAATGAACCCCATTTGACCCTAAATTTTCAGCCAACACAAACTAAGAATTTAGGGTCTTTTGTCCAAACAAAACACAATCAACCAATTTGATATCATTACATTCAAGATTTAATCTAAGCATGCAAGATATAACCTTGAAAGGTTGGGGTATCATCATTTCATCACAAAACAGCCCCTATTAGGTTGTTTAAGTCTTATAAAACCAATTTTACTAGGACAAATGAAGCTATTCATCCACATATCCGGCTCTAGATGCCAATGTTGGGTTTGTTGGCATTTAACAAAATAGTTTAACCATTTAAACCAAGAAAACGCAGCGGATTAAATTGATTATTTCATGTCATTTAATCTGAAATATTTTCATTTCATAGCAACAACAAACCCAAGATTGTAAGGATAATTCATATGTGTATGAACTAGCTATCAAAAGAAGGAAACAACCAAAACAACATCAACAAACTACCTTCCAAAGGCTGCTGAAAATGTGAATGAAAAACCCTTTCATAAGAGCTGTTAAAAACATGATTGAGATGAAGAAAGTGCTGCTCTTGATGGCCAAAACACCAAAGGAGATGTCCTCAAGCATCCATACCCACAAGCCTCCAACAAACACCTTTTGCTAGGATTTCATCACCAAATCGAACCAAGAACAAGCTGAAAACCGATTTTCAGCTTTGTGTTTCTTCAAAAGTTGAGAGGAAAAATCTTGGTTATTGCATGTTAGAGAGAGAATAAGAGATGGAGTAATGAGCTAGTCAATGGGGTGTGTAAAAACCAAGACACAAAAGGCCAAAAGACCCCCTAGGGGCGGCCGAATCTTGGTGGTTCAAAGGGGTTTCCCCCAAAACTCAAAACACCCATTTTTATTTTTGTTTACTAGTCACTAACTTGAGTTATAAATAATTAACCTTTTAATTGTATAACTCACACACACTCTCTTATTATTTGAAGTTATTTAAGTAACTTAAATAACATTACAAACAATACTTATGAACAAAATATCCCTATAAATTGTTCAATCTCATATGCAACTAATTTAGAAAACCCATTTTCTAAATTGGTGTAATTATTTAATTGCATGATCATATCATCAACTAAATAATAATTGGTGTTTGTCAAGCTTGTTATTGGGTATGACCCGACTTGGATCATGACGTACTAACCACATCAATATTCTATGTATCTTGGGCATAAGGAATCCAACAATCTCCCACTTGCACAAGATTCATAGAAGATTGATGCAAGTAGTAAATACCGCCTAACAACGGTTTACTACCCTTAATACGCATGACTTAGAAGCCATTCAATAACATTATCCCCTTCAAGTATCCAACTTGAAATGTTTAGGTGAATCAATCATTTATCCTTTGTTACAGATGTCATGTTAAATCCAAGGACACAGAATGATCATTCCTTGTTGATTTAACTTAATCAGGCCTTAGACATCATACTCTCAATGAATAAGAGGAACAAATCCCATCTTGACTACATACGTTTCTCACAATCACCTTATGTCATACCTGAACATAGCCTTATGTACTGACAACTATTTCAAATCAGTGAAGAACTAGTTCAAGGTATAACACTTGGTGAATATCAAAACCCAATATGTATCTCAGGTCGAAGGATACCAAATGATATTCGCCTTTACTCAAATTTACTTATGATCAATCAATAAGATTCCATGTAGTAAGATTTGAGATGCGGGTCAGTCCAATATTCGTATCCCACGAATATCTATGAACCTTGGCAGCAACCAATTGCTCTATATTCATGCCTTATGAATATCCACCAATCCAAGTTCATAATAGTCTTACATTCATACTTGTTCCCATAAATATGACCGACTACGGACATTTAGAATAATATAATTATTCACGGATGTAAACATGCTAAAAGGAACATAACTCAAGAAATCGTAATACATAGATAAGTTAAGTATTACAATTGTTCCATATTAATAATATTAATACTAAACAGATCAATTCCAATCACTAGAATATCGAAGTCCTAAGGCACTAGTATGACTTTCATGCTTTGCCCTTTCAAGGAGCTTCGTAAGTGGATCCGCAATGTTTTGATCAAAGTGAACTTTGCGAATACATATCTTTCCCTTTTCAACTTCATCCATTATGTAGTTGAATCTCCACTCATTGTGCCTAATATTTTGATGTGCACGAGGTTCCTTGATTTGAACAATTGCACCCTCGTCATCACAAAAGATTTCTAAGGGGTCTTGAATGGTAGAGACCAACCTTAGATTAGTGATAAACCTTTTATCCATGCAGCCTCCCAAGCTGCTAATGAGGTGGCTATGTATTCGTATTATGTAGTGGACAATGCTATCCTATTCACAATGGAGACATACCCCGATTATGATCGAGGATCATCTCGATTAGTTTGGAAACTCGCATCCATGTAACCCTTTACAACGAGTTCCTCTTTATCAGATCTTGGTGGTTCAAAGGGGTTTCCCCCCAAAACTCAAAACACCCATTTTTATTTTTGTTTACTAGTCACTAACTTGAGTTATACATAATTAACCTTTTAATTGTATAACTCACACACACTCTCTTATTATTTGAAGTTATTTAAGTAACTTAAATAACATTACAAACAATACTTATGAACAAAATATCCCTATAAATTGTTCAATCTCATATGCAACTAATTTAGAAAACCCATTTTCTAAATTGGTGTAATTATTTAATTGCACGATCATATCATCAACTAAATAATAATTGGTGTTTGTCAAGCTTGTTATTGGGTATGACCCGACTTGGATCATGACGTACTAACCACATCAATATTCTATGTATCTTGGGCATAAGGAATCCAACAGATAGGACAATAAAAAGGAATTGTCCCTCCTATCTCAAGGAGTTAAAAGAGAAGAGGGATGTTAGGCAAACCTCAAATACATTTTTCATGATTTAGATTGTATTAAATGTCATTTCTTCAAACACATGGGTATTGGATACTGGATGTGTAACACCTCTGAAATCTAGCCCAATTAGAAAGCTTAATGTATTATAGGACCCAATAAAGGTCCGGATTGAGTCGGGCTTACCAAGGAAATCTTGCAGAACGAAACTAGCCTTTTGGGCCCAATAAGCCCAATAAGGGCCCCAACATATAAACAAGGCCCATTTAAGGCCCAAATTATGACACCCCGTAATTTCAGATTAACATTTTTCAAATTCGTTGTCGTTAACATTTACCCGTACACGCAAATACTCGAAACGCATATAAACACCGCCACCGACATCGTTAAACTAATTGTAATAAATACTAACGCGGGTGTTTGTAGGGAATTCACACAAACGGGATCACCTAAGGAATCCTATTAATTAATAGAGCTCGCTCGTCTAAGTCGTTGTCAACCGAAACAAATTCGGGGACTCGGTACCTAAGTACAGGGACTAAACCTGTCAATTGGCAAACTGGGGCTGGGTATAAATACCCACCCACCAGCCAAACACTCCATTTCTCAGCTCTCTTTCTCTCCTACACTCCCTTCACCTCCGATTGTCCATTCTAGCACCCAAAACCACCCGATTGAGCTCGTTTTCGCCGGATTAAGCCACGCAACAGCTTAGGAATCACGTTCCTAGCAGGTAGGCGACCATTTTCATCCATTTCATCACCCGTTTCACTGCTGCAAGTATGGGATTCGGGTGTTCGGGTTCAACCCGAATGCATGTGGTCGTGGGGGTGCGTTTGAGGTCAATCAGAGAGTGCATTACCCTTAGACATGTTAGGAGAGTGTTTCTGGAAGTCTTGATTGTGATAAAACCGAGCACGGAACAGCCGAAGGCCGTTCGACCTGCCCAGCAGTCGCGACCTGCTGCAGTCCGCGACTGGGCCGACCGTGCGACTGAGTCATGCGATCGGTTCCTTCGCGCGATTGATCGGGGCGACTGGGATGAAACGTGCGAATGAATGTGTACGATTGAGTCAGCCGAATGAATGTGTGCGATTGAGTCAGCCGAATGAAGGTGTGCGACTGGGTATCACCCGACTGAAGGACCAACCGCACGAATGAAGGTTCATTCGCGCGATTGGAAGTTGATTCGGGTGATTGGGGAATGCGTGGTACGACTGAACGCTGAGTCGCATGAATGAGGGTTCAATCGTACGAGGGAACTTGATTCGTACGATTGAAGGCCTATTCGTGCGAATGAAGTGTCCAGTTGTGCGTCTAGCCTTGTTATGCGATTGGAGTCATTTGATGTGAACCCTTCTGGTGTGCGAAGTGTCTATCGTGCGACGACAAGTTAACAACAATAAAGTGTCATTTCTTGACCACAAAGATTAAAGTCAACGCAATCAACAAGCACATACTTTTCAACCTGAAACAACCTAACTGTTTACAAATATTAACAACCCACTTGGGATCTACATGAAGTCTGATACGTGAATGCCTGCTTGTGTGTGTCACCCCCGACCGAACCCATGCAACCCGACCCGACTAAACATGTCCATTAACGCGTAACACAACTGTCAATAGGTGTTTGACAGCGCATCGTAAAACAACACTTGGGAGACTTGCATCCTACACACTTGCTACATCATCTGTGAGTTTCACGGCCCCTTTTTACATCTCTTTCCGTTTGGGGGAGAAAACATGCAAAACACATTTACATTAATGGTTGTAGTAATATTGATATCGCTTGTTACGTTAGTGCAACACACTCATGTCCCCGCACACACGAACGTTAGTAATGGGATTAGCGAGGTAATTTTGAGTAGTACTACTGGGTCTGACAAACCCCACCCGGGCTAGTCGCGCTAGCTTGATTGGAGGTCAAACGGGTGCACAATTGACCTAACATACGATTGCCACGGTCGGTTAAGACGTGGAACACCCCGTCATGGTCTTATGAGACATGACGGAACACATACGATTGCCACGGTCGGTTAAGACGTGGAACACCCCGTCATGGTCTTATGAGACATGACGGAACACATACGATTGCCACGGTCGGTCAAGACGTGGAACTTACGATTGCCACGGTCGGTTAAGGCGTGGAACTTGCGCTTCCCACGGTCGGTAGAGACGTGGAGAACACACATTGGGACGTAAACAGTCAGCTTCGGTTCGAAACGATAAACGCTAAGTTACAAGAACATAGGCTAGCTACCTAACGATATGCTTTATGTACTAAACCATTGAAACGCATAACATGAAAACGCTTTCGAACACATTTCTTGTTAACTAAACCTGTGAACTCACCAACTTTATGTTGACACACTTTAGCATGTTTTCTCAGGTCACAGGAATGCTTAAGCTTATGAGGCACGCTTCAGGAAACGCACTCAGGACATGCATTCATCTAGTTTATTTTCAGCATTGAACATTTTGTTTGAGCATGGCTATTGTAACAGTATTGTAATGGATTTACTACTTTCGTACATGCTTCCGCATTGTTGTAAACTCAGTTAATGTTCATTGAATGAAGTCAAATGTATGTTTTAAATTCATATAGTGTCGTTCGATATGACTGTGTCTGAGATCCTGGTATGTCACACGCCTAACGGTAAAACCCCGTTCGTGGAAATTGAGGGTGTGACAGATTGGTATCAGAGCCACAGGTTATAGAGAACTAGGATTGCATTGCATCTAGACTATACACTGCTGAGCAAACATAACACTATGGGTATGACATGTGTGTCATTACCGGCTGATAGAGGGGCGGAGAATCGCGCTCGCTCACAACCAACGCTTACACTTGATCCTTCACTCGCGGAGTGAAAGCAACAACGAACTGAATCAAACATTTCCATGATTGGAACACGAAACTCATTTCTAACACACGCGATAAGCTTAACTATGACAAACAAAAAGAACCAACTCTCTCACACTTGTTCCTAATCCCAACATATCCTATCCTCTATGCTAGTCTGAGCAGTAGACGAGGGACAACTAAGATATTCAAGTCGATTAGAGAATCGGACTTAGACACCAAATTCGCTTGTACAACTTTGGTACAACTCTAGTTATTTGACTCTTGGTATAACAACTACATCTTTGATGCTTCTATCATTGATGACACTCGGTACTGGACAAGGTATGTTATCTCGAATAGGAGGAACCATGTGTGACCATGCAAAGCAAATTAGAATCACGGGTGCACACGTAATTGTAATTTGTCGTGCATGAGAACTCTGGCAACTCTATTGGGTGATAACGGTAATGGCCAGTACAAACTTTCAATTCCATACACAGGAGGCATAAGGCCTCGGACCCTCATAAAATCTTACTATCGATATGCGACCAAATCACTCATTCTTACTAGCATGATACAATATATATTATAGTCGATAATTATTATCAGGTTATTGATTAATATGTGTTGTGAATAGAAGAAACCATGTCTGGAAGAGGACCTGGACGCCGGGTGGACGAGGAAATATCACCCTGACTCAAGCCGAGCTGAATGCAATCATCAACGAGCGCGTGGCTGATGCGCTTGCAGCTTATGAACAGGCCCGCAATCAGGACCAGAACAACCAGAACCCGAATCGAGGAGGTCCAACGGTCTGTACCTTCAAGATGTTTATGGATTGCAAGCCTCATTCTTTCAGCGGCTCTGAGGGCGCTGTCACACTGCTTCGCTGGCTAGAGAAACTTGAGTCAGTGTTTGCCATGTGCAGCTGTCCTGATGAAAACGGGTCAAGTACGCCTCCGGCACATTGGAGGGACCAGCCCTGACATGGTGGAATTCACAAGTCCAAACCTTAGGACTTGGTGCTGCAAATGGTATGCCATGGGAAGACTTCAAAATCCTGATGAAAGAGGAGTACTGCCCCAGGAGTGAAGTCCAGAAACTGGAGGCAGAATTTTGGAACTTAAAGATGATTGGTTCAGACATTGAGGAGTACACGACTCGTTCGCACGAGTTGGCAGCATTATGTCCGCAGATGGTAACTCCGGCCTACAAACGGATCGAAAAGTACATTGATGGCTTGGCTCCTCAAATCCAGGCTAGTGTGATGGCTGCTGATCCTGTCACTATCCAGCAGGCCATCCGACTGGCCCATAAACTCACTGACCAGGCAGTGGCACAGGGCACCTTGCCCAAACGTGGCGCTACTTCTGGTACTTCTGATCACAAGAGGAAATGGGACGGCAATAACAACAAGTCATCAAGCTCCAACAACACCCCGCAACAACAAACCAAAAAGTTTGACCCTTCAAGAAGCTTCAACAATCAGAACAACAATAACTATGGCCAGGGATCGAGTGGCTACGCGGGCAAGAATCCAAAGTGTAACCGGTGCAACTTCCATCACCAAGGCCCATGTGACCGACTCCGTTGTCAGAGATGTGGAAAGATGGGTCACGCAGCCAAAGACTACCGGGGTGAAATAATGACTCAACAGCAACAACCCCAACAACAACGCCAGGGCGGAGCGACTAGAATCTGTTATGAATGTGGTAAGGAGGGCCACTACAGGAGGGATTGCCCGCAGCTGAAGGGTGGAAACAAGGGTAACAACGGGGGCAACGCTAAAGGTCGTGCATTCGTGATTGGTTCCGGTGAGGCAAGGGATGACCAGAACGTGGTTACTGGTACGTTTCCCCTGAATGGTTGTTTTGCTACTGTACTATTTGATACTGGAGCTGATAGGAGTTTTGTTTCCAACAAATTCATTAAGTTCTTAGATGTAACCCTAGCTGTCATGGAACCTAGTTATGTGATAGAATTAGCTGACGGAAAACTAATCAAGGCAACTCATATCGCCAAGGGGTGCAGACTAGGATTATGCGGTCACGAGATAGATATAGATCTGATGCCTGTCACACTTGGTAGTTTCGACGTAGTTGTGGGTATGGACTGGCTATCCAAGAATCAAGCTGAGATCATTTGTGGAGAGAAAATCGTTCGTATCCCACTTCCTAGTGGTGAAATTTTATCGGTTCAGGGCGAAAGGAGTGGCATGGTCTCTGGAATCATCTCCTACATGAAAGCTCAGAAGTGTCTGCGTAAGGGTCATACCGCTTTTCTAGCTATGGTCACTGAGAAAGAATCCGAGGAAAGGAAAATTGAAGATATCCTTGTTGTACGTGATTATCCTGAGGTTTTCCCTGAAGACCTACCCGGCCTTCCACCGCACCGCCAGGTCGAATTCCAAATTGATTTAGTTCCGGGAGCCGCCCCTATCGCGAGGGCACCATACAGATTAGCTCCGAGGGAACTACAAGAGCTGTCTATACAACTGCAGGAACTGTTAGATAAAGGTTTTATCAGACCTAGCTCATCACCATGGGGAGCCCCAATCCTGTTTGTCAAGAAGAAGGACGGAACTTTTCGCATGTGTATCGATTACAGAGAATTGAACAAGGCAACAATTAAGAACCGTTATCCTCTCCCGCGTATCGATGATCTGTTCGACCAACTACAAGGGTCAAGTTACTATTCAAAGATAGACCTAAGATCGGGTTATCACCAACTAAGGATTCGAGAAGAAGACATTTCAAAGACTGCTTTCAGAACGAGGTATGGTCACTACGAATTCTTGGTTATGCCATTCGGGTTGACCAATGCACCAGCGGTTTTCATGGACTTAATGAACCGAGTGTGCAAACCCTACCTAGACAAGTTCGTTATTGTCTTCATCGATGACATCCTTATTTACTCAAGGAATAAAGAAGAACATGAAGAACACCTTAGACTGATTCTGGAGCTGTTGAGACAAGAACAGTTGTACGCAAAATTTTCAAAGTGTGACTTTTGGATGCGAGAGGTCCACTTTTTGGGTCATGTGGTCAATGAGAATGGGATACACGTTGATCCAGCAAAGATAGCAGCTATCAAGAACTGGGCTACGCCTAAGACACCGACCGAGGTACGACAGTTTCTTGGGCTGGCTGGCTACTACCGACGGTTCATCGAAGGGTTCTCGAAGATTGCTCAACCTCTCACCGCATTGACTCATAAAGGTACTACGTACGATTGGGGTGATAGACAAGAATCTGCATTTCAGATCCTGAAGCAGAAACTCTGTACAGCACCGATTCTATCCCTGCCTGAGGGGACAGATGATTTTGTGGTCTACTGTGATGCGTCTATTCAAGGCCTCGGTTGCGTGCTAATGCAACGCAATAAGGTGATTGCCTATGCATCTCGTCAACTGAAGACACACGAGAAAAACTACACGACACACGACCTAGAGCTGGGAGCTGTGGTATTTGCACTCAAGATATGGAGACACTACTTGTACGGTACCAAGTGCACCATTTACACCGATCACAAGAGTCTCCAGCACATCTTTGAACAGAAGGAGCTAAATATGAGACAACGTCGTTGGGTCGAGTTGTTAAACGACTATGACTGTACGATCAAGTATCATCCGGGCAAGGCCAATGTGGTAGCGGACGCCCTGAGTCGGAAGGAAACGCCCAAGCCAAGATGAGTTCGAGCATTGCAACTTACCATTCACACCGGTTTACCCGATCAGATCCGCAATGCTCAACTTGAAGCGTTAAAGGACGAGAATTTGAAAGCCGAATCGTTACGAGGTATGGAGAAGCAACTAGAAACCAAGCCTGACG
Organism: Flaveria linearis; assembly: GCA_024085815.1. Lineage (NCBI taxonomy): Eukaryota > Viridiplantae > Streptophyta > Magnoliopsida > Asterales > Asteraceae > Flaveria > Flaveria linearis. Next base: position 63,050,230 of record CM044005.1, read on the forward strand.
GAATCCGCTACTTCATGGGTCGAACATGGATTCCCTTGTATGGAGGTCTACGGGAACTGGTGATGGACGAAGCTCACAAGTCCCGGTACTCAATCCACCCAGGTTCAGATAAGATGTATCATGATCTCAAAGCCCATTACTGGTGGCCGAACATGAAAGCTGACATTGCCACGTACGTAAGCAGATGCCTAACCTGTTCTAAGGTTAAGGTGGAGTATCAACGACCGTCTGGTCTACTCCAACAGCCAGAAATACCAGTATGGAAATGGGAGCAGATTTCCATGGACTTTATCACGAAACTCCCTCGGACTCCCAGTGGATGCGATACCATTTGGGTGATCGTGGACCGTTTGACGAAATCCGCACACTTCCTGGCAATCCGGGAGACTGATCGCATGGAAAAGTTGACTCGTATCTATCTCAGGGAAATAGTCTCTCGGCATGGTGTGCCGGTTTCCATTATCTCTGATCGTGACGCTCGATTCACTTCACACTTCTGGCAGTCCTTACAACGAGCACTAGGAACGCGGCTGGATATGAGCACCGCGTACCACCCCCAAACCGATGGTCAAAGTGAGCGTACGATCCAGACTCTAGAAGACATGTTACGTGCCTGCGTCATAGATTTCGGCAGCAGTTGGGAAACCCATTTACCGCTAGTCGAGTTTTCTTACAACAATAGCTACCACACATCGATCAAAGCTGCTCCATTTGAGGCACTGTATGGGCGTAAGTGCCGATCACCTATCTGTTGGGCAGAAGTTGGGGAAAGCCAACTCACCGGCCCTGAACTGGTGCACGAGACGACTGAGAAGATCGTGCAAATCCGTAACCGTATGGCAGCAGCCCGAGACCGACAGAAGAGTTACGCTGATAAGCGTTGCCGACCATTGGAATTCCAAATAGGTGACAAGGTGCTTTTGAAAGTGTCACCTTGGAAAGGTGTGATTCGTTTCGGGAAACGCGGGAAACTAAGCCCTAGGTACGTGGGACCGTTTGAGATTGTCAAACGGGTTGGCCCAGTGGCCTATCAGTTGAACCTACCCGAAGAACTCCGTGGGGTACACAATGTGTTCCATGTCTCCAACTTGAGGAAATGCCTTGCCGACGAAACTCTTATCGTCCCGTTAGACGAGATACACGTGAATGAACAACTACATTTCGTTGAAGAACCGGTGGAAGTCATTGACCGAGAGGTCAAAACGCTCAAACATAGTCGTATCCCTATCGTTAAAATCCGTTGGAACTCGAAGCGTGGACCGGAATTTACCTGGGAACGCGAGGACCAGATGAAGAGGAAGTACCCTCAACTGTTCCAAAACCAGACATCCACCTCTTAGATACACAGGTACTCTATTCCACATCACAAACTGTTGAGTCTTGTACTACCCCGTAAAAACCATGTGACATGATGTACTAATTTTCGGGACGAAAATTCCTACAACAAGGGGATGATGTGACACCCGTAATTTCAGATTAACATTTTTCAAATTCGTTGTCGTTAACATTTACCCGTACACGCAAATACTCGAAACGCATATAAACACCGCCACCGACATCGTTAAACTAATTGTAATAAATACTAACGCGGGTGTTTGTAGGGAATTCACACAAACGGGATCACCTAAGGAATCCTATTAATTAATAGAGCTCGCTCGTCTAAGTCGTTGTCAACCGAAACAAATTCGGGGACTCGGTACCTAAGTACAGGGACTAAACCTGTCAATTGGCAAACTGGGGCTGGGTATAAATACCCACCCACCAGCCAAACACTCCATTTCTCAGCTCTCTTTCTCTCCTACACTCCCTTCACCTCCGATTGTCCATTCTAGCACCCAAAACCACCCGATTGAGCTCGTTTTCGCCGGATTAAGCCACGCAACAGCTTAGGAATCACGTTCCTAGCAGGTAGGCGACCATTTTCATCCATTTCATCACCCGTTTCACTGCTGCAAGTATGGGATTCGGGTGTTCGGGTTCAACCCGAATGCATGTGGTCGTGGGGGTGCGTTTGAGGTCAATCAGAGAGTGCATTACCCTTAGACATGTTAGGAGAGTGTTTCTGGAAGTCTTGATTGTGATAAAACCGAGCACGGAACAGCCGAAGGCCGTTCGACCTGCCCAGCAGTCGCGACCTGCTGCAGTCCGCGACTGGGCCGACCGTGCGACTGAGTCATGCGATCGGTTCCTTCGCGCGATTGATCGGGGCGACTGGGATGAAACGTGCGAATGAATGTGTACGATTGAGTCAGCCGAATGAATGTGTGCGATTGAGTCAGCCGAATGAAGGTGTGCGACTGGGTATCACCCGACTGAAGGACCAACCGCACGAATGAAGGTTCATTCGCGCGATTGGAAGTTGATTCGGGTGATTGGGGAATGCGTGGTACGACTGAACGCTGAGTCGCATGAATGAGGGTTCAATCGTACGAGGGAACTTGATTCGTACGATTGAAGGCCTATTCGTGCGAATGAAGTGTCCAGTTGTGCGTCTAGCCTTGTTATGCGATTGGAGTCATTTGATGTGAACCCTTCTGGTGTGCGAAGTGTCTATCGTGCGACGACAAGTTAACAACAATAAAGTGTCATTTCTTGACCACAAAGATTAAAGTCAACGCAATCAACAAGCACATACTTTTCAACCTGAAACAACCTAACTGTTTACAAATATTAACAACCCACTTGGGATCTACATGAAGTCTGATACGTGAATGCCTGCTTGTGTGTGTTACCCCCGACCGAACCCATGCAACCCGACCCGACTAAACATGTCCATTAACGCGTAACACAACTGTCAATAGGTGTTTGACAGCGCATCGTAAAACAACACTTGGGAGACTTGCATCCTACACACTTGCTACATCATCTGTGAGTTTCACGGCCCTTTTTACATCTCTTTCCGTTTGGGGGAGAAAACATGCAAAACACATTTACATTAATGGTTGTAGTAATATTGATATCGCTTGTTACGTTAGTGCAACACACTCATGTCCCCGCACACACGAACCGTTAGTAATGGGATTAGCGAGGTAATTTTGAGTAGTACTACTGGGTCTGACAAACCCCACCCGGGCTAGTCGCGCTAGCTTGATTGGAGGTCAAACGGGTGCACAATTGACCTAACATACGATTGCCACGGTCGGTTAAGACGTGGAACACCCCGTCATGGTCTTATGAGACATGGCGGAACACATACGATTGCCACGGTCGGTTAAGACGTGGAACACCCCGTCATGGTCTTATGAGACATGACGGAACACATACGATTGCCACGGTCGGTCAAGACGTGGAACTTACGATTGCCACGGTCGGTTAAGGCGTGGAACTTGCGCTTCCCCACGGTCGGTAGAGACGTGGAGAACACACATTGGGACGTAAACAGTCAGCTTCGGTTCGAAACGATAAACGCTAAGTAACAAGAACATAGGCTAGCTACCTAACGATATGCTTTATGTACTAAACCATTGAAACGCATAACATGAAAACGCTTTCGAACACATTTCTTGTTAACTAAACCTGTGAACTCACCAACTTTATGTTGACACACTTTAGCATGTTTTCTCAGGTCACAGGAATGCTTAAGCTTATGAGGCACGCTTCAGGAAACGCACTCAGGACATGCATTCATCTAGTTTATTTTCAGCATTGAACATTTTGTTTGAGCATGGCTATTGTAACAGTATTGTAATGGATTTACTACTTTCGTACACGCTTCCGCATTGTTGTAAACTCAGTTAATGTTCATTGAATGAAGTCAAATGTATGTTTTAAATTCATATAGTGTCGTTCGATATGACTGTGTCTGAGATCCTGGTATGTCACACGCCTAACGGTAAAACCCCGTTCGTGGAAATTGAGGGTGTGACACAAATGCAGGTTTACGAACTAATTGAAGGAAAAACCATGAAACAAAGAATTCTTATGTGATTTGAAACAACTATGGAAAGATCCAAACTGAAAACGAATTCAAAACCCATACCGGGTAAAATCCGGCAATTTAACGCGTACTAACGTCTGAATTCCATCAGAATTCCTTATAATGGCTTGTCATCCAATTTAAATCCTTGTTAATGCTAACAATATCATAAACAATGCTTGTTGAAAGATTTTTCATCAATCAAGCATAATCAACAGAAATTCGTAAGCGAAACGCGAAAACCGGTTTTCACCGGCATTTAACTGACGTCTGTTATGACGATCGAGTCTCGTAACTCCATAAACAATTTTCTAATCATTGTTTATTATCATATCGTATTAACTTGGTGAGTGATACGTTGTCTAGAATAAATGCGTTCTGAAACACGACCGTGGCGCGAACCGGGTTACGATCTGGTAACACCGAGAATTCATCAGATAAAGCTTTAACGTGACTAACATAGGAAGTTAACACTCAAAATATCATTTTAATACTTAATTATATATATATTTTGATAGAAAAATGATAATATTAACGCTCATTCGATAAAAACGCGTGAAACCGTGAAACGTGTTAAATACGCGATAAGTTACAAACTCATTTAATTATCCGGCATGTTTTAAATACATAATCTCGGAACACTTATAACGTTTTGTATAAATTGAAACTAACGAGAAACAAATTAAACGCTACGTGACAAACTTGATCGAACGTGTTCGAACCGAATCTTTTACGAACCCGTTTCATTTAAACCTAGTATATAAACAACATGATCCTCATTTAGGGTTTTTAAAACAAAACATTCAGAGAAGAGAGAAAGAGGCGCGCGACACCCCCTTCTCCCCCCCTGTTCCCTTCGATTCGGCCAAACCACCGACCACCTGTGGTCGATTCCGGCGAGTGCCGGCGATTTGACGACAGCCCCGGCTCCCCTCGACGCCTCGGTCGTGGTAGTGGCTTCAATTTCTCATATAACTCAACCAGGCAATGGAAATCGAAGACGAAAGAGGCGGTTGCAGGTTGGGTTCGGAGGCGGTGGCGATGATGGCTGCGGTCTGTGAGTCCGGCGGTGGGTATCGGTCGCGAGGGAGGCGATTCAGACTCGCGGTTGGTCCGACAGTGGTGATGGTCGGCTAAAATGACCGCGAGGGTCATTCAAGACCCGATGATGGTGAAGGGATAGCAGCAGGGGCTTCGGCCGTGGGTCAGGACCTCGAATGCTCCTATGGTTGCCACGATTGTGGTTCTGGTGGCCGATGGTGGTGCAGGGTAGCTGTGATGTTGGCGACCGATGGTTTTGGGGCTGTTGACGGCCGTGGAATAGTGTGCATGTGGCTATGGCTGCTGCAATAGGGCCAATAAGCTACTGCATGTGACGGTTGTGGACTTGGATGCCGATTGCAATGGATGCGGTAGGCTGTGGAAATGGTGTTTGGGAGCTCCAGCTTGCGGCTGCTGATGTTGGTGGTGGCTGTCGGGTCGAAGGAAACCGAACCAGAGTCGGTGATGGCTGCATGTGGTTGGAGTTTGGTGATAGTAGTAAAACAACAGTGAAGAATCTGATGTGGTATTTTTTTGGTTGATTATCGATTGTATGTTGGTATCTTTGGTTGATTATCATTGTTGACTGTTGTTGTTTGTTGGCTGTGATGGTGGCGATGGTGGTTGTTGGTTGTGCTTGATGGTGCTGCCTATGATGGTAGTGGTAAGACGACGGTGGTAGTGATAATGGTAGTTTGAAGATGGTTGTGGTGTTTGTTGATTATATGGTTGCAGGCGGGTTTTGGATATGCTCGTCAGTCATGGTGATGCTGTTGTTTGGTGATGGTTGGAGATGGTTATGGTAGTGGTTCAATAGGGTTACGGTGGTCGATAATGAGGATGTTATTGTTGGTTGTTATGGCATGTGATACAAATGATGGTATGTCGAGATAGAAGCAATTAGGGGATTATGAAGTTGCTCGGGTCATGGTCAAAGCTGATGACCTTTGTCAAAATGTTAGGCTGCAAGGGTCGAACTTGGTTAACAAGCAGTCAACAGAACACGAACGCGATTAGATCAAGGCGAATACGAGTGGGTTAACAAGCGTGAACCAAGTGGAAGGTATAATCGCACGCGTTACGCATTGAAATTTAATTATAACTTGCATTCGTGTTATTGAGCTCTAATTATATATAAAAAGGGCACCAACTATAAAATATGTGCATTAAACGAAAACGAACGTCACTTGTTATAATTATCTGATTTAAATGGATGGTTGGGCACGAGATTTGAGTAACAACGTTATTTATTAGAAATCAACCTAGATAAAATATATGAAACATTATATTTTTGAGAAATGGTTATAACATGTCATAGACGATACAAATAAGTTTATATCGTGTAACATATAATCATACAAGACTTAGAGATGTAATTCATACAAATACGATTGTACATTTGTATATTTATGCAATGAGTATTTAGGATAACCGACATCGATACGTTTTATTTAAGATAAAAGACCTAAAACGCTATAATGATCTATCATCTTGTTATTAATTGTTGGTCATCTCATTGTATTTTTGAAATAAATATTAATTGTAACACCCTTTTATATAAAATATCGTTAACTATCATTAATAATTGGATTAGTTAGCGTCAATCAAGTTAACTATATGATGGGAACGTGAACATTATAAACATCGTTTGAAACATTATATATTACCTACATTGTTAATGCAAGTTATTTATAAAGATTTGGAATCCATGACATAAATTGATTTTTCTACATTCTTCATGCTGAGACTCAAGTTTTGATTAAATGCATTAATCGACCTAATGTACACGAATCAACTCATGACACTTAACAAATACACAAGAAGCTAAGATACATTAAGGATATTAATCACCAACTTAAATTTAACTAAAGAGCTCAACTGCATGCATGTAATAACATCGTGCTAATTCTAAACGTGAATCTTATATGTTTTAGTTAGGATTGCTTTGTTGGTGATCATCACTTTTCTTTATCAAGCTCTGAAATTATATAAGGATACCAGGTGAGTTCTCGTGTTCCCCCTTTTATTTTTATTTTGAGGATGAAGCATGCTCCTTTTAAACTGAAACTCTTATGTGTGATACTGTTTACTGCTTTGCATGATCTTCTGTTTTATGAACTTTGATTGTGCTTACTTGATACTTGTATGTGGGACTTTTTGGATACCTGCTGATACTTTAGTCATAATCATTAATTCTTTTGTGAACCGCTTGTCTTTACGTGAATAGATCTATTTGGGGAATCCCCCACGCACAGTGGCTCCCGCCACAGGGAGGTACCCCACTGAGATCCTGAGGGGTCGTTTGTGGCATGTAACAGGTTTTGGGTAAGATACTATGGTGAACCATCCTAGCAGGAGTGGTTCACTATTCTGAGGCTTGGTCCATTTTCCTACGGGAATATCTGGTTAAACACAAGTTTAGAAGAGGCCAACCGGGGACCAAGTACAAGGTTGATTGTGATACCCCACAATGACTGATATTAAAAATGATGTTTTAATCATCAAATGAGACTTTCAGAAACTATCACACTTGATTCTAAAACCTTCACTTGTGGACTCTAAGAGTTCCTTTTATTGTTTTGAAACTTGAACCACTTGAACTCACCAACTTTATGTTGACACAATTTTCCTTTGAGCATGTCTTCAGGTACAGCTAGGGAGAATAGTTGAGCTATAGAAGATACCTATATCCGGGGCAAGAAGTGAGGGTAGGTGTTGAAGACAAAAGTCGAGCCTAGAAGCTTTAGTTACTGAAGCATCAAGAAACCTTTACCAAAAGATTGATCATAACACCTATAGACTGTAGATTTAGGCACCCTGTGAATTGAAACAGAGCCAATACTCTGATGTAAATGTTGAAAGTTGTAATGTATTAAGCCATTTAGTTTCTGCTGCATTTTGGTTGTTGTTTACTAATCGTGACGTCCCGCCTCTCTGGGCCCGGGGTGTGACAGATTGGTATCAGAGCCAAAGGTTGTAGCGAAGTAGGTCTGCTTCGCGAGACCTAAACTACAACCATATGAACCTTATAGGACCACCTTAGTAAGAAAGTAGGTCTGCTTCGCGAGACCTAAACTACAACCATATGAACCTCATAGGACCACCTTAGTAAGAAGATTCTTCTGAGCTTTGCTGAACCAATGGTGTAGAAATACGGGTTTGCTTTGCAATACCTAAGCTGTAACCGTAAATAGGACCAGCCTAGTAGGTTGTTTCCACGATACAGTGATCCAAAGTTTGTAGCAAGAATAGGTTTCCCTAAGAACACCCTTCTTTAACCTGGATACCTTAAGGATTTCATATATCCTATTAAGAATTCTCTACCCTATAAGAAACCTTGATACATTAGGGTATTACCTATGATAGGTGCACCCGAGTAAACCATGAAGGTATGGAACCTCTTGGAGTTGACTCTTAGGACTACTAAATGTCAAGTACTAAGAATGTTAGAAACCAAAGATGTGCATATAAATTAGGACTCAAATCCTGGAAAGATACTTATCTGATTGCACAGTTGACTTTTGTCAGTATATGAAACAACTTCTGTTAGCTATACACTTGATACGACTTGTGTCGTTACACGAGACAACTGTTATAATGATACTTGTTGAGATGATGATACTTGCTTATGTGCTTCATTTGTATGATGATGCTTGTTGGAATTTAGTGATTAGATATTAACCATGATGCCTTTTTAGTTGTTCTGCTCCCTAGGTTAGCATGTACCTGAATGCTCATTTATTGCTTGATTTGCTTAAACTTACTTTGAAACAATTTCTGGGTTAACTCGAATGATTAGCATAGTTGGAATCTAAGTGTGCTTAATTGCAGATGATGACTAAATGAAAATTATAAACTCCAGAACCTAAATACACAAACTCGGAACTTATGATGGGAATGACTAGAATGATAGTGTAAGGTAAATTGACGATTACGGGTGCACACGTAATGGTGAATTTACAGGTACCCTTGAATTCTGGTGGGCCCTGTCATGTAAAATTAATCAAGGAATAACACTTAAAGAAACAATAAATACAAGAATAAACACAAATATTTGGAATATATTCAATAATTTCAGGTTCAAAACTTTCATGCTGGGCGAAAACCATTTGACACTTGAAGAGCTACCAAGGACGATATTGCAGTAACTATTCCTTTTCTTCTTCTTCTCTTTTCTTTTATTCTACTCTCCTATTGGAATTATAATGATAAGACCATCAGACTCTGAAGATCATTAAATGATGTTCTCAAACTTAAGCGTTCTCGTGCTGAGTATGGCACTTCACCTCATTGTGTGTGTACTTAGCCATACTATTTTGAGCGATGCCTAAAAATTCCTTCCTACCTAACATTGAATTCGTCAAAACTTCCTCAACATAGTGGAAGACTCTCTAACAAGGCTCGTGCAACGGAGAACATACCAGAGTAATAAATTTCCGAGAAACGCCTCTTGTGGTCAATGACATAGAAGACTTGTCACTTCTTTCTTTCTTAGTATTTCACATTTCATAGGATCTTCCGGATTCTAGAATTCCTCTGATTATTTTCTCAAAGCCTTTGAGGAATATGACTTCTCTCTACCTATTCATTGTAATGGAACCACCTAACTCAAAGGAATTTCCGATTGTGATTGATAATCACCTTTCTCAGTACTACACTCGTGAAATCTTTCATTATCTTCAACCGTCAGTCACCTAATGACAATCTTCAATCGAAACATAAGTTGAGTTATCTTAACCATGATTTTAACCGACCTTGCTATTGGTAAATTTCTGAGCACCAGATTTCGCAGGAAATGAATCCTCGTTCTAAAATCCAGATCCTTCGGAAATCAAAAATTCAAGTGCCAGGGAAAATTACCGAGAAAAACTAACCTTCGAGATTTCAAAACAAAAATATGAATGTACAACTTCAGTGGATCCCTAATTTTTCCACTCACCCTCTGTTCTCGATTTGTTCTCTTAATGAGTAGTGCTACTTACCTTAAGCCCTCTAGCATAACCCTCATCTTTGGAAATGTGTGACAGTCGATGCGGAAAACTTTAAAACCTTGTAAGATATCTCTACTCGGAGACCTCTACTACCTGAGTGATAAGTTCGTGATTCGAGCGCAAAGATCTGAAATAGAATACGATCTCGAACTATACGATAAGTTATTAGAGTGGTAGTTAACCTTCATGTACTAGCGAGCGGCTTGATAAAGTCCTAAACCTGTTCGAATCGATGCGGTCGATAATAATGAAGAATTCATGGGGAAGACTCATGGTCGAACTTAAAAGATGGTATTGCTCAAAAGATGTATTAAGAAGCATAGAAGATCAGCTATAAGAAATCTCATGTGTTAAAACACTTGAGATCCAACTACAATGAAGTGATAAACATGCAGCAGATTGTAGACAAAGAAAGTCTGCATAATCACCCCTGATCGTAAGCGTTGGTGTTATTCCTCTCTAAATTTTCAAACCTCTCCTAATGTGATCCTCTAATACCTTACCCTAGAATGCTCCGTACCATCGGGAATTCGACCAAAAGTCTTACTCCCATATCTCGTTGGAACCATTGATATGATTATAAAGGATTGGAATCTAAACAGAGCTACTTGCTTCACGAAAAGACCCTCTACAGGGCACAGTTACCTTGGAGAATATGGACCGAGGAAGAGGTCATCTAGAAGGTTGGCCTTAATTAGGAAGCATTATGAAGAAATTAGTGGGTAAGTTTGCAGCAATTCTGTAGCTTAAGACAACAGTTGAGGTTGCTCTTAAGGAAATTGAGTCGGAGAGTAGAAGCAAAATATATATATATATATATATATATACATATATATATGGAGGTACTGGACTTGAAGCTTATATTAAGGAGCTGGTGGAAGGAAAGCAGATTCGATAGCTGTTAGATAAACAGTTCATAAGACCTAGTATGTCGTCTTGAGGAAACTTAATGCTCTTTGCGGAAGGAAAATAGAATGCTCCAGTTATGGATGGACTATTAAGAGTTAAATAAAGTCACCAAGGATAAGTGATACCGTCTTCCTAGAGATGATAACCTACTTAATCAATTTCAAGATGCTACCTACATCTTAATTGTTATCAGTCATGTTTATAAGGAAGACGACACTACACAAATAATAGTTGAAACCAGATATGGCAAGTACGAAGGTTGTGGTCAAGCCCGTATGGGAGGACCTACACATCTCAGGTAATCAGAAGTCTCATGGATAGGATCTGTAAGACATAATTAGACATGTTTGACATTTTGCCACTGCTACTAGGCACGAAATACGAGACAAATCACTATAGTGAAGCTATAAGATTCCGGGAAGAAGTAAAAACCGCATTGAGATGCGTCAATGCTTAGGGTTAGGAGAAAGTTATAAAGGATTGACAGAAACTTGATTCGTGTAGCTATACGACTGGCATTGTTATCCTTGGAGAAAAGCGGAATTCGTTTGGGCGCGTATAAGAAAGTTTCAGATGTGTGTTGATGCAACAGTATAAGACAATTTTCTAGTCGCCCGATTGAAGTCGAGAAAATATATGGAGAGCTACATTAAACATGAACTGGAAACTTCCGTAAAATAAAAGGATGCACCTGGATACATTATCGATGCGACACTACCCCATTTACACATCAGAATACTAGATCAAGCACAATAGGGTGATCGACAATCGGTAATGACAACCACATTGACAAGTGCGGATAAGTAGCTTCCGTCCGCATTGTCCTAAGACATCCATATTTCCAAATGAGAGAGAACAAGTCCTGACCGCATTTGTATCTGCTTACACTCATCGATGAATGCAGATAGCCTACAGGTAGGCTTTCCTTCTATTACCTACATCGTATCATTTCTTGAACTTATGATTCTACCAGCGCCAGTTCACATGAATATGTATATATAGCACATCCCATTTTGGGGAGACTCTTGTCATGCGTCAGATAAGATGAACGGATCTACTCGAAGACTGAGGTTCTGATATACAAGAACCGTTCCAGAAAAGGAGGCATACTAGAAAAAGCACGTAGTGGAAGAAATGACTTAACCCCTAAGATGAAATCATAGATGGAAGAGATCGAAGAAATTTTTCGGAAGGGAGATAAGAACTAAAAAGTAGGATTTGAAAGCTGAAGACCTTTGTGCATGAGCTAATCTCTCCATCCTTAGAAATCGTGAAAACTTCTTAGTCTTAGCTTCATAGAAATGATCGCGCGATGCCTAGATGTTCATCTGTACTCGTTTAGAAAACCCAAACCCTTCTTGATTGAAACCTTTAATCTATGGTATCACGATTATCCTGTCTAATTAATGGCATTCACGCTAATATCCTCTTCTTTTCAATCGTTCTTAAGATTCTCAGTGAGGACGGTAACACCGTTGGGAATTTGGGAATCGTCTCCTTGCTAGATCTATTTTGTAGGTCGGTGTATTGAACTACGGTGGAGAGTCTCTTCTTGTTAATTCTGTACGATTATTAAATGATCTGATTGTGAAGCCAAAAACCTGCTCATAGTTTGACTCACTGATCCTGTCAAGCATGATTCTAACATTCGGATAGTTACTCCAATTCAAATCGAACCTGATTATTTGACACCTAATCATCAACATTTGTCCTGGGATGCTCAGCTAAATAACCCTAAATCTTCAAGATTCATACTATGAGTGTATCACACTCGGAAACAAATATTAACAATACTAAAATTTCGAGGGCGAAATTTCTAAAAGGAGGGGAGAATGTAACACCTCTGAAATCTAGCCCAATTAGAAAGCTTAATGTATTATAGGACCCAATAAAGGTCCGGATTGAGTCGGGTTTACCAAGGAAATCTTGCAAAACGAAACTAGCCTTTTGGGCCCAATAAGCCCAATAAGGGCCCGAACATATAAACAAGGCCCATTTAAGGCCCAAATGCAGGTTTACGAACTAATTGAAGGAAAAACCATGAAACAAAGAATTCTTATGTGATTTGAAACAACTATGGAAAGATCCAAACTGAAAATGGATCAAAACCCATACCGGGTAAAATCCGGCAATTTAACGCGTACTAACGTCTGAATTCCATCAGAATTCCTTATAATGGCTTGTCATCCAATTTAAATCCTTTTTAATGCTAACAATATCATAAACAATGCTTGTTGAAAGATTTTTCATCAATCAAGCATAATCAACAGAAATTCTTAAGCGAAACGCGAAAACCGGTTTTCACCGGCATTTAACTGACGTCTGTTATGACGATCGAGTCTCGTAACTCCGTAAACAATTATCTAATCATTGTTTATTATCATATCGTATTAACTTGGTGAGTGATACGTTGTCTAGAATAAATGCGTTCTGAAACGCGACCGTGACGCGAACCGGGTTACGATCTGGTAAAACCAAGAATTCGTCAGATAAAGCTTTAACGTGACTAACATAGGAAGTTAAAGCTCAAAATATCATTTAATACTTAATTGTATATATATTTTGATAGAAAAATGATAATATTAACGCTCATTCGATAAAAACGCGTGAAACCGTGAAACATGTTAAATACGCGATAAGTTACAAACTCATTTAATTATCCGGCATGTTTTAAATACATAATCTCGGAACACTTATAACGTTTTGTATAAATTGAAACTAACGAGAAACAAATTAAACGCTACGTGACAAACTTGATCGAACGTGTTCGAACCGAATTCTTTTACGAACCCGTTTCATTTAAACCTAGTATATAAACAACATGATCCTCATTTAGGGTTTTTAAAACAAAACATTCAGAGAAGAGAGAAAGAGGCGCGCGACACCCCCATCTCCCCCCTATTCCCTTCGATTCGGCCAAACCACCGACCACCGGTGGTCGATTCCGGCGAGTGCTGGCGATTTGACGACAGCCCCAGCTCCCCTCGACGCCCCGGTCGTGGTAGTGGCTTCAATTTCTCATATAACTCAACGAGGCGATGGAAATCGAAGACGAAAGAGGCGGTTGCAGGTTGGGTTCGGGGGCGGTGGCGATGATGGCTGCGGTCTGTGAGTCCGGCGGTGGGTATCGGTCGCGAGGGAGGCGATTCAGACTCACGGTTGGTCCGACAGTGGCGATGGTCGGCTAAAATGACCGCGAGGGTCATTCAAGACCCGATGATGGTGAAGGGATAGCAGCAGGGGCTTCGGCCGTGGGTCAGGACCTCGATTGCTGCTGTGGTTGTCACGATTGTGGTTCTGGTGGCCGATGGTGGTGCAGGGTAGCTGCGATGTTGGCGACCGATGGTTTTGGGGCTGTTGACGGCCGTGGAACAGTGTGCATGTGGCTATGGCTGCTGCAATGGGGCCAATAAGCTGCTGCATGTGACGGTTGTGGACTTGGATGCCGATTGCAATGGCTGCGGTAGGCTATGGAAATGGTGTTTGGCAGCTCCGGCTTGCGGCTGCTGATGTTGGTGGTGGCTGTCGGGTCGAAGGAAACCGAACCAGAGTCGGTGATGGCTGCATGTGGTTGGAGTTTGGTGATAGTAGTAAAACAACAGTGATGAATCTGATGTGGTATTTTTTTGGTTGATTATCGATTGTATGTTGGTATCTTTGGTTGATTATCATTGTTGACTGTTGTTGTTTGTTGGCTGTGATGGTGGCGATGGTGGTTGTTGGTTGTGCTTGATGGTGCTGCCTGTGATGGTAGTGGTAAGACGACGGTGGTAGTGATAATGGTAGTTTGAAGATGGTTGTGGTGTTTGTTGATTATATGGTTGCAGGCGGGTTTTGGATATGCTCGTCAGTCATGGTGATGCTGTTGTTTGGTGATGGTTGGAGATGGTTATGGTAGTGGTTCAATAGGGTTACGGTGGTTGATAATGAGGATGTTATTGTTGGTTGTTATGGCATGTGATACAAATGATGGTATGTCGAGATAGAAGCAATTAGGGGATTATGAAGGTGCTCGGGTCATGGTCAAAGCTGATGACCTTTGTCAAAATGTTAGGCTGCAAAGGTCGAACTTGGTCAACGAGCAGTCAACAGAACACGAACGCGATTAGATCAAGGCGAATACGAGTGGGTTAACGAGCGTGAGCCAAGTGGAAGGTATAATCGCACGCGTTACACATTGAAATTTAATTATAACTTGCATTCGTGTTATTGAGCTCTAATTATATATAAAAAGGGCACCAACTATAAAATATGTGCATTAAACGAAAACGAACGTCACTTGTTATAATTATCTGATTTAAATGGATGGTTTGGGCACGAGATTTGAGTAACAACGTTATTTATTAGAAATCAACCTAGATAAAATATATGAAACATTATATTTTTGAGAAATGGTTATAACATGTCATAGACGATACAAATAAGTTTATATCGTGTAACATATAATCATACAAGACTTAGAGATGTAATTCATACAAATACGATTGTACATTTGTATATTTATGCAATGAGTATTTAGGTTAACCGACATCGATACGTTTAATTAAGATAAAAGACCTAAAACGCTATAATGATCTATCATCTTGTTGTTATTAATTGTTGGTCATCTCATTGTATTTTTGAAATAAATATTAATTGTAACACCCTTTTATAAAATATCATTAACTATCATTAATAATTGGATTAGTTAGCGTCAATCAAGTTAACTAATATGATGGGAACGTGAACATTATAAACATCGTTTGAAACATTATATATTACCTACATTGTTAATGCAAGTTATTTATAAAGATTTGGAATCCATGACATAAATTGATTTTTCTACATTCTTCATGCTAAGACTCAAGTTTTGATTAAATGCATTAATCAACCTAATGTACACGAATCAACTCATGACACTTAACAAATACACAAGAAGCTAAGATACATTAAGGATATTAATCACCAACTTAAATTTAACTAAAGAGCTCAACTGCATGCATGTAATAACATCGTGCTAATTCTAAAAATAAAAAGGGGGAACACGAGAACTCACCTGGTATCCTTATAAAATTTCAGAGCTTGATAAAGAAAAGTGATGAGCTCTTTATTACATGCATGATGTTACTGCTTTGCATGATCTTCTGTTTTATGAACTTTGATTGTGCTTACTTGATACTTGTATGTGGGACTTTTTGGATACCTGCTGATACTTTAGTCATAATCATTAATTCTTTTGTGAACCGCTTGTCTTTACGTGAATAGATCTATTTGGGGAATCCCCCACGCACAGTGGCTCCCACCACAGGAGGTACCCCACTGAGATCCTGAGGGGTCGTTTGTGGCATGTAACAGGTTTTGGGTAAGATACTATGGTGAACCATCCTAGCAGGAGTGGTTCACTATTCTGAGGCTTGGTCCTTTTTGCTACGGGAATATCCGGTTAAACACAAGTTTAGAAGAGGCCAACCGGGGACCAAGTGCAGGGTTGATTGTGATACCCCACAATGACTAATACTAAAAATGATGTTTTAAACATCAAATGAGACTTTCAGAAACTATCACACTTGATTCTAAAACCTTCACTTGTGGACTCTAAGAGTTCCTTTTATTGTTTTGGAACTTGAACCACTTGAACTCACCAACTTTATGTTGACCCAATTTTCTTTTTGAGCATGTCTTCAGGTACAGCTAGGGAGAATAGTTGAGCTATAGAAGATAACTATATCCAAGGCAAGAAGTGAGGGTAGGTGTTGAAGACAAAAGTCGAGCCTAGAAGCTTTAGTTACTGAAGCATCAAGAAACCTTTACCAAAAGATTGATCATAACACCTATAGACTGTAGATTTAGGCACCCTGTGAATTGAAACAGAGCCAATACTCTGATGTAAATGTTGAAAGTTGTAATGTATTAAACCATTTAGTTTCCGCTGCATTTTGGTTGTTGTTTACTAATCGTGACGTCCCGCCTCTCTGGGCTCGGGGTGTGACAGGATATGAGACTCATACTTGCAATTGTTGCAAAGGGGTTCAAAAGAAATGTGCGCTTCAAGGAGGGAAACTCTATTTTGAGACTTCCAAATGGTTTGGAAGTTGTTCTCAAAACATTTTGTATGCACCTAGTTTAACTAGTAACATAATTAATGTTTCCTATTAAAACAATATGGTCATGATTTAAAGTTTGTAAATAATGGTATTAAGTTTTATGGATGATGTATTTCATTTTAAGGATATGCCTTTTAATGATATTCATGAATTAGTTCATGATAATTCGTCCTATAATAACTCATTATACACATTAAGCACCAAGAGACTTAAAATGGGTTTAAGTTATTGTTATCTTTGACATTGTCATCTTGGTCATATAAAATTGGATTCAAATACTTCAAAAGAATGGTCTTTTGGAAGCAAATGAAAATGTTTCATTTGATAAGTGTGAACCAATAGATTTATTAGGTTTCATACATTTGGATGTATGTGGTCCTTTTAAAACAATGACAAAGATTGGTGAAAGATACTTCATTACTTTTACCGACGATTACAGTCGCTATTATTGTCTGCACTTGATGACACATAAGAATGAAGCTTTTGAAATGATCAAAATCTTCGATAATGAAGTTGAAAATCAACTCTACATAACTATCTAAGTTCTTCATTCTGATAAAGGAGAAACTGAGCCCTATTTGGATATGGTTCCACTTATTATGGCTATGAGCTTACCACCTTTATCATTTTGGGTTTTCGCATTGCTCTCTAAGGCTCATATTATGAATATGACCCGGACAAAGAAAGTGTATATTAGTTGAGAAGCCACAGAGATTGTATGGGATACTGTTTCTTTGACTCAACAGAGCAAAAGTATTTATTGCTCAAAAAGCTAAGTTCTTGGAAACTGAGTTCTTTATGGAAGGAATGACGTATAGAACTGTGGAACTTGATAAGGATCAAAATCCACAAGCCGGTACACTTTTGTTTGACACTAACTACCAACAAGAGGTTGTTGATGATGATCAAGAGGTTGATAAATACACACAAAACGTTCACAAATCTGGTAGAGTTAGTATTCCATCTGAAAGATATGGATATTCCATAAATGGATGCTATGTGGTTGACCCCTGTAGGCTAACCATATACCAATATGCTATGTCCAATTTAGATTGAAACAAGCATCAAGAAGGTTGTGTATATATGAAAGCTAGTGGGAGCATAATTGTATTCTTAGTGTTGTATGTTGATGACACACTACTATTTGGAAATGATATTCCAACCATGGTAGGTGTTAAAACCTACCTTGGGATATGTTTTTTTTCATATAAGATCTCGTTTAAGCCGCCCATGTTTTAGAATAAGGATCTATAAGGATAGATCGGGGTGGTTGATAGATTTAAACCAAATTGCATATATTGATAAAATCATGAAAAGGTTCAAGATGGAAAACCCTTAGAAAGGTATGGTACCTATTCAAAGAGGGACAATGGTGAATACGTCTCAATGTCCAAGCTCATAGGATGAGCAAGATCGAATGAAGGATATCCCATACGCATCTGCGATAGGATCCATCATTTGTGTCATGATATGCACTAGACCGGATGAGTCATGCTTATTAAGTATGACAAAGTAGATACCAATAAAAATAACCATTGGATGGTTGTTAAAAGTATATTGAAATACCTTAGTAGGACTAAGGATATGTTTCTAATATATGGATCTGTTGAAGAGGAAGTCGTTGTAAAGGGTTACACGGATACGGGCTTCCAAAACTTATCGACATGATTCTTGATCACAATCGGGTGTACTTCCATTATGAATGGAGGAGAGGTATCCTTGAAATGTTCAAAGCAGGATACGATAGCATTGTTCACTATAAAATCGAAATACATAGCCACTTCATTAGCAGTTTTGGAAGCTGCATGGATAAGTTTATCCATTGCTTATCTAGGGGTGGTCTCTGTAGGATTCTGTGTGCCCAAGACACTTAGAATATTGATGTGATTAGTACGTTATGATCCAAGTCGGGTTATACCCAATAACAAGCTTAGCAAACACCAATTAATATTTAATTGATGATATGATCATGCAATTAAATATTTACACCAATTTAGAAAATGGGTTTTCTAAACAAGTTGCATATGAGATGGAACAATTTATTAGGATATTTTGTTCAATAATATTATTTGTAAAGTTATTTAAATAAGTTAGATAAGATTACAAATTAATAATGGGAGTGTATAGGTTATACAATTAAAAGGTTAGTTGTATATATCTAGTAAGATGTCTAGTTATAAGACCATTTAACATATGTATATGTGTGTAATTTAAAAGTGGGGAAACCCTTTTGAATTGTAAAATTCGGCCGCCCCCCCCCCCTTTATGCTATTGGACCAATTTGCCTTGTAAGACTAACACACATTAAGTGGTCTTGGGGTCCTTTCACACACACCCATTCTCATTGCATGCAAAAGAAAACACTCTCCTCTCTCTCTCTAAAAATTTTCGAAACATAGCAGCTGAAAGGAGGGTTTTAGAGTTTGTTTTTGGTGTGATCTACCTAGCAAGAGTGGTGTTTTCAAGGAGGCTTTGGGTATATACACTTGAGGGCTTCTACACTTGAAGTTTTGGCCGGTTTTGGACATCATTTCTCTTTCTTTGGACGGTTTTTTGCTGCTGTAGAAAAGTAGTAATCACAGCTCCATGTAGCTGTGATTTTATGTGTATTTACATAAGTATATAGCTTGCTTATTCAGATATTAAAGATCCTTTTGATTTGGGTTTGTTTTCATCTTAAAAACATCATTTAGAACACAAAAATTTCAGATTATAAACATGTTATAATGCTAAACTTCCGCTGTATTTTTCAGAAGGTTTAATCGGTTAAACTACGTTTTGTGTTCTAACAAACCCTTCAGTATCTACCATTCAAGACCCCCTAGAAACTTTGGTAATTAAGTGGGTGGGATTGATCAAATCAAGGAACCCTGTACTTATCAAAAGACTAAGCACCTTGAGCGGAGATTCAACATCATAAGGGATGGAGTTGAAAAGGGGTAAAGATATGTATTCGTAAAGTTCATAAAGATCAAAACATTACGGATCCACTCACGAAGCTCCTTGTGAGGGCAAAGTATGTGGGTCATACTTGTGCCTTAGGACTTTGATATTCTAGTGATTGGAATTGATCTGTTTAGTATTTAAAGTATGGAATAATTGTAATTTTAACTCTTTTATATGTTTGAGTTATGTTCCCCTTTAGCATGTTTATATCCATGAATATATTTATTATTCTTAATGTCTGTAGTCTGTCATATTTGTGGGAACAAATATGAACGTAAGACTATTATGAACATGGATTGGTAGATATTCATAAGGCATGAATATAGAGCAATTGGTTGCTGCCAAGGTTCATAGATATTCGTGGGATACAAATATTGGACTGACCCGCGTCTCAAATCTTACTACATGGAATCTTATTGATTGATCATAAGTAAATTTGAGTAAAAGCGAATATCATTTGGTATCCTCCGACCTGAGATACATATTGGGTTTTGATATTCACCAAGTGTTATACCTTGAGCTAGTTCTTCGTTGCTCTGAAATAATAGTCAGTACATAAGGCTATGTTTAGGTATAACATAAGGTGATTGTGAGAAACGTATGTAGTCAAGATGGAATTTGTTCCTCTTATTCGTTGAGAGCAAGATGTCTAAGGCCTGATTAGGTTAAAACAACAAGGAATGATCATTCTGTGTCCTTGGATTTAACATGACATCTGTAACAAAAGGATTAGATCAATTCACCTAAATCATTTCAAGTTTGGAACTTGAAGGGGATGATGTTATTGAATGGCTTTAAAGTCATGCGTATTAAGGGTAGTAAACCATTGTTAGGAGGTATTTACTGCTTGCATCAATCGCCTATGAATCTTGTGTAAGTGGGAGATTGTTGGATCATGTATGCCCAAGACACATAGAACATTGACGTGGTTAGTACGTCATGATCCAAGTCGGGTCATACCCAATAACAAGCTTAGCAAACACCAGTAAATACTTATTTGATGAAATGATCATGCAATTAAATATGAGAACCTAATTAGAAAATGGGTTTTCTAATTCAAAGAAATGAGAGATAGAACAAATTATGTGGATAATTTGTTCATGAATTATTATTATTTACATTGTTATTTAAATGGTTAAATAACAACAAATAATATATGTTCTTATGTTATACATTAAAAGGGTTTAATCATATAACATATCAACATCTTAATGTAATTAATTCGTTTTATATTTTAGGGTGTATAAGTTATATAATTAAAAGGTTAACTATATATATCTTATCATCTAACTAATGAACATTAATAATGTGCCTTGTGTTACATAATTAAAAGGGTTAATTATGTAACAAGTCCACTCAACTTCTAATGCGTTACAAGTATTTTAAAAATGGGTGAACTTGGGTTTTAAAAAAAGCTGAATTCGCCCCCCCTTGGACTCCCCATTTTTTCTTGAAAATACAACACTCATTAAGTGTGGTTGAGTGGTAGAGTGCAAGCATCATCCTCCAATCTCTCTCTCTCTTTTCACAAGATGAACAACTAGAGAAAAGCTCCTCCTTCTCTCGTCATTCACGGCTGAAACAAGGGGTTTTGAACCCCTTTTGGTCGTTTTCTTGGGTATTCTAATGATCCAAGATATGCTCCTTCATTGGTATGAAGTAGAAATGGTTTTCTTTCTTCCACCCATTGAAGAACTCGGCTTGAAACAAGGTTCCAGCAGCATTGTTGTTCGTTTTGGTGCTTTAAATCCTAGCAAAGATGGTGTTTTCTTAGAGGCTTGTGGGTATGGACACTTGAGGACATCTACTTTGGTGTTTTGGCCATTTAAGAGCAGCCTTTTCTTCATCTAAATCACGTTTTTAGTAGCCCTTATGGAAGGTGTTTCATTCACATTTTCAGCAACCTACAAAGGTAGTTTGTTGATGTTGTTTTGGTTATTTCCTTCTCTTGATAGCTAGTTCATACACATATGAATGATCCTTATGATTTGGGTTTGTTGAAACAAAGTTATGAACTTTTAATTTTCAGTTACAACATGATATTAATCTATTATTCCGCTGCGTTTTCTTAGTTTAAATGGTTAAACTGGTTTGATAAAGGTCAAACAAACCCATCACTGGTATCAGAGCATTGATGGGTTTTGTAGATGTTTATCAAAGACACATGAACCATTTAACATGTAAAACACAGCGGATTTTATGTTCAAAACGTGAGTTTATGTATCATATACATATATTAAATCAAAACCCAAAACAAGGATCATTTTATATGGAAGAACATACTATCATAACATATATATATCAACCACATATACTACCTTTAGAACCGTGGATTTGGAGGCTAGATGATGATGTTTGAATGTCAAAACTTCAAGGTTGTGTTGCACCCACTTGAAAAACCCTCTTCCAAGTAGATTTTCCAGCCAAGAATCCTTGCTTGAAAGCTGAAAATCAAGTTGTTTTTCAGCTCTAGAAACCGATTTCTAGAGAGAGATTTGAGAGGATTTCTTTTGCTTTGTGTGTGTGAGAGAAAGGTGTATTGGTAGAAGAGTGTTCAAGTGAATGAATGTTGCATGAACCAAGAGCTAATCAAAAGACTTCCTTTGCCCCAAGGGCCGGCCGAAGTGGGGTCCCACTAATGGGTTTCCCTCTCATTTGAATTATTTTATAAAAGTTACACTCTTGCACTCAAATTTTATAAAATTAAAACCCTTTTAATTTTATAAAATATAACACACTTTTGTTTGATATTACTTAACCAACTTAAATAATAAAACAACCAATTTCTCATGAACAAATTATCCATATAATTTTGTTCATTTACAAAAGCAATGATTTAGAAAACCCGGTTTCTATATTGGTGCTAATATTTATTTGTGTGATCTTATCAACGAATAAATATTTATCGGTGTTTGTTTGGCTTGTTATTAGGTATGACCCGACTATTGATGGGTTTTGTAGATGTTTATCAAAGACACATTAACCATTTAACATGTAAAACGCAGCGGATTTTATGTTCAAAACGTGAGTTTATGTATCATATACATATATTAAATCAAAACCCAAAACAAGGATCATTTTATATGGAAGAACATACTATCATAACATATATATATCAACCATATATACTACCTTTAGAACCGTGGATTTGGAGGCTAGATGATGACGTTTGAATGTTAAAACTTCAAGGTAGAAGTCTGTAGGATTCTGTGTGCCCAAGACACTTAGAATATTGATGCGGTTAATACGTCATGATCCAAGTCGGGTTATACCCTATAACAAGCTTTGCAAACACAACCAATTATTCAATTGATGATATGATCATGCAATTGAATAATAACACCATATTTAGAAAACAAGCTTTCTAAATAAGTTACATGTGAGATGAAACAACTTATTAGGATATGTTGTTCAAGAGTGTTACTTAGTGTTATTTAAGTTGGTTAGATAACATTAAGTGATAAAAGAGTGTATAAGTTATACAATTAAATTGTTAATTATACAACTTATAAGGGACTAGACAATTAAAATGTAGAGATTAAGTTTTGGGGGGAAATGATCTTTTGAAGATCATATTTCGGCCGCCCCTCTCTCCAATGAGGGGTCTCCTTTTCTTGTAAACTACACCTTTTAATTACTAGTCCAACACTCAAGCCTCTCTCTCTTTTCATACATGCAAGAACACAACTCAAAAACCTCTCCATCTCTCTAGAATTCTCGGATTTTCAGCAGCTTTTGGAGGGTCTTTGGAGTGCATTTTGGTGTTGTTCTCCCTAGCAAGAAAGTGTTTTTGCTTAGAGCTTTGGGTATACTAGCTTGAGGGGTCCTTCCTTGGAACCTTGGCCGAAATTTTAGCATCCAAACACTCCTTTTTGGTCGAGATTTCAGCTGGAAAAAGGTAGTTAATCACAGCTCTATGTAGCTGTGATTTTATGTATACTTTCATCATGTTCATAGCTTGTTAATCCACATAAATGATCCTTATTGTTATGGGTTTGTTTCTTTGTATATTAGTCATTATAAAACATGGATTTTCAGCCTTAAATCATGTTTTAAAATACATAAATATCCGCTGCGTTTTCTGAAATATCAAGAGGATAAAACGGTTTTATCTTTAAACAAACTCAACAATGGCATCAAGAGCCGGTTATGTGGATAACTTGCTTGTTCTAGTTCCTTAAAATCGGTTTTAATGGATTATTATCAACCTATTAGAGGCTGATTTTGGCTGATTTTGTAAACCCCAAGTCTTTCAAAGTTAAATCATCATGCTTATGATTAAACTTTGAAAGATAGCAATGTTTATTGGATGATATGTTTGATTGTTGTTTGTTTGGACAAACAAACCCACATTTTCAGTTTATGTTGGCTGAAAATTTAGGGTTTCATGGGGTTTATTTTGGTTATTGAATGATGATTGTGATTGTTCATATGATAGTGCATAACCTAGATTTGGCCTTATGTTTTAGATGATTGGAATGGTTGGATATATTCATTCAATTGGGTTGTAATTTTGTGTTTATTATTTGGGTTGTAATTATTCATTCATTTGGGTTTGCAATTAATAGATTAGGTGCATTTCTTTTATTAGAAAAAATGTATTAGGATACAATTTTGTAAAAGGAAGATGCACAAGATCAAGACCTAAAGATGGACATCAAAGACATGGAACATGAAGCATATGGATGCAAGTTCAAGTGGGAGTCGATGATGACCTCAATTTTGTGTTGGTTTCAACCCTTAGGAAAGACCTAATGACCACACTTGTGATGGCAAACAAGTATGGTTATAATAGTATCTATGGTTATGCACATATGTACATATGGTTGTTTATGTTTATGCTTGGTTGATTGTTTGTTTTTTGATTGTTTGGTTGATATTTGGATATTCAAACAAACTCATTAACAAACTTGACAAGCTGAAAATTGATGGTTCTTAAAGGTTAATAAAAGGTTATTAAAATGATTTAATGATTTTAAAGATTAAAATAGGTTTTAATCAAAGAACCATAGGGTACCTTGTATTTGAAAGCATGCAAATACAAGTACATAGAGTTTTCTAAACTAGAATTATGAAACCTCTAAACATTTAACAAACAAGATCAACACCGTCCTTTTACACAACACTTAAGTCACTTGGGAACTCTTAGTGGGATAAAGGTCACCTAACCACTTTGAGGGAACTTATGACTTAAGGTGAGAATGCAAAATTTGTAGGATAAAGGTCACCTAACCACTCATTTTGGCAAACTCACACGTGTGTGTAAGTAGGATGTCTTGATTTGCAAACCATGTTAAATGGATCACCTACAATATGGTTTCCAAATGGTGTTGATGGGATTAACGTGCCGACTTTGCATATGATGTTTAAAGTCGATCCCATACCTCTAGAAGTTGCAAATGGTTGCAATCGTCAAGCGTTGACCACCTTATTAATTTAAATAGTGGGATAAAGGTCACCTAACCACAATTTAAATGTAATGTTGGGTTCTAGATTTTAATATAAAATTGACCTTAAAAAGCATTAAATATTAAAATTAGCAATATCGAAAATACTAAAATTGATCTTTGTTAAATTTTGTAGATGGCCACCAATAATGAAAATCACGATAACTCATCCGCGTCAAACCAATCACTACGAGCGATCCTCCAAAAGGAATGTCTAAATCATAACAACTTTATTGATTGGTATCGAAACTTGAGAATTGTTCTCAAGCAAGAGAGAAGATCATATGTTTTAGACGACCCTATCCCCGATCAACCTAGCGAGGATGATGAGGAGGCCTTTAACGATTGGCTGAAATACACTGAGGACTCCGTCCAAGTGTCTTGTCTCATGCTAGCGAGCATGACTCTGGATCTCCAAAAGGAGTATGAACATCACGGAGCTTACGACATGATAACCCAGCTGAAGGAACCGTTCCAACAGCAAGCAAGGGTTGAGCGGTTTGAAACGGTTCGAGCACTCCATGCATGTCGTATGGACGACAACCAATCTATTTCATCTTATGTACTTAAGATGAAAAGTCATATTGACCGCCTCGAGAGGCTAAATTGTCCTGTCTCGAAAGAGTTCGCCACGGATTTGATCCTAAATGGCCTAACCAAGAAGTTCGAGACATTCGTGTTGAACTACAACATGAATGCATGGGACAAAAGCATTAGTGAGCTTCACTCAATTCTCAAAACGGCCGAGGCGGCCATGGGTAAAAGGGTTTTACCCGTTCTCACCATCAATGAAGGTGGGAACAACAAGAGGCCTCATCCCGCGCCCAAGGCAAAGGTTGCCAAGGGTAAGGGACCTGTTTGGGGAAAAGGGAAAGGGGTGGTAAGGGTACCACCCAAACCACAAGAGAAGAAGCAAAAGGTTGCTACTAATGACCCATGCTTTAAGTGTGGGGAGATAGGACATTGGGCAAGGAATTGTCCTGTCCATCTCCAAGAGTTGAAAGCCAAGAGGGATGCCAGGCAGACCTCAGGTACAATATATATGATTCATATTGATCTTAATGTTACATCTTCTAACACATGGGTATTGGATACCGGATGTGGAACTCACATTTGCAATTTGTTGCAGGGGTTCACAAGAAGTAGGGACTTCAAACAAGGGATGTTAGCCTCTTCATGGGCAATGGAACTAAAGTCTTAGTTGAAGCTCGTGGAGACTACATCCTAAGACTTCCAAGTGGTTTGGAAGTTATTTTGAAGAATGTTTTGTATGCTCCTAGTTTGACTAGGAACATTATTCCTGTATCCCAATTAAGACATTATGATTATGTATTATCCTTTATTGAAAATGATATTCATGTTTCTTTAAATGGTATGTTCTATTTTAAAGCTATTCCAATTAATGGTATTTATGAATTGGTTCATGAAAATACTTTAAATAGTTCATTGTACCAAACTAACACCAAGAAACTCAAGTTGGACTTGAGTGATACCTATCTTTGGCATTGTCGTCTTGGTCATATAAACAAGAAACGTTTACAAACACTTCAAAAGAATGGTCTTTTAAAAACAAATGAATACGATTCATTTGATGTTTGTGAATCTTGTTTACAAGGTAAGATGACTAAGGCACCCTTTAATGGAACTACCGAAAGGGCAAAAGATTTATTAGGAATCATACATTCGGATGTATGTGGTCCTTTTAAGCCAATGACTAGGAATGGTGAAAGAAACTTCATTACCTTTACCGACGACTATAGTCGCTATGGATATGTGTACTTATTAAGGCACAAGGATGAAGCTTTTGAAATGTTCAAAATCTTCAAGAATAAAGTAGAAAATCAACTCAATAAGTCAACTAAAATTCTCCGTACCGATAGAGGAGGTGAATACCTAAGTGATGTTTTTCAAGATCATCTTAGGAGCTGTGGGATTGTCTCACAACTCACTCCACCTGGAACACCACAACATAATGGTGTGTCTGAGAGGAGGAATCGAACCTTATTGGATATGGTCCGATCTATGATGGCTATAAGCACATTACCTCTATCATTTTGGGGTTTCGCTTTGCTCTCCGCGGCCCGTATTCTAAATATGGCCCCAACCAAAAAGGTAGAAAGGACACCTTTTGAGATATGGCATGGAAGAGTTCCATCCCTATCATACTTAAGAGTTTGGGGATGTGAGGCTTATGTTAAGACTCCCACCCTAAACAAATTGGAAGTCCGATCCACCAAGTGTATCTTTGTTGGATATCCTAGAGATTCTATGGGATATTATTTCTATGATCCACTAGAACAAAAGGTGTTTGTTGCCAGAAAGGGTGAGTTCTTAGAAGCAAAGTTCCTTATTGAAGGAGCTAGCAGTAGAACAGTGGATCTTGAGGAGGATCAAGAACCACAACCCGATGCACGTTTGGTTGAAACTAGCACTCAACATGAGGATGTTGAGGATGATCAAGGGGTTGATCAATACACACAAAACGTTCGCAGAAGTGGTAGAACTAGTAATCCACCTGAAAGATATGGATTTTTCATGGATGGATGCTATGTGGTAGATTCAGATGAACCGACCACATACCATAATGCAATGTCCAATTCGGATTGTGACAAATGGCTAGAAGCCATGAACGTTGAGATGCAATCCATGTATGACAATCAAGTTTGGGAACTTGTTGTACCACCTCTTAATTCCAAGATAGTTGGAAGTAAGTGGGTTTTCAAGAAGAAAACCGATATGCATGAAAACTTGGATACTTATAAAGCTAGACTTGTAGCAAAGGGTTTCACTCAAACTCAAGGGGTTGATTATGATGAAACCTTCTCACCTGTTGCGATGCTAAAGTCTATAAGGATATTGTTTGCCATAGCTGCTCATTATGATTATGAGATTTGGGAAATGGATGTCAAAACCGCTTTCCTAAATGGATATCTTGAGGAAGATGTCTATATGGTTCAGCCTGAAGGTTTTGTCGATCCAAAACATCCTAATAAAGTATGCAAGTTAAAGAAATCAATCTATGGATTGAAACAAGCATCGAGAAGCTGGAATCACCGTTTTGATGAGGAGGTAAAGAAATTTGGCTTCATCAAAAACTCTGATGAGGCTTGTGTGTATAAGAAGGCTAGTGGGAGCAAAATAACTTTCCTAGTATTGTATGTTGATGACATACTACTATTTGGAAATGACATTCCAACCTTAGAAGGTGTAAAAACCTGGCTTGGAAGTTGTTTTTCCATTAAGGATCTTGGTGAGGCCGCCTATATTCTGGGAATAAAGATCTATAGGGATAGATCAAGGCGGTTGATTGGTTTAAATCAAAGTGCATATATTGATAAAATCTTGAAAAGGTTCAAGATGGAAAACTCTAAGAAAGGTACCATACCTATTCAAAGAGGAACGATGTTGAGTACGACTCAATGTCCAAGCTCAAAGGATGAGCAGGATAAAATGAAGGGAATCCCATACGCATCTGCTATTGGATCCATCATGTATGCAATGATATGCACTCGACCGGACGTGTCATGCGCCTTAAGCATGACAAGCCGTTACCAGCAAAATCCTAGAAACAGTCATTGGATGACTGTTAAGAACATACTTAAGTACCTAAGGAGGACAAGAGATATGTTCCTAATCTATGGATCTGGTGACGAGGAACTCGTTGTAAAAGGTTACACGGATGCGAGTTTCCAAACCGATCGTGATGATTCTCGGTCACAATCGGGATACATCTTCATTCTGAATGGAGGAGCGGTCTCTTGGAAGAGCTCCAAGCAGGATGTGGTGGCTCTATCAACTACAGAATCAGAATACGTCACCGCCTCATTAGCAGCTCAAGAAGCTGCATGGTTGAAGAAATTCATTGCCGATCTAGGGGTTGTCCCTTCCATTCAGGACCCCCTAGAGATCTTTTGTGATAACGAGGGTGCGATTCCTCAAATCAAGGAACCCCGTGCTCATCAAAAGACTAGGCACATTGAGCGGAGATTCAACTACATACGAGATGAAGTTGAAAAGGGAAAGATATGTATTCGCAAAGTTCACACGGATCAAAACATTGCGGATCCTCTCACGAAGCTCCTTGAAAAGGCAAAGCATGAAGGTCATACTTGTGCCATGGGACTTCGATATTCTAGTGATTGGATTTGATCTGTAAATTTTGTATTTGGATATATGGGACTCTTTATTATTTGAATGAAATTATTTGGTTATAATCTTTCAATTAATGTTCTAATTTAGCATGTTTAATCCATGAGTAAATTGTTTACTCTAAAAGTCCGTAGTCATTCCGACTTGTGGGAACAAGTTTGAAGGTAAGACTATTATGAATTTGGATTGGTTGATATTCATAAGGATGAATATAGAGCAATGGGTTGCTACCAAGGTTCATAGATATTTGTGGGATACAAATATTGGACTAACCCGCATCTCAAATTTTACTACATGGAATCTTATTGATTGATCATAAGTAAATTTGAGTAAAGGTAAATATCATTTGGTATCCTCTGACCTGAGATACATATTGGGTTTTGATATTCACCAAGTATTATACCTTGAGCAAATTCTTCACTGTCCTGAAATAGTGGACAGTACATAAGGGTATGTTCAGGTATGACACGAGGTGTTTGTGAGAAACGTATGTAGTCAAGATGGAATTTGTTCCTCTTATTCGTTGAGAGTTAGATGTCTAAGGCCTGATAAGTTAAATCAACAAGAAATGATCATTCTGTGTTCTTGGATTTAACATGACATCTGTAACAAAAGGATTGATGATTGATTCACCTAAATCATTTCAAGTAGGGTACTTGAAAGGGATGATGTTATTGAATGGCTATAAGTCATGCGTATTAAGGGTAGTAAACCGTTGTTAGGCGGTATTTATTGCTTGCATCAATCCTCTATGAATCTTGGGCAAGTGGGAGATTGTAAGATTCTGTGTGCCCAAGACACTTAGAATATTGATGCGGTTAGTACGTCATGATCCAAGTCGGGTTATACCCTATAACAAGCTTTGCAAACACAACCAATTATTCAATTGATGATATGATCATGCAATTGAATAATAACACCATATTTAGAAAACAAGCTTTCTAAATAAGTTGCATGTGAGATGAAACAACTTATTAGGATATGTTGTTCAAGAGTGTTACTTAGTGTTATTTAAGTTGGTTAGATAACATTAGTGATAAAAGGGTGTATAAGTTATACAATTAAATTGTTAATTGTACAACTTATAAGGGACTAGACAATTAAAATGTAGAGATTAAGTTTTGGGGGGAAATGATCTTTTGAAGATCATATTTCAGCCGCCCCTCTCTCCAATGAGGGGTCTCCTTTTCTTGTAAACTACACCTTTTAATTACTAGTCCAACACTCAAGCCTCTCTCTCTCTTTTCATACATGCAAGAACACAACTCAAAAACCTCTCCATCTCTCTAGAATTCTCGGATTTTCAGCAGCTTTTGGAGGGTCTTTGGAGTGCATTTTGGTGTTGTTCTCCCTAGCAAGAAAGTGTTTTTGCTTAGAGCTTTGGGTATACTAGCTTGAGGGGTCCTTCCTTGGAACCTTGGCCGAAATTTTAGCATCCAAACACTCCTTTTTGGTCGAGATTTCAGCTGGAAAAAGGTAGTTAATCACAGCTCTATGTAGCTGTGATTTTATGTATACTTTCATCATGTTCATAGCTTGTTAATCCACATAAATGATCCTTATTGTTATGGGTTTGTTTCTTTGTATATTAGTCATTATAAAACATGGATTTTCAGCCTTAAATCATGTTTTAAAATACATAAATATCCGCTGTGTTTTCTGAAATATCAAGAGGATAAAACGGTTTTATCTTTAAACAAACTCAACAAAGTCCTCAAGAGATGATACCCCAAGCTTCCTTCAAACACCCACTTGCTAGGTTGTGTTGCACCCACTTGAAAAACCCTCTTCCAAGTCGATTTTCCAGCCAAGAATCCTTGCTTGAAAGCTGAAAATCAAGTTGTTTTCAGCTCTAGAAACTGCTTTCTAGAGAGAGATTTGAGAGGATTTCTTTTGCTTTGTGTGTGTGAGAGAAAGTTGTATTGGTAGAAGAGTGTTCAATCAAATGAATGTTGCATGAACCAAGAGCTAATCCAAAGACTTCCTTTGCACAAAGGGGCAGCCGAAGTTGGGTCCCACTAATGGGTTTCCCTCTCATTTGAATTATTTTATAAAAGTTACACTCTTGCACTCTAATTTTATAAAATTAAAACCGTTTTAATTTTATAAAATATAACACACTTTTGTTTGATATTACTTAACCAACTTAAATAATAAAACAACCAATTTCTCATGAACAAATTATCCATATAATTTTGTTCATTTACAAAAGCAGTGATTTAGAAAACCCGGTTTCTATATTGGTGCTAATATTTATTTGTGTGATCTTATCAACGAATAAATATTTATCGGTGTTTGTTTGGCTTGTTATTGGGTATGACCCGACTTGGATCATATCACATTAGCCACATCAATTTAATATGTATCTTGGGCAGATCAATTCTTTCAATCTCCCACTTGCACAAGATTTATAGAAGATTGATGCAAGCAGCAAATAACGCCTAGCAACGGTTTGCTACCCCTAATGTATATGACTAAGTGCCATTCAATAACATAATCCTTTTCAAGTACCTTACTTGAATACGATTCAGGTGAATCAATCATTTATCCATTTGTTACAGATGTCATGTTAAATCCCAGAGACACAGAATTGTCATTCTCCGCTGATTTAAATTTAACAGGCCTTAGACATCTAACTCTCAACGAATAAGAGGAACAAATTCCATCTTGACTACATACGTCTCTCACAATCACCTTATATCATACCTGAACTCAGCCTTATGTACTGCCAATCTTTCAGAACAGCAAAGTACTAAGTCAAAGTACAATACTTGGTGAATATCAAGACCCAATATGTATCTCAGGTCTGAGGATACAATGATATTCGCCTTTACGCAATATCTCTTATGACTAATCACAAAGATTCCATGCAGAAATAATTGATAGCGGGTCGGTCCAATATCTATATCTCATAGATATCAATGAATCTTGGTAGCAACCTCTTGCTCTATATTCATACCTTATGAATATCAACCAATCCAAGTTTATTATAGTCTTACATTCATATTTGTTCCCACAAGTATGATCGACTACAGACGTTTAGAATAACTTACTTATTCACGAATTTAAACATGCTAAAATTGAAGAACAAATGAAAATTATAACCATATAATTAAGTCAAATAATATAAGTTCCAATATCCAAATACAAAACTTGATCAAGTCCAATCACTAGAATATCGAATTCCTAAGGCACAAGTATGACTTTCATGCTTTGATCTATCTAGGAGCTTCGTGAATGGATCCTTAATGTTTTGATCGGTATGAACTTTGCGAATACATATATTTCCTTTTTCAACATCATCCCTTATGTAGTTGAATCTCCATTCAATGTGCCGAGTCTTTTGATGAGCACGAGGTTCCTTGATCTGAGCAATCGCACCCTCGTTGTCACAAAAGATCTCTAGGGGGTCTTGAATGGTAGCAACGACCCCTAGATCAGCAATGAACTTCCTAAGCCATGCAGCTTCTTGAGATGCCAATGAAGCAACGATATTCTGATTCTGTTGTAGATAGTGCCACTACGTCTTGCTTTAAGCTCTTCCAAGAGACCGCTCCTCCATTCATAATAAAGACATATTTCGATTGTGATCGAGAATCATCTCGATCAGTTTGGAAACTCGCATCCGTGTGACCCTTTACAACGAGCTCCTCCTCACCAGATCCATATATTAAGAACATATCCTTAGTGTTTCTAAGGTATTTCAAAATACTCTTAACAGCCATTCAATGACTATTACCAGGATTCTGCTGATATCTACTTGTCATGCTTAGTGCACATGACACGTCCGGCCTAGTACATATCATTGCATACATGATGGATCCTATAGCAGATGCATATGGGACTCCATTCATTCTTTCTTGTTCAACCTTTGAACTAGGGCATTGAGATTAGCTCAATATAGTCCCCTTTTGAATAGGTACCAAATCTTTCTTAGAATTCTCCATCTTGAACCTTTTCAAGATCTTTCAATGTATGCACTTTGGTTTAAACCTATCAGCCATCTAGATCTATCTCTATAGATCTTTATTCCAAAATATAGGCGGCTTCACTAAGATCCTTAATGGAAAAACAGCCTCCAAGCCAGGCTTTTACACCTTTCAAGGTTGGAATGTCGTTTCCAAGTAGTAAAATGTCATCGACATATAATACAAGGAAAGTGAGTGTGCTCCCACTAACTTTCTTATATACACAAGCTTCATCAGTGTTTTTGATGAAGCGAAATTTCTTTACCTCCTCATCAAAATGGTGATTCCAACTTCTTGATGCTTGTTTCAATCCATAGATTGATTTCTTTAACTTGTATACCTTGTTAGGATGTTTTGGGTCGACAAAACCTTCAGGCTGTTTCATATGGACATCTTCCTCAAGATATCCATTAAGGAAAGCAGTTTTGACATCCATTTGCCAAATCTCATAGTCATAATATGCTGCTATGGCAAACAATATACTGATAGACTTTAAAATTGCCACAGGCGAAAAGGTTTCATCATAATCAACCCCTTGAGTTTGAGTGAAACCTTTTGCTACAAGTCTAGCTTCATAGGTATCCAAGTTTCCATGCATGTCAGTTTTCTTCTTGAAAATCCACTTACTTCCAACTATCTTGGACTTAAGAGGTGGTGTAACCATTCCTAAACTTGGTTATCATACATGGATTGCATCTCAACGTTCATGGCTTCTTGCCATTTGTCAAAATCAAGTTTTGACATTGCATCATGGTATGTGGTTGGTTCATCCGAATCTACCACATAGCATCCATCCATGAAAAATCCATATCTCTCAGGAGGGACACTAATTCTACCAGATCTGTGAACGTTTTATGTATTTTGATCATCCATATGATCATTCTCAACATCCTCATGTTGATTGCTAGTATCAACCAATTGTGTATCGTCTTGTGAATCTTGAACCTCTTCAAGTTCCACTTTTCTTCCACTTGTTCCTTCCGAAAAAAACTTAGTCTCCGAGAACTCTGGCTTTTGAGTAATAAACACTTTCTGCTCTGTCGGATCATAGAAATAATATCCAATACAGTCTCTAGGATATCCAATGAAGATACACTTTGTGGATCGGGCTTCCAGTTTGTTTTAAGCGTATTGCTTAGGATAAGCCTCACACTCCCAAACTTTTAAATATGACAATGATGGAACCCTTCCATGCCATACTTCAAAAGGTGTCCTTTCCACTTTCTTGGTTGGGGCCATATTTAATATACGGGCCGCGAAGAGCAACGCGAAACCCCAAAATGATAGAGGTAGCGTACTTCTAGCCATCATAGATCGAACCATATCCAATAGAGTCTGATTCCTCCTCTCAGACACACCATTATGTTGTGGTGTTCCAGGTGGAGTAAGTTGTGAGCCAATCCAACAACTTCTAAGATACTCTTGAAATTCACTACATAGGTATTCACCTCCTCTATCTGTACGAAGAATCTTGACCGTTTGTTGAGTTGATTTTCTACTTCATTCTTGAAGATTTTGAACATTTCAAAAGATTCATGTTTGTGTCTTAACAAGTACACATACCCATAACGACTATAGTCACATAAAGGTAATGAAGTATCTTTCACCATTCCTAGTTATTGGTTTAAAAGGTCCACATACATCCGAATGTATGATCCCTAATAAATCCTTTGCTCTTTCATTTGTCCCACTAAAAGGGGCCTTTGTCATTTTACCTTGTAAACAAGACTTGCATACATCAATGGCATCAAGAGCCGGATTATATGGATACATGCTTCAAACATGAAATTTTCGGGTCCTTTTCTTTATAAAAGTGGGCTGGAAATTTCTGTAAATGGAAGTCCCTTTGTTTTTCAAGATGTTACTTTATATGCATGTAAGGATCTTGAAAAATATAAATCATGTGATGGTTTGTTTGTTTGGACAAAACCCACTTGTTCTTGGTTTATGTTGGCCAAGAACTTGGGTTTAAAAGGGGCTGTCAAAATCGATAGGTATATACATATTTGGATGTGTTTTAAGTGCATAAAACCTAGCCATGACCTTGTGTTTGATTATTTGTGGTTGTGATTCATTTGAATGTAATAAAGGGTATGTAATTTATTTATTTCATTTGGTATGTAATAAGTAGATTAGCTTGCACTTTATTTTACTATTAAAATGTATTAGGACTTTTTCTATGTAATAAGTATTTTTGGGGCTGATTTGTAAGATAAAGAAGGTGCCTAAAGATGGTGGTGGAATCACAACACAAAAGGCATACTTGAAGCATTTGGATGCAAGTTCAAGTGGGAGTTCATCAACACAACAATGTGTCATGTTTTACCCTAGGAATGACCACTTGACACACTTGTTATGGCAAGCAAGTATGATAAAAAATAGTTGGCTATGGTTGTGCACTTATTTTTTATGTTTGGTTGATTATTTGGTTGTTTGGTTGTGTTTAATATTTTAGTTGAAAATAGATAAACTAGTTAAACAACTATGATAAATCAAGCATATAAATGGTTCTTTATAATCATTAAAGGAATTAATAAAATGTGCTTATTAAGGGTTAATGATTTAATAAAAATGGGTTTTATTAAAAGGAACCTTGAAAATAGTTTCTCAAATAATACCATGCATTTGAATGCATACAAGTTGTATGGTATAAAAGGCCTTTTCTAATAACTAGAATTTTAGAAACTACAAAAACTCTTTTAAACAAGTTTAACACCATCCTTTTAAACAACACTCCATTCACTTGTAACTTATTTATGGGATAAAGGTCACCTAACCATAAATATAGAAACTTGTGATATTGAGGTGAAATTACCATATTTGTGGGATAAAGGTCACCTAACCACCTATATTTGTAAAATCACACGTGTGTCTAAGTAGAACGACTTGATTTGGAAATCATGCATTAGGATCACCGAAGCATGACGTACTGTCACACCCCGGGCCCAAGGAGGGTGGGACATCACAGACTAGCAACAATGTGGCAGCGGAAACAGACCATCATAAGAGCACACAAGTAGAGAAAATCACATGGCATTATAATAACTAAAATAAAATCCGAGACTAAATGGCTTAGCCTGGTTACATCCATTGTTTCATGTCAAAAGTACAAAATTAGAATATCATTCATTACAAATTATTCAAATGTTCTAAGCAGAGCTTATAATGCCATGATGTCAGGGTACTAGGTCATCCAAGCATCTTCCAAAACAAGCTAGGCTTCCATCAAATGTTACCTGAAACATGCTCAAAAAGAATTATGTGTCAACTAAAAAGTTGGTGAGTTCAAGTGGTTTTAGTTTCAGAAATAAAAGTTAAAGGGACTCATAAAGCCCACAAATTTATAGTTCTTGTATCTATTAAGTTGTTGTGGGTCACAATCAACCCTGCACTCTGCCCCGGCTTGCCTCTTCTAAAGTTGTGTTGAACCGATTAACCCCAAAGGGGAGAACTGTGACATCCGTCACCGAAGGCCCGTCATTTAACGAGTTCGGTCAACTTTTGTTGTTGGACATCCCTCATCTTGATAAACCATCTATGTGAACACTACGCTTATTTGTTTGCTTGGTTAACCTTATGCGTATGCCATCGTAGCTTAAATCGCCATCATCTTGAAGCATTATCTAAGATTGTCTCGTTAACACTAAACGCGTCATTTTTATATTAAAATAATTGTCATGAATAAAAT
The DNA here is from genome assembly GCA_024085815.1 of Flaveria linearis. Classification (NCBI taxonomy): domain Eukaryota; kingdom Viridiplantae; phylum Streptophyta; class Magnoliopsida; order Asterales; family Asteraceae; genus Flaveria; species Flaveria linearis. Next base: position 63,087,368 of record CM044005.1, read on the forward strand.
CATTTTTAACTTATAAATAACATTAACAACATTTTATCATCAATAAAACAAGACTAATAAATAACGTTTTCAACCGAAACAAATTTAGGAACTCGGGGCAAAAGTGCAGGGACTAAAAGTGACATTTTGCAAACTTGGAATGGGTATAAAAACCCCATTCCCAGCCATTTTCACCATCTCCTTCTTCATTTCTTCATCTTTCTCCTCTTCACTTCTTCACCATTCTAGCACCAAAACCTCTCGTTTTCTCGCGTTTCCACCGTCAAATCTTGAGTGTCATCGTGTGTACTCGTTCCTAGCAGGTAGATAACCTCGCTTACCTCGTTTATTGCTCGATTTAGCTGCTGCGTTTTCTAGGGTTTCGGGTGCTCGGGTTCATCCGAGCACACGAGGTCGTGTGTGCTAGCATGTTGTGTTTTTGAGTGTGCTTCTTGTCTAGACATGTTAGGATATGGATTCTGGAGGTTCTTGGTGTGTTAAACCCACGCCCGAAGCAGCTGGACGCTGCTTGAAATCTCAGCAGCCGCGATCTGCTGTGCAGGGCGACTGGGCCATTCGGCCGACTGAGCCGTGCGACTGGGGTGCGTCGTGCAACTGGGTTAGGCGTATGAGTGTGTCACGCGACTGAGCTGTGCGGTTGGGCAAATCGTACGACAAAGTCATGCGTATGGGTCCGTGCGAATGAATGTGTTTGCGAATGAGTCTATGCGAGTGAGTATGCGTGCGATTGAGTCAGTGTGAATGAGATTGTGTGCGATTGTGCGTGAGTCGTACGACTGAAAGTCCAGTCGCACGAATGAATGTTCAATTGCACGAATGAAGCTGATTCGTGCGAATGAAGGTTCAATCGTGTGTATGGAGGTTGAGTCATATGATTGGGTCTTGCATGGTACGACTGAATGCTTAGTAGCATGAATGAAGGTTCAATCGTATGAATGAAGCTGATTCGTACGACTGAAGGTCCATTCGTACGAAGGAAGGGTTGAGTCGTGCGTCCGGTCCTGTTGTATGACTGATGATGATGTGTGTGTGTATGGATCCCCTTTTTGGAGATCATACGACGATAAGGTAACATTAATAAAGTGTCATAGCTTGACCACAAAGATTAAAGTCAACGCTATCAATAGGCACATACTATTTAAAATAACCTAGTCTGATACATGCATGCCTGCTTGTGTGTGTACTACCCACGACCGAACCGAAACTGCCCGAATCTATTGCAATCATCTTATGCTTTATGCTTATTATTAATGCTTGTCAGTAACTGTCAATAGGTGTTTGACTGTTCATAGCATCCTACCGTTAGGAACATTCATCATACGTGCCTATCATCTGTTCAGTGAGTTTTGTGGCCCCGTTTTACTCTCATAAAACCTTTTCAAATATTTTCAACTTGGGGGAAAAGAATGCTCACCTATTTAACTTGATCTCAGGCACCTTCCCTATTGGAAGTTGACTGCTACTCTATGAGTATCTTAACTTGCTTATCTTGTGATTGCTGCTATGTGACTTGAACTATGTGCTATGTTACCCCTATGTCTGACTTAGGGGTGTCAACCTACTATGCAATACTACTTGGTGTTATGTGTTAATTGATGCTATCTGTGGATGCCATTGACCCTGGATGCTCTCGGCTATGTGGTTCTTCAGTGTGGTTCTTCTGTGTGGTTCTTCTAAGCCGATCATCCACTACAACCATTAATCCCGGTAATTGGGACCTAAGGATTGGTTTGGTTGTAACCCAAACGTATGCACTATGTGGATCTTGCTACGTCACCTTAAACTTATTATGCTATGGAAAACCTTTTTACATAACCATTAATCCCGGTAATGGGACCTAAGGATTGGCTTGGTTATAAACTATACGTATGCGCTGTGTAGATCTTGCTACGTCTTAATAAACTATTTATGATTTGGAAATGTTTTCTTTACAGCCATCAATTCCCATGTGGAACCGATGACTACGTTTGGCTGTAGCTATTTATAACTGGGAAAACCGCCTATACATAAGTGTAGTTGCGATGACCCCTATTAAATTTACTGTTTTCATCATTAATATTTTCATTACTTAAAACCTGCGAAGCTCACCAACAACTATGTTGACCATTTTGAGCATTTCTTTTCAGGTGATTAGGGTAATTGAAGATCTAGGAATGCTGCCTTTTAGAGGAGACCCTAGGATGCATATTGTAATTATTACCCTTGTAAAGCTTGAACATGTTCTTTGTACACTTGTTCCCGGGTTGTGGGAATTTACATTACCAGTTACTCCTTAATGCTTATGTGATCCTTTATGTTATGTTTATGGCTATGCTGTTGTGAACTTGATTATACACGACACAAGTCTCTAATTGTGTTCGGGTGTCGTCATGACACGCTTGTCATCATATTATTATTGCTACTCTATTGTATACCATGTGTTATGACGATCCCGTCTAGCTCGCATTCCCCGTGTTTCCGCTATCAGCGGGGGTGTGACAGACTGGTATCAGAGCCATTGGTTATAGAGAATTAGGCAATTACACTTGACCTAGACTATAACCTAGGAACCTTCATGTAGATTTGCATGCTTAAGCTTGTGTGCATTTATATATCTCGTGTATGTGTTCCTCCTTACATGTTTGGTTATCCTTCTGTTTTGTGATCTTTCACTTTGTGCTTGAGCCCTTGTACTCGTCCCTTATGGGATGCTTTCCATTAGATCTTCCGTTCCCTCTGCGCGCCAAGTTATCATAACCAAATTCGGGTATTGAGACCCTAAGAGATCGTCACAGATCATACATTGCGCTTGACCTCAGTTACTGAGACCGACCCGAGGAGGCTATGTCTGAGTCCTTTCAAGGACGCGAGATAGACAACCTCCGCTAGACTATACGTGATTACATGTTTAGGCTCTCAGTTGACTTAGTGGATTATTATGGATATGATGTGAAGGAAGGTCGGATGTCATGTAACCGGATTAGGCATCATTCTCGGTACATCGTGGGTGTGGTGGGAACGCTGTGGGGAACCCTATATATAAACATCACCGATATATCGAGAATATGCCTGAAATGGGCTGCATGGTGATCTTGACTGACCGGAGCATGAAACGTTGGAACTTGATAAGTGGAGTACTTGTGCATCTTAAGGTGACTAAAGCTTATTTGTTGTCTCTTGTATGAATAGAACATGCTGCCTCGAAGATCTACCCGTAGCAATAGTAGCGGAAGTGAAGCCCCGAGGAGCAGAGGCAGAGGTAGGGGTAGACCTCCAATAGCAAACGAAGGCCATTCTGGCAATACGCAAGGGACTGGAAACGTTGATATGGCAGCTTTAATTGCTCAACAATTGACTGCCCTGATTCCAACTATCATGGCTCAGGTGAGCGACGCACTGCAACAGCAAAACCACCCCCACGGGGATGGTGGTAATGACAACGAGGATAACGGGAACCTGAATGGAACGAAAGCAATCAGGAGACCGGGACTGGTAGTACGGTAGGTAATGAAACTGGGGATGCTAATGCCAAGCGGGGCTGTTCTTACAAGGAATTTGTGGCCTGTAAGCTCCGGGAATTCGATGGCAAGGGTGGGGCGATAGCCCTGACTAGATGGCTTGAGAAGATGGAGGCTGTGATCGACATCAGCGAATGCCTTGACAGCCAACGGATAAAGTATGTTACGTGCTCATTAAAGGGCAGAGCACTAACCTGGTGGAACACCCAGGTTCAGGCTAGAGGAAGAGAAGCTGCAATGCAAATGACATGGGATGAGTTTAAAGCCCTAATCACTGAGGAATACTGCCCTCTCAATGAGATGCAAAAGCTTGAGCATGAGTTCTGGAATCATGCTATGGTGGGGGCAGGGCACGCAACTTATACTGACCGATTCCATGAGCTAGCTAGACTAGTTCCACACCTAGTCACTTCGGAATCCAAGAGGATTGAAAGGTACATTTGGGGACTCGCGCCTCAAATCCAGGCAATGGTAACTACAGCTGCTCCTCCTACAATTCATAGCGCAATTCTGAAAGCTGGCGCTCTCACTGATGAGATGATAAGGACAGGGGTATTGGGTAAGGGGGCAGAGAAAAGGAAGGAAGCTGGGGAAACGAGCCGGTCCAGTACCAGAAAGTTTGATAAGAGGGCCAAAATGACCAGAAACTTTGTGGCCGTGACTCAGGGGAAGAAGGAATATGTTGGGCCGCACCCGAGATGTGACAGGTGCAATCTACATCATCCTCCAGCAACGCCGTGCTGGGTGTGTTTGAACTGTAGACGCCCGGGGCATCAAGCAAGAGACTACAGAATAGCACCAAACCTGGTGGCACCCATCAACGCGGTTAACCCTGCCGGGAATGCCAGGGCATGCTACGAGTGTGGAGGACTCGATCACTTCAGAAACATGTGCCCCTGACTGAATAGGGCACCGGGTCGCCAGGGAAACAACCAGCAACAGATAATGGCCATAGCGGGTGCTCAAGGCCAAGGAAACCAGGGTAATGCTGCACGGGGTCGTGCCTTCGTCATTGGAGCTAATGATGCCCGTCAGGATCCGAACGTTGTCACGGGTACGCAGTTACTCAATAACCACTTCGCATCTGTACTGTTTGATACTGGGCCAGACAATAGTTTTATATCATCTGAGTTTGTGCAAATGCTTGATTTGAGTGCCAGTAGACTAGAAACTAGTTACTCCGTAAAAATGGCAAATGGTAGGGTTGAACAGGCAGATGAAATTATCAAGGACTGCACCCTAATGTTGGAAGGCCAGATCTTCACATAGATTTGATACCTTTTGAGTTGGGGAGCTTTGACGTAATAGTGGGAATGGATTGGTTGTCAAAGCATGGAGCCGAGATTGTTTGCCGAGATAAAGTAGTGCAGATTCCCATGTCAGACGGGAAAGTACTCAGAATACAAGGAGAGCGACCGGGAAAGAACTTGAAGCTTATATCCTGCATGAAAGGACGCTGAAGTTTACGGAAGCAGTGTTACACTAATCTGGCTCACATAGTAGAAAAGAAAGAAGAAGAGACAAAATTGGCAGACATTCCGATTGTACGGGATTATCCGGAGGTGTTCCCTGATGATTTGTCTGGATTGCCTCCTCCACGACAGGTGGAATTCCATATAGAGCTGATTCCTGGAGCTACACCGATAGCAAAGACACCATATCGGTTAGCACCCTCCGAGATGCAAGAGTTGTCCACCCAACTACAGGAACTACTGGAGAAGGGTTTCATTCGACCGAGTCATTCACCATGGGGAGCACCGGTGTTATTTGTCAAGAAGAAGGATTGGTCGTTCCGCATGTGTATCGACTACAAGGAATTAAACAAACTAACCGTGAAGAATCGGTATCCTCTCCCTAGAATCGACGACCTGTTTGATCAGTTGCAAGGAGCCTCGTATTTTTCTAAGATCGACCTTCGATCTGGATATCATCAGCTAAGAGTATTTGAGGATGATATTCCGAAAACAGCATTTAGAACTCGTTACGGGCACTATGAGTTCTTGGTCATGCCGTTTGGGTTGACCAACGCACCAGCTGTTTTTATGGACCTGATGAATCGGGTGTGCAAGCCTTACCTTGATAAGTTCGTGATCGTGTTCATAGACGACATACTTATCTACTCTCGTTCGAAAGAGGATCACGAAGAACACCTTCGAGCAATTCTGGAACTGTTGCGGGAAGAGAAACTTTTCGCCAAATTCTCGAAGTGTGAATCCTGGCTTCAAGAAGTGAAGTTTTTGGGTCATGTGGTTAACAAAGATGGAATTCATGTGGATCCCGGCAAGATTGAAGCTGTGAAGAAATGGAATACACCCCAGACACCTTCAGAGATACGGCAGTTCTTAGGATTGGCCGGATACTATCGTCGCTTCATTGACAATTTCTCAAAGATTGCCCAACCGTTAACCTTGTTGACTCAGAAAGACAAGAAGTTCGATTAGGGGAAAGCACAAGAACAGGCGTTCCAAACACTGAAGGAGAAGTTGTGCAACGCACCGATATTGTCCCTCCCAGACGAGACCGATGATTTTGTGGTGTACTGTGATGCTTCACATCAAGGTTTGGGTTGTGTACTAATGCAGAAAGATAAGGTAATTGCTTACGCTTCGCGATAACTCAAGGTGCATGAAAAGAACTACACGACTCACGATTTGGAGTTGGGCGCCGTAGTGTTTGCACTCAAGATATGGAGGCATTATCTCTATGGAACCAAATGCATCATCTACACAGACCATAAGAGCCTTCAACACATCATGAATCAGAAAGAACTTAACATGCGACAGCGACGCTGGGTAGAGCTACTTAGCGACTATGATTATGAAATCCGGTATCATCTGGGGAAAGCTAACGTGGTGGCTGATGCTTTAAGCAGCAAAGAACGCGTGAAAGCATTACGCACTCGAGCGCTAGGTTTGACTATTCAAACTAATCTAAAGGCTCAGATTCAAATTGCACAAAACGAGGCATTGAAAGAAGAAAACCTTGCGGGGGAAGAATTACGAGGGTTGGATAAACAAATGACTCGCAAGGATGACGGCGTACATTACTTCATAGATCGTATATGGTCCCCAGATGGGGAGGTGTACGTACACTAGTCTTGGATGAAGCACACAAAACTCGATACTCTATTCATCCTGGTGCAGACAAGATGTACCACGATCTGAAAGAGCTGTACTGGTGGCAAGGTATGAAGAAAGATGTGGTTATATACGTGAGCAAATGCTTGACTTGTTCAAAGGTCAAGGCTGAACACCAGAAACCATCGGGACTATTGCAACAACCTGAAATTCCCGAGTGGAAATAGGAGAACATCACTATGGATTTTATTACCAAACTCCCGAGAACGCCAAGTGGGCACGACTCGATATGGGTCGTGGTGGATCGAATGACAAAATCCGCTCACTTCTTGCCTATCCGAGAAGACTATAAAATAGATAAGCTGGCAAGGTTGTACATCAAAGAGGTCGTGACACGGCACGGGGTGCCGGTGTCAATCATATCCGACCGAGACAGTCGATTTACTTCGCGCTTTTGGCAGATGTTACAGAAAGCGATGGGCACTCGATTAGACATGAGTACAGCCTATCACCCCCAGACAGACGGCCAAAGTGAACGAACGATACAAACGCTTGAGGACATGCTGAGGGCATGTGTCATTGATTTTGGTGGCAGTTGGGATACTCATCTACCACTGATCGAGTTTTCCTACAATAACAGTTACCATAATAGTATTCGGTGTGCACCGTTCGAAGCGTTGTATGGCCGGAAATGTAGATCACCAGTTTGTTGGGCTGAAGTTGGTGAAAGCCAGCTTACGAGCCCAGAGATCGTTCAAGAAACCACCGATAAGATCTTCCAAATCAAAGACAGACTTAAAGCTGCTAGAGACCGCCAAAAGAGCTATGCCGACAACCGTCGGAAGCCGCTAGAGTTTAACGTTGGGGATCGAGTGTTACTTAAGGTCTCTCCTTGGAAAGGGATTGTTCGGTTTGGAAAGAAAGGGAAATTAGCCCCAAGATATGTTGGACCATTCGAGATTGTAGAACGGATCGGTCCGGTGGCGTACCGATTATGGTTGCCACAAGAGATGAACAGTGTACATGATACCTTCCATGTATCGAATCTCAAGAAGTGTCTAGCTGATGAATCACTTCACATACCTATTGAGGACATCAAGATTGATGGAAGCCTCCATTTTGTAGAGGAACCTATTGAGGTCATGGACCGAAAAGTCAAAAGGTTGAGGCGCAGCAAGATACCTATTGTTCGTGTGAGATGGAATTCCAAACGAGGGCTAGACTTTACATGGGAACGTGAAGATCGGATGAGACTTAAATATCCACATCTATTCGAGGATGACACCCTTAGACCTTGCACCAGTTGAATTTCGGGACGAAATTCCCTCAACTGGGGGATACTGTGACATCCGTCACCGAAGGTCCGTCATCTAACGAGTTCGGTCAACTTTTATTGTCGGACATCCCTCATCTTGATAAACCATCTATGTGAACACTATGCTTATTTGTTTGCTTGGTTAAGCTTATGCGTATGCTATCGTAGCCTAAATCGCCATCATCTTGAAGCATTATCTAAGATTGTCCCGTTAACACTAAACATGTCATTTTTATATTAAAATAATTGTCATGAATAAAATCATTTTTAACTTATAAATAACATTAACAACATTTTATCATCAATAAAACAAGACTAATAAATAACGTATTCAACCGAAACAAAATTTAGGAACTCGGGGCAAAAGTGCAGGGACTAAAAGTGACATTTTGCAAACTTGGAATGGGTATAAAAACACCATTCCCAGCCATTTTCACCATCTCCTTCTTCATTTCTTCATCTTTCTCCTCTTCACTTCTTCACCATTCTAGCACCAAAACCGCTCGTTTTCTCGCGTTTCCACCGTCAAATCTTGAGTGTCATCGTGTGTACTCGTTCCTAGCAGGTAGATAACCTTGCTTACCTCGTTTATTGCTCAATTTAGCTGCTGCGTTTTCTAGGGTTTCGGGTGCTCGGGTTCATCCGAGCACACAAGGTCGTGTGGGCTAGCATGTTATGTTTTTGAGTGTACTTCTTGTCTAGACATGTTAGGATATGGATTCTGGAGGTTCTTGGTGTGTGAAACCCATGCCCGAAGCAGCTGGACGCTGCTCGAAATCTCAGCAGTCGCGATCTGCTGTGCAGGGCGACTGGGCCATTCGGCCGACTGAGCCGTGCGACTGGGGTGCGTCGTGCGACTGGGTTAGGCGTATGAGTGTGTCGCGCGACTGAGCCGTGCGGTTGGGCAAATCGCATGACTGAGTCATGCGTATGGGTCTGTGCGAATGAATGTGTGTGCGAATGAGTCTATGCGAGTGAGTGTGCGTACGATTGAGTCAGTGCGAATGAGATTGTGTGCGATTGTGCGTGAGTCGTACGAATGAAAGTCCAGTCGCACGAATGAATGTTCAATCACACAAATGAAGCAGATTCGTGCAAATGAAGGTTCAATCATGTGTATGGAGGTTGAGTCGTATGATTGGGTCTTGCATGATACGACTGAATGCTTAGTTGCATGAATGAAGGTTCAATCGTACGAATGAAGCTGATTCGTTCGACTGAAGGTCCATTCGTACGAAGGAAGGGTTGAGTCATGTGTTCGGTCCTGTTGTATGACTGATGATGTGTGTGTGTGTATGGATCCCCTTTTCGGAGATTTTACGACGATAAGGTAACATTAATAAAGTGTCATAGCTTGACCACAAAGATTAAAGTCAACGCTATCAACAGGCACATACTATTTAAAATAACCTAGTCTGATACGTGCATGCCTGCTTGTGTGTGTACTACCCACGACCGAACCGAAACTGCTAGAATCTATTGATATCATCTTGTGCTTTATGCTCATTATTAATGCTTGTCAGTAACTGTCAATAGGTGTTTGACTGTTCATAGCATCCTACCGTTGGGAACATTCATTATACGTGCCTATCATCTGTTCAGTGAGTTTCGTGGCCCCTTTTTACTCTCATAAAACCTTTTCAAATATTTTCAACTTGGGGGAAAAGAATGCTCACCTATTTAACTTGATCTCAGACACCTTCCCTATTGGAAGTTGACTGCTACTCTATGAGTATCTTAACTTGCTTATCTTGTGATTGCTGCTATGTGACTTGAACTATGTGCTATGTTACCCCTATGTCTGACTTAGGGGTACCACCCTACTATGCAATACTACTTGGTGTTATGTGTTGATTGATGCTATCTGTGGATGCCATTGACCCTGGATGCTCTCGGCTATGTGGTTCTTCTGTGTGGTTCTTCTAAGCCGATCATCCACTACAACCATTAATCCCGGTAATTGGGACCTAAGGATTGGTTTGGTTGTAACCCAAACGTATGCGCTGTGTGAATCTTGCTACGTCACCTTAAACTTATTATGCTATGGAAAACCTTTTTACATAACCATTAATCCCGGTAATGGGACCTAAGGATTGGCTTGGTAATAAACTATACGTATGCGCTGTGTGGATCTTGCTACGTCATAATAAACTATTTATGATTTGGAAATGTTTTCTTTACAGCCATCAACTCCCGTGTGGAACCGATGGCTAGGTTTGGCTGTAGCTATTTATAACTGGGAAAACCGTATATACATAAGTGTAGTTGCGGTGACCCCTATTAAACTTACTGTTTTCATCATTAATATTTTCATTACTTAAAACCTGCGAAGCTCACCAACAACTATGTTGACCATTTTGAGCATTTCTTTTCAGGTGATTAGGGTAATTGAACATCTAGGAGTGCTGCTTTTTAGAGGAGACCCTAGGATGCATATTGTAATTATTACCCTTGTAAAGCTTGAACATGTTCTTTGTACACTTGTTCTCGAGTTGTGGGAATTTACATTACCAGTTACTCCTTAATGCTTATGTGATCCTTTATGTTATGTTTATGGCTATGCTGTCGTGAACTTGATTATACACGACACAAGTGTCCAATTGTGTTCGGGTGTCGTCATGACACGCTTGTCATCATATTATTATTGCTACTCTATTGTATACCATGTGTTATGACGATCCCGTCTAGCTCGCATTCCCCGTGTTTCCGCTATCAGCGGGGGTATGACAAGAACTGAGCCTCATAGCAGTAGACCCACCTGCCAGATGGTCCGCCTTTGTATCCTTTATAACTTGTTCACATGCCACATACGACCCCGCAGGATCTCAGTGGGGTACCTCCCTGTAACGGGAGCCACTGTGTATGGGGGATTCCCCAAATAGATCTATCCATATAAAGCAAGCGGTTCACGATAGAATTAATGATTGTGATTCATGTATCAGCAGGCATCATAAAAACAAAATCCACAACATAATTTGTATCACAGATAATAGTTTCAATTAAAAATAGAGCATGTTTCATCCCCAAAAACAGTAAGTAAAAAGGGGACACGAGAACTCACCTTGATATCAGACAGGTTGCACAAACAGATAGTTTCAAGTCCTAGCACCCTATAATCATAGTTCAAGTAATAAGCCATAGATTCCTAACAAAATTTAGTGTCATTTTATAGTGAGGATGCGCGTGACTTTGTTTCTTAGAGGATTTTGCGTCAAAAGTTTCCTTTTTAGGAAAGTTAGGGTTTTGGTGTGTTTTCATCAAGTTACATGGTTCTTATAAATTTATTATCATATGAATGAGCCTAATATTAGTTTCTGGTCATAAGGTTGCTGAAATTCTGCATAAATGCAGAATTTACACTTTTGGCCCCTCAAGTTTCAGAATTGACATTTTCTACCCCAAAGTTTGTCTCTTTACCATTTTTGACCCCTAATATTTTCTTAAGCTTTTTAATGTCTATGTGAATCTGTTTTAACCCAAAAATATCAAATCCTACTTGGTAATATTTAGAAAAACACGATTTCTAGTTTTCGGTTAATTCTACTTTTGTTGATTAATTCATAAAAATTACATATTAACCCAAAAATTCACCAAATCCAATTCTTGTCACTACAAAAATTATTCTAAGGCCTGCAAATTCTTAGGTCCTAAGGTTTACATGTTTTGCTCGTTTTATAGGATACTTCTTCCATATTTCGGGTCACCAACTAGGGTATACTAGCCTTAGCATCTCTTACCCAGCTTTCCAATCACCCAAGCTCGTTTTCTAAGTATTCCTAGCCCTAGCTTACTGAAATTTAGTCTCAAGTCTCGGTTTCCACTATCATGACCATAATCGGGTGTTCAAGACTATTTGCATTGGTGTAACTATTATGTCTACATTTCAAATTACAACTACAACACTTATAATCTTAAATCCAGAAAATATATATGTATTTGGGTGTTTTGTTTCATTGTTCTGAATAGATTAATAGCTTTGGTTAAAGATTCGTGCATGTTAAGTGTGGCTAGATTGCATAAACGAAGGTTGACAAGGTCAAATCCTTGTATAACTACTATCTATACTCACGGGTTATAGAATAATACCTTATGTGGAGTGTGAGTCCCTCGAAGATGAGATTCGAGCAAAGATCTCTCTGCTAGATCAGTGAGAATGGTGTTTTTAGCACGATAACGATGAGTTTTTTTAAAGTTTAACTAGTAAAAATAACATTACTTACATATGAGGGGGTTTAGAAGGTTAGAATGAGCAAAGCTTCTTCGAACTCAGCTGGAAATCTTGTTTCTTCGATAGTTGTTGCTAGGAGTTTGAAAAGATGAAGTGTGTTGGTGTTTTCAGTCGAGAGAAAGAAAAGAGAGGGAGTAGAGAGAAATAGAGAAAGAGATATGGAGAAATAAAAAATCAACAGTTTGCATGTATAGGAAAAAGAGAAATGTTTGAGTGTGGCAGTGGTTTTTGGGGTTTCACAGAACCCAGTGGGTTGGTGGGTTTGGACGGCCATGCAACTAATATAATTTATTTATTTTATTTGTTGCATTGGTATTTTATTATTATTATTATTATTATTATTATTATTATTATTATTATTATTATTATTATTATTATTATTATTATTATTATTATTATTATTGTTATCGAGTTTGTTCTATGCGAATGTGGATGGGTATATTTATCTGAATTTTATTTAAGTGTTAGAACACTTTATTTTATTCTAATGATTCATTCGAATGATAGTTTCTTATACAAAAACGAGTCCGTACATGGTTAGATACCAATGTCGGATGTATTACAATCATGGAAAAACTGATCAAAAGTTAAATATATGTGAAAATATACAAAAAAAATAAAATAAAACAAAAAAAAATCTAGGCGCATAACCACTGTTTGGGCGTATGACAACTGTTTAGGCACATGAACACAACACTTGGCCATTTTCCAGCAAACTCCTAGACACATGAGCACTGTTCAGGCACATGAGGACTGTTCAGGCACATGAGCACACTTAGCCATTTCCTAGCAAACTCCTAGACACATGAGCACTGTTCAGGCACATGAGCACTGTTCAGGCTCATGAGCACTGTTCATGCGTATGACTTAGAAAAATTTCCACATCTTTTGTAAGGGTCGAGGAGGGGTTGTTACATTCTCCCACCGTTTAGAGAATTTCGTCCCGAAATTTTTGTTTCTGTTGAGTCTCTGAACGGTTGGGTTTGAAGAGGTATGGATATTGGCTTCTCATCTCATCTTCCCGCTCCCATGTAAACTCAGGTCCTCGTTTAGAGTTTCATCGTACCTTCACCTTAGGTATGCGACTTCGCCTAAGTCTCTGAACCAATCGGTCAGTAATCTCTATAGGTTCCTCAACAAAGTTCAATTTGTCATTTATTTTTGCTTCTTTCAATGGCAACTCTAGGGCTTTGTCAACCAAACACTTCTTTAAATTTGACACGTGGAAAGTGTTATGTATGTAGCTCAGCTCCTCAGGAAGACTAAACTGGTATGCTACCGGACCAACTCTTGCTAGTATTTCAAATGGTCCAATATACCTTGGGCTTAGCTTGCCCTTCTTGCCAAATCTCACAGCTCCTTTCCATGACGCGACCTTCAACATTACTTTATCACCTACTTGAAATTCAAGATGTTTTCATCTCCTGTCAGCATACTTCTTTTGACGGTCTCGGGCTATGTTCAGTCGTTCCTTAATCTTGGCTATCTTCTCAGTAGTCTCCATGACAACATCGGGCCCCATCACTTGACTATCACCTATCTCATTCCAACTCAATGGCGACCGACATTTTCTGTCGTATAAGGCTTCATACGGGGCAGCTTTTATGCTGGCGTGGTAACTATTATTATAGGAGAATTCCACTAGTGGAAGGTGGCGATCCCAGCTTCCACCAAAGTCGATCACGCACGCTCTCAGCATGTCTTCCAAGGTCTGAATAGTTCTTTCACTCTGTCCGTCGGTTTGAGGGTGATATGCTGTGCTTATGTCAAGACGAGTCCCTAAAGCTTGTTGGAGAGATCTCCAGAATCGTGACGTGAAACGACTATCACGATCAGAGATGATCGAGAGCGGCACTCCATGCCGAGTCACTATCTCGTCAATGTATATTTGGGCTAACTTTGACATTTCATAATCTTCTCGAATTGGTAGAAAATGGGCTGATTTGGTAAGCCTGTCTACCATTACCCAAATTGCATTGTGGCCGCGAGATGTTCTTGGTAGTTTCGTGACGAAGTCCATAGTGATGTTATCCCATTTCCATTCCGGGATTTTGGGCTGCTGTAAGGTTCCTGATGGTTTTTGGTTTTCAGCCTTTACCATTGCGCAGGTTAAACATTTGCTCATATAGGTGGCGATAGATTTCTTTAGTCCAGGCCACCAGAAAAGTGCCTTTAAGTCCTGATACATCTTATCGCTCCCCGGGTGAATCGAATATCTAGACTTGTGAGCTTCGTCCAAGAATATAGTCCTAACCCCGCCATGATTAGATGTCCACGTCCTTCCTTCGCATTTGTATAGCCCATCATTGTCCATTTCCAAACTCATTTCCATCCCTGTTAACATTTCTCCCATCCGGTTATTCTCATTGAAGGCTTGCCTTTACGCTTCCTTGAACCTAGCAACGAGGCTAGTGTATACGCTCATCCTTAAAGCACGAACGCGAAGAGGTTTCCCCCGTTCCTTTCTACTCAAGGCATCAGCTACCACGTTTGCCTTGCCAGGATGGTAGCGGATCTCACATTCGTAATCGCTTAGTAACTCTACCCATCTTCTTTGGCGCATGTTCAACATTTTCTTGTTGAGGATATGCTACAGGCTTTTATGATCGGTATAGATGACACACTTAGTACCATAAAGGTAGTGTCTCCATATTTTGAGTGCAAACACCACGGCACCCAGTTCCAAATCATGTGTCGTATAATTCCTTTCATGCTCGTTTAGCAATCTGGATGCATACACGATCACCTTCTCCTGCTGCATTAACACGCAGCCAAACCCTTGACGCGAGGCGTCACAATAGACTACGAAGTCATTGGTTCCTTCGGGTAGGGTAAGGATAGGTGCGCTACATAGTTTCTCCTTTAGTAGATTAAAGGCTTCATCTTGTTCCCGTCCCCATTCATAGGTCACATCCTTCTTGGTTAACGTGGTTAGAGGCTGCACTATTTGAGAGAAATCCTTGATAAACCTCCTATAGTAGCCAGCCAAACCAAGAAGTTGCCTGATCTCGGTAGGAGTTTCTTGGACTTTCCAGTTCTTAATAGCCTCTATATTTGATGGATCCACCTGGATTCCATCCTTGTTCACTATGTGACCGTGAAACTGAATTTCACGCATCCAATACTCACATTTGGAGAACTTTGCGTATAATTGCTCATTCTTGAGTAGATCAAGAATTATCCGAAGATGTTTCTCATGTTCTTCCTTGCTTCGAGAGTAGATCAAAATATCGTCAATAAAAACGATCACGAACTTGTCTAAGTACGGACGGCACGCACGGTTCATAAGATCCATGAACGCTGCGGGTGCGTTAGTCAACCCAAAAGGCATGACTAGGTATTCGTAGTGACCATATCGTGTTCTGAAAGCTGTTTTCGGAACGTCCTCTTCCTTTATTTTTAGTTGGTGATACCCCGATCGCAGATATATTTTCGAGAAATAGCTTGCTCCCTGCAATTGATCGAATAGGTCGTCAATTTTGGGAAGAGGGTACCGGTTCTTTATGGTAAGCTTGTTCAGTTCCCTATAGTCGATACACATTCGTAGTGTTCCGTTCTTCTTTTTAACAAATAGCACCGAGCACCCCAAGGCGAGACACTGGGTCGTATGAACCCATTGTCAAGCAACTCTTGGATTTGCAACATCAGCTCCTTCATTTCGGGCGGAACGAGTCGGTAAGGAGCTTTGGCCACCGGTGCGGCGCCAGGTAATAAGTCAATCTGAAATTCGACTTGTGGGGATGGAGGGAGTCCTGGTAAGTCTTCTGGAAATACTTCCATGTATTCAGACACCACAGGTATGTCTTCAATCTTCTTTTCCTCTTTGGCTTTCATCACATATAATATAAAGGCTTCGTGTCCTTTCTTAAGGCTTTGGGTAGCTTTCAGGTGGGATATCATAGGACACAGTGGGTGATTCCTTTCCCCATGGACTACTAACATCTCCCCGCTGGCTATGGGTATCTTAAGCAAACGCTCATCACAGATAATTTCAGCCCTATTTTTAGCCAGCCAATCCATTCTTACTACTACATCAAAACCTCCTAACTTAATAGGCATCAAATCTATATCAAAGGAATTACCCTCTAGTATTAACTTGCAATCTTTGATGATTTCGTTAGTTTCTATTATATTACCGTCAGCTAGTTCTACGGTGTATGTTTCGGTCAAAATGCAAGCAGTCAAATTAATCAAAGACCTAAAAGTAGTGGAAACAAAACTGGTGGTCGCTCCAGTATCAAATAGCACAGTAGCAGGGTGGTTATTTACAAGAAACGTACCGTTCACCACGTCGGGTTCTTTACGGGCACCATTTGGATCCATCACAAACGCTCTTCCCGTGGGCTTGTTGGGTCGAGTGTCCTTGTCCTTTGCTAGCTTGGGGCATTTGTTCCTCATATGCCCTGGGTCTCCGCACTCATAGCATTGCTTTCCAGGCTTAAAGGTGCAATCCTTAATCAAGTGACCATATCGTTTGCACCGAAAACACGGCATGGGATTGCACTCCCCCTGGTGATGAACCTTGCATTTATCGCAGAAGGGGCTTGTGCCCAGGTACAACCTCCTAGCCTTCCTACCATTGTCGTTTCGCCTTGCTTCTCCTCTAGGCCTCTTGCTTGAACCACTACTGCTGCCGGCCACCTTCTTGGTATCAAACCACTTCCTCCTTTCTTCCACCGCCTTCTTCTTATCCTCAGTTTCCTCGAGCTCAATCCACCCAGCTCTCACTAAGTCGTCAGTCAGACTACTGGTAAAGTCGACTGCCGCCTGTAGAGTAGTAGGCCTAGAAGACCTAACCATTCCCCTCACCCTCGTGTGTAACCCCCAAATGAAACGGGCTACGCCCTTGGATTCGGGCATCACCAAGTGTGGTACTAGTCGGGACAATGCAAGGAATCGGTTGATGTATTCAGTGTAGTTTGGGCCTTTCATCTCCAAATTCAAAAATTCAGCCTCCAGTCTCTCTAGCTGGTTGATCGGGCAGTACTTGCCGGTGATTAGCTCCCTGAATTCAGACTAGTTCATCCTACCAATAGCATCTCGGCCTCGAGGCTGAATGATGGTTTTCCACCACTCAAGTGTTGGTCCCTTGAGAGATTGAGAGGCAAATCTCACCATGTGTTCCAGCTTACATTCGCTTATGTCCAACACAGCTTCGATTTCATCCAGCCACCTATATGTTTCGATTGTACCCTCGGTGCCATAGAAGTCCTTTGGCTTGCAAGCCATGAAGGTTTTGTAAGAACACCCATTCCTGATAGCTTCGGCTTCCTCACGGCTGCCTTCATTGTTATTGGGTCCGTTAGTCTCGTTGGTATTTCCCCGATCGGCGTTGATCTGGGCAATGATCGTTGGGATAGCATTGGCGATTTGTTGTGCCACCAGGTTGGCAATCCTTTCGTCATTCTCCTGGTGGGCGTTTCCCCCAGGTGGTGTTCCTGGTGGAGTAGGTGGTTGGTTCCTACCTCGGGTAGCACCTCTCCTTCCCGTACGAATTCCTTGTCGTGGTGGCATTCTGATAGTATCATAGATAAGTTTGTTTAGTATCTCGTACATTTTGTTTCTATTATCACATTGTATCTCATAACTCCTACTACGCACTACTACCACACACTTAAATTTCATTCAAAGCATACAATGATAATTATCAATAAAGAAATATCAATCACACATCACAAGGATTCTCATATGTTTAAATAGCATTGCCCTGCAAAAGTTGGTGTCATCAATCAATTGTTTCATAGATAATCCCAAAAATAAGTCAGTCATACATAATAGATAGCGTCATTGTTTCACAAATTGGAAGGTTCCATCACCCCCATAAATAGAAATAGTTTCTTAAATAGATAGATAGATTGTTTCTCAGATAGTTTTGGCAGACTACTGCTACGCATCCTAATTATCAGCTACATCACCCCTGCCATTTCTTCTTCTGCCAGCCGAACCATCCCGAGCTTTTCTTCTTCTGCTCTTGCTCCAGGCGCTGGACATTGTGAGTTGCCATCATTGCTTGGAATTGGGCAGATTGAGAGGTCCGCGTGGCGTGCTGTAAAGTCAGCTCATGACGCTGGATAGTCCTCAGTATCTCACTCAAGGTAGGGTCTGATGGGCCAAAGTCACTACCCCGCCGGCTAGACTGGGAGTGCTGGTCTCCAGCGAACACGCTAGGGCCATCATGCATGCTATGCCTAGATGGCATCCAGTACTCATCATAAGGTAGATGTCTAGGTGGTGCGAGCATAGAGGGTGCTGGTGTCGGGGTCCTATCGTTAGGAGGTGGAGGAGGAGGCATCCTAAATGAATCAGAAGGACCTGGACTAGTACTCTTCCTAGGTCGAGTAACTACACGGGTACCACCGTTCCTAATGGGTGGAATAGGTGAGAGAGTTGGAGCTACTACATGTGGCGAGTTGGAGCGCGTTCGGCTCCTAGCAGGTGATGTGGGTGATGACTCCTCGGATGGCTCAGTGTCGTCGGAAGTCGTGGATAGCCACCCTGGGTGTTCGCACCTCTTCAAGTATGCCTCGTACTCGGTTTGTGGCTTCCTCCTCAGTGTCCCAACAGGAGCAGTCTCATTAACTGGATGTGCGGGTGCCATACCTCTTTTAGCCATGATATGGTTATCTTGTAAAAACAGTCATGAGTAATTTTGTTTCTCATAGCTCATGATCATAGTAATAATACTAGTAATAGTAGTGATAGCAGTTGTTTCTCATAAAGTTAGTATCTATTAGTAATTGCATCAGTAAGCAGTAGTATCTCATAGAAGTTCAATTAAAATTTAACCTTGACTATGTTAAATGTATTCCTCAGGTCAGTCTAATCCAAAGGTCACACTTAGGCTTTGTGCTGGAATTTACGCGTCCGATAAATTCATGATTACGTTGATCAAGTGTAATCATCAATTTATCCAACCCGCTTACCCCAACACTTACCCAAGCAAGGACAATCCTACAGTCTCAGGGTTGTAGCCTATGGTCTACTAAGGTATTCCCGATTTCTCTACAACCTGTGGCTCTGATACCAATCTGTCACACCCCGGGCCCAAGGAGGGTGGGACGTCACAGACTAGCAACAATGTGGCAGCGGAAACAGACCATCATAAGAGCACACAAGTAGAGAAAATCACATGGCATTATAATAACTAAAATAAAATCCGAGACTAAATGGCTTAGCTCGGTTACTTCCATTGTTTCCTGTCAAAAGTACAAAATTAGAATATCATTCATTACAAATTATTCAAATGTTCTAAGCAGAGCTTATAATGCCATGAGGTCAGGGTACTAGGTCGTCCAAGCATCTTCCAAAACAAGCTAGGCTTCCATCAAATGTTACCTGAAACATGCTCAAAAAGAATTGTGTGTTAACTAAAAAGTTGGTGAGTTCAAGTGGTTTTAGTTTCAGAAATAAAAGTTAAAGGGACTCATAAAGCCCACAAGTTTATAGTTCTTCTATCTATTAAGTTGTTGTGGGTCACAATCAACCCTGCACTCAGCCCCGGCTTGCCTCTTCTAAAGTTGTGTTGAACCGGTTAACCCCAAAGGGGAGAACTGAGCCACATAGCAGTAGACCCACCTGCCGGATGGTCCGCCTTTGTATCCTTTATAATTTGTTCACATGCCACATACGACCCCGCAGGATCTCAGTGGGGTACCTCCCTGTAACGGGAGCCACTATGTGTGGGGGGTTCCCCAAATAGATCTATCCATATAAAGCAAGCGGTTCATGATAGAATTAATGATTGTGATTCATGTATCAGCAGGCATCATAAAAAGAAAATCCACAACATAATTTGTATCGCAGATAATAGTTTCAATTAAAAATAGAGCATGCTTCATCCCCAAAAACAGTAAGTAAAAAGGGGACACGAGAACTCACCTTGATATCAGACAGGTTGCACAAACAGATAGTTTCAAGTCCTAGCACCCTATAATCATAGTTCAAGTAATAAGCCATAGATTCCTAACATAATTTAGTGTCATTTTATAGTGAGGATGCGCGTGACTTTGTTTCTTAGAGGATTTTGCGTCAAAAGTTTCCTTTTTAGGAAAGTTAGGGTTTTGGTGTGTTTTCGTCAAGTTACATGGTTCTTATAAATTTATTATCATATGAATGAGCCTAATATTAGTTTCTGGTCATAAGGTTGCTGAAATTCTGCGAAAATGCAGAATTTACACTTTTGGCCCCTCAAGTTTCAGAATTGACATTTTTTACCCCAAAGTTTGTCTCTTTACCATTTTTGACCCCTAATATTTTCTTAAGCTTTTTAATGTCTATTTGAATCTGTTTTAACCCCAAAATATCAGATCCTACTTGGTAATATTTAGAAAAACACAATTTCTACTTTTCAGTTAATTCTACTTTTGTTGATTAATTGATAAAAATTACATATTAACCCAAAAATTCACCAAATCCAATTCTTGTCACTACAAAATTATTCTAAGGCCTGAAAATTCTTAGGTCCTAAGTTTTACATGTTTTGGCTTGTTTTATAGGATATTTCTTCCATATTTCGGGTCACCAACTAGGGTATACTAGCCTTAGCATCTCTTACCCAGCTTTCCAATCACCCAAGCTCGTTTTCTAAGTATTCCTAGCCCTAGCTTACATAAATTTAGTCTTAAGTCTCGGTTTCCACTATCATGACCATAATCAGGTGTTCAAGACTATCTGCATTGGTGTAACTATTATGTCTACATTTCAAATTACAACTACAGCACTTATAATCTTAAATCCAGAAAATATATATGTATTTGGGTGTTTTGTTTCATTGTTCCGAATAGATTAATAGCTTTGCTTAAAGATTCGTGCAAGTTAAGTGTGGCTAGATTGCATAAACGAAGGTTGACAAGGTCAAATCCTTGTATAACTACCTTCTAAACTCACAGGTTATAGAATAATACCTTGTGTGGAGTGTGAGTCCCTCGAAGATGAGATTCGAGCAAAGATCTCTCTGCTGGATCAGTGAGAATGGTATTTTTAGCACGATAACGATGAGTTTTTGTTAAAGTTTAACTAGTAAAAATAACATTACTTACGTATGAGGGGGTTTAGAAGGTTAGAGTGAGCAAAGCTTCTTCGAACTCAGCTGGAAATCTTGTTTCTTCGATAGTTGTTGCTAGGAGTTTGAAAAGATGAAGTGTGTTGGTGTTTTCAGTCGAGAGAAAGAAAAGAGAGGGAGTAGAGAGAAATAGAGAAAGAGATATGGAGAAATAAAAGAATCAACGGTTTGCATGAATAGGAAAAAGAGAAATGTTTGAGTGTGGCAGTGGTTTTTGGGGTTTCACAGAACCCAGTGGGTTGGTGGGTTTGGACGGCCATGCAACTAATATAATTTATTTATTTTATTTGTTGCATTGGTATTTTATTATTATTATTATTATTATTATTATTATTATTATTATTATTGTTATCGAGTTTGTTCTATGCGGATGTGGATGGGTATATTTATCTGAATTTTATTTAAGTGTTAGAACACTTTATTTGTTTCTAATAATTCATTCGAATGATAGTTTCTTATACAAAAACGAGTCCGTACATGGTTAGATACCAATGTCGGATGTATTACAATCATGTAAAAACTGATCAAAAGTTAAATATATGTGAAAATATACAAAAAATAAAATAAAATAAAAAAAATCTAGGCGCATAACCACTGTTTGGGCGTATGACAACTGTTTAGGCACATGAGCACAACACTTGGCCATTTTCCAGCAAACTCCTAGACACATGAGCACTGTTCAGGCACATGAGCACTGTTTGGGCACATGAGCACTGTTCGGGCACATGAGCACTGTTCAGGCACATGAGCACTGTTCAGGCACATGAGCACACTTAGCCATTTTCTAGCAAACTCCTAGACACATGAGCACTGCTCAGGCACATGAGCACTGTTCAGGCTCATGAGCACTGTTCATGCGTATGACTTAGAAAAATCTCCACATCTTTTGTAAGGGTCGAGGAGGGGTTGTTACACGTACAAACGGTGTTGATGGGATAAACATGCCTAACAAAACATAAGATGTTTAAAACGATCCCATATAACTAGAAATTGTAATAGGTTACAATTGTCAAACGTTGACTACCTTGTTAATTTAAATAAAGGGATAAAGGTCACCTAACCGATATTTAAATGTAATGTTGGATTCTAGATTATAATTATTAATTGTCTATGAGACATAAAAGGGTATTAATAATTAAAATGCTTAAATATCAAAATACTAAAATTTGAATTTTGTAAAATTGTAGATGGCTAACAACAACAATGCAATCCCGACTGGCCATAACCTATCACTAAGAACCATCCTTGAAAAGGAACGTCTAAACCATGGGAACTTCATGGATTGGTACTGAAACTTGAGAATCATTCTCAAGCAAGAAAAGAAGTCCTATGTGTTAGACGATCCCATTCCCGATCAACACGATGAAAATGACATAGAGGCCTTTACCGAGTGGGTCAAATACACCGAGGACTCTGTGCAAGTCTCATGTCTCATGCTAGCGAGTATGATTCCCGATTGCAAAAGGACTTTGAGAACCACAATGCCTATGACATGATCACCCAATTGAAGGAATTGTTCCAACAACAATAAAGGGTGGAGCGCTTCGAAACGGTTCGAGCACTCCATACATGTCGGATGGACGAGACCCAATCGGTGTCATCTTACGTTCTTAAGATGAAGAGCCACATTGATCGCCTTGAAAGGCTTAACTATCGTGTGTCCAACGAGTTGGCAACAGATTTGATCCTCAACTCCCTATCAAAGAAGTTTGATAGCTTTGTTATTAACTATAACATGAATGAATGGGACAAGAGCATTGGTGGGCTTCATTCAATGCTCAAAACGGCCGAGGCGGGCATGGGTAGAAAGGTTCTACCGGTCCATACGATCAATGAAGGAGGTAGTAGGAAGAGGCACCTCCCCGACCCTAGGGCAAGTGTTGCCAAAGGGAAGGGGCACGTCAAGGGGAAGGGTAAGGGTAAAGCAAAAGTGGAACCGACCAAACCAAAAGAAAAGAAGCAAAACGTTGCTCATGATGACCCATGTTTTGAGTGTGGTGAGGTAGGCCATTAGAAACGCAATTGTCCGGTCTATCTCAAAGAGTTGAGATTGAAGAGGGACGTGGGGCAAACCTCAGGTACAGTCTTTGTGATACGTGTTGAGCTAAATGTTATTTCTTCTAACATATGGGTATTGGATACCGGATGTGGAACTCATGTTTGCAATTTGTTGCAGGGGTTCATAAGAAGTGAGCATTATTCAAAAGGGGAAATAAGTCTCTTTATGGGCAATGGTGCAAAGGTTCACGTGGAAGCCCAAGGAGACTACATTTTGAAGCTTCCAAGTGGTTTGGAAGTTATTTTAAAGAATGTTTTGTATGCTCCTAGTTTGACTAGGAACATTATTTCTATTTCGCGTTTAAGACAATGTGATTATAATTTCAAGTTTGTTGACAATGATATTCATGTTTCTTTAAATCATATGTTTTACTTTAAAGCTATACCTTGCAATGGTATTTATGAATTGGTTCATGAAAACACAACATATGATAGCTCAATGTACCAAGCAACCACCAAAAGGCTCAAACAATATTTGAGTGATTCCTATCTTTGGCATGGTCGCCTTGGTCATATAAACAAGAATCGTATGCAAAAACTCCAAAAGAATGGTCTTTTGAAAACTAATGAAAATGATTCATTTGATGTATGCGAGTCTTGTTTACAAGGTAAAATGACAAAGGCCCCTTTTAGTGGGACTAATGAAAGGGCACAGGATTTTTGCTAGAGAAAATGGGTTTGTTTATCAAAGACACATTAACCATTTGGATATGTTTATTAAATATACATTAACCATTAACCATTTAACACATTAACCATTTGGGTTTGTTTATCATGTATGTTCAAAATAACATACATGAACATATTTGATAAACTTGTTAAAGCCCTTCAATGCTCTGATACCAATGATGGGTTTGTTTGACCTTTATCAAACTAGTTTAACCATTTAAACTAAGAAAACGCAACGGAATAATAGATTAATATCATGTCGTAATCTGAAAATTAAAAGTTCATAACTTTGTTTCAACAAACCCAAATCATAAGGATCATTCATATGTGTATGAACTAGCTATCAAGAGAATGAAATAACCAAAACAACATCAACAAACTACCTTTGTAGGCTGTTGAAAAAGTGAATGAAACACCTTCCATAAGGGCTGCTAAAAACATGATTTAGATGAAGAAAAGGCTGCTCTTGAATGGCCAAAACACCAAAGTAGATGTCCTCAAGTGTCCATACCCACAAGCCTCTAAGAAAACACCATCTTTGCTAGGATTTAAAGCACCAAAACGAACAACAATGCTGCTGGAACCTTGTTTCCAGCCGAGTTCTTCAATGGGTGGAAGAAAGAATACCATTTCTACTTCATACCAATGAAGGAGCATATCTTGGATCATTAAAATACCCAAGAAAACGGCCAAAAGGGTGCAACATTGATGTGGTTAGTATGTCATGGATATAAACATGCTAAAGGGGAACATAACTCAAACATATAAAACATATGCATTGAAAGGATCTCAGCCTCTAGTTTGATCAATTAGGTTGTATTCGCAGCGAATTTAGCACAAGAATCCTGCAAAGAGGTGTTTTCTATTAGGTCACACGCTTTGGCAAGGATTACAATTAGGTCATCTTCCTTTTATAGGAAGAATGACGTCAGCTGATGTCACTTGATAGTGACATCAAACCATTATTTTAACAAACTACTGAAAATAACTAAATTACTGAAGATGTCAAACAGCTGACATCTTCTTACAAAATGCTAAGTGTTACTTATTACAACAACTGAAAAGAAACTACTGAAAAACTACAACAACTGAAGAACATACTCTTCAGTCATTTTACAAACTACTGAAATGGAAAAATAAAACTACTGATAAGAAAGAGCTGAAAGGTAAACCATCACAACAACTGAAGAATACTTCTTCAGCTGTTGTGACAAACTCTGAAGCTTCAGCACTTGTCTTCAGACTTTAACTTCAGATGTTTCATTAGCTGATGCCTTTAGTAGTTGTCATTAGCTGATGTCTTCAGTCTTTGTCTTCAGCCGTTGTGCTTCAGCTGTTGATCTTCAGTACTTTGATCTTCAGCTGATAGTCTTTAGCACTTGAGTCTTCAGCACTTGAGTCTTCAGTACTTGAGTCTTCAGTACTTGAGTCTTCAGTACTTGAGTCTTCAGTACTTGACTCTTCAGTACTTGAGTCTTCAGTACTTGTACTTCAGTTGTTGATCTTCAGTACTTTGATCTTCAGCTGTTGAGGTCTTCAGACTTTGTCAAACAGCTGATGAAGCTTTCAGCAGTTGTTGTGATGTCTTGTGGGACTTAGAGGTTTTTCTGATCTGGCTCATTGGTTCTTTTGGTCCAACAAACTCCCCCTGAACCAATGCAGCCAAAACCTCTAAGCTTATTGTTGGTCCCACTTATTGTGGCAGAATGATTGGTCTTTTTCCTTCTTGATCAGCTTCAGAAGTTGACTCAATAAGCACTAGCCTGGGAAGAAGTCTTCAAAGATCTGTTGGCATAGTATGGATGGGAACTCTGTTTTGGGGAACTGGGCACAGAGTTGTTGTCCCATCCATAAGATCTACTTCCCTACTATGAGCCTGTAGGATTTTCTGGTGTAGGCTTCTAAAAACATTACTTGCTCCTCCACGGTAAGAACTTCTGCCTCACCCTCAAAGAATCCTTTAGGCCCATAGAGCTCTGAGATGTATTTGGCCTGTTTACCACTTTTGAGCTCCACAGTTGTTATAGCCTTATAGGCGAACTCATCAGGGTGATTACCCTCTAAGAACAATTGGAGCTCATTTCTCCTAAGACTCTTAAACTTCTTGTAGACTAACCCCTTTTTAACCACCCTATTCTCCAACATCTTTTGTGATGGCAGGTTAGCCTGATAGGTTTTCTTGAAATCTTCTATGATCTCCCAGGGTGATACTACAATGGCCAAAGAGATCACTTCATCTACAATGTTTTTTACTTGGCCATTTATCTCAGTGAAATGTCTTTCTTCATGATCTTGTGAGACACCCTGGGATCTGGCCAAATACTCACTTTGTCCTTTTGAAATTGAAATGTATGCCTCAAAGTGAATAATCCCAGAGCTTGTTTCCTCATATTCATGATTGATGAGGAAGCAGCATAAGCTTTATCTACTCTTTTCAATAGCTCATCATCATGTAGCCTATGCTGCTGTTCTTCTTCAAGTTTGACCCTCACAGCTTCCATCTGTGAGGTAGGAGTGATGGGTAAAGGTTTGGCTTTGGATAAAGATATGACTGCAGAGAGAGGCAGCCTATCTTGGTCCTTATCATCCTATTCTTCTTCTTCTTCTAGCCTCAGCACCCTTCTCTTCCTTCTTCAAGGGTGCATCATCGGCTATGGGTTTTGATGATGAAGGAGTTGGTTTTGTGGGTGTTGGTTTGGTTTTTGGTGTGGGAAATTAGGCAAGCTGGGCTAACAATTTAGATATGAGAGATGATTTGGTTAGGTTGGCTAACTCAGTCCTGTTCCCAGCACTGGCTTCACTAAGGGCTTCTATGATCAGTCCTTTGGTGAATACTTCAGACGAACAGATCTTGGTGGCTATTGCCAAGATGCTGTCCCTGGACCATGATCTAATCTCCAGGACTGATCTCCCTAGATACTTCGAAATGAATCTTGTCATAGCCTTAAGTCTCTCTTTTTCCTCTTGGCTATGACAAGACCATCGGTATTCTATTTCTTTTACCTCCAACTTTCTTATCTCCTGATCTAGCTAAGCAGTGTTAGTGTCAAAGCCTTGCCTGAACAGCTGATCAATGATGTTATCCATTGACCTGCTATGTTCAGCATCAGCCTCCTTGACAAGAACATCTAGATCTTTCTCCTTCTCCTTCTCCTTCTCTCCCTTCTTTTTCTTATATGTGACATGAAAGTCTTTTTGACTTTCAGTCACTTTCTTTAATTCAGCACTCTCCTTCTGCCTCTCCTTCTCCTTCTCCTTATCAGTCTCCACCACCAACTCCCTCTTAACTACTACCTCTTCCTCAACTTCTTTCTCTTTCACTTCCTCCTCCACTCTCTTTCTCTTGGCTTTCACTGAAGTCTCCCCCTTTTTGGTTGCATTGGTTGCAAGAGGTTGACTCTCGGAAAGCTTCTTCAGCACAACAGCTTCCACCACAGGCTGTATAGTAGAGGGAAGCCTCTCATCCAGGGTTTTGATCATAATATCTGTGATAATGGGTGTGATGAGAGGCAAGGAATTTTGAAAGATAGCAGCTAATTGCTCAGGGGGATCTGTCCCTGAGAACTAGTGCCAGAAGCAGGGGCAGGTAGCTGAGTTTGTGGGAGTGGCTGAGTGTATGTGAGACCTTCAGGTAAAGGTGCCATCTGTGGGTGTATGGTGGCAGATGGACTTTGTTCTTGAGTCATGTTGTCGAGTAGCTCTTTGAGTCTACTCACCTCATCCTCAAGAATAGTATTTTGAGCTACTACATCGTAGAAAAAGCTCAGGTCATCATCAGTTGTAACTGAATCACCTGACCTCCTGATTGAATCAGGATGAACATGTGCTGAGTGTGGCTCAGTGATCACATGTGCCCCTTGTTCTTGGTACTGGGGACTTCCTGCCTCCGGATTGGGTCCATCATCAGCAGTTGCCTCTGGTGACGTCTTAGCTATGTTACCAGCTTCATCCTGTTCATGTGCTGAAGCAAGAGAAGTGGCAGCCTCACCAGA
Organism: Flaveria linearis; assembly: GCA_024085815.1. NCBI lineage: Eukaryota > Viridiplantae > Streptophyta > Magnoliopsida > Asterales > Asteraceae > Flaveria > Flaveria linearis. The sequence continues at coordinate 63,115,265 of CM044005.1, forward strand.
TTGTCCTATCTCCTTTGCCACACTTGGAGATGAGACATATGATTCTCTGTGTTGTGGGCTCCCATCAACACTTGTATCCACCCTCTCTGTGGTTGGAGTTTTCCCAGTTGTGATTGGTTCCTGGGTAGAGGGTGGAGTGTTAAGATGAGTCAACACTTTAGCAATTATTAATGTAGGGCTTTGAGGGGCGGTTGCAGTGGCAGATGGGGTAGAAGCAGTATGCACATGGGGAGATGTGTGCCCTTCAATGGCAACCTCCTAAAGTGAGAAAGGTTCCAGATGTGTGGCAGCCCCAGAAATGGTTGCATCAGGCTCCTGTAAAGAGGATGCCTGTGCGGTTGTGGTTGGTGGAGTCGTGGTAAATGCTGGGAGAATCATGCCAGCAGTTACTTCCTGCCTTTGTTGTGCAGGGGCATCCTCAGGGGACTCATCTCCCTGAGTAGCCTTTTTGGTTTTCTTGTGTTTGGGTTTGGTGGGGACTTTGGATTTGGAGGTGGAGGCTGTGGGTTCCAGCTGCGTGGGCTTTCGACCCTGAGTAACTAGTCAGTGACTGGTCAGTGTTGTGCCTGGTCATCAGTGTTGTGCCCCTGAGGATACCCACAAGCCTCTAAGAAAACACCATCTTTGCTAGGATTTAAAGCACCAAAACGAACAACAATGCTGCTAGAACCTTGTTTCCAGCCGAGTTCTTCAATGGGTGGAAGAAAGAAAACCATTTCTACTTCATACCAATGAAGGAGCATATCTTGGATCATTAGAATACCCAAGAAAACGACCAAAAGGGGTTCAAAACCCCTTGTTTCAGCCGTGAATAAGGAGAGAAGGAGGAGCTTTTTTCTAGTTGTTCATCTTGTGAAAAGAGAGAGAGATAGGAGGATGATGCTTGCACTCTACCACTCAACCACACTCTTAATGAGTGTTGTATTTTCAAGACAAAATGGGGAGTCCAAGGGGGGGCCGAATTCAGCTTTTTCTAAAACCCAAGTTCACCCATTTTAAAATACTTGTAACACATTAAAAGTTGAGTGGACTTGTTACATAATTAACCATTTTAATTATGTAACACAAGACACATTATTAATGTTCATTAGTTAGATGATAAGATATATATAATTAACCTTTTAATTATATAACTTATACACCCTAAAATATAAAACCAACTAATTACATTAAGATGTTGATATGTTATATGATTAAACCCTTTTAATATATAACATAAGAACATATATTATTTGTTGTTATTTAACCATTTAAATAACAATGTAAATAATAATAATTCATGAACAAATTATCCATATAATTTGTTCTATCTCTCATTTCTTTAAATTAGAAAACCCATTTTCTAATTAGGTGCTCATATTTAATTGCATGATCATATCATCAAATAAATATTTATTGGTGTTTGCTAAGCTTGTTATTGGGTATGACCCGACTTGGATCATGACGTACTAACCACATCAATGTTCTATGTGTCTTGGGCATACAGGATCCAACAATCTCTCAATTTTGGATTGGTATCATAAGGTCGATGTGGCTTTTCATCTTAAGAACATAAGATGAAACCGATTGGGATTCCTCCATCCGACATGCATGAAGCGCTCCACCCTAGCTTGTTGCTGGAACGTTTCCTGCAACTGGGTTATCATGTCATAAGTGAAGGGTTTGTTTGAAGATAAAACCGTTTTATCATCTTGGTATTTCAGAAAAACGCAGCGGATATATTTGTATTTAAAACATGATTTTAAATCTGAAAATCCATGTTTTATGATGACTAATATACAAATAAACAAACCCATAACAATAAGGATCATTTATGTGGATTAAACAAGCTATGAACATACAAAAACGTGCATAAAATCATAGCTTGAACAAGCTGTGATATCTACCTTCTTCCAGCAGCAAACGACTAAAGATAGGGAGATATTTGATGCTAGAAACGACCAAGACTTCAAGTATAGACGTCCTCAAGCTTGTATACCCTTAGCCTTTGATCAAACACCACTCTTGCTAGGTAGAAGACACCAAAAATTCAGCTCAAAACCTTCCAAAACCCAGCTGTGAATTTGTAACTTTTGAGAGGGTTAGAGAGAGTTTTTCTTGCTAGTTGCATGTGTTATGAATGGTTAGAGAGAAAGGGAATCCAAGACATAACTTAGTGTGGTGTTCAATGAAAAATTGGTCCAATGAAAACACAAGGGGGGGGGGGGGCCAAAAGGCTGAATTAAAAGGGTTTCCCCCCTTTTTTTTGAACACATTCATAAGTTGAAATGGTCTTGAACTAGACATACAATTAACCTTTTAATTGTATGTACAAGTTATTTATAACTTATACAATTAATCATTTAACTTATAAGTTATAATCTCTCATTATTATTAGGTGTCATCTAACTAATTTAAATAACACATCAAATAATATAATTGAACAAATTATCCTAATAAGTTGTTCCCACTCTTATGCAACCCGTTTAGAAAACCCATTTTCTAAATTGGTGTAAATATTTAATTGCATGATCATATCATCAATTAAATATTAATTGGTGTTTGCTAAGCTAGTTATTGGGTATAACCCGACTTGGATTATAACGTACTAACCACATCAATATTCTAAGTGTCTTGGGCATACAGAATCCTACAATCTCCCACTTGCCCAAGATTCATAGAAGATTGATGCAAGCAGTAAATACCGCCTAACAACGGTTTACTACCCTTAATACGCATGACTTATAGCCATTCAATAACATCATTCCCTTCAAGTACCCTACTTGAAATGATTTAGGTGAATCAATCATCTATCCTTTTGTTACAGATGTCATGTTAAATCCAAGGACACAGAATGATCATTCCTTGTTGATTTAACTTAATCAGGCCTTAGACATCTAACTCTCAACGAATAAGAGGAACAAATTCCATCTTGACTACATACGTTTCTCACAAACACCTCGTGTTATACCTGAACATATCCTTATGTACTGTCCACTATTTCAGGACAGTGAAGAATTTGCTCAAGGTATAATACTTGGTGAATATCAAAACCCAATATGTATCTCAGGTCGGAGGATACCAAATGATATTCGCCTTTACTCAAATTTACTTATGATCAATCAATAAGATTCCATGTAGTAAAATTTGAGATGCGGGTTAGTCCAATATTTGTATCCCATAAATATCTATGAACCTTGGTAGCAACCCATTGCTCTATATTCATCCTTATGAATATCAACCAATCCAAGTTCATAATAGTCTTACCTTCAAACTTGTTCCCACAAGTATGAACGACTACGGACATTTAGAGTAAACATTTTACTCATGGATTAAACATGCTAAATTGGAATATTATTTGAAACATTATAACCAAATAATTTTATTCAAATAATAGAAAGTTCCATATATCCAAATACAAAATTTACAGATCATATCCAATCACTAGAATATCGAAGTCCCATGGCACAAGTATGACCTTCATGCTTTGCCTTTTCAAGGAGCTTCGTGAGAGGATCCGCAACGTTTTGATCCGTGTGAACTTTGCGAATACATATCTTTCCCTTTTCAACTTCATCTCGTATGTAGTTGAATCTCCGCTCAATGTGCCTAGTCTTTTGATGAGTACGGGGTTCCTTGATTTGTGCAATCGCACCCTCGTTATCACAAAAGATCTCTAGGGGGTCCTGAATGGAAGGGACAACCCCTAGAAACCGCTCCTCCATTCAGAATGAAAATGTATCCCGATTGTGACCGAGAATCATCACGATCGGTTTGGAAACTCGCATCCGTGTAACCCTTTACAACGAGTTCCTCATCACCAGATCCATAGATTAGGAACATGTCTCTTGTCCTCCTTAGGTACTTAAGTATGTTCTTAACAGCCATCCAATGACTGTCTCCAGGATTTTGCTGGTATCGGCTTGTCATGCTTAAGGCGCATGACACGTCCGGTCGAGTGCATATCATCGCATACATGATGGATCCAATAGCAGATGCGTATGGGATTGCCTTCATTTTATCTTGCTCATCCTTTGAGCTTGGACACTGAGTCGTACTCAGTATCGTTCCTCTTTGAATAGGTACAGTACCTTTCTTAGAGTTTTCCATCTTGAACCTTTTCAAGATTTTATCAATGTATGCACTTTGATTCAAACCAATCAACCGCCTTGATCTATCCCTATAGATCTTTATTCCCAGAATATAGGCGGCTTCACCAAGATCCTTGATGGAAAAACAACCTCCAAGCCAGGTTTTTACACCTTCCAAGGTTGGAATGTCATTTCCAAATAGTAGTATGTCATCAACATACAATACTAGGAAGGTTATTGTGCTCCCACTAGTCTTCTTATACACACAAGCCTCAACAGCGTTTTTGATGAAGCCAAATTTCTTTACCTCCTCATCAAAACGGTGATTACAGCTTCTCGATGCTTGTTTCAATCCATAGATTGATTTCTTTAACTTGCATACTTTATTAGAATGTTTTGGATCGACAAAACCTTCAGGCTGAACCATATAGACATCTTCCTCAAGATATCCATTTAGGAAAGCGGTTTTGACATCCATTTGCCAAATCTCATAATCATAATGAGCAGCTATGGCAAACAATATCCTTATAGACTTTAGCATCGCAACAGGTGAGAAGGTTTCATCATAATCAACCCCTTGAGTTTGAGTGAAACCCTTTGCTACAAGTCTAGCTTTATAAGTATCCAAGTTTCCATGCATATCGGTTTTCTTCTTGAAAACCCACTTACTTCCAACTACCTTGGAATTAAGAGGTGGTACAACAAGTTCCCAAACTTGATTGTCATACATGGATTGCATCTCAACGTTCATGGCTTCTAGCCATTTGTCACAATCCGAATTGGACATTGCATTATGGTATGTGGTCGGTTCATCTGAATCTACCACATAGCATCCATCCATGAAAAATCCATATCTTGTAGGTGGATTACTAGTTCTACCACTTCTGCGAACGTCTTGTGTGTATTGATCAACCCCTTGATCATCCTCAACATCCTCATGTTGAGTGCTAGTTTCAACCAAACGTGCATCGGGTTGTGGTTCTTGATCCTCTTCAAGATCCACCGTTCTACTGCCAGCTCCTTCCATAAGGAACTTAGCTTCTAAGAACTCACCCTTTCTGGCAACAAACACCTTTTGTTCTAGTGGATCGTAGAAATAATATCCCATAGAATCTCTAGGATATCCAACAAAGATACACTTGGTGGATCGGACTTCCAATTTGTTTGGGGTGGGAGTCTTAACATAAGCCTCACATCCCCAAACCCTTAAGTATGATAGGGATGGAACTCTTACATGCCATATCTCAAAAGGTGTCCTTTCCACCTTTTTGGTTGGGGCCATATTTAGAATATGGGTCGCAGAGAGCAAAGAGAAACCCCAAAATGATAGAGGCAATGTGCTTCTAGCCATCATAGATCGGACCATATCCAATAAGGTTCGATTCCTCCTTTCAGACACACCATTATGTTGTGGTGTTCCAGGTGGAGTGAGTTGTGAGACAGTCCCACAACTCCTAAGATGATCTTGAAAAGCATCACTTAGGTATTCACCTCCTCTATCGGTACGGAGAATTTTAATTGACTTATTGAGTTGATTTTCTTCTTCATTCTTGAAGATTTTGAACATTTCAAAAGCTTCATCTTTGTGCCTTAATAAGTACACATACCCATAGCGACTATAGTCGTCGGTAAAGGTAATGAAGTGTCTTTCACCATTCCTAGTCATTGGCTTAAAAGTACCACATACATCCGAATGTATGATTCCTAATAAATCTTTTGCCCTTTCGGTAGTTCCACTAAAGGGTGCCTTAGTCATCTTACCTTTTAAACAAGATTCACAAACATCAAATGAATCGTATTCATTTGTTTTTAAAAGACCATTCTTTTGAAGTGTTTGTAAACGTTTCTTGTTTATATGACCAAGACGACAATGCCAAAGATAGGTATCACTCAAGTCCAACTTGAGTTTCTTGGTGTTAGTTTGGTACAATGAACTATTTAAAGTATTTTCATGAACCAATTCATAAGTACCATTAATTGGAATAGCTTTAAAATAGAACATACCATTAAAGAAACATGAATATCATTTTCAATAAAAGATAATACATAATCATAATGTCTTAGTTGAGATACAGAAATAATGTTCCTAGTCAAACTAGGAGCATACAAAACATTCTTCAAAATAACTTCCAAACCACTTGGAAGTCTTAGGATGTAGTCCCCACGAGCTTCAACTAAGACTTTAGTTCCATTGCCCATGAAGAGGCTAACATCCCCTTTCTTGAAGTCCCTACTTCTTGTGAACCCCTGCAACAAATTGCAAATATGAGTTACACATCCGGTATCCAATACCCATGTGTTTGAAGATGTAACATTAAGATCAATATGAATCATGTATATTGTACCTGAGGTCTGCCCGGCATCCCTCTTGGCTTTCAACTCTTGGAGATGGACAGGACAATTCCTTGCCCAATGTCCTATCTCCCCACACTCAGCATGGGTCATTAGTAGCAACCTTTTGCTTCTTCTCTTGTGGTTTGGGTGGTACCCTTACCACCCCTTTCCCCTTTCCCCAAATGGGTCCCTTACCCTTGGCAACCTTTGCCTTGGGTGCGGGATGAGGCCTCTTGTTGTTCCCACCTTCATTGATGGTGAGAACGGGTAAAACCCTTTTACCCATGGCTGCCTCGGCCGTTTTGAGCATTGAGTGAAGCTCACCAATGCTTTTGTCCCATGCATTCATGTTGTAGTTCAACACGAATGTCTCGAACCTCTTGGTTAGGCCATTTAGGATCAAATCCGTGGCCAACTCCTTCGAGACGGGACAATTTAGCCTCTCGAGGCGGTCAATATGACTTTTCATCTTAAGTACATAAGATGAAACAGATTGGTTGTCGTCCATACGACATGCATGGAGTGCTCGAACCGTTTCGAAGCGCTCAACCCTTGCTTGCTGTTGGAACGTTTCCTTCAGCTGGGTTATCATGTCGTAAGCTCCATGATGTTCATACTCCTTTTGGAGATCCGGAGTCATGCTCGCTAGCATGAGACAAGACACTTGGACGGATTCCTCAGTGTATTTCAGCCAATCGTTAAAGGCATCCTCATCATCCTCGCTAGGTTGATCGGGGATAGGGTCGTCTAAAACATATGATCTTCTCTCTTGCTTGAGAACAATTCTCAAGTTTCGATACCAATCAATAAAGTTGTTATGATTTAGACGTTCCTTTTGGAGGATCGCTCGTAGTGATTGGTTTGACGCGGATGAGTTATCGTGATTTTCATTATTGGTGGCCATCTACAAAATTTAACAAAGATCAATTTTAGTATTTTCGATATTTGCTAATTTTAATATTTAATGCCTTTAAGGTCAATTTTATATTAAAATCTAGAACCCAACATTACATTTAAATTGTGGTTAGGTGACCTTTATCCCACTATTTAAATTAATAAGGTGGTCAACGTTTGACGATTGCAACCATTTGCAACTTCTAGAGGTATGGGATCGACTTTAAAACATCATATGCAAAGCCGGCACGTTAATCCCATCAACACCATTTGGAAACCATATTTTAGGTGATCCATTCAACATGGTTTGCAAATCAAGTTACCCTACTTGCACACACATGTGAGTTTACCAACATAAGTGGTTAGGTGACCTTTATCCCACCAATGTGGTATTCCCACCTTAAGTCACAAGTTCCCTCAAAATGGTTAGGTGACCTTTATCCCATTAAGAGTTTCCAAATGACTTAAGTGTTGTGCAAAAGGACGGTGTTAAACTTGTTTGTGAAATGTTTAGAGGTTTCATAATTCTAGTTTAGAAAACTCTATGTACTTGTATTTGCATGCTTTCAAATACAAGGTACCCTATGGTTCTTTGATTAAAACCTATTTTAATCTTTAAAATCATTAAATCATTTTAATAACCTTTTATTAACCTTTAATAACCATCAATTTTCAGCTTGTTAAGTTTGTTAAATGAGTTTGTTTTGAATATCCAAATATCAACCAAACAATCAAAACAACAAACAATCAACCAAGCATAAACATAAACAACCATATGTACATATGTGCATAACCATAGATACTATTATGACCATACTTGTCTGCCATCACAAGTGTGGTCATTAGGTCTTTCCTAAGGGTTGAAACCAATACAAAATTGAGGTCATCATGGACTCCCACTTGAACTTGCATCCATATGCTTCAAGTTCCATGTCTTTGTGTCCATCTTTAGGTCTTGATCTTGTGCATCTTCCTTTTACAAAATTGTATCCTAATACATTTTTTCTAATAAAAGAAATGCACCTAATCTTCTAATTACAAACCCAAATGAATGAATAATTACAACCCAAATAATAAACACAAAATTACAACCCAATTGAATGAATAATTACAACCATTCCAATCATCCAAAACATGAGGCCAAATCTAGGTTATGCACTATCATATGAACAATCACAATCATCATTCAATAACCAAAATAAACCCCATGAAACCCTAAATTTTCAGCCAACATAAACTGAAAATTTGGGTTTGTTTGTCCAAACAAACAACAATCAAACATATCATCCAATAAACATTGCTATCTTTCAAAGTTTGATCATAAGCATGATGATATAACTTTGAAAGACTTGGGGTTTACAAAATCAGCCAAAATCAGCCTCTAATAGGTTGATTATAATCCATTAAAACCGATTTTAAGGAACTAGAACAAGCAAGTTATCCACATAACCGGCTCTTGATGCCATTGAAGGGTTTGTTTGAAGATAAAACCGTTTTATCATCTTGGTATTTCAGAAAAACGCAGCGGATATATTTGTATTTAAAACATGATTTTAAATCTGAAAATCCATGTTTTATGATGACTAATATACAAATAAACAAACCCATAACAATAAGGATCATTTATGTGGATTAAACAAGCTATGAACATACAAAAACGTGCATAAAATCACAGCTTGAACAAGCTGTGATATCTACCTTCTTCCAGCAGCAAACGACTAAAGATAGGGAGATATTTGATGCTAGAAACGACCAAGACTTCAAGTATAGACGTCCTCAAGCTTGTATACCCTTAGCCTTTGATCAAACACCACTCTTGCTAGGTAGAAGACACCAAAAATTCAGCTCAAAACCTTCCAAAACCCAGCTGTGAATTCGTAACTTTTGAGAGGGTTAGAGAGAGTTTTTCTTGCTAGTTGCATGTGTTATGAATGGTTAGAGAGAAAGGGAATCCAAGACATAACTTAGTGTGGTGTTCAATGAAAAATTGGTCCAATGAAAACACAAGGGGGGGGGGGCGGCCAAAAGGCTGAATTAAAAGGGTTTCCCCCCTTTTTTTGAACACATTCACAAGTTGAAATGGTCTTGAACTAGACATACAATTAACCTTTTAATTGTATGTACAAGTTATTTATAACTTATACAATTAATCATTTAACTTATAAGTTATAATCTCTCATTATTATTAGGTGTCATCTAACTAATTTAAATAACACATCAAATAATATAATTGAACAAATTATCCTAATAAGTTGTTCCCACTCTTATGCAACCCGTTTAGAAAACCCATTTTCTAAATTGGTGTAAATATTTAATTGCATGATCATATCATCAATTAAATATTAATTGGTGTTTGCTAAGCTAGTTATTGGGTATAACCCGACTTGTATCATAACGTACTAACCACATCAATATTCTAAGTGTATTGGGCATACAGAATCCTACAATAAGCTCCATGGAGCTCATACTCCTTTTGGAGGTCGGGTTTCATACTTGCTAACATTAGGCAAGAGACTTAGATGGAGTCTTCCACATATCAAACCCAATCGTTATAGGCCTCTTCATCCTCCTCGTTGGGTTCATCGAGGATGGGATCATCAAGGATGTAGGCCCGCTTTTCTTGCTTGAGAACGATTCTCAAGTTGCGGTACCAATCCATGAAGTTGTTAGGTGTTAGACGATCCCTTTGAAGGATCGCCCCTCAGAGATTGGTTGTTTTGGTTTGGTACATCGTTATACCCTACTTCGGCCGCCCCTTGGGGCAAAGGAAGTCTTTTGATTAGCTCTTGGTTCATGCAACATTCATTCACTTGAACACTCTTCTACCAATACACCTTTCTCTCACACACACAAAGCAAAAGAAATCCTCTCAAATCTCTCTCTAGAAATCGGTTTCTAGAGCTGAAAAACAACTTGATTTTCAGCTTTCAAGCAAGGATTCTTGGCTGGGAAATCGACTTGGAAGAGGGTTTTTCAAGTGGGTGCAACACAACCTAGCAAGTGGGTGTTTGAAGGAAGCTTGGGGTATCATCTCTTGAGGACATCTACCTTGAAGTTTTGACATTCAAACATCATCATCTAGCCTCCAAATCCACGGTTCTAAAGGTAGTATATGTGGTGATATATATATGTTATGATAGTATGTTCTTCCATATAAAATGATCCTTGTTTTGGGTTTTGATTTAATATATGTATATGATACATAAACTCACGTTTTGAACATAAAATCCGCTGCGTTTTATATGTTAAATGGTTAATGTGTCTTTGAGAAACATTAAGTGTAGATACATCATCATTTTAAATAACATGTATATTTTACATGGTTAATGTTAAATGGTTAATGTTTATCAGATAGGTTAATGTTTAACGATGGTATCATGTATGTATATACAGAGACTGTATGGGATACTGTTTCTTTGACTCAACGGAGCAAAAGTATTTATTGCTCGTTTGGCTAAGTTCTTGGAAACCGAGTTCGCACACATTCATCCGCATTGACTCAATCGCACACACTCTCAATCGCATGCATTCAATCGCACGACACACCCATACACGTGGACTCAGTCGCACGACTCACTCAGTCGTACGGCTCAGTCGTCTAAATGGCCCAGTCGCCCTGTACAGCAGGTCGCGACTGCTGAATCACCAAGCAGCGTCCAACTGCTCCGAGCACTCGTTTTACACCCCAAGAACTTCCAGAATCCACATTCTAACATGTCTAAACAAGAAACACACTCAGAAACGCAACACACAAGCCCACACGACCTCATGTGCTCGAATGAACCCGAGCATCCGAAACCCTAGAAAACGCAGAAGTGAAATCGAGCAAGAAACAGGTCAAGCGAGGTTACCTACCTGCTAGAAGTGAGTATTCGCGATGATAACCAAGATTTGCTGGTGAAAACGCTAGAAAAGAGCGGTTTTGGGTGCTAGTATGGTGTAGAAATGAAGAAGAAGAAGAAGAAGAAGAAGAAGAAGTGAAGAAGATGGAGAAGAAATGGCTGGGAAGGGGTTTCTACATCCCAAGTTTGCAAAAAAAGTCATATTTAGTCCCTGCACTTAGCCCCCGAGTTCCCAAATTTGTTTCGGTTGAAACGACGTAAATACACGCGTTATATTAATTATAGAGAAGTATTTAATGTTGTTTGTATCCTGAACATGTTGTGATGAGTGATGTTTATATTATATAGCATAATATAATTAATGATGTCGTCGGTGCTATTCATAAGCGTTTTATGTGGTACGGATACAAATAATGATAACACCACTGAAAAAGAAAATAAATCAAGTATGATATCCACCCGAATGGCTTAGAAGTGTGAGGAATGATTGTTCTAAGAATAGTTAACGAAATTCATGTTAAACGACGGACCTTGTGGTGACGGATGTCACAGTATCCCCAAGTTGGGAGAATTTCGTCCCGAAATTCAACTGGTGTTAGGTCCAAGAGTGTCATCCTCGAATAGGTGTGGATGTTTGAGTTTCATCCGATCTTCCCGTTCCCACGTGAATTCTGGTCCTCATTTGGAGTTCCATCTCACGCGAACGATCGGTATCTTGCTGCGCCTTAGGCGTTTGACCTTTCGGTCCATGATCTCGATAGGCTCTTCGACAAAATGAAGCTTTTCGTCAATCTTGATTTCCTCAATTGGCACATGTAGAGTTTCATCTACCAGGCACTTTTTGAGGTTTGATACGTGAAATGTGTCGTGTACACCGCTGAGTTCTTGTGGCAACCTTAATCGGTAAGCCACCGGACCGATTCTTTCTATAATCTCGAGTGGTCCTATGTATCTGGGGGCTAACTTTCCGTTCTTTCCAAATTGTACAATCCCTTTCCAGGGAGAGACTTTGACTAGAACGTGATCTCCAACATTGAATTCTAGAGGCTTCCGACGGTTGTCGGCATAGCTCTTTTGGCGATCTCTTGCAGCTTTTAGTCGGTCTTTGATTTGGAAAATCTTGTCAGTTGTTTCTTGAATGATCTCTGGGCCTGTTAGCTGGCTTTCACCAATCTCAGCCCAACAAACTGGGGATCTACATTTCCTCCCGTAAAATGCTTCAAATGGAGCGCATCCGATGCTTGTATGGTAGCTGTTGTTGTAAGAGAACTCAATCAATGGTAGATGAGTGTCCTAGCTGTAGGATTCTATGTGCCCAAGACACTTAGAATATTGATGTGGTTAGTACGTTATGATCCAAGTCGGGTTATACCCAATAACAAGCTTAGCAAACACCAATTAATATTTAATTGATGATATGATCATGCAATTAAATATTTACACCAATTAATATTTAATTGATGATATGATCATACAATTAAATATTTATACCAATTTAGAAAATGGGTTTTCTAAATAAGTTGCATATGAGATGGAACAATTTATTAGGATATTTTGTTCAATAATATTATTTGTAATGTTATTTAAGTAAGTTAGATAATATTACAAATTAATAATGGGAGTGTATAGATTATGCAATTAAAAGGTTAGTTGTATATATATCTAATAAAAGACTAGTTATATATGTGTGTTAGTGTTTGAAGTTTATAAAAGAAAGCTTCAAGTTTATAAAAGAAAGCTTCAAGTTTATAAAAGAAAGTTTCTTCTTTAAACTTCAAAACCATCCACCATAAAGATGCATGTGCATGTGTGTGTTAAAACTTATTGTTTATAAAAGAATCCTTTCCTTTTAAACATAAAGAAACGTCCACTTTGTCCTCTCTTTTGAATGGGAGACAAACATGCAAGATTATTCTCTTGGATGCACACACACATGCATATTTTGTCTCCCCACTAACTAGTCAAAGAGATTCTCCCTTTCTCATATATCATGAGCATGCAACACACACAAAAGTGACCTCTCTCTCTCAAAAGAACCTACGGCCAGCAGCAGCATGAGCTGGGTTTGAAGTGCTTTTGTGTTGTTTTGATGATGTTCATAGATGCAACTAACAACACAACTTTAGCTCTCAGTCTCTCCTCTTCTCCCTACGGGTTTTTCAGCAAGAAACAAAGAGGTTTTGAGCAGGGTTTTCATGGTCTTGATCAGCTAGAAAAGAGGGTTTTCTACCTGATTTTGAGCTGCATTTTGGTGTATTCTACCTAACAAGAAGGTGTGTTTGCAAGGAGCTTGGGGTATACTAGCTTGAGGACTTCTATCCTTGAAGTCTTGGCTGCATTTGGGCATCTCCATCTTCATCAAACATCTTCTTTTAGTCGATTTTTGCTGCTGCAGTAAGGTAGAATCACAGCTCTATGAAGCTGTGATTTTATGTAGTTTTTCACATGTTCATAGCTTGCTAATTCACATAAATGATCCTTTATTCTTTGGGTTTGTTTTATACATCAATATGGTCATCTAATGAACATATTTTTCAGCTTATAAACAAGATTATAATGCTAAACTTCCGCTGCGTTTTCTGAAAGTTTAAACGGTTAAACTATGATTTTATGTTCCAACAAACCCAACAATGGCATCAAGAGCCGGTTATGTGGATAGCTTGCTTGTTCTTGTCCTTTAAAAATTAGTTTTAGAGGATGATTTTAAACTCATAATAGGCTGATTATGGGCTGCTACATTTCTATTTTGATGAATCCCCAACTTTCAAGATTATATCATACATGCTTGTGATGAAATCTTGAAAGAAATACATGTTGATAAAATGTTGATTGTTTGGACAATATTTAAAACCAAAAATTTCAGTTTATGTTGGCTGAAATTTGGTGGTTTTAAGTGGGGTTTCATTATATGAATAAATGATATGATCATTAGTTGTTATAGTGCATAACCTAGCCTTTGGCCCTATGTTATTTGGATGATTGGAATGGTTGTTTTAATTCATTCAATTGGGTTGTAATATTTATGTTTATTATTTGGGTTGTAATTATTTATTCATTTGGTTATGTAATAAATAGATTAGGTGCATTTCTTTTATTAGAAAAATGTATTAGGATATAATTTTTGTAAAAGGAAGATGCACAAGATGAAGACCCAAAGATGGACATCAAAGACACAAAAAAAGGGACTTGAAGCATATGGATGCAAGTTCAAGTGGGAGTCTAAGGAGACCTCTATTTTGTGTTGTATTCAACCCTTAGGAAAGACCAAATGACCACACTTGTGATGGCAAACAAGTGTGGTCACAATAGTAGCTATGGTTATGCACATTGTGGTTGTTTATATTATGCTTGTTTGGTTGTTTGTTGTATGATTGTTGTTTGATATTTGGATATACATAACAAACTCATTAGCAAACTTAACAAGCTGGAAATTTATGGTTTTTAATCATTAAGTGGTTAATAAAAGGGTTATTAAAAGGATTAATGATTTAATAAAAGAGGTTTTATTAAAAATAAACCATAAGATACCTTGCATCTATGGTTCTTAATCATTAAGTGACTAATAAAAGGTTATTAAAAGATTTGATGATTTAATAAAAGAGGTTTTATTAAAAATGAACCATAGGATACCTTGTATTTGAAAGCATGCAAATACAAGGTACATAGAGTTTTCAAAACTAGAATTAATGAAAACTAAAAATCCCTTTTCAAACAAGTTTAACACCGTCCTTTTGCACAACACTTAAGTCATTTGGAAACTCTTAATGGGATAAAGGTCACCTAACCATTTTGAGGGAACTTATGACTTAAGGTGGGAATACCACATTGGTGGGATAAAGGTCACCTAACCACTTGTGTTGGTAAACTCACATGTGTGTGCAAGTAGGGTGACTTGATTTGCAAACCATGTTGAATGGATCACCTAAAATATGGTTTCCAAATGGTGTTGATGGGATTAACATGCCGACTTTACATATGATGTTTAAAGTCGATCCCATACCGCTAGAAGTTGCAAAAGGTTGCAATTGTCAAAAGTTGACTACCTTGTTAATTTGAATAATGGGATAAAGGTCACCTAACCATTATTTGAATGTAACGTTGGATTCTAGATTTTAATTATTAATTGTCTATGAGACGTAAAGGGTATTAATAATTAAAATGAAATTTTAAGAAATACTAAAAAGAACTTTGTAAAATTTGTAGAATAGCCGCAAACAATAATGCTACCACCCCGACCGTCCATACCCTATCACTGAGAACTATTTTAGAGAGGGATCGTCTATACCATAATAACCTTATGGACTGGTCTCGAAACTTGAGAATTGTTCTCAAGCAAGAGCAAAGGCAAATGTCCTTGACGATCCTATTCCTAACCAACCCGACCCCGACGATGTTGAGGCCATTCCCGATCCTAAGGCAAATGTTGCCAAAGGAGGAGGGCACATCAAAGGCAAAGGGGAAGGGAAGATCAAAGCGGAACCTCCAAAACCTAAGCTTATGAAGCCTAAGGTAACCGAAAACGATCCATGCTTTGAGTATGGTGAGATAGGTCATTTGAAAGGGAATCGTCCAACCTATCTCAATGAGTTGAGAAATAAGAGAGATGCTGGGCAAACCTCAAGCACAACTTTCATAATCCATATTGACTTAAATGTTATTTCCTCAAAGCACATGGGTAATTGGATACCACATGTGGAACTCACTATTGCAATCTGTTGCAAAGGTTCAAAAGAAATAAGCACTTTAAGAAAGGAGACTATGTTTTGAAACTTTCAAGAGTTTGGAAGTTGTTCTTCAAAACATGTTATATGCTCCTAGTTTGACTAGGAACATGATTTAAGTTTCCTTTTGAAATGATATGGTTATGATTTAAAGTTAGTCAATGATGGTATTTATGTTTATATGGATGATGTATATTATTTCAAGGCTATGCCTTCTAATAATATTTATGAATTGGTTCATGATGATTCGTCCTATAATAACACATTATACCTATCATACACCAAGAGACTTATAATGGTCTAAGTGACTCTTATTCTTGTCATTGTCATCTTAGTTACATAAACAAGAATCGGATTTAAACACTTTAAAAGAATGGTCTTTTAAAAGCAAACGAAAATTGTTCATTTGATAAGTGTGAATCTTGTTTACAAGGTAAGATGACCAACACGCCCCTTAGTGGTATTAATGAAAGGGCAAAAGACTTATCAGGAGTCATACATTTGGATGTATGTGGTCCTTTTAAGACAATGACAAGGTATGATGAAACTTACTTCATTACCTTTACCGACGATTATAGTCGCTATGGTCATGTGTACTTGATGGCACATAAACATGAAGAATTTGAAATGTTCAAAACTTCAAGAATGAAGTAGAAAATCAACTCGATAGAACTACCAAAGTTCTCTGTTTAGATAGAGAAGGTGAGTACCTAAGTAAGACTTTTAGGGATCATCTAGGAAGTTGTAAGATTGTCTCACAACTTACTCCTCACCGAACACCATAACATAATGGTGTGTCTGAAAGGAGATCGGACCCTATTGGATATGGTTCGACCTATGATGGCTATAAGCTCACTACCTCTATAATTTTGGGGTTTCGCACTACTCTCCGCGGCTCATATTTTGAATATGGCCCAAACCAAGAAAGTGGATTCGACGCCTTTTGAAATATGGAATGGAATAGTTCCATCGCTATCATATTTAAAATTATAGGTCATGAAGCTTATGTTAAGCTTAACACCCAAACCAACTGAAAGTCGATTCACTAAGTGTATATTTGTTGGATATCCAAAAGGACTGTATAGGATACTACTTCTTTGATCCAACAAAGAAAAAGGTATTTATTGCTCAAAAGGCGTAGTTCTTGGAAGCCAAGCTCCTTATGGAAGGAATGACGCATAGAACAGTGGAATTTGATGAGGATCAAGTTCCACAAGCCGATACACGTTTGGTTGACACTAGCTGTCAACAAGAGGTTGTTGATAATGATCAAGAGGTTGATCAATACACACAAAACGTTCATAGATCTGGTAGAGTTAGCATTCCACCTGAAATATATGGATTTTTCATGGATGGATGCTATGAGATTGACTCTGATGAGCCAACTACACACCATAATGCTATGTCCAATTCGGATTGTGACAAATGGCTGGAAGCCATGAACGTAGAGATGCAATCCATGTATGACAACCAAGTTTAGGAATTGGTTGACCCTCCACTTAACTCCAAACCGGTTGGATGCAAGTGGGTTTTCGAGAAGAAAACAAATATGCATGGAAACTTGGATACTGACAAGGCTCATGTGTATAAAAAGGCTAGTGGGAGTGTAATCACAATCTTAGTATTGTATGTTGATGACATATTACTATATGGAAATGATATTCCAACCATGGAAGGTGTTAAAACCTTGCTTGGAAATTGGTTTTCCAAAAGGGATTTCCGTGAAGCCGTCTATATTTTGGAAATAAAGATCTATAGGGATAGATCGAGGCGGTTGATAGGGTTAAACCAAAGTGCATATATAGATAAAATCTTGAAAAAGGTTCAAGATGATAAACTCTAAGAAAGGTATAGTACCTATTCAAAGAGGGACAATATTGAGTGCATCTCAATGTCTAAGCTCAAAGGATGAGCAAGATCGCATGAAGGACATCCCATATGCGTCTGCTATAGGATCCATCATGAATGCGATGATATGCACTAGACTGGACATGTCATGCGCGTTAAGCATGACAAGTAGATATCAGCAGAATCCATGTAACACCCATTGGATGGCTGTTGAAAGTATATTAGAATACCTTAGGAGGACTAAGGATATGTTTCTAATATTTGGATCTGATGAAGAGGAACTAGTTGTAAAGGGTTACACGAATGCTAGTTTCAAACTGATCGAGATGATCCTCGATCACAATCGGGTACGTCTCCATTATGAATAGGGTAGCGTTGTCCACTACAGAATTCGAATACATAGCTGCCTCATTAGCAGCTGCATGGATAAAAAGGTTTATCACCAATCTAAGGATGGTCTCTACCATTCAAGACTCCTTAGAAATCTTTGTGATGACGAGGGTGCGATTGTTCAAATCAAGGAACCCCGTGCACATCAAAAGATTAGGCACAATGAGCGGAGATTCAACTACATAAGGGATGAAGTTGAAAACGGGAAAGATATGTATTCGCAAAGTTCACTTTGATCAAAACATTGTGGATCCACTCACGAAGCTCCTTGAAAGGGCAAAGCATGAAAGTCATACCTATGCCTTAGGACTTTGATATTCTAGTGATTGGACTTGATCAATTTTGTATTTGAATATGTGGAACTCTTTATTATTTGAGTAAAATTATTTGGTTATAATGTCTCAATTAATGTTCCGATTTAGCATGTTTAATCCATGAGTAAATTATTTACTCTAAATGTCCGTAGTCGTTCATACTTGTGGGAACAAGTGTGAGGGTAAGACTATTATGAACTTGGATTGGTTGATATTCATAAGGATGAATATAGAGCAATAGGTTGCTACCAAGGTTCATAGATATTTGTGGGATACAAATATTGGACTAACCCGCATCTCAAGTCTTACTACATGGAATCTTATTGATTGATCATAAGTAAATTTGAGTAAAGGCGAATATCATTTGGTATCCTTCGACCTGAGATACATATTGGGTTTTGATATTCACCAAGTGTTACACCTTGAACTAGTTCTTCACTGATATGAAATAATTGTCAGTACATAAGGCTATGTTCAAGTGTGACATAAGGTGATTGTGAGAAACGTATGTAGTCAAGATGGGATTTGTTCCTCTTATTCGTTGAGAGTAAGATGTCTAAGGCCTGATTAAGTTAAATCAACAAGGAATGATCATTCCGTGTCCTTGGATTTAACATGACATCTGTAACAAAAGGATAGATGATTGATTCACCTAAATCATTTCAAGTAGGGTACTTGAATGGGATGATGTTATTGAATGGCCATAAGTCATGCGTATTAAGGGTAGTAAACCGTTGTTAGGCGTTATTTACTGCTTGCATCAATCTTCTATGAATCTTGGGCAAGTGGGAGATTGTAGGATTCTATGTGCCCAAGACACTTAGAATATTGATGTGGTTAGTACGTTATGATCCAAGTCGGGTTATACCCAATAACAAGCTTAGCAAACACCAATTAATATTTAATTGATGATATGATCATGCAATTAAATATTTACACCAATTAATATTTAATTGATGATATGATCATACAATTAAATATTTATACCAATTTAGAAAATGGGTTTTCTAAATAAGTTGCATATGAGATGGAACAATTTATTAGGATATTTTGTTCAATAATATTATTTGTAATGTTATTTAAGTAAGTTAGATAATATTACAAATTAATAATGGGAGTGTATAGATTATGCAATTAAAAGGTTAGTTGTATATATATCTAATAAAAGACTAGTTATATATGTGTGTTAGTGTTTGAAGTTTATAAAAGAAAGCTTCAAGTTTATAAAAGAAAGCTTCAAGTTTATAAAAGAAAGTTTCTTCTTTAAACTTCAAAACCATCCACCATAAAGATGCATGTGCATGTGTGTGTTAAAACTTATTGTTTATAAAAGAATCCTTTCCTTTTAAACATAAAGAAACGTCCACTTTGTCCTCTCTTTTGAATGGGAGACAAACATGCAAGATTATTCTCTTGGATGCACACACACATGCATATTTTGTCTCCCCACTAACTAGTCAAAGAGATTCTCCCTTTCTCATATATCATGAGCATGCAACACACACAAAAGTGACCTCTCTCTCTCAAAAGAACCTACGGCCAGCAGCAGCATGAGCTGGGTTTGAAGTGCTTTTGTGTTGTTTTGATGATGTTCATAGATGCAACTAACAACACAACTTTAGCTCTCAGTCTCTCCTCTTCTCCCTACGGGTTTTTCAGCAAGAAACAAAGAGGTTTTGAGCAGGGTTTTCATGGTCTTGATCAGCTAGAAAAGAGGGTTTTCTACCTGATTTTGAGCTGCATTTTGGTGTATTCTACCTAACAAGAAGGTGTGTTTGCAAGGAGCTTGGGGTATACTAGCTTGAGGACTTCTATCCTTGAAGTCTTGGCTGCATTTGGGCATCTCCATCTTCATCAAACATCTTCTTTTAGTCGATTTTTGCTGCTGCAGTAAGGTAGAATCACAGCTCTATGAAGCTGTGATTTTATGTAGTTTTTCACATGTTCATAGCTTGCTAATTCACATAAATGATCCTTTGTTCTTTGGGTTTGTTTTATACATCAATATGGTCATCTAATGAACATATTTTTCAGCTTATAAACAAGATTATAATGCTAAACTTCCGCTGCGTTTTCTGAAAGTTTAAACGGTTAAACTATGATTTTATGTTCCAACAAACCCAACACCAGCTACCACCAAAATCGATTACACAAGCTCTAAGCATGTCTTCCAATGTTTGTATTGTTCGTTCACTTTGGCCATCTGTTTGTGGGTGATAGGCTGTACTCTTTGTTGGGTTTGTTGGACCTAAACAATATTGTTTAACCATTTTAAACAAGAAAACGCAGCGGATTAACATCAAACATCAACCATTTGAAATCTGAAAATTATAGTTCATTGCATGTCTACAACAAACCCAAGAATGCAAGGATCTTATATATGTGTTTGAACTAGTTATCACAAATAAAACAACCCAAAGAAGCAATACATACTACCTTCAAATTCCCGCTGAAAATCGTGGATGAAGCTGAAGAGAATGATGTTCTTGAGGAGCCAAAACACCAAGAGAAGGTGTTCTCAAGTGTTCATACCCGCAAGCATTAAGCATACACCAT
Organism: Flaveria linearis; assembly: GCA_024085815.1. NCBI lineage: Eukaryota > Viridiplantae > Streptophyta > Magnoliopsida > Asterales > Asteraceae > Flaveria > Flaveria linearis. The sequence continues at coordinate 63,136,234 of CM044005.1, forward strand.
TTTGCTAGGATTTGACACCAAGAATCGGACCAATCAAGGCTGCTGAAAACGATTTCCAGCCCCAAACGAAAGCAATACTGCTGTAACAACTTGCTGAAAGGATTTCCAGTTCCAAACGAAAGCAATGCTGCTGGAACAACTTGCTGAAAACCGTTTTTCAGCTCCAAAACGAAAGCAATGCTGCTGGAACAACATGCTGAAAATGATTTTCAGCTCCAATCAAAGCAATGCTGTTGGAACAACATGCTGAAAACGATTTTCAGCTCCAATCTAGAGCAATGCTGTTGGAACAACATGCTGAAATCGATTTTCAGCTCCAATCGAAAGTAATGCTGTTGGAACATCTTGCTGAAATCGATTTTCAGCTCCAATCTAGAGCAATGCTGTTGGAACAACATGCTGAAATCGATTTTCAGCTCCAATCTAAAGCAATGTTGCTGGAACAACATGCTGAAATGAATCACTTTGAAGAAAAGGGATTACCTTTCGTTTTAAGGTCCTTGCATGTGTGAAGAAAGGAAGGAGAAGAAGTATGTGTGTGTTCAAGGAACACCTTTGTTCCAAAACCCCAAAAACGAAAAATGAAGAGCTTCAAGAGAGGGGGGGGCGGCCGAATCCCCTTATGGGGTTAGGGTTAGCTTCCAAAAAAAAATATCTCTCTTTTAAATATTATACATAATTAAAACTTTAATTATATATAATATACACACACACTTTTATTATTTGATGTTGCTTAACTAATTTAAACAACATAACAAATAATATTCATGAACAAAATATCCTCATAATTTGTTCTTTCTCACATACAATTTATTTAGAAAACCCATTTTCTAAATTAGTGTAATTATTTAATTGCATGATCATATCATCAATTAAATATTAATTGGTGTTTGCTAAGCTTGTTATTGGGTATGACCCGACTTGGATCATGACGTACTAACCACATCAATATTCTATGTGTCTTGGGCATAAAGAATCCAACAATCTCCCACTTGCACAAGATTCATAGAAGATTGATGCAAGCAGTAAATACCGCCTAACAACGGTTTACTACCCTTAATACGCATGACTTAGAAGCCATTCAATAACATCATCCCCTTCAAGCATCCAACTTGAAATGATTTAGGTGAATCAATCATTTATCCTTTTGTTACAGATGTCATGTTAAATCCAAGGACACAGAATGATCATTCCTTGTTGATTTAACTTAATCAGGCCTTAGACATCATACTCTCAACGAATAAGAGGAACAAATCCCATCTTGACTACATACGTTTCTCACAATCACCTTATGTCATATCTGAACATAGCCTTATGTACTGACAATTATCTCATATCAGTGAAGAACTAGCTCAAGGTATAACACTTGGTGAATATCAAAACCCAATATGTATCTCAGGTCGGAGGATACCAAATGATATTCGCCTTTACTCAAATTTACTTATGATCAATCAATAAGATTCCATGTAGTAAGATTTGAGATGCGGGTCAGTCCAATATTCGTATCCCACGAATATCTATGAACCTTGGTAGCAACCAATTGCTCTATATTCATGCCTTATGAATATCCACCAATCCAAGTTCATAATAGTCTTACATTCATATTTGTTCCCACAAATATGACCGACCACGGACATTTAGAATAATAAAATTATTCATGGATGTTAACATGCTAAAAGGAACATGACTCAAGGTATCGTGAATATATAGATGAGTCAGGTATTACAATTGTTCCATATTATTAATATTAATACTAAACAGGTCAATTCCAATCACTAAATATCGAAGTCCTAAGGTACAAGTATGACTTTCATGCTTTGCCCTTTCAAGGAGCTTCGTGAGTGGATCCGCAATGTTTTGATCAAAGTGAACTTTGCGAATACATATGTTTCCCTTTTCAACTTCATCCCTTATGTAGCTGAATCTCCGCTCATTGTGCCTAATCTTTTGACGTGCACGGGGTTCCTTGATTTGAACAATCGCACCCTCGTCATCACAAAGATTTCTAAGGAGTCTTGAATGGTAGAGACCATCCTTAGACTGGTGATAAACCTTTTATCCATGCAGCTTCCCAAGCTGCTAATGAGGCGGCTATGTATTCGAATTCTGTAGTGGACAATGCTACCCTATTCATAATGGAGATGTACCCTGATTGTGATCGAGGATCATCTCGATCAGTTTGGAAACTAGCATTCGTGTAACCCTTCACAACCAGTTCCTCTTCATCAGATCCATATATTAGAAACATATCCTTAGTCCTCCTAAGGTATTCCAATATACATTCAACAACCATCCAATGGCTGTTACTTGGATTCTGCTGATATCTATTTGTCATGCTTAACGCGCATGACATGTCCAGTCTAGTGCATATCATCGCATATATGATGGATCCTATAGCATACGCATATGGGATATCCTTCATACGATGTTGCTCATCCTTTAAGCTTGGACATTGAGATGCACTCAATATTGTCCCTCTTTGAATAGGTACTATACCTTTCTTAGAGTTTACCATCTTGAACCTTTTCAAGATTTTATCAATGTATGCACTTTGGTTTAACCCTATCAACCGCCTCGATCTATCCCTCTAGATCTTTATTTCTAAAATAGAGACGGCTTCACGGAGATCCCTTTTGGAAAGATAATTTCCAAGTGTAGTATGTCATCAACATACAATACTAAGAACGTAATTGTACTCCCACTAGCCCCTTGATACACACAATCCTTGTTAGCGTTCTTGATGAAACCCAATTTCTTGATCTTTCATCAAAACGTTGATTCCAATTTCTCGATGCTGGTCTCAATCCATAGATTGATATTTTTTAACTTGCATACTTTATCAGGATGACTTTAGCATTGCCATTGGCGAGAAGGTTTCATCATAATCAACCCTTTGACTTAGAATGAAACCTTTTGCTACAAGTCTTGCCTTGTAAGTATCCAAGTTTTCATGCATGTCAGTTTTCTTCTTGAAAACCCACTTGCATCCAACCGGTTTGGAGTTAAGTGAAGAGTCAACCAATTCCCAAACTTGGTTGTCATACATGAATTGCATCTTTACGTTCATGGCTCCTAGCCACTTGTCACAATCCGAATTGGACATTGCATCATGGTATGTAGTTGGCTCTTCGGAGTCAACAACGTAGCATCCATCTATGAAAAATCCACATCTTTCATATGAAATGCTAACTTTACCAGATCAGCGAACGTTTTGTGTGTATTGATCAACCTCTTGATCATGATCAACAACCTCTTATTGATTGCTAGTGTCAACCAAACGTGTATCGGCTTGTGGATCTTGATCCTCATCAAATTCCACTGTTCTATGCGTCATTCCTTCCATAAGAAACTTGGCTTCCAAGAACTCTGCCTTTTGAGCAATGAATACCTTTTGCTCTGTTGGATCAAAGAAATAGTATCCTATACAGTCCTTTTATATATCCAACAAATATACACTTAGTGAATCGACTTGCAGTTGGTTTGGGTGTTAAGCTTAACATAAGCTTCATAACCCATAATTTTAAATATGATAGCGATGGAACTATTCCATTTCATATTTCAAGAGGCGTCGAATCCACTTTCTTGGTTTGGACCATATTCAAAATATGAATCGCGGAGAGTAGTGCGAAACCCCAAAATTATAGAGGTAGTGAGCTTATAGCCATCATAGGTCGAACTATATCCAATAGGGTTCGATCTCCTTTCAGACACACCATTATGTTATGGTGTTCTGTGAGGAGTAAGTTGTGAGACAATCTTACAACTTCCTAGATGATCCCTAAAAGTCTCACTTAGGTATTCACCTTCTCTATCTAAACGGAGAACTTTGGTAGTTCTATCGAGTTGATTTTCTACTTCATTCTTGAAGTTTTGAACATTTCAAATTATTCATGTTTATGTGCCATCAAGTACATATAACCATAGCGACTATAATCGTCGGTTAAGGTAATGAAGTAACTTTCACCATATCTTGTCATTGTCTTAAAAGGACCGCATACATCCAAATGTATGATTCCTAATAAGTCTTTTGCCCTCTCATTAGTACCACTAAAAGGCGTGTTGGTTATCTTACCTCATAAACAAGATTCACACTTATCAAATGAACAATTTTCATTTGTTTTCAAAAGACCATTCTTTTAAAGTGTTTAAATCCGATTCTTGTTTATGTAACTAAGATGACAATGACAAGAATAAGAGTCACTTAAACCATTTTAAGTCTCTTGGTGTATGATAGGTATAATGTGTTATTATAGGACGAATCATCATGAACCAATTCACAAATATCATTAGAAGGCATGGCCTTAAAATAATATATATCATCCATATAAATATATATAAATACCATCATTTACTAACTTTAAATCATAACCATATTGCTTTAAAGGGAAACTTAAATCATGTTCCTAGTCAAACTAGGAGCATATAAACATGTTTTGACGAACAACTTCCAAACCTTTTGAAAGTTTCAAAACATAGTCTCCTTTCTTAAGGTGCTTATTTCTTTTAAACCCTTACAACAAATTGCAATGGTGAGTTCCATATGAGGTATCCAATTACCCATGTGCTTTTAGGAAATAACACCTAAGTTAATATGGATTATGAAAGTTATACTTAAGGTTTGCCCAGCATCCCTTTTATTTCTCAACTCATTGAGATAGGTTGGATGAATTCCTTTCAAATGACCTATCTCATCATACATAAAGCATGGATCGTTTTCGATTACCTTAAGCTTCATAAGCTTAGGTTTTGGAGGTTCCATTTTGATCTACCCTTACCCATTGCCTTTGATATGCCCTTCTCCTTTGGCAACATTTGCCTTAGGATCGGGAATGGCCTCAACATCGTCGGGGTCGGGTTGGTTAGGTGTAGGGATCGTCAAGGACATATGCCTTTGCTCTTGCTTGAGAACAATTCTTAAGTTTCGAGATTAGTACATAAGGTTATTATGGTAGAGACGATCCCTCTCTAAAATAGTTCTCGGTGATAGGGTATGGACGGTCGGGGTGGTAGCATTATTGTTTGCGGTCATTCTACAAATTTTACAAAGTTCTTTTTAGTATTTCAAAAAATTTCATTTTAATTACTAATACCCTTTATGTCTCATAGACAATTAATAATTAAAATCTAGAATCCAACGTTACATTCAAATAATGGTTAGGTGACCTTTATCCCATTATTCAAATTAATAAGGTAGTCAATATTTGACAATTGCAACCCTTTGCAACTTCTAGCGGTATGGGATCGACTTTAAACGTCATATGCAAAGTCGGCATGTTAATCCCATCAACACCATTTGGAAACCATATTTTAGGTGATCCATTCAACATGGTTTGCAAATCAAGTTACCCTACTTGCACACACATGTGAGTTTACCAACACAAGTGGTTAGGTGACCTTTATCCCACCAATGTGGTATTCTCACCTTAAGTCATAAGTTCCCTCAAAATGGTTAGGTGACCTTTATCCCATTAAGAGTTTCCAAATGACTTAAGTGTTGTGCAAAAGGACGGTGTTAAACTTGTTTGAAAAAAAAGGGATTTTTAGTTTTCATTGATTCTAGTTTGAAAACTCTATTTACCTTGTATTTGCATGCTTTCAAATGCAAGGTATCCTATGGTTCACTTTTAATAAAACCTCTTTTATTAAATCATTAATCCTTTAATAACCTTTTATTAATCACTTAATGATTAGGAACCATAAAATTCAGCTTGTTAAGTTTGTTAATTAGTTTGTTATGCACATCCAAATGTCAAATAACAATCATACAACAAACAACCAAACAAGTACAATCATACAAGCATATGTGCATAACTATAGCCACTAAGTTGACTACACTTGTTTGCCATCACAAGTGTTGTCATAAGGTCTTTCCTAAGGGTTCAACATAACACAAATGATGAGGTCTTCAAAGACTCCCACTTGAACTTGCATCCAAATGCTTCAAGTCCATCCTTTGTGTCTTCCTTTTGTGCTTCCTTCCCGAGCATCTTCTTTTACAAAATATATATCCTAATACATATTTTCTAGTAAAAGAAAAAATACTCCTAATCTATTTATTACATGCCAAATGAATAAATAAATTACAACCCAAATAGAAACACCAAAAGGATTATTACAACCCATAAAGAATGAATACAACCAACATGACAAGATTACAATCAACCAAATCCAAAACACACATGGTCAAGGCTATGTTATGCACTAATATATGTATCCACATACATCATTTCAAGAACCAAAATGAACCCCATTTGACCCTAAATTTTCAGCCAACACAAACTAAGAATTTAGGGTCCTTTTGTCAAAACAAAAACCAATCAACCAAATTGACGTCTTTCCTTTCAAGATCCAATCATAAGCATGCATGATTACAACCTTGAAAGGTTGGGGTATCATCAAATCATCACAAAACAGCCCTAATAAGGTTGTTAAAGCCTTATAAAACCAATTTTACAAGAACACAAGAAACTAGTCATCCACATATCCGGCTCTAGATGCCATTGTTGGGTTTGTTGGACCTAAACAATATTGTTTAACCATTTTAAACAAGAAAACGCAGCGGATTAACATCAAACATCAACCATTTGAAATCTGAAAATTATAGTTCATTGCATGTCTACAACAAACCCAAGAATGCAAGGATCTTATATATGTGTTTGAACTAGTTATCACAAATAAAACAACCCAAAGAAGCAATACATACTACCTTCAAATTCCCGCTGAAAATCATGGATGAAGCTGAAGAGAATGATGTTCTTGAGGAGCCAAAACACCAAGAGAAGGTGTTCTCAAGTGTTCATACCCGCAAGCATTAAGCATACACCATTTTGCTAGGATTTGACACCAAGAATCGGACCAATCAAGGCTGCTGAAAACGATTTCCAGCCCCAAACGAAAGCAATACTGCTGTAACAACTTGCTGAAAGGATTTCCAGTTCCAAACGAAAGCAATGCTGCTGGAACAACTTGCTGAAAACCGTTTTTCAGCTCCAAAACGAAAGCAATGCTGCTGGAACAACATGCTGAAAATGATTTTCAGCTCCAATCAAAGCAATGCTGTTGGAACAACATGCTGAAAACGATTTTCAGCTCCAATCTAGAGCAATGCTGTTGGAACAACATGCTGAAATCGATTTTCAGCTCCAATCGAAAGTAATGCTGTTGGAACATCTTGCTGAAATCGATTTTCAGCTCCAATCTAGAGCAATGCTGTTGGAACAACATGCTGAAATCGATTTTCAGCTCCAATCTAAAGCAATGTTGCTGGAACAACATGCTGAAATGAATCACTTTGAAGAAAAGGGATTACCTTTCGTTTTAAGGTCCTTGCATGTGTGAAGAAAGGAAGGAGAAGAAGTATGTGTGTGTTCAAGGAACACCTTTGTTCCAAAACCCCAAAAACGAAAAATGAAGAGCTTCAAGAGAGGGGGGGGCGGCCGAATCCCCTTATGGGGTTAGGGTTAGCTTCCAAAAAAAAATATCTCTCTTTTAAATATTATACATAATTAAAACTTTAATTATATATAATATACACACACACTTTTATTATTTGATGTTGCTTAACTAATTTAAACAACATAACAAATAATATTCATGAACAAAATATCCTCATAATTTGTTCTTTCTCACATACAATTTATTTAGAAAACCCATTTTCTAAATTGGTGTAATTATTTAATTGCATGATCATATCATCAATTAAATATTAATTGGTGTTTGCTAAGCTTGTTATTGGGTATGACCCGACTTGGATCATGACGTACTAACCACATCAATATTCTATGTGTCTTGGGCATAAAGAATCCAACACTCTTGTCTAATCGAGTGCCCATCGCTTTCTGTAACGTCTGCCAAAATCGTGAGGTAAATCGACTGTCTCGGTCGGATATGATTAACACCGGCACCCCGTGACATGTTACGACCTCTTTGATGTACAACGTTGCCAGCTTATCCATTTTATTGTCTTCTCAGATAGGCTAGAAATGAGCGGATTTTGTCATTCGATCCTCCACGACCCATATCGAGTCGTGTTCGCTTGGCGTTCTCGGGAGTTTGGAAATAAAATCCATAGTTATGTTCACCCATTTCCACTCGGGAATTTCAGGTTGTTGCAATAATCCTGATGGTTTCTGGTGTTCAGCCTTGACCTTTGAACATGTCAAGCATTTGCTCACGTATAAAGCAATGTCTTTCTTCATACCTGGCCACCAGTACAGATCCTTCAGATCGTGGTACATCTTGTCTGCAACAGGATGAACAGAGTATCGAGTCTTGTGTGCTTCATCCAAGACTAGAGTACGTACACCTCCCCATCTAGGGACCCATATACGATCCATGAAGTAATGTACGCCGTCATTCTTGCAACCCATTTGCTTATCCAACCCTCGGAATTCTTCTCCAGCAAGGTTTTCTTCTTTCAAAGCCTCACTTTGTGCGATTTGAATCTGAGCCTTTAGATTAGTTTGAATAGTCAAACCTAGCCCTCGAGCACGAAGTGGTTTCACGCACTCTTTGCGGCTTAAAGCATCAGCCACCACGTTTGCTTTCCCTGGATGATACCGGATTTCACAATCGTAGTCACTAAGTAACTCTACCCAATGTCGTTGTCGCATATTGAGTTCCTTCTGATTCAAGATGTGTTGAATACAGATAGTGCCTCCGTAGATATTGAGTTCCTTATGATCTGTGTAGATGATGCATTTGGTTCCATACAGATAGTGCCTCCGTATCTTGAGTGCAAATACTACAGCGCCCAACTTAAATCATGAGTTGTGTAGTTCTTTTCATGCACCTTAAGTTGCCGTGATGCATAGGCAATTACCTTGTCTCTTTGCATTAGCACACATCCCAATCCTTGATGTGAAGCATCGCAGTATACCATAAAAGCATCAGTTCCGTCCGGAAGGGACAATATCAGTGCGTTGCATAACTTCTCTTTCAACGTTTGGAATGCTTGTTCTTGTGCTTTCCCCCAATCAAACTTCTTGTCTTTCTGAGTCAACAATGTTAACGGTTGGGCAATTTTTGAGAAATTCGCAATGAAGCAACGATAGTATCCAGCCAATCCTAAGAATTGCCGTATCTCTGAAGGTGTCTGGGGTGCATCCCACTTCTTCACTGCTTCGATCTTTCCGGGATCTACATGAATCCCATTTTCGTTAACCACATGACCCAAAAATCTCACTTCTCGAAGCCAAAACTCGCACTTCGAGAGTTTAGCGAATAGTTTCTCTTCTTGTAACAGGCTCAGTATAGCCTGAAGATGTTTCTCGTGGTCTTCTTTCGAACGAGAGTAGATAAGTATATCGTCTATGAACACGATCATCAACTTATCCAAGAAAGGTTTGCACACTCGATTCATCAGATCCATGAACACAGCTGGTGCATTAGTCAGTCCGAACGACATAACTAAGAACTCATAGTGCCCATAACTAGTCCTGAATGCTGTTTTCGGTATGTCATCCTCAAAAACCCTTAGTTGATGATATCCAGAACGAAGATCAATCTTGGAGAAATATGAAGCTCGTTACAGCTGATCAAATAAGTCATCAATTCTGGGAAGAGGATATCGATTCTTTACAGTCAACTTGTTCAACTCACGATAATCGATACACATGCGGAACGACCCGTCTTTCTTTTTTGACAAACAAGACCGGTGCTCCCCATGGTGAATGGCTCGGTCGAATAAAACCCTTCTCTAATATCTCCTTTAATTGGCTAGATAACTCTTGCATTTCGGATGGGGCCAACCGATACGGTGCTTTTGCTATCGACGTAGCTCCAGGAACCATCTCTATACGAAATTCCACCTATCGTGGAGGAGGTAAACCCAACAAGTCATCAGGGAATACTCCCGGAAAATCTAATACTACATGGGCCAGAAATGCGTAACATTGCATTCGTAAACATCGTCGCGTCTTTATGCAAGTGATAAGCTTTAGAGTTCTTCCCGGTCGTTCTCCTTGAATCTTAAGTATCTCCCCGTTTGGCATGGGGATTCGTACTACTTTCTCCCAACAAACAATCTCGGCTCCGTGTTTTGACATCCAATCCATTCCCACAATCACTTCAAAACTTCCCAACTCAAAAGGTATTAGGTCTATGTCGAAGGCATGGTTTTCCAATATCATGGAACACTTTCGAATAATCTCATCGGCCTGTACAACTCTACCGTTGGCCATTTCTACAGAAAAGCTAGTTTCTAGTCTACTAGGGTTCAAGGCAAGCATGTGTGCAAAATCGGAAGATATGAAACTATTGTCTGCCCCAGTATCAAATAGTATGGATGCGAAGTGGTGATTGAGCAAGTACGTACCTGTAACAACATTCGGGTCCTGACGGGCGTCATTTGCTCCAATAACGAACGCACTTTCTCTAGTAGCATTTCCTTGATTCCCTTGGCCCGGATTACCAGCTATGGCCATCACTTGCTGCTGGTTATTCCCTTCTTGACCCGGTGCCCTATTCAGTCTGGGGCACATGTTCTGGTAGTGACCAAGACCTCCGCACTCATAACAAGCCCTGGCATTCCCGGCGGGGTAAACCGTGTTGACGGGTGCTACCAGATTTAGCGTAGTTCTACAATCCTTCGCTAGGTGCCCCGGGCGCCTACAATTCACACACATCTGACACGGCGTTGCTGGGGGATGATGAAGAGTGCACCTGTTACATTTCGGGTGCGGCCCAGCATATTCTTTCCTTTCTTGAGTCAGAGCCACAAAATTTCGGGTTGTCTTGGCCTTCTTATCTAATCTTTCGGCGTTAGACCGGCTCGTTTCCCCAGCCTCCTTTCTCTTCTCTACTCCCCTACCCAACATCCCTGTTCTTACCATCTCATCAGTAGAGCGCCGACCTTCAGAATTGCGCTTTGAATCGTAGGGGGAGCAGCTGCCGTTACCAAAGCTCGGATTTGAGGTGCGAGTCCCCAAATATACCTTTCAATCCACTTTGATTCCGGTGTTACCAGATGTGGAACCAATCTTGCCAACTCATGAAAACGATCGGTGTAAGCTGCGTGCCCAGGTCCTACCATCGCATGGTTCCAGAATTCCTGTTCAAGTTTCTGCATCTCGTTGAGAGGACAGTACTCCTCAGTAATCAGGGCTTTGAACTCATCCCAACTCATTTGCATTGCTGACTCTCTTCCTCTAGCTTGAACCTGGGTGTTCCACCAGGTTAAAGCCTTGCCCTGCAGTGAACATGTGGCATATTTGATTCTTTGACTGTTGAGGCACTCACTGATGTCAATCACTGCCTCCATCTTTTCAAGCCATCTTGTTAGGGCTATCGCCCCACCTTTCCCATCAAATTCTCGGGGTTTGTAGGCTACAAATTCCTTGTATGAACATCCCCGTCTTGTATTATCGACCCCAGTTTCGTTCCCAGTTGTTCCACCAATCCCAGTGTCTTCCCCTGTTCCTTGGTTATGCTGATCATTAGTATCATGATCCCCGTGGAGATGATGATTTAGACGAGTGTCGCTCACTTGAGTCACAATAGTTAGAATCAGTGTGGCTAGCTGCTGAGCAATCATAGCAGCTATGTCAGGGTTGTCAGTTCCCTGATTTTTGCCTGCTGGAGCACCACCTGTTCTTGGTGGTCTACCCCTACCTCTGCCTTGTGGGGTCTCACCTTGATTGGTACTATGTGTGGCTCTTCGAGGCGGCTTCTTCTAATCATAGAAAGGTGTAAACATGTAAACTTTAGTAAACATGTAAACCTTAGTCACTTTAAGATACACGTATGATTCCACTCATCAAGTTCCAATATCCCATGCTTCGGTCTATCAAGATCATCACGTAGCCCAGTTTAAGCACATTCTTAGTATACCGGTGATGCTTATATATGGGGTTCCCCACAGCATTCCCACCACATCCACGATATACCTTGAATGACGCTTAAACCGGTTACACGACATCCTAATTTTCCTTAGCATCATCTCAATGAATAACATAATGTATGTGTAGAGAGTATCATCACTCCTCTACATTTCCTGTAGTCCACTTTCATTCTAAGCATTCAATCAGTTCCTTAGTTACTGAAATGCTAAGTGGAGGAATGTCTCATAAAGGATAAGGTCAATGTCATGATTGGAAACACCATGAAGGCTCTAAGTAGGACAGGACTTAAGTTATAGCAAGTGTTAGTAATGTTTTGTTACCCTTAATGAGGTTTTACTAGAATTATGATCCTAGCACCCTAGGGTATAGAATAGAAAACTTGTAATACTCATGATCGTTACCTCCTGGTAAGATTAGCCAGGCTTCTCATGCAGTGCAAATTGCAATTACGTGTGCACCCGTAATGGTAATTTGCCTTGCATGGTCACCCTAGCTCCACTTACCCCAAGTTAACATTATAGTATTGTCAACACTCATCAAGCATGGTTCGTGTAATGTCCTCATGTCCATGAGCCATTAGTATTCCAATAGTAGTATGTGGTAACAAGTAAACTCCAAGCACATAAGCACAATATGTCTAATGATAGTTGCCTATCCTTTATACTTTCAGGATTTCAGGCATAACCATGTTAGGGTCGGATTTAGTATCCGAGATCGACGCTCCGTGTGATCACCAAGGTTCCCTTCTGTTTAGGTATCTCGACCTAATGATATGATGTTGTGCGCATACAAACGTAAAGTTTTAGTGTAAAGGTATCCCGTGGAGAAAGACTAAGAGTAATAGTGTCTTCCTCAGGATGATCAAATAGCAAGCACATATGTATAGAATCACGTATAGAGACAAGAAACAAGTATAGAGGAACACACATGTAATATTAAATGCAAGCCAGTCCTAGCATGCATTCTACATGAGGGTTCCTAGTTTATAGTCTAAGTTAAGTGAATTGCCTAATTCTCTATAACCAATGGCTCTGATATCAGTCTGTCACACCCCCACTGATAGCGGAAACACGGGGATGCGAGCTAGACGGGATCGTAATAACACATGGTATACGATAGAGAAGCAATATAAATATGATGACAAGCGTGTCATGACGACACCCGAACACAAATGGAGACTTGTGTCGCGTTTAGTCAATATTCACGACAGCATAGCCATAAGCATAACATGTAAGGATCACATAACCATATAGAATAACATTGTTCAGTTTCCCACAACCCGGGAACAAGTGTTCAAAAGAATGTTAATTGTTTAGTGGACTGCAACAATGTACAAAAGAATTGTTCATCATGTATGTTCAGTCTCAAAAATGCTGCCTAGGGTCTCCACTAAAAGGCAGCACTCCTAAAACTTCAATTACCTTGATCACCTGAAAAGAGATGCTCAAAACAATCAACATAATTGTTGGCGAGCTTCGCAGGTTTTAAGTAATGAAAGATGTTAAGATGACAATAGCTTGTAAGTTTAATAAGAGTTACCGTGACTACACTTATGTCTAAGCGGTTTTACAAGATATAGATAGCTACAGCCAAACCTATACATCGGTTTCGCACGGGAATTGATGGCTGTAAAGAAAACATTCCATAAGTTTTACATGACGTAGCAAGATCCACACAGTGTAGACGTATAGGTTACAACCAAACCAGTCCTTAGGTCCATTACCGGGATTAATGGTTGTAATGGATGATCGGCTTAAAAGAACCAAACAGAAGAACCACACAGAAGAACCACACAACCGATGCATCCATGAACAATAGCAATCACAGATAGCACTAATCAACACATAATATCAAATTGTAGCACATAGTAATGTAGTACCACCAAGTAACATACAAGGTGGTAGCATAGCATAGAGTCAAGTTTATATAACATCAATCAACAAGATAAGCAAGATAAGATACTCATAAAAGTAGCAGCCAGCTTCCACTAGGGAAGATGCCTGAAATCAAGTTAAGTAGGTGAGCATTCTTTTCCCCCAAGTTGAAAATATTTAAAAGGTTTTATAAGAGTAAAAAGGGGCTATGAAACTTACTGAATAGATGATAAGCACGAATGATGAATATTCCTAACAGTAGATGCTATGAACAATCAACACCTATTGACAGTACCTGACAAGCATTAATAATGAACATAAAGCATAAGATGATGTTAAATAGGTTCGGGCAGCTTCGGTTCGGTCGTGGTTAACACTTGTACGCAAACACACACGATAGATCTTATGTAGATCCGAGTACTGGAAGCGTTGCCATTGTAGATGATATTTGTGTAAAAGTGTTATTGTTTTCAGAGAAGTGTTTGTTAAGTACTTGTGTTATAAATCATTTGTTACTAATTGCAAAATGTTAAGTTGATTGGATTTTGATATAACATTAATAAGTTTGATAGTGTTAGTCTTACAGATCATCATCAACCATGGCAACCGTGTTGATGTCACCATAACATCACATGACAACACACACTGCGCACAGGAAGGATTCACACACAATGACTCCAATTGCATGCCAGGACTAGACGCACGACCGGACACTCCATTCGCACGAATCAGTTCTCAGCCATGCGAATCAGCTTCATTCACACGATTGAACTCCCATTCGTGCGACTAAGCATTCAGTCGTACCACACGGCACCCAATCGCACGACTCAACCTTCCATTCGCACGATTCAACCCTCAGTCGTACGAATCAGCTTCATTCGTACGACTGAATCTTCATTCGTACGACTGGATCTTCAGTCATGCGATACACACAGTCGCACACATTCATCCGCATTGACTCAATCGCACACACTCTCAATCGCATGCATTCAATCGCACGACACACCCATACGCGTGGACTCAGTCGCACAACTCACTCAGTCGCATGGCTCAGTCGTCTGAATGGCCCAGTCACCCTGTACAGCAGGTCGTGACTGCTGAAGCACCGAGCAGCGTCCAGCTACTCCGAGCACTCGATTTACACCCCAAGAACTACCAGAATCCACATTCTAACATGTCTAAACAAGAAACACACTCAGAAACGCAACACACAAGCCTACACGACCATATGTGCTCGGATGAACCCGATCACCCGAAACCCTAGAAAACACAGAAGTGAAATCAAGCAAGAAACGAGTCAAGCGAGGTTATCTACCTGCTAGAAGTGAGTATTCGCGATGATAACCAAGATTTGCCGGTGAAGACGCAAGAAAATAGTGGTTTTGGGTGCTAGTATGGTGTAGAAATGAAGAAGAAGAAGAAGAAGTGAAGAAGATGGAGAAGAAATGGTTGGGAAGGGGTTTCTATACCCATCCCAATTTTGCAATAAGTCACATTTAGTCCCTGCACTTAGCCCCCGAGTTCCCAAATTTGTTTCGGTTGAAACGACGTAAATACGCGCGTTATATTAAATATAGAGAAGTATTTAATGTTGTTTGTATCCTGAACATGTTGTGACGAGTGATGTTTTTAGAATATAGCGTAATATAATTAATGATGTCGTCAGTGCTATTCATAAGTGTTTTAAGTGGTACGGATACAAATAATGATAACACCACTGAAAAAGAAAATAAATCAAGTATGATATCCACCCGAATGGCTTAGAAGTATGAGGAATGATTGTTCTAAGATTAGTTAACGAAATTCACGTTAAATGACGGACCTTGTGATGACGGATGTCACATTATCTCTACTCATAGATCTCTACTATTTGAGTGATAAATTCGTGATTCGAGCGCAAAGATCTAAAGTAGAATACGATCTCGAACTATACGATAAGTTATTAGAGTGGTAGTTAACTTTCTTGTGCTAGCGAGCACCTTGATAAAGTCCTAAATTTGTTTGAATCGATGCGGTCGATAATAATGAAGAATTCATGGGAAGAACTCATGGTTGAACTTAAAGGATGGTATTGCTCCAAAAGATGTACTAAGAAGCATAGAAGATCAGCTACAAGAAATCTCATGTGTTAAATCACTTGAGATCCAACTACAACGAAGTGATAGACATGCAACAGATTGTAGACAAAGAAAGTCTGCATAATCATCCCCGACCGTAAGCGTTGGTGTTACTTCTCTCTAAATTTTCAAACCCCTCCTAAAGTGATTCTCTAATACCTTACCCTAGAACGCTCCGTACCATCGGGAATTCGAGCAAAAGTCTTACTCCCATATCTCGTTGGCACTATCGATATGAGTATAAGGAATTGTAATCAAAATAGGGTTACTTGTTTCACGAATGGACCCCCTACAGGGCACAGCTACCTTGGAGAATATGGACCGAGGAAGAGGTCATCTAGAAGGTTGACCTTAATTGGGAAGCATTATGAAGAAATTAGTGGGAATATTTGCAGCAATTCTGTAGCTTAAGACAACAGTTGAGGTTGCTGTTAAGGAAATTGAGTCGGAGAATAGAAGTAAAATATATAAGTGGAAGTACTAGACTTGAAGCTTATATTAATGAGCTGGTGGAAGGAAAGCAGATTTGATAGCTGTTAGATAAACAGTTCATAAGACCTAGTATGTCGTCTTGAGGAAACTTAATGCTCTTTGCGGAAGGAAAATAGGATGCTCCGAGTATTGATAGACCATTGAGAGTTAAATAAAGTCACCAAGGATAAGTGATATCGTCTTCCTAGAGATGCTAACCTGCTTAATCAATTTCAAGATGTTACCTACATCTTAGTTGTTATCAGCCGTGATTATAAGGAAAATGATATCACAAAAGTAGCTGTTAAAACAAGATATGGCAAGTACGAAGGTTGTGGTCAAGCCCGTGTGGGAGGACCTACACATTTCACGGTATTCAGGAGTCTCATGGATAGGATTTTACAGGACATACTTATACATGTATGTCATTTTGTTACTATTAATAAGCATGAAATTCGAGACGAGTTGCTATAATTTGAAACCATAAAATTCTAGGAGAAGTAAAACCCCGTTGAGATGCGTCAATGCTTAGGGTTAGGATAAAGTTGTAAAAGGATTAACAAAAACCTGATTCGTGTAGCTATACGACTGGCATCGTTATCCTTGGAGAAAAGCGGAATTCGTTTGGGCACGTATAAGAAAGTTTCAGATATGTGTTGATGCAACAGTACAAGACAATTTTCTAGTCGCCCGATTGAAGCTGAGAAAATATATGGAGAGCTACATTAAGCATGAACCGGAAACTTCCGTAAATTAAAAGGATGCACCTGGATACATTATCGGTACGACACTACCAACTACACATCAGAATACTAGACCAAGCACAATAGGGTGATCGACAATCAGTAATGTCAACTGCGTTGGCAAGTGCGAATAGGAGGCCATCATCCGAATTGTCCTAAGGCATCCGTATTACCAAATGCGAGAGAACAAGTCTTGACCGCATTTGTATCTACTTACCCTCGTTGACGAATGCAGATAGCCTACAGTTAGGCTTTCCTTCTATTACCTACACCCGTATCATTTCTTGAACTTGTGATTCTGATATAACAATAATAAGTTTGATAGTGTTAGTCTTACAGATCACCATCAACCATGGCAACCGTGTCGATGTCACCATAACATCACATGACAACACACACTGCACACAGGAAGGATTCACACATAATGACTCCAATTACACGCTAGGACTAGACGCACGACCGAACACTCCAATCGCATGAATCAGCTCTTAGCCGTGCGAATCAGCTTCATTCGCACGATTGAACTCCCATTCGTGCGACTAATCATTTAGTCTTACCACACGGCACCCAATCGCACGACTCAACCTTCCATTCGCACGATTCAACCCTCAGTCGTACGAATCAGCTTCATTCGTACGACTGAATCTTCATTCGTACGACTGGATCTTCAGTCGTGCGATACACACAGTCGCACACATTCATCCGCATTGACTCAATCGTACACACTCTCAATCGCATGCATTCAATCGTACGACACACCCATACAAGTGGACTCAGTCGCTCGACTCACTCAGTAGCACGGCTCAGTCGTCAGAATGGCCCAGTCGCCCTTTACAGCACTGCTGAAGCACCGAGCAGCGTCAAGTTGCTCCGAGCACTCGTTTTACACCCCAAGAACTTCTAGAATCCACATTCTAACATGTCTAAACAAGAAACAAACTCAGAAACGCAACACACAAGCCCACACGACCTCATGTGCTCGAATGAACCTGAGCACCCGAAACCTTAGAAAATGCAGAAGTAAAATTGAGCAAGAAACGGGTCAAGCGAGGTTATCTACCTGCTAGAGGTGAGTATTCGCGATGATAACCAAGATTTGCCGATGAAAATGCAAGAAAAGAGCGGTTTTGGGTGCTAGTATGGTGTAGAAATGAAGAAGAAGAAGAAGAAGAAGTGAAGAAGATGGAGAAGAAATGGCTGGGAAGGGGTTTCTATACCCATCACAAGTTTGTAAAAAGTCACATTTAGTCCCTGCACTTAGCCCCCGAGTTCCCAAATTTGTTTCGGTTGAAACGACGTAAATACGCGTTATATTAAATATAGGGAAGTATTTAATGTTGTTTGTATCCTGAACATGTTGTGATGAGTGATGTTTATATAATATAGCATAATATAATTAATGATGTCATCGGTGCTATTCATAAGCGTTTTAAGTGGTACGGATAAAAATAATGATAACACCACTGAAAAAGAAAATAAATCAAGTATGATATCCACCCGAATGGCTTAGAAGTGTGAGGATTGATTATTCTAAAAATAGTTAATGAAATTCACCTTAAATGACGGACCTTGTGGTGACGGATGTCACATTATCTCTACTCAGAGATCTCTACTATTTGAGTGATAAGTTCGTGATTCGAGCGCAAAGATCCGAAGTAGAATACGATCTCGAACTATGCGATCAGTTATTAGAGTGGTAGTTAACTTTCTTGTGCTAGCGAGCACCTTGATAAAGTCCTAAACTTGTTCGAATCGATGCGGTCGATAATAATGAAGAATTCATGGTAAGAACTCATGGTTGAACTTAAAGGATGGTATTGCTCCAAAAGATGTACTAAGAAGCATAGAAGATCAGCTACAAGAAATCTCATGTGTTAAATCACTTGAGATCCAACTACAACGAAGTGATAGACATGCAGTAGATTGTAGACAAAGAAAGTCTGCATAATCATCCCCGATCGTAAGCGTTGGTGTTACTTCTCTCTAAATTTTCAAACACCTCCTAAAGTGATTCTCTAATACCTTACCGTAGAACGCTCCGTACCATCGGGAATTCGAGCAAAAGTCTTACTCCCATATCTCGTTGGAACAGTCGATATGAGTATAAGGAATTGGAATCAAAATAGGGTTACTTGATTCACGAATGGACCCCCTACATGGCACAGTTACCTTGGAGAATATGGACCGAGGAAGAGGTCATCTAGAAGGTTGACCTTAATTGGGAAGCATTATGAAGAAATTAGTGGGAACATTTGCAGCAATTCTGTAGCTTAAGACAATAGTTGAGGTTGCTGTTAAGGAAATTGAGTCGGAGAATAGAAGTAAAATATATAAATGGAGGTACTGGTCTTGAAGCTTGTATTAATGAGCTGGTGGAAGGAAAGCAGATTCGATAGCTGTTAGATAAATAGTTCATAAGACCTAGTATGTCGTCTTGAGGAAACTTAATGCTCTTTGCAGAAGGAAAATAGGATGCTCCGAGTATTGATAGACTATTGAGAGTTAAATAAAGTCACCAAGGATAAGTGATATCGTCTTCCTAGAGATGCTAACCTGCTTAATCAATTTCAAGATGTTACCTACATCTTAGTTGTTATCAGCCGTGATTATAAGGAAAATTATATTACAAAAGTAGCTGTTAAAACAAGATATGGCAAGTACGAAGGTTGTGGTCAAGCCTGCGTGGGAGGACCTACACATTTCACGGTATTCAGGAGTCTCATGGATAGGATTTTACAGGACATACTTAGACATGTATGTCATTTTGTTACTATTAATAAGCACGAAATTCGAGACGAGTTGCTATAATTTGAAACTATAAAATTCCGGGAGAAGTAAAACCCCATTGAGATGCGTCAATGCTTAGGGTTAGGAGAAAGTTGTGAAAGGATTAACAAAAACTTGATTCGTGTAGCTATACGACTGGCATCGTTATCCTTGGAGAAAAGCGGAATTCGTTTGGGCGCGTATAAGAAAGTTTCAGATATGTGTTGATGCAACAGTACAAGACAATTTTCTAGTCGCCCGATTGAAGCTGAGAAAATATATGGAGAGCTACATTAAGCATGAACCAAAAACTTCCGTAAAATAAAAGGATGCACCTGGATACATTATCGGTGTGACATTACCAACTACACATCAGAATACTAGACCAAGCACAATAGGGTGATCGACAATCGGTAATGTCAACCGCGTTGGCAATTGCGAATAGGATGCCATCATCCGCATTGTCCTAAGGAATCCGTATTACCAAATGTGAGAGAACAAGTCTTGACCGCATTTGTATCTGCTTACCCTCTTTGACGAATGTAGATAGCCTACAGTTAGGCTTTCCTTCTATTACCTACACCCATCTCATTTCTTGAACTTCTGATTCTACCAGCGTCAGTTCATGTGAATATGTATATATAGCACATCCCATTTCGGGAAACTCTTGTCATGCGTCAGATAAGATGAACGGATCTACTCAAAGACTGAGATTATGATGTACAGAACCGTTCCGGAAAAGGAAGCATACTCATACTACGAGTGTATCACACTCGGAAACAATGTTAGCCCTCTTTCTCAGTCCGAGAAGTGTATTGTTGGAATTGGATTAGAAGGCCAAGCGGCTCTAGATTCAGGGGCTCTTGCTATAGCCAAACAAGAAGGAAAGATTTTTTTTATATACCAATACTGACAAGATCCTTTTATCACGATACTAAAATTTCGAGGATGAAATTTCTTAAAGGAGGGGAGAATGTAATACCTCTAAAATCCAGCCCAATTAGAAAGCTTAATGTATTATAGGACCCAATAAGGGCCCGAACATATAAACAAGTCCGTTTAAGGCCCACATGCATGTTTACGAACTAATTAAATTAGAAACCATGAAACAATGAATTATTATGTGATTCAAAATAATTATGGAAAGATCTAAATTAAAAACAGATTTGGAACCCATACCGGGTAAAATCCGGCAATCTAACGCGTTCTAATGTCTGAATTCATTCTGAAATTCTTATAATGGCTTTTCATCCCATCATAATCATTGTTGATCTTAACAATAAAGTAAATAATGCTTGTGAAAAGATTTTTCATCAAACATGCATAAGCAACGGAGATACGTGAGTGAAACGCGAATACCGGTTTTCACCGGCATTTAAACGTTATCTGATACGTCAACCGAACCCCGTAACATCGTAATTATTCATCTAATCATTTGTTTATTATCATAACATATTAAGTTGGTGAGTGATACGTTGTCCGGAATAAATGCGTTCGGAAATGCGACCGTGACGTGAACCGGGTCACGTCTTGGTCAAACCCGAGAATTCACCAGATAAGGTTTTAACGCGACTAACATAAGAAATTAACGTGCAAAATATCATATTAATACTTAATTGCATATAATTTGATACTAAAATGATCATAATATCGCTCATTCGATAAAAACGTATAACACCGTTTAACGTGTTAAATACGCGATAAATTACAACTCGTTTGATTTTTCCGGCATGTTTTAAATACGATAAAATTATTAATCTCGGAATATTTATGACGCTTTCTATAATGGAATCTAGCGAGAAGCGAAGTTTTAACGTTACATGCAATTTAATCAAGCGTGTCCGACCCATTAACAAACCCATTCTTTTAACCACTAGTATATAAGCAACATAATCCCCATTTTAGGGTTTTAAAAAGAAATTTAGGGCAGGGAGAAAGAGAGGCGGTCGCAACACCCCCCCCATTTCGAATGTCGACCGGATTTCCGGCCACCGGCGACGGCCTCCGGCGAGTGGAGGCGAGTGACACCTCTCCTTCGACTCCCTTTGACCCCCTGAGTTCGATAGAGGTGACAATTTCGCTCAAAACACAGAAAAATGGCGTGAATCGAGGGCGGTGGTGATGGTTGTAGGTGGGTTTTGGTGGTGGAAAAGGTGGCGTCGATCTGAGCTAGGGAAGCGGCGATGGTTGTGTGGTGATGCGACATTAACAGTCGTGCGACCTGGCTAGGGATGTCGATGATTTTGTGTTGTGAGGTTGCGATGGTGGTGTGCGGTCGGGATGGTGGTGGATCTGGAAGTCCGACGAGGCTGATGATGGTTGTGGACGGCGATGGTGAAGGCGATGGCTGTGTTGTGTCGACTGTGGTGATGGTTGTTGGCTGTAACCGCGACTGTGGTTGTCGGGTGTCGATGGTGGTCGTGACGATGATGGTTGTGGCTGTGGTCGCGTTGGTGGTGGTCGTTAGCTGCGGTTATGGTTATGGTGGTGGCTGAAATCACGGCTAGGACGACTGCCTGTGGTTGGTGTCGGCTGGTGGCTGCCGAAGTTGGTGATGGCAGTGTGCAGGCCGTGGTTAAGGGTGTCGGTTGTGTCGGTTGTGGCTGTGGTGGTCGGTTTTGGTGTTGGTTGTGATTGTGTTGGCTGTCGTGGTTGTGGCGATCGGTGGTGGTTGATTTAGGGCACCCGAAGGCTGCCCAATGTGGCTATGTCCATGTAATGGGCTATTGTGTTGGTTGAAAGCTGTCAAAATAGTCGATTTGGTGTCGGTTAGGGCTGTAAATGTCAATAATGGTGGTAGTGTTGACGATTGTGATTTTGTTTGTGATTAGGATTGTGTTTGGGGCTGTTGAAGGTGGTTAATAGCTGTGCATGTGTTAGTTATGATGGTGAATAACGATAAGGGGGAAGATGGTTGCGATTGTGAACTGTTGGTCATGATTTTTCAAGTCTGGTTGTGATGGCATTTAAGCGATGGCGTGGTGATGTTGATCAATAATGTTGAATGAGGAAGTGTAGTCGATTATGGTGACGGAAGTGTTAGGATGATAAAGTAAGGCTTGGGTCAATACATAACCGAGTGGAAGGTAAAATCGCACGCGCAACGCACTGAAATTGAATTATAATTTGCATACGTGCTATTGAGCTCTAATTATATAAAAGGCATAAATTATAAAATATGTGAATTAAGCGAGAATGAACGCCACTTGTTATAATTACTTGGGTTAAATGGATGCTCGGACTCGAGATCTAACTACCAACGATACGTTATTAGAAATCAACCTAGATAAAATATATGAAGCATTACATTTTTGAGAAATGGTTATAACCTGTCATAGATGATACAAATAAGATTTATTTCGTGTCACATTGAATCATTAGAGGGCTTAGGAATGTAATTCATGCAAATATGATCATGCACTTATAAATGTATATAAATATAATGAACATTTAGGTTAACCGGCGTCTGCACGTCTTATTTAAGGTAAAAGACCTAAAATGCTATAATGATCCATCATCGTGTTGTTATTAATTGTCGGTCATCTCATTGTTATTGAAATAAATATTAATTGTAGCACTCCTTTTATACAAAATATCGTCAGCTATCATCAACAATTGGATTATTTAGCGTCAACCGAGTTAACAAGTATGATATAAACGTGAACATTATAATCATCGGTTGAAACATTATATATTACTTACATCGTCAATGCAAGTTAATTTTAAAGATTTGGAATTCATGACATAAATTGATTTTTTTTTACCTTATTTATGCTAAGACTCAATTTTTGATTAGAAGCATTACTTAACCTAATATGCAGGGGTTAATTCAAAACAATTAACAAATACTCAAGAAGCTAAGCTACATTAAGGATACTAATCACCGACTTAAATTTAACTAAAGAGCTCAACCGCACGCATGTAATACTATCGTGCTAATTCTAAACGTGAATCTTATATGTTCTAGTTAGGATTGCTTTGTTGGTGATCATCACTTTTCTTTATCAAGCTCTGAAATTATATAAGGATACCAGGTGAGTTCTAGTGATCCCCTTTTTACTTACTGTTTTTGGGATGAAACTTGCACTGTTGTTTTTTTTATGAACTATGATTGTGCTTTACTTGATGCTTGTATGTGGGACTTATGGATACATGCTGATACTTATATCATGACCATTAATTCTTTTGTGAACCGCTTGTTTTATGTGGATAGATCTATTTGGAGAATCCCCCACACATAGTGGCTCCCGCTACAAGGAGGTACCCCACTGAGATCCTGAGTGATCGTATGTGGCATGTAACAGATTTTGATTAAGAAACTATGGTGAACCATCCTGGCAGGTATGGTTCACTGTTTTGAGGCTTGGTTCCTTACTTCGGGAATATCCGGTTAAACACAAGTTTATAAGAGGCCAACCGGGGACCGAGTGCAGGGTTGATTGTGATACCCCACAATGATTGATACTAGAAATGATGCTTTTAAAATCAAATGAGATTTTTCATAAGCTTTTACACTTGATTCTAAACTTTTGAATGTCGACTTCAAGGGTCCCTTTTGTTTTAAGACTTAAAGCACTTATGTTTTGAAAGTCAACTAATGGATTCTAAAGAGACTTATGTTTTTGAATTTTTAAGCACTTGAAATCACCAACTTTATGTTGACACAAAATCTTTTTGAGCAGGTCTTCAAGTACAGCTAGGGAGAATAGTTGAGCTCTAGAAGATACCTAAATCCGAGGCAAGAAGTGAGGGTAGGTGTTGAAGACAAAAGTCAAGCCTAGAAGCTTTAGTTACTGAAGCATCAAGAAACCTTTACCAAAAATTTGATCATGACACCTATAGACTGTAGATTTAGGCACCTTATGAATTGAAACAAAGCCAATATTCTGATGTAAATGTTGAAAGTTGTATTGTATTAAACCATTTAGTTTCCGCTGCATTTTGGTTGTTGTTTACTAATCGTGACGTCCCGGCCCTCTGGGCCCGTGGTGTGACACAAGTCCTAGTAGCTACATGCCTGCAGGTAAATGTTTAATGTAAAAGTTTTATGTACGTTAATGAAAAGGAATTATGTGTGTGTGTTATATGGTTTATGTGCCCATAGTAGATTTGGCTACTGATGTAGTCAAGATAGGAAATACTTGGGAATGAAGAGTAACGTAAGTGGCTAATCGCAACTGGCCACTGTAAGTAGGGACTTACTATACATGACATAATCTGAGCTATTACCTTGAATGACTGTGTTGGTGTTTAAATCTTATAACATTTAGAGATGGCTAGTAGTATATCTTCAAAGGCTTCACGAGGTAGAGTTCGCGATGGACATGGTCTTGGGCCCTGTGTCACGAGGAACAGGGCTAGGGCTATCGAAACAGCGCCCAAAGAGCCCGAGCATCATCACCAGGAAGGTGGTGATGAGAGCGCTAATCTAAAGGCCTCAGTGAAGGAGGTTGTAGTTAAGGAAGTTCATCAAGCATGTAGATGATTTTTCCATCTGTTGTGACTGAGGTTATTAGAGTCGTGAGGAAGGATGAAAGGAAGGAGAAAAGGGAGAAGAAGAAGACTGCTAGGAGAGGGGACGAAGAGGGAGGAGAAAGAGAGCAACCCGAGATCGAAACGGTTGTTTCCAATGAAGATGAGGAGGAAGCTGTGTAGGAAATGGCAAGGGGGTGTAACTATAGGGTATTTCGGAGATGCAAGCCCCTGACTTTTAACGGGAATGGGAATGCTGCTACTACTCACTAATGGGTGAGAGAAATGGAGATTTGTGTTGGATATCAGCGAGTGTATGGAGGACCAGAAGGTGAAGTTTGCTACCCACGTGTTTGTGGATTCGGCCTTATGCTAGTGGGACAACATTGTCCAAGCTAACGGTAGCAGGGCCATTAGCAGGATGAGGTGGCGGGAATGGAAGAAGTTGGTCATTGAGGAGTTTTGTTCTCACAGGGAATTGGATAAGATTTAGAGAGAGTTCCTACAATCGGAGGTGGGAACTATCACTCATCAGCTGTATACGATCAAGTTCAACGAGATGGCGATACTAGTCCCAGACCAGGTGACACCCGGGTCATAAAAGATCAAGAGGTACATCCAAGGTCTGCCAGTGGATATTCTCAAACACTTGATCACCGCTCGACTAGGTACGTTTAGGTCGGTGGTCGATCTGGCGGGGAGACTGTATGATGAGAGGGAAGAGGCGACAGTGGTGGAAGTGAGCAAGAAAGGTGGTGGTGATCGAAACTAGAATGGGAAACAATTTGGCAGTTGTTGTTTCACTCCCAAGAACAAAAAGGCAAGGGTGGAGGACCGAAAGGTGGTGACGGCAGGTACAGGGACGAGGATGTGCAGTAAGTGTGGGAAGGAGCATGCGTGAGAATGTAGGTGGGGTCAAACATCCGTTTCAAGTACGGGAAGGTATGGCATATGGAAAAGGATTGTGGGGTGATGAGGTGCTATAACTGTGGAGAAATAGGTCATATGAGCAGAGACTATAAGAAACTAAGGGCTGAGAGCTCCAGGGCAAGGAAGGAGACTGGGAAGGAGAAGGAGGGGCAGAGGGCTAAGGATAGGGCATTTACGATGACCATGGAGGAGGCTAGGGTGGACCCTGACGTTGTGTTAGGTACGTTCTTAGTGAACCAAACTTGTGCCTCTGTGCTTTTTTTATTCCGATGCTAGTAGGAGTTTTATTTCTACTGTCTTCTATGATAAGTAGCCCGCTAAGAGTAGAAAGATTGATGAGTCCTTCGATGTAGAAACTACAATTTGTAAGTCTACAAGGATTTCTGATATGGTAGAGGATTGTAATATAGAGTTGGAAGGCCATAGGTTCTTTACTAAGTTGTTCGTGATGCCCTTTGGTGGATTTGATTTAGTCCTAGGGATAGATTGGTTAGCAGTATACGAGGCAAATATCATGTGTTGTTGGAAGATGATTCGATTGATTGCGCCCAATGGGAGTTTTGTGATGATTTATGTTAATAGTGTTCGCACGGTCCCGAAAGTGATTTCGATGGTGGTGGTAGCAAAGTGTATGTGGCGTGGATGTGATACCTATCCGGCCTACGTGAAGGATTTGGATGCGATAGCACCACGAATATCGGACGTACCAGTCATGTGTGACTTTCCGGACATGTTCCTAGAGGATCTATTAGGTGTGCCACCTCGCCATAAGATCGAATTCCATATCGATATGTTACCTGGTGCCCAACCTGTTGCTAAGGCGTCGTATCGTCTAGCCTGAGATGAAGGAATTGATGACTCAATTGCAAGAGTTGTTAGAAAAGGGTTTCATTCGACCGATTATCTCTACATAGGATGCTCCAGTCTTATTTGTAAAGAAGAAGGACAGTAGTATGAGGATGTGCATCGACTACCACGAGCTGAACACGTTTATAGTGAAAAATCGGTATCTGTTACCAAGGATTGATGACTTGTTTGATCAGCTCCAAGGTGCCAGTTGGTTCTTGAGGATAGATCTCCGATCTAGTTACCATCAGTTGAAGGTGAAGGAGCAGGACGATCCCAAGACAACTTTTCGCACACATTATGGACACTACGAATTTCTCATGATGTCCTTTGGTATAAACAACTCGCCAACTGCTTTTATGTACTTGATGAATCGGGTGTGTCGGCCGATGATGGATAAATTAGTGATTGTGTTCATTGATGATATCCTGATTTATTCAAAGAGCGAGAAGGAACATCCCAGTCATATTCGGAGGTACTGAGATGCTTAGAAGGGAGAAGCTGTATGCCAAGTTCTCTAAATGCGCGTTTTGGTTGTGAGAGGTTCAGTTTTTGGGCCATGTTATTAATCCTGAAAGGATCATGGTAGACCCAGCAAAGATTGAAGCGGTGATGTAATGGAAATCTCCAAAGACGCCATCCAAGATCTGTAGTTTCTTGGGTTTGGCGGGTTATTACAGGAGGTTCATCCAAGATTTCTCCAAGATAGATTCACCATTGACCAAAGTTGACTTGTAAACATGTAAAGTTCATATGGGGTTAAGAGTTGGAGAATGCTTTCGAAGAGTAGGAGAATGCTTTTGAAGAGCTGAAGATGAGATTGACTCAAGCTCCTGCCTTGATGTTGCCTGAAGTGAGCGAAGACTTAGTGGTTTATTCGGATGCTTCGTATTCGGGATTGGGTTGCGTGCTGATGCAACGAGGGAAAGTGTGAGAACCGGACTCAAAGTCACTATTCTAACCCTAACTGCTTACATCATCACCCGTCTTATGAGTACTAATAATAGAAACAATCAACTCTTAGTAGTGAATTTAGAATCATCAACTTCTATTATTTACATTTCTATGATTTTATGTGATTTTTAGTGACTCTTAGCTAAGTTCAAACTTTATTTTTAAGAGAAATTAGTGTTCCCCGAAAGTCAATTAGTCACCCTTACAATGAAATCAAAATCTAAATTGAAGCAATTAAAAACGTGTGCATACACACACTCATAATCCACGGCTAAGGCATGCATGTGCATGTACAACAATTATCAACTAACAAAATTTTACCATCTAATATTCTACACAACATTACAAAACAAATACCACCTAATGCTATTTTTAATTAAAAATTTAAAAAGAATCCCACTAGAGGACAAAGCAATCGGCCGCCCCCCTCTCTTCCACTCACCACCTTTCTACACCACCTTTTCTTCCACCCAATACTCCCTCATGCAATTCCTCTCACCCTCATTTCTCCTCTCTCCCTCTTGGATTTCTCTGCAGAAAAACACACACACTAAGCTGATTTCCCTCTACTCCAGCTACAAAATCTCGAAGAACAAGCATACATCCATCGGCCAACATCAAACCACAAAGAAAGGGGTCCATTTTGTGAGCTTTTGGTGCTTGGAACTTGCAAGACTTGTGGTTTCCAGCCTTTGTTCAACTTCTACAGCCTTTTGTAAGGAGTTCCAGACCATTCTTTCCTCTCTACACCCTCCAAATCGTGAACCACACAAAGAGTAAGGTTCATCTCACTCGAAACAAGCTATATCTTGAGTTTCTTCACTTTTCTCTTAAAAACCTTACCTTTCCTTGTTGTAGCAGAAACTTCTCACCATCATCTTGTTCTTGAGGAGATTTTAACTTTACTAAAGGTATCTTACATGTTAGATTGGTCATTCTTAAGATGGAACTCGATTTCCACCTTATTTTGGTGTTTTTGCACCATCTAACTTACAATCTTGTAACCATTCAAAACAAAACTTGTAAACTGATATTAATGGGTTTTAAGGCTACTAATAACCTTCTTTTCAAGTCTCAAAGAGTACACACCACCTACATGTGGTTATAACATGAATTACACCTAAGAAAACCCTCCATTTTACATGAAATAACACTACTTAAACACTTGGTTCAAAAACCCTCTCAAACAAGGGTCATGACCTGCACAAGAATGACTTTTAAACACCTCAATAATCTGGTTTTAAAGTTAAATGAGGTTTTGGTAATGTTTAAACTCAAGTTACAATGATTTACACATGTGTAATGGTCGGTTAGAGCATAAACACTAAGTTTATAGTTTGTTGGTATGTTGAACACTAGGACAACTTTGGGACTGAAATTTCAGAAGGTTTTGATGAATATTAAGAGTTTAAATGATGGTTAATCTCTGGAAACGAAGGACATGTTGAGATTAGACCCATTTTAGTCACTTTCGGGACCCGAAAACATGGTAAAACAACTTAAAAACAAGAAAGCTTAGACTTTAAAATTTTAAAGATAATTACAGGTTAATTAAGAGTTAATAAAGTGTTCTGGAGTTTATGGGTAAGTTATGTGGTCAAAAGGTAAGTTAAATGGATTTTTAGTTAAAAACGGATACTAACCGGGAGACGTTTTTTAGGGAAAATCTAAGAAATAGGGGTATAGAGTTAAAAATTATAAAAACCATGTTATTTCAGTAGGTTAAGTGAGAAAATAACTTATAAAGTAGAAAAGTTGGTCAAACGAGCTTTTAAATGGTCAAATTCGGTTAAAA
Organism: Flaveria linearis; assembly: GCA_024085815.1. NCBI lineage: Eukaryota > Viridiplantae > Streptophyta > Magnoliopsida > Asterales > Asteraceae > Flaveria > Flaveria linearis. Next base: position 63,166,042 of record CM044005.1, read on the forward strand.
ACGCGTTTTAACGGGTTAAACACAAAAACGAGGCTTTCAACTATTAGAGGAAAAATTTTCATAATCAAAAGATTGGAAACTTTGAAAAATGTCTTTAAAATGTTATCTACTGGCCTAAGACTCAAAAACATGAAAAATTCATATGTAACCGTTAAAACCCTTCGGTTTTACCTTAACCGGGAACGTTAAACACGTAAGTATTAAACCGAACCCGTAATCTGAAAATTTGTGTACATTTTCTTAAAAATAAGTTAGTTTAAGGTCATGAACCAGATTTTTGGTTATAAAAGTCATCTAATACAAGAAACCAAACTTGAGGGTAGAAACTGTCAATCTTGAAACTTTAGGGGCTAACCTGAAAAATTTTGCCAAACTTCATAACCAACTCATACGAGGTTAATAATCACTTGTGCGACATTATTTAGCCTAGATCATTAGTCTAATGGTGTAACATCCTAAATTACATAAGAAACCATGACTTTCCATAAAAGGAAACTTTTTACACAAACCCTAATTGAATCAATGCCGAAACCGACAACTAACTCTTTGGCACATTTTATATACACCTTGATCGAGTTTAGAGCAGTAGCTTATCACTTAATATTGATGTTAGGGTACTAGACTTGAGACATTCTCGGCACACGAAGAGTACTTTTGCTTAACACCTAAGGTGAGTTCTAGTGATCCCTTTTTACAACTGTTTTGGGATGAAACATGCTCTATTGTTTTATGAACTATAAATGTGCTTTACTTGATGCTTGTATGTGGGATTTATAGATACCTGCTGATACTTATATCATGATCATTATTTCTTTCGTAAACCGCTTGTTTTATATGGATAGATCTATTTGGGGAAACCCCCACACACAGTGGCTCCCGCCACAGGGAGGTACCCTACTAAGATCCCGAGGGGTCGTTTATGGCATGTGACAGGTTTGGTTAAGAAACTATGGTGAACCATCCGGGCAGGTATGGTTCACTAGTTTGGGGCTCAGTTCTCCCCTTTTGGGGTTAACCGGTAAAATACAACTTTAGAAGAGGCTAACTGGGACTGAGTGCAGGGTTGATTATGATATTCCCACGATATTAAAACTAAGATTCTTTGCTTTTTATCAAATGAGGATTTTGTTAACCACATTTGTTTTTAGACTTTAAGCGCTTGAATTCACCAACTTTTTAGTTAACACAATTTCTTTTTGAGCATGTTTCAGGTAATCTATGAAGAGACTTTAGCTGTTGTTAAAGACCTAGACTTATCCCCATGACCATGGCATTGGCTTATTTTACTTAAAGAACAATTTGAACAATTGAAAATTTCTGTTAAACAATACAACTTGTCTCTATGTTAGTTGTATAACTCATTTGGGGGCTAGATCTGTTTCTAGCCCCGGTATCTTTTGAAAACTTTAAATTCCACGTGATATTCTCTCCTTTGAGCTCTTGTATTAGTTTGTTTCTACTGCCATATATTACTGCTAGTCTGTGACGTCCCACCCTATCTGGGCCCGGGGTGTGACAGATTGGTATCAGAGCCAAAGGTTGTAGAGAAGACGGGAATACCATAGTAGACCTTAGGCTATAACCCTGATACCCTAGGACTGTCCTTGTAGGGAGTGTTGGAATGATCGGGTTGGGTAAATTGATGATTACACTTGATAAACGTAATCATTAATTTACCGGACGTGTAATTTCCATCACGAACCTTTAGGTAATGTTTGGACTTTTCTGATTCACATTGATGATTTTGAAAATTACTTTAAAAAGGGGATTTAAATGACTTCTATTATGAACTATGCTATCTGACACTATTTAAAGAGACTATTGACTCAATATCATTGACAAATGATATATTGGGATATCTGATACTGTTTGATAAAACTATTGATTTTGATACCCCTAACAAATGATATGTTGGAATATCTGATGCTACTGCCATTACTAGTATTACTAGTACTATCGTTATAATCATGAGCTATGAGAAACCAAATTACTCATGATGTTTCTATACAGGGCACAAGGACTATGGCAGACAAAGGTAAGGTGCCCGCACACCCACACAATAAGACTACCCCTACTGGAACCTTACGTATATGCATTGACTACCGGGAATTAAATAAGCTAACCATAAAGAACCGTTACCCTCTTCCGAGGGTAGACGACCTATTCGATCAACTACAAGGAGCAAGCTATTTCTCCAAGATAGATTTGAGATCCGGTTACCACCAACTGAAGATAAGAGAAGAAGACATACCCAAGATGGCCTTTTGAACTGGTATGGACACTATGAGTACTTAGTCATGCCATTTGGACTGACTAATGCACCAGCAGCGTTCATGGATCTCATGAACCGTGATGCCGCCCTTATCTCGACAAATTTGTGATCGTGTTCATAGACTACATCCTAATCTACTCCGGTAGTAAGGAAGAGCAAGAGAGGCATCTCAGAGTAATTCTTGAGTTACTCAAGAATGAGCAACTATATGCCAAATTTTCTATATGTGAATTTTGGATGCGAGAGATCCAATTTCTAGGGCATGTAGTGAATGAGAATGGGATTCAAGTTGACCCTTCCAAGATTGAAGCCATAAAGAATGGGAAGATTCCTAAAACTCCCATTGAGATTAGGCAATTCCTAGGATTGGCCGGATACTACCGACGATTCATAAAAGACTTCTCACGCATTGTGCAACCCTTGACCGCACTGACTAAGAAGAACAAAACCTTTATGTGGGAACAAGATCAAGATGAAGCATTTGAGATGCTTAAGGAAAAGTTATACAGTGCACCGGTTCTGGCCCTCCCAGAAGGAGTCGAAGATTTCGTAGTCTATTGTGACGCCTCGCGTCAAGGGCTGGGATACGTGCTAATGCAACGCAACATGGTCATTGCTTATGCATCTAGACTGCTAAACGATCACGAGAAGAACTATACTACGCACGATCTGGAATTAGGTGTCGTGGTGTTTGCTCTTAAAATGTGGAGGCACTACCTCTATGGCACGAAGTGCATCATCGACACTGACCATAGAAGTTTGCAACACATTCTTGACCAGAAGATGCTAAACATGCATTAGAGAAGATGGGTTGAGCTGTTAAACGATTACGAGTGTGAAATCCGTTATCATCCCGGTAAGGCCAATGTTGTGGCAGATGCTTTGAGCAGAAAGGAGAGAGAAAAGCCTCTTCGTGTACGGGCCTTAAGGATGAGTGTGTACACCGAACTTATTGCAAGGTTGAAAGAAGCTCAAAGTGAAGCGTTAAAGGAAGAAAATTTAGCAGGAGAAGCTTTGACAGGAATGGAGAAGCGGTTAGGGAGGAACGATGATGGTACATATAAATATGAGGGGAGAACATGGGTGCCGAAGTACGGGGGATTAGAGAGGTAATCCTCGATGAAGCACATAAATCTAGGTACTCGGTTCACCCCGGAAGCGACAAATGTACCAGGACCTAAAAGCACTTTTTTGGTGGCCTGGAATCAAGAAAGCAATCGCTGTTTATGTCGGAAAATGTCTAACTTGCGCCATGGTAAAAGCTGAAAACCAAAAACCGTCAGGGACGTTGCAACAGCCCGAAATCCCAGAATGGAAATGGGATAACGTCATGATGGATTTTGTTAATAAGTTACCCAGAATGTTTAGAGGTCATGATGCTATTTGGGTAATAGTAGATAGACTAACTAAATCAGCTCACTTCTTGCCAATTCAAGAAGACTATGACCTGTCGAAACTGGCCCAACTATATATCAATGAAATAGTGACTAGGCATGGTATGCCACTATCGATAATCTCCGACCCTGATAGCCGTTTCACTTCTCGTTTCTGGAAATAACTCCAACAGGCCTTAGGAACCCGTATGGATTTAAGCATTGCCTACCACCCACAAACTGACGGTCAAAGCGAAAGAACCATTCAAACTTTGGAAGATATGCTGAGAGCTTGCGTGATTGACTTTGGTGGGAACTGGGACAACCATCTCCCATTGGTGGAGTTCTCCTATAATAACAGTTACCATGCAAGTATCAAGGCAGCTCCATATGAGGCCCTCTATGGTAGAAATGTCGGTCACCATTAAGTTGGAATGAAATTGGTGATAGCCAAGCATTGGGACCCGACATCGTGTTGGAGACCACCGATAAGATTTTCAAAATCAAGGAGCGACTACGGGCAGCGAGGGATCGTCAGAAGTAATACGCTGACAGGAGATGAAAACCATTAGAGTTTCATGTGGGCGACAGGGTAATGCTGAAAGTAGCACCATGGAAGGGAACCATGAGGTTCGAAAAGATAGGAAAGTTAAGCCCGAGATACATTGGACCATTCGAAATACTTGCAAGAATTGGTCCTGTGGCATACAAATTGAAACTACCATAGAAACTGAGTTGCATACATGACACCTTCCATGTGTCAAACCTGAAGAAGTGCATGGTGGACAAAACCCTGGAGCTACCATTGGAAGAAGCAAGGATCAATGACAAGTTGAATTTCGTGGAAGAGCCCATAGAGATCACAGACCGCCTAGTCAAGCAACTCAGGCGAAGCCAAACACCCAAGGTTAAAGTTAGATGGAACTCAAAACAAGGACCAAAATTCACTTGGGAACGTGAAGATGAGATGAGGAAGAATTATCCACACCTCTTCAAACCCACCCGCTCATATTCTAATCGAAGCTAAAATTTCGGGATGAAATTTCCTAAACGGTAGGAGAATGTGACAACCGGCCTCAAGGTCACTATTTTAACCCTAACTGCTTACATCATCACCCTTCTTATGAGTACTAATAATAGAAACAATCAACTCTTAGTAGTGAATTTAGAATCATCAACTTCTATTATTTACATTTCTATGATTTTATGAAATTTTTAGTGACTCTTAGCTAAGTTCAAACTTTGTTTTTAAGACAAATTAGTGTTCCGGGAAAGTCAATTAGTCACCCTTACAATGAAATCAAAATCTTAATTGAAGCAATTAAAAACATGTGCATACACACACTCATAATCCACGGCTAAGGCATGCATGTGCATGTACAACAATTATCAACTAACAAAATTTTATCATCTAATATTCTACACAATACTACAAAACAAATACCACCTAATACTCATAATCCACGGCTAAGGCATGCATGTGCATGTACAACAATTATCAACTAACAAAATTTTATCATCTAATATTCTACACAATACTACAAAACAAATACCACCTAATACTATTTTTAATTAAAAATTTAAAAAGAATACCACTAGAGGACAAAGCAATCAGCCGCCCCCCTCTCCTCCACTCACCACCTTTCTACGCCACCTTTTCTTCCACCCAATACTTCCTCATGCAATTTATCTCACCCTCATTTTTTCCCCTCTCCCTCTAGGATTTCTCTGCAGAAAAACACACACACACTAATCTGATTTCTCTCTACTCCAGTTGCAATATCTCGAAGAACAAGCATACATCCATCGACCAACATAAAACCGCAAAGAAAGGGGTCCATTTTGTGAGCTTTTGGTGCTTGGAACTTGCAAGACTTGTGGTTTCCAGCCTTTGTGCAACTTCTACAGCCTTGTCCAAGGAGTTCCAGACCACTCTTGCCTCTCTACACCCTCCAAATCGTGAACCACACAAAGAGTAAGGTTCATCTCACCCGAAACAAGCTATATCTTGAGTTTTCTTCACTTTTTTCTTAAAAACCTTACCTTTCCTTGTTGTAGCAGAAACTTCTCGCCATAATCTTGTTCTTCAGGATATTTTAACTTCACTAAAGGTATCTTACATGTTATATTGGTTATTCTTAAGATGGAACTCGATTTCCTCCTTGAAAACCCTAATTTTTGGTGTTTTTGCACCATCTAACTTGTGTATCTTGTAACCCTTCAAAACAAAACATGTAACCTTTATATTAATGGGTTTTAAGACTAGTAATAACCTGCTTTTAAAGTCTCAAAGTGTAGACACCACCTACATGTGGTTATAACATGAATTACACCTAAGAAATCCCTCCATTTTACATGAAATAACACTACTTAAACACTTGGTTGAAAAACCTTCTCAAACAAGGGTCATGACCTGCACAAGAATGACTTTTAAACACCTCAATAATCTGGTTTTAAAGTTAAATGAGGTTTTGGTAATGTTTAAACTCAAGTTACAATGATTTACACATGTGTAATGGTCGGTTAGAGCATAAACACTAAGTTTATAGTTTGTTGGTATGTTGAACACTAGGCGGACTTTGGGACTGAAATTTCAGAAGGTTTTTATGAATATTAAGAGTGTAAATGATGGTTAATCTCTGGAAACGAAGGACATGTTGAGATTAGACCCATTTTAGTCATTTTCGGGACCCGAAAACATGGTAAAACAACTTACAAACAAGAAAGCTTAGAATTTAAACTTTTAAAGAGAATTCCAGGTTAACTAAGAGTTAATAAAGTGTTCTGGAGTTTATGGGTAAGTTATGTAGTCAAAAGGTAAGTTAAATGGATTTTTAGTTAAAAACGGGTACTAACCGGGAGACGTTTTTGAGGGAAAATCTAAGAAATATGGGTATAGAGTTAAAAATTATAAAAACCATGTTATTTCAGTAGGTTAAGTGACAAAATAACTTATAAAGTAGAAAAGTTGGTCAAACGAGCTTTTAACGGGTTAAACACAAAAACGAGGCTTTCAACTATTAGAGGCAAAAATTTCATAATCAAATGACTTGAAACTTAGAAAAATGTCTTTAAAATGTTATCTACTGGTCTAACACTCAAAAACATGAAAAATTCATAAGTAACAGTTAAAACCCTTCGGTTTTACCGTAACCGGGAACGTTAAACACGTAAGTATTAAACCGAACCCATAATCTGAAAATTTGTGTACATTTTCTTAAAAATAAGTTATTTTAAGGTCATGAATCTGATTTTTGGTTATAAAAGTCATCTAATACAAGAAACCAAACTTGAGGGTAGAAACTGTCAATCTTGAAACTTTAGGGGCTAAACTGTAAAATTTTGCCAAACTTCATAACCAACTCATACGAGGTTAATAATCACTTGTGCGTCATTATTTAGCCTAGATCATTAGTCTAATGGTGTAACATCCTAAATTGCATAAGAAACCATGACTTTCCATAAAAGGAAACTTTTTACACAAACCCTAATTGAATCAAAGCCGAAACCGACAACTAACCCTTTGGAACATTTTATATACACCTTGATTGAGTTTAAAGAAGTATCTTATCACTTAATATTGATGTTAGGGTACTAGACTTGAGACATTCCCGGCACACGAAGAGTACTTTTGCTTAACACCTAAGGTGAGTTCTAGTGATCCCTTTTTACTACTGTTTTGGGATGAAACATGCTCTGTTGTTTTATGAACTATAAATGTGCTTTACTTGATGCTTGTATGTGGGATTTATGGATACCTGCTGATACTTATATCATGATAATTAATTCTTTCGTGAACCGCTTGTTTTATATGGATAGATCTATTTGGGGAAACCACCACACACAATGGCTGCCGCCACAGGGAGGTACCCTACTGAGATCCCGAGAGGTCGTTTATGGCATGTGACAGGTTTTGTTAAGAAACTATGGTGAACCATCCGGGCAGGTATGGTTCACTTGTTTGGGGCTCAGTTCTCCCCTTTTGGGGTTAACTGGTAAAACACAACTTTAGAATAGGCTAACCGGGGCTGAGTGCAGGGTTGATTATGATACTCCCACGATATTGAAAATATGATTCTTTCCTTTTTATTAAATGAGGATTTTGTTAAGAACATTTGTTTTTAGATTTAAGCGCTTGAATTCACCAACTTTTTAGTTGATACAATTTATTTTTGAGCATGTTTCAGGTAATCCATGAAGAGACTTTAGCTATTGTTGAAGACCTAGACTTATCCCCGTGACCATGGCATTGGCTTATTTTACTTAAATCACAATTTGAACAATTGAAAATTTCTGTTAAACAATACAATTTTTCTCCATGTTGATTGTATAACTCATTTGGGGGCTAGATCTGTTTCTAGCCCTGGTGTCTTTTGAAAACTTTAAATGCCATGTGATATTCTCTCCTTTGAGCTCTTGTAATGGTTTGTTTCCGCTGCCATATATTGTTGCTAGTCTGTGACGTCCCACCCTATCTAGGCCCGAGGTGTGACAGAAAGTTATTGCCTATGCATCCTGACAGTTGAAAATCCATAAGGCTAACTACCCTACTCATGATTTGGAGTTGGTGAATATGTTCTTTGCATTAAATGTATGTTGGGTTTGTTGCACGTTTATCAAGGTTATTTAACCATTTAAACAAAAACGCCGCAGATATATTAAGATATAAAACATATTTTAGATGCTAAAACTGAACCATTTTATGTTCAACAAGACAAACCCAAGAACTAGCATCATGTAAGTGAAAACAAGTGCTATCAAAACGAAATCAACTATAGGGTGTTATTAGATTACTATCTTTCCAAGAACAATAACATATGTGATGGATAATATATGAAGAAGATGATGCTCTTGAATGGAAGCTTTCAAAGGAAAGGACCTCAAGCTAGGATACCCACAAGCCTCTTGCAAACACACCTAACTTGTTAGGAAGTATGAACACCAAACTTTTCTTCTTCTTCTTCCTTTTAGCTGAGATATGCAAGGAGAAAACAAGAGAGAAGATTTTCACTTTGCATGTGAGAGAGGGAGAGTGTAGCTTGAGTGGTGTGTGAAAATGGATTATTGTCTTGTATTAAAACAAGACAAAGAATCCCAAGGTGATGACCAAGGGGGCGGCCAAAAATTCAAAGGGTTCCCACCCTTTTGAATCTTTTATTTTATCACCCATTATATACAAATAATTTTATAAAATTAAACCCTTTTTAATTTTATAACTTAACTACACTTTTATTTGTTGTTATTTAACCTACTTAAATAACAATACAAATAATTTCTGATGAACAATATATCCATTATAACTTGTTCTATATCAAATGCAATAATTTAGAAAACCCATTTTCTAAATTGGTGTCAATATTTATTTGCTTGATCATATCAAAAATAAATATTTATTGGTGTTTGTTTAGCTTGTTATTGGATATGACCCATCTTGGATCATAACGTACTAACCACATCAATCTTGCATGTGTCTTGGGCATATAAGATCCAGCAATCTTCCACTTGCACAAGATTCATAGAAGATTGATGCAATCAGTAAATACCGCCTAATAACGGTTTACTACCCTTAATATTTACGACTAAGTGCCACTCAATAACATCATCCCTTTCAAGTACCTTATTTGAAAATGTTTTAGGTGAATCAATCATCTATCCATTTGTCTCAGATGTCATTATCCCAGAGACATAGAGTGATCATTATCCATTAATTTAACTTTAGCAGCCCTTAGGCATCTTATTATCAATGAATAAGAGGGACAAATCCCATCTTGACTATATTCATCTCTCATAATCACCTTGTACTATATCCGAATTTAGCCTTGTGTACTGCCATGTTTTAGAACACCGAAGAACTAAGTCAAGGTATAATACTTGGTGAATATCAAGATCCAATATGTATCTCAGGTTAGAGGATACTAAATGATATTCTCCTGTACTCAAATTGCTTATGATCAATCAAGAAGATTCCATGTAGTAATTTTAAGATGCGGGTCAGTCCAATATTATATCCCATAAATATCTATGAACCTTGGCAGCATCCCTTTGCTCTATATTCACCTATGTTGATATCCACCAATCCAAGTTCATAATAGTCTTACCCTAATACTTGTTCTCACAAGTATGAACGACTACGGACATTTTGAGTAAACGATTTGAAACATGAAAAATCGGAACATTAGTTGAAACATTATAACCAACTGTAATACCTGGAAAATTCTGTTTGGAGTCTCATGTGACTGGAGTCCCATACGCATGGAAGTCATGCGACTGGAGCTCCATACGCATGGAAGTCGCACGACTGGGGTGTTCAATCGCATGTAGCTCAGGCGACTGGAGTGCCCATACGCCTGGAGCTCGGGTGACTGAACTGTAGTATTTAAGGGAGAGGGCAGCCCTTACCCTCTCCCCACACTTGCAAAATCAGCCATAAAGAAGAGAAGAGAGAAAGAAGAGAGAAAGAAGAGAAGAGGGGTGGTTCGGGCTCGGAATATGTTGTGTGGCGAGTCAAAACAAAGCTCTAACCGAGGAGGCTGCTAAGGTGAGTTATAGGACCCCTCTTTTACACGTTTTTGAATGATTTTGGGGCTGGAACACATCTAAAAACCGGTTTCAGATATTTTGGGTGAAAACCCGTTTGGTATGTGTGTGTATGGGTATGACTTGTTTGGGACCCAATTTCGGGCTTGGTTATGCTTGAGGGATGTCATGGGATGTTTGCTTAAGAAACGAAGGGTTGATTTGGGCTTAAATGAAGTTTGGAAGGGTTTGGAGGCCGAAAGTCGCGGCTGCAGTTCGTAATGAACTGCATTCTGCGCCCAGTTAGGGCTAGGCGACTGGAGGGCCAATCGCACGACTGAGGGATGACTGAGGTTCAATCGCACGACTGAGGCTTAGTTGCATGACTGGGGTCCAGTCGCTTGACAGGTCATACGACTGAGTGCTTAGTCGCATAGATGCTCAGTCGCGTAGGTGTTCATTCGCACGATAGAGAGCTCAGTCGCATAGGTCCATTCGCATAGTGTCCAAATGCACGACCGGGGATCCAGTCGCATGGGGGTGATGCGAATGAGGTCCAGTCGCATAGATGTTCATCCACATTTGTTCAGTCGCATGATGTTTAGTCGCATGGAGGCCATGCGACTGAAGGATGTCCAATCGCTCAAATAGGGCTGTTGTGTACGAGGAGAGACATAGTTCAATTACCGGCCTTCAGGAAAAGAGCAAGGGTAAGTAATGATGTGATAGCTCTCGTAGGTCCATGTGAGATAACTGTCGAGGCTTAGAAATGATGTTGGGCACGACGACGATAGCATTGCATGTATATGCATGATGTATGTATGTTAAGTACGATGTGGCCATGATAGATGGTGATGACTGATGATTTGTAAATGTCATTGTTCCTTGTTTTGATGTATGTTTATCTTTCTGTATCTTTACGTGTATTGTTTATGAACGAATGAAAAGTATTATTTAACGTAAAGTTAAAGATAATAAAAGAGGAATGTAATGAATGAATGCAAGAATGGACGAATAAATGAGAGTAAGGATGGCTTGCAAGAGAAAGAAAGGAGGCCCACAACTCATTGGGAGTTGTCAGCTTAACTGTGTGTGTATTAAAGCGTGCGATCTTGGCTAACTCATAAGGGGACATAGATACAGTGGGAGTTCAGTTTTGGTAGCTGCTCTGATACGTGCGATGTGGTATTTACTATGTGCTATGTAGCGTGCGATTTTGGCCTACCTCATGTGGATTATGTAGCGTGCGATGTTGGGCTAAGCCATAAGATGGCGTGCGATTGTGGCTAAACCCTGAGAATATTCACACACACAGGGGGAGTCGGTCTTGGTGACCTCTCCATTGGTGCGATTTGTGCGATATGTATGATGGAATTCATAAGGGGACTTAGACACAGTGGCAGTTCAGTTTTGGTAACTGCTCCGATACGTGCGATGTGGTATTTACTGTGTGCTATGTAGTGTGCGATTTTGGCCTACCTTATATGGATTATGTAGCGTGTGATGTTAGGCTAACCCATGAGATGGCATGCGATTTTGGCTAAACCCCAAGAGTTCTCATACAGAGGGAGAGTTTGTCTTAGTGACGACTCCATTGGTGCAATTTGTGCAATATGTACTTCGGGTACGATGGTGCGAAGGTGCGATAAGTATGATAATGAATGAACGGGATCTTTGTCATTCGACCTCAGTAATCGTGGCTGAGTGACACGAAGAGGGTAAAGGCTGACAGGATCTAGAAGAGAAACGAATGATAATAAAAGTATGAAATGTGTGAACGTGCGATATGTATGAAGTGAACGTTAATGAATGAACATTATAATGAACGATACAGATCCTTTTCATTCGACCTCAGTAATCATGGCTGAGTGACACGAAGAGGGTAAAGTCTGACCGGATCTAGAAAGAAGTGAAAAATAACGACATATGACGAATGAATGAAAGTTAACGAACGTAATGATGAAGATAATAATTATATTATCTGTATGTACGTATGGTGTGTGATCATGTATGAAAGTATAGTATGATGTTGAAAGAAAGAAAAGAAACGGTTTTAATGAAAGTAAAGTATGTTTTATATTAAAACTAGAACTCACTTAGCAACGTTGACTTTGATGTGTTTCCAGTTGGCAGGTATGTTGCTGAGGATGGCACGGGGCGACTACTCAGTTCCTTGGATGGCATTCCTACGTTTAATGTTTTGCAATGTGTCACACCCCGGGCCCAGAGAGGCGGGACGTCACGATTAGTAAACAACAACCAAAATGCAGCGGAAACTAAATGGTTTATTAAACAGTGTCACGTGATATTTACATTAAAATATTGGCTTTATTTCCAATTCACAAGGTGCCTCAATCTATGATCTATAGGTGTCGTGATCAATCTCTCGGTAAATATTTCTTGGAGCTTCGATATCTAAGGCTTCTAGGCTCGACTTTTGTCTTTAACCTCTACCCTCATATCTTGATTCGGATTTGGTGACTTCTATAGCTCAACTATTCTCCCTAGCTATATCAAAGACATGCTCAAAAAGAAAATTGTGTCAACATAAAGTTGGTGAGTTCAAGTGGTTCAAGTTTCAAAACAATAAAAGGAACTCTTAGAGTCCACAAGTAAAGGTTTTATAATCAAGTGTGATAGTTTCTGAATATCTCATTTGATGTTTAAAACATCATTTTTAGTATCAGTCATTGTGGGGTATCACAATCAACCCTGCACTTGGTCCCCGGTTGGCCTCTTCTAAACTTGTGTTTAACCGGATATTCCCGTAGGAAAAAGGACCAAGCCTCAGAATAGTGAACCACTCCTGCTAGGATGGTTCACCATAGTATCTTACCCAAAACCTGTTACATGCCACAAACGACCCCTCAGGATCTCAGTGGGGTACCTCCCTGTGGCGGGAGCCACTGTGCGTGGGGGATTCCCCAAATAGATCTATTCACGTAAGAACAAGCTGTTGGGTTTGTTAGAACATAAAATCATAGTTTAACCTCTTAAACTTTCTGAAAAACGCAGCGGAATTACAACTTTATAAACCCTTTTATAAGCTGAAAAATATGTTCATTAGATGACCATATTAATGTATAAAACAAACCCAAAGAACAAAGGATCATTTATGTGAATTAGCAAGCTATGAACATGTGAAAAACTACATAAAATCACAGCTTCATTGAGCTGTGATATACCTTACTGCAGCAGCAATAAAGTCGACCAAAAGAGATGTTTGATGAAGATGGAGATGCCCAAAATGCAGCCAAGACTTCAAGGATAGAAGTCCTCAAGCTAGTATACCCCAAGCTCCTTGCAAACACCTTATCTTGTTAGGTAGAATACACCAAGAATAGCTCCAAAACCTCTTGATTTTCTGCTGAAAAACCCCTTTTTCAGCTTGTTAGAACCGTGGGTTCTAGAGGAAGAGAAGAGAGAGCTGATTTCTTTTAGTTGCATATATGAATGAGATTCATGATCATGGAATGCAAGAACCTTTCTTGTCATTAGAACACACCAAGAACAACATGAAATCAGCTAAAAATTCAGCTCTAATGCCTCTCAATGCTGCTGCCTATTCCGTAAATAGAGAGAGAGAGGAGGAGCTGAAAAAGTGTTGTCTTGCATGTGTGAATTAGAATGGATGAAAGAGTGTATGGCTGGTTATTGTTGTGTATCTTCTCAAGACAAAAGTGGTCCAATGAGGATAAAGGGGGGGGGGGCAGCCAAGACAAGAGATTCAAAAGGTTTTCCCCCCTTAAAACACTAACACAACATATCAAATTCAGCCATATATCACATGTTAAAATGTCATTGTCTAGACTTAAGTTAAATGTGACATATGTCCCTCTTAATTAACAAATTAATTAAGGTACACTCATATATTATTATTGTTATTTAAAACCTTTTTAAATAACAAGAATAACAATAATTCATCAACAAATTATCCTTATAATTTGTTCCATCTCTTATGCAAGTTATTTAGAAAACCCATTTTCTAAATTTGGTGTAAATATTTAGTTGCATGATCATATCATCAATTTAATATTAATTGGTGTTTGCTAAGCTTGTTATTGGGTATAACCCGACTTGGATCATGACGTACTAACCACATCAATATTTTATGTGTCTTGGGCATATAGAATCCTACAATCTCCCACTTGCCCAAGATTCATAGAATATTGATGCAAGTAGTAAATAACGCCTAACAACGGTTTACTACCCTTAATACGCATGACTTATGGCCATTCAATAACATCATCCCATTCAAGTACCCTACTTGAAATGATTTAGGTGAATCAATCATCTATCCTTTTGTTACAGATGTCATGTTAAATCCAAGGACACAGAATGATCATTGCTTGTTGATTTAACTTAATCAGGCCTTAGACATCATACTCTCAACGAATAAGAGGAACAAATCCAATCTTGACCACATACGTTTCTCACAATCACCTTATGTCATACCTGAACATAGCCTTATGTACTGACAATTATTTCATATCAGTGAAGAACTAGCTCAAGGTATAAAACTTGGTGAATATCAAAACCCAATATGTGTCTCAGGTCGGAGGATACCAAATGATATTCGCCTTTACTCAAATTTACTTATGATCAATCGATAAGATTCCATGTAGTAAAATTTGAGATGCGGGTTAGTCCAATATTTGTATCCCACAAATATCTATGAACCTTGGTAGCAACCCATTGCTCTATATTCATCCTTATGAATATCAACCAATCCAAGTTCATAATAGTCTTACCCTCACACTTGTTCCTACAAGTATGAAAGACTACGGACATTTAGAGTAAATAATTTACTCATGGATTAAACATGCTAAATTGGAACATTAATTGAGACATTATAACCAAATAATTTTACTCAAATAATAAACAGTTCCACATATTCAAATACAAAATTTGATCAAGTCCAATCACTAGAATATCAAAGTCCTAAGGCATAGGTATGACTTTCATGCTTTGCCCTTTCAAGGAGCTTCGTGAGTGGATCCGCAATGTTTTGATCAAAGTGAACTTTGCGAATACATATCTTTCCCTTTTCAACTTCATCCCTTATGTAGTTGAATCTCCTCTCATTGTGCCTAATCTTTTGATGTGCACGGGGTTCCTTGATTTGAACAATCGCACCCTTGTCATCACAAAGATTTCTAAGGAGTCTTGAATGGTAGAGACCATCCTTAGATTGGTGATAAACCTTTTTTCATGCAGCTTCCAAAGCTGCTAATGAGATGGCTATGTATTCGAATTCTGTAGTGGACAATGCTACCCTATTCATAGTGGAGACGTACCCCGATTGTGATTGAGGATCATCTCGATCAGTTTGGAAACTAGCATTCGTGTAACCCTTTACAATTAGTTCCTCTTCATCAGATCCGTATATTGGAAACATATCCTTAGTCCTCCTAAGGTATTCCAATATGCTTTCAACAGCCATCCAATGGGTGTTACATGGATTGCTGATATCTACTTGTCATGCTTAACGCGCATGACATGTCCAGTCTAGTGCATATCATCGCGTATATGATGGATCCTATAGCAGACGCATATGGGATGTCCCTCATACAATCTTGCTCATCCTTTGAGCTTGGACATTGAGATGCACTCAATATTGTCCCTTTTTGAATAGGTACCATACCTTTCTTAGAGTTTTCCATCTTGAACCTTTTCAAGATTTTATCAATATATGCACTTTGGTTTAGACCTATCAACCGCCTCAATCTATCCCTATAGATCTTTATTCCCAAAATATAGGCGGCTTCACCGAGATCTTTTATGGAAAAACAATTTCCAAACCAGGTTTTAACACCTTCCATGGTTGGAATGTCCTTTCCATATAGTATTATGTCATCAACATACAATACTTAGATTGTGATTACACTCCCACTAGCCTTTTTATACACATGAGCCTTGTCAGTATCCAAGTTTCCATGCATATTTGTTTTCTTCTCGACAAACCCACTTGCATCCAACCGGTTTGGAGTTAAGTGGAGTGTCAACCAATTCCTAAACTTGGTTGTCATACATGGATTGCATCTCTACATTCATGGCTTCCAGCCATTTGTCACAATCCGAATTGGACATTGCATCATGGTATGTAGTTGGCTCATCGGAGTCAACCTCATAGCATCCATCTATGAAAAATCCATATATTTCAGGTGAAATGCTAACTCTACCAGATCTATGAATGTTTTGTGTGTATTGATCAACCTTTTGATCATCATCAACAACCTCTTGTTGACAGCTAGTGTCAACCAAACGTGTATCGGCTTGTGGATCTTGATCCTCATCAAATTCCACTGTTCTATACGTCATTCCTTCCATAAGGAACTTGGCTTCCAAGAACTCCGCCTTTCGAGCAATAAATACCTTTTGCTCTGTTGGATCAAAGAAGCAGTATCCTATACAGTCCTTTTGGATATCCAACAAACATACACTTAGTGAATCGACTTTCAGTTGGTTTGGGTGTTAAGCTTAACATAAGCTTCATAACCCATACTTTTAAATATGATAGCGATGGGACTATTCCATTCCATATTTCAAAAGGCGTCGAATCCACTTTCTTGGTTTGGGCCATATTCAAAATACGAGCCTTGGAGAGTAGTGCGAAACCCCAAAATTATAGAGGTAGTGAGCTTATAGCCATCATAGGTCAAACCATATCTAATAGGGTTCGATCTCCTTTTAGACACACCATAATATTGTGGTGTTCCGGGAGGAGTAAGTTGTAGGACAATCTTACAACTTCCTAGATGATCCCAAAAGGCCTCACTTAGGTATTCACCTCCTCTATCTAAACGGAGAACTTTGGTAGTTCTATCGAGTTGATTTTCTACTTCATTCTCGAAGTTTTGAACATTTCAAATTCTTCATGTTTATGTGCCATCAAGTACACATAACCATAGCGACTATTATCGTCGGTATAAGGTAATGAAGTAAGTTTCACCATACCTTGTCATTGTTTTAAAAGGACCTCATACATCCAAATGTATGACTCCTAATAAATCTTTTGCCCTCTCATTAGTACCACTAAAGGGCGTGTTGGTCATCTTACCTTGTAAACAAGATTCACACTTATCAAATGAACAATTTTCATTTGTTTTTAAAAGACCATTCTTTTAAAGTGTTTAAGTCCGATTCTTGTTTATGTAACCAAGATGACAATGACAAAGATAAGAGTCACTTAAACCATTTTAAGTCTCTTGGTATATGATAGGTATAATGTGTTATTATAGGACGAATCTTTATGAACCAATTCATAAATATCATTAGAAGGCATAGCCTTGAAATAATATACATCATCCATATAAACATAAATACCATCATTTACTAACTTTAAATCATAACCATATCGTTTTAAAAGGGAAACTTAAATCATGTTCCTAGTCAAACTAGGAGCATATAACATGTTTTGAAGAACAACTTCCAAACCTTTTGAAAGTTTCAAAACATAGTCTCCTTTCTTAAAGTGCTTATTCCTTTTGAACCCTTGCAACAGATTGCAATAGTGAGTTCCACATGTGGTATCCAATTACCCATGTGCTTTGAGGAAATAACATTTAAGTCAATATGGATTGTGGAAGTTGTGCTTGAGGTTTGCCCAGCATCCCTCTTATTTCTCAACTCTTTGAGATAGGTTGGACAATTCCCTTTCAAATAACCTATCTCACCATACTCAAAGCATGGATCGTTTTTCGTTACCTTAGGCTTCATAAGCTTAGGTTTTGGAGGTTCCGCTTTGATCTTCCCTTCCCCTTTGCCTTTGATGTGCCCCTCTCCTTTGGCAACATTTGCCTTGGGATCGGGAATGGCCTTTCCATTGCCTCCCTTATTGATCTAGAGAATAGGTAGAACCTTTCTACCCATCCCTGCCTTAGCTGTTGTGAGCATTGCGCGAAAATGACCAATGCTCTTGTCCTATCCATTCATATTGTAATTCATTATGAATGTCTCAAACTTTTAGTTAGACCATTAAGGATCAAATCCTTGGCCAACTCCTTTGAGACAGGACAGCTAAGCCTCTCGAGGCGGCCTCAACATCGTCGGGGTCGGGTTGGTTAGGAATAGGATCGTCAAGGACATTGCCTTTGCTCTTGCTTGAGAACAATTCTCAAGTTTCGAGACCAGTCCATAAGGTTATTATGGTACAGACGATCCCTCTCTAAAATAGTTCTCAGTGATAGGGTATGGACAGTCGGGGTGGTAGCATTATTGTTTGCGGCCATTCTACAAATTTTACAAAGTTCTTTTTAGTATTTCTTAAAATTTCATTTTAATTATTAATACCCTTTACGTCTCATAGACAATTAATAATTAAAATCTAGAATCCAACGTTACATTCAAATAATGGTTAGGTGACCTTTATCCCATTATTCAAATTAACAAGGTAGTCAACTTTTGACAATTGCAACCTTTTGCAACTTCTAGCGGTATGGGATCGACTTTAAACATCATATGCAAAGTCGGCATGTTAATCCCATCAACACCATTTGGAAACCATATTTTAGGTGATCCATTCAACATGGTTTGCAAATCAAGTTACCCTACTTGCACACACATGTGAGTTTACCAACACAAGTGGTTAGGTGACCTTTATCCCACCAATGTGGTATTCCCACCTTAAGTCATAAGTTCCCTCAAAATGGTTAGGTGACCTTTATCCCATTAAGAGTTTCCAAATGACTTAAGTGTTGTGCAAAAGGACGGTGTTAAACTTGTTTGAAAAGGGATTTTTAGTTTTCATTGATTCTAGTTTGAAAACTCTATTTACCTTGTATTTGCATGCTTTCAAATACAAGGTATCCTATGGTTCATTTTTAATAAAACCTCTTTTATTAAATCATTAATCCTTTTAATAACCTTTTATTAATCACTTAATGATTAAGAACCATAAATTTTCAGCTTGTTAAGTTTGCTAATGATTTTGTTATGCATATCCAAATATCAAACAACAATCATACAACAAACAACCAAACAAGCATAATATTAACAACCACAATGTGCATAACCATAGCTACTATTGTGACCACACTTGTTTGCCATCACAAGTGTGGTCATTTGGTCTTTCCTAAGGGTTGAATACAACACAAAATAGAGGTCTTCTTAGACTCCCACTTGAACTTGCATCCATATGCTTCAAGTCTCTTTTTTGTGTCTTTGATGTCCATCTTTGGGTCTTCATCTTGTGCATTTTCCTTTTACAAAATTATATCCTAATGCATTTTTCTAATAAAAGAAATGCACCTAATCTATTTATTACATAACCAAATTAATAAATAATTACAACCCAAATTATAAACATAAATATTACAACCCAATTGAATGAATTAAAACAACCATTCCAATCATCCAAATAACATAAGGCCAAAAGCTAGGTTATGCACTATCATATGAACAATCATAAATATTTTTCAATAAACAAAATAAACCCCACCAAACCCCAAATTTTCAGCCAACATAAACTGAAAATTAGGGTTTGTTTGTCCAAACAAACAACATCCAAATATATCAACCAATTGACATTCCTATCTTTCAAAGTTTAATCATAAACATGAAGATATAACTTTGAAAGACATGGGGTTTATTGAATCAATCAAAATCAGCCTATTGTGAGTTTAAAATCATCCTCTAAAACTAATTTTTAAAGGACAAGAACAAGCAAGCTATCCACATAACCGGCTCTTGATGCCATTGTTGGGTTTGTTAGAATATAAAATCATAGTTTAACCTCTTAAACTTTCTGAAAAACGCAGCGGAATTACAACTTTATAAACCCTTTTATAAGCTGAAAAATATGTTCATTAGATGACCATATTAATGTATAAAACAAACCCAAAGAACAAAGGATCATTTATGTGAATTAGCAAGCTATGAACATGTGAAAAACTACATAAAATCACAGCTTCATTGAGCTGTGATATACCTTACTGCAGCAGCAATAAAGTCGACCAAAAGAGATGTTTGATGAAGATGGAGATGCCCAAAATGCAGCCAAGACTTCAAGGATAGAAGTCCTCAAGCTAGTATACCCCAAGCTCCTTGCAAACAACTTATCTTGTTAGGTAGAATACACCAAGAATAGCTCCAAAACCTCTTGATTTTCTGCTGAAAACCCCCTTTTTCAGCTTGTTAGAACCGTGGGTTCTATAGGAAGAGAAGAGAGAGCTGATTTCTTTTAGTTGCATATATGAATGAGATTCATGATCATGGAATGCAAGAACCTTTCTTGTCATTAGAACACACCAAGAACAACATGAAATCAGCTAAAAATTCAGCTCCAATGCCTCTCAATGCTGCTGCCTATTCCGTAAATAGAGAGAGAGAGGAGGAGCTGAAAAAGTGTTGTCATGCATGTGTGAATTAGAATGGATAAAAGAGTGTATGGCTGGTTATTGTTGTGTATCTTCTCAAGACAAAAGTGGTCCAATGAGGATAAAGGGGGGGGGGGCAGCCAAGACAAGAGATTCAAAAGGTTTTTCCCCCTTAAAACACTAACACAACATATCAAATTCAGCCATATATCACATGTTAAAATGTCATTGTCTAGACTTAAGTTAAATGTGACATATGTCCCTCTTAATTAACAAATTAATTAAGGTACACTCATATATTATTATTGTTATTTAAAACCTTTTAAATAACAAGAATAACAATAATTCATCAACAAATTATCCTTATAATTTGTTCCATCTCTCATGCAAGTTATTTAGAAAACCCATTTTCTAAATTTGGTGTAAATATTTAGTTGCATGATCATATCATCAATTTAATATTAATTGGTGTTTGCTAAGCTTGTTATTGGGTATAACCCGACTTGGATCATGACGTACTAACCACATCAATATTTTATGTGTCTTGGGCATATAGAATCCTACACAAGCGGTTCACAAAAGAATTAATGATTATGACTAAAGTATCAGCAGGTATCCAAAAAGTCCCACATACAAGCATCAAGTAAGCACAATCAAAGTTCATAAAACAGAAGATCATGCAAAACAGTAAACAGTATCACACATAAGAGTTTCAGTTTAAAAGGAGCATGCTTCATCCCCAAAACAAAAGTAAAAAAGGGGAACACGAGAACTCACCTGGTATCCTTATATAATTTCAGAGCTTGATAAAGAAAAGTGATGATCACCAACAAAGCAATCCTAACTAGAACATATAAGATTCACGTTTAGAATTAGCACGATGTTATTACATGCGTGCAGTTGAGCTCTTTAGTTAAATTAATGTTGGTGATTAGTATCCTTAACTTCTTGTGTATTTGTTAATTGTCATGAATTAACTCGTGTACATTAGGTTAGTTAATACATTTAATCATGAATTGAGTCTTAATATGAATAATGTCGAAAAATCAATTTATATCATGTATTCCAAATCTTTATAAATAACTTGCATTAACAATGTAGGTAATATATAATGTTTCAAACGATGTTTATAATGCTCGCGTTTATATCGTATTTGTTATATTTAATTGACGATAATTTGTATAAAAGAGTGTTACAATTAATATTTATGTCAATAACAATGAGATGACCGTCAATTAATAACAACACGATGATGGATCTTTATAGCATTTTAGGTCTTTTACCTTTAATAAAACGTATAGATGTCGGTTAACCTAAATGTTCATTATATTTATATACATTTATAAGTGTATAACCGTATTTGCATGAATTACATCTCTAAGCCTTCAAATGATTCAATGTGACACGAAATAAGCTTATTTGCATCATCTATGACATGTTATAACCATTTCCCAAAACGTAATATTTCACACATGTTATCTAGGTTGATTTCGAATAAATAACGTTGCTAATTAAATCTCGAGTCCAAACCATCCATTTAAATCAAACATTTATAACAAGCGACGTTCATTTTCGTTTATAGTTCACATATTTTATAATTTATGCCTTTTATATAATTAGAGCTCAACAATACGTATGCAATTTATAATTCAATTTCAATGCGTTGCGCGTGTGATATTACCTTCCACTCGATTACGTTCACTAACCCACTCGAATTGCTCTTGATCTAATCATGTTCACGTTCCGTTGTCCGCTCGTTGACCAAGTATGACCAGCTTTGACCGATGTTTTACCTAACCAAAACGTACCAAAATCATATTCAAACACTAATATATTGTTATCTAATACCCAAACGCAATAATAATCTCAACATTCGTTACCAAACACCTCGGTTGTGTTTCTTACCATCACCATCCACTACATGCAGCCACAACAACAATCGACAGCCATTACCATAACCACTATCCACAACCTAATCATCAATTTCAACAATCGACCTCCACCACAACTGACAACAACACAAACATAATCACAGATTACCTCACCAGCACTGCTGTTTTGCAACCATCATCCAAACACCGACCACATGCAGCCCCAACCATCACCGCCGCGACCACCATCGACCACCAGGACCACATCGCGACTGTTACGGTCGATCTCTGCCATCCTCGTCTTCCAAAGTCGCTACCGACTGCCACCACAACCACCGTCGTAGACCCTTAACAACCATCGCCACCATCATCGCCCAGCCACGGTCACAGCCACCATCAATCACAGCCAATAACAACCATCGCCACTGTGGCAGCCCTCAACGACAGCCACCAAATCGCACCATCACCATGACCAATAGCCCCTGCTGCTATCACCTTCACCAACATCGACCACAAACACGCGACCGCAGCCACAATCATCACCATCGGCCGGTAACATTCACAGCCATAAACCACAGCCCACAATCACAGCTGCCACCACCACAACCGCCACTTTCGGGACCCCAATCTGGTACAGATCTACACATGTAACCAAGATCTAACTAAATTGCTGATTTGTAGTTCATGAAAAGAAAGGATGAATGAACTAGATCGGTTCTAGAGGAACCTTACCGAGAGAGAAGAAGTGGGGCGGTTCTAGGCCACCTTCGGCCTGTTCACAGCGAACAATACCACCACCAGCATCCATCACGACCACCAACATCGACAGCCACCAACCACATGCAGCAATCGCCACTGCCGTCCCAACCATCACCAACCCCCGCTGACAATACCACCACCATCGCGACCACTACAACCACTGCCGAAATCACCACCATCACCCTTCGCCTTACATCACTATCACAGCCTCACACCACAAAATCACCACCGAAATCATGTTGTAGGTTGAGGACTTACCTGCGACCGACACCACCGCCTGCGAACCAACCTGCAACCGCCTCTTTCGCCTCCGATTCTCGCTGCTACGTTGCGATTTAGGAGAAATTGCAGCCTCCATCGCTTCCTATTGGATGAGAGGAGTCGAGAGGGGGACGGAGGCTCGCCGGAGGCCCGCGCGGGTGGCCGGGATTGGCCGGATTCGAAGGAAACAGGGGGGAAGGGGGAGGTCGCGGTCGCCTCTTTCTCTCCTCTCTGTTTTTTTGTTTTAACCCTAAAATAGAGAAGATGGGTGCTTATATACTAGGGTTAAGGAATGGGTTCGTTAATGGGTCGGACACGCTCGATTTAAATTGCTCGTAACGTTAAAATTCGTTTCGCGTTAGTTTCCGTTATAGAAAACGATATAAATATTCTGAGATTAATATTTTTATCGTATTTAGAACATGTCGCAACATTAAACGAGTTTGTACATTACCGCGTGTTTAATACATTCCGCGGTTTTACGTGTTTTATCGAATGAGCGTTAATATTATCATTTTTGCTATCAAATTGTATGCAATTAAGCATTAGAACGATATTTTGTTTGTTAACTTCCCATGTCAGTCACGTTAAAGCTTTATCTGACGAATTCTCGGGTTTTACCAGATCGTAACCCGGTTCGCGTCACGGTCGCGTTTCGGAACGTAGTTATTCCGGACAACGTACCATTCATCAAATTTAATATGTTAGGATAGTAAACACTTATTAGATAAATATTTACGGAGTTACGAGACTCAGTCGTCATAACAGACGTCAGTTAAATGCCGGTGAAAACTGGTTTTCGCGTTTCGCTTACGAATTTCTGTTGATTATGCATGATTGGTGAAAAATCTTTTAGCAAGAATTATTTATGATATCGTTAGCAATAACAAGGATTTAGATTGGAAGACAAGCCATCATAAGAAATTCTGATGGAATTCTGACGTTAGTGCGCGTTAAATTGCTGGATTTTACCCGGTATGGGTTCTGAATCTGTTTTCGGTTTGGATCTTTTCCATAGTTGTTTAAAATCACATAAGAATTCGTTGTTTCATGGTTTCTCATTCAACTAATTCGTAAACATGCATTTGGGCCTTAAATGGGCCTTGTTTGTATGTTCGGGCCCTTATTGGGCTTATTGGGCCCAAAAGGCTAGTTTCGTTCTGCAAGATTTCCTTGGTAAGCCCAAATCAATTCGGGCCTTTATTGGGTCCTATAATGCATTAAGCTTTCTAATTGGGCTAGATTTCAGAGGTGTTACATTCTCCCCTCCTTTTAGAAATTTCGCCCTCGAAATTTTAGTATTGTTAATATTTGTTTCCGAGTGTGATACACTCATAGTATGAATCTTGAAGATTTAGAGTTATTTAGCTAAGCATACCAGAACAAATGTTGATGATTAGGTGTCAAATAATCAGGTTTGATTTGAATTGGAGTAACTATCCGAATGTTGGAATCATGCTTGACAGGATCAGTGAGTCAAACTATGAACATGTTTTTGGCTTCATAATCAGATCATTTATCAATCGTACTGAATTAACAAGAAGAGACTCTCCACTGTGGTTCAATACACCGACCTACAAAATAGATCTAGTAAGGAGACGATTCCCAAAATCCCGACGGTGTTACCATCCTTACTGAGAATCTTAAGAACGATTGGAAAGAAGAGGATATTAGCGTGAATGCCATTAATTAGACAGGATAGTCGTGATACAATAGATTAAAGGTTTTAAATCAAGAAGGATTTGGGTTTTCCCAACGTATACAGATGAATATTTAGGCATCGCACGATCATTTCTATGAAGCTAAGACTAAGAAGTTTTCACGATTTCTAAGAATAGAGAGATTAGGTCATGCACAAAGGTCTTCAACTTTCAAAGCCTACTTTTTAGTTCTCAACTTCCTTCCAAAAAAAAAATTTCTTCGATCTCTTCATCTATGATTTCATCTTAAGGGGTTAAGTCCTTTCTTCCATTACGTGCTTCTTCTAGTATGCATCCTTCTCCGGAACGGTTCTGTACGTCAGAACCTCAGTCTTCGAGTAGATCCGTTCATCTTATCTGACGTATGACAAGAGTTTCTTCGAAATGGGATGTGCTATATATACATATTCATGTGAACTGACGCTGGTAGAATCACAAGTTCAAGAAATGATACGGTGTAGGTAATAGAAGGAAAGCCTAACTGTAGGCTATCCGCATTCGTCAATGAGGGTAAGCACATACATATGCGGTCAGGACTCGTTCTCTCTCATTTGGAAATATGGATGTCTTAGAACAATGCGGACGGAAGCTACTTATCCGCACTTGTCAATGTGGTTGTCATTACCGATTGTCGATCACCCTATTTGCTTGGTCTAGTATTCTGATGTGTAGTTGGTAGTGTCGCATCGATAATGTATCCAGGTGCATCCTTTTATTTTACGGAAGTTTCTAGTTCATGCTTAATGTAGCTCTCCATATATTTTCTCGGCTTCAATCGGGCGACTAGAAAATTGTCTTATACTGTTGCATCAACACACATCTAAAACTTTCTTATACGCGCCCAAACGAATTCCGCTTTTCTCCAAGGATAACAATGCCAGTCGTATAGCTGCACGATCAAGTTTTTATTAATCCTTTTACAACTTTCTCCTGTCCCTAAGCATTGACGCATCTCAATGTGGTTTTTACTTCTTCCCGTAATTTTATAGCTTCAACTATAGCGATTTGTCTCGAATTTCGTGCTTAGTAGTAGTGGCAAAATGACAGACATGTCTAATTATGTCTTACAGATCCTATCCATGAGACTCCTGATTACATGAGATGTGTAGGTCCTCCCACACGGGCTTGACCACAACCTTCATACTTGCCATATCTGGTTTCAACTGTTATTTGTGTAATGTCGTTTTCCTTATAAACATGACTGATAATAGTTAAGATGTAGCTAGCATCTTGAAATTGATTAAGTAGGTTATCATCTCTAGGAAGACGATATCACTTATCCTTGGTGACTTTATTTAACTCTTAATAGTCCATCCATAACTGGAGCATTCTATTTTCCTTCCGCAAGGAGCATTAAGTTTCCTCAGGACGACATACTAGGTCTTATGAACTGTTTATCTAACAGCTATCGAATCTGCTTCCCTTCCACCAGCTTCTTAATATAAGCTTCAAGTCCAGTACCTCCATTTATATATTTTACTTCTATTCTCCGACTCAATTTCCTTAAGAGCAACCTCAACTGTTGTCTTAAGCTACAGAATTGCTGCAAACGTTCCCACTAATTTCTTCATAATGCTTCCTAATTTAGGTCAACCTTCTAGATGACCTATTCCTCGGTCCATATTCTACAAGGTAATTGTGCCCTGTAGAGGGTCTATTCGTGAAGCAAGCAACTCTGTTTAGATTCCACTCCTTTTTAATCATATCGATTGTTCCAACGAGATATGGGAGTAAGACTTTTTGCTCGATTTTCCGACGGTACGGAGCGTTCTAGGGTAAGGTATTAGAAAATCACTTTAGGAGAGGTTTGAAAATTTAGAGAGGAATAAAACCAACGCTTTCGATCAGGGATGATTATGCAGACTTTCTTTTTCTACAATCTGCTGCATGTCTATCACTTCGTTGTAGTTGGCTCTTAAGTGACTTAACACATGAGATTTCTTGTAGTTGATCTTCTATGTTTCTTAGTACATCTTTTGGAGCAATACCATCCTTTAAGTTCAACCATGAGTTCTTCCCATGAATTCTTCATTATTATCGACCGTTTTGATTCGAACAAGTTTAGGACTTTATCTAGGTGCTCGCTAGTACAAGAAGGTTAACTACCACTCTAATAACTTATCGTATAGTTCGAGATCGTATTCTACTTCAGATCTTCGCGCTCGAATCACGAACTTATCACCCAAATGGTAGAGATCTCCGAGTGGAGATAACATACAAGGTTTAAATTTTTCCGCATCGGCTATCACGCGTTTCTAAAGATGAGGGTTATGCTAGAGGGATTAAGGTAAGTAGCAATACTCGTTAAGAGAATAAATCGAGAATAGAGGGTGAGTGGAGAAATCGGGGATCCAAATAAGTTGTAAGTTCAGATTTTTGTCTTGAATCTCAAAGGTTAGCTTTTCTCGGCAATTATCTCTAGCACTTGAATATTTATTTCCGAAGAATCTGGATTTTAGAACGAGGATTCATTTCCGGCAAAATCTGGTGCTCAGAAATTTACCAGCAACAAGGTCGGTTAAAAGCATGGTTAAGATAACTCAACTTAAGTTTCGAGTGAAGATTGTCATTAGGTGACTAATGGTTGAAGATGATGAAAGATTTTACGAGCGTAGTATTAAGAAAGGTGATTATCAATCACAATCGGAGCTGATATTAAGAATATTACTTAGGGCTAAGTCGTTCAATTACAATGAATAGGTAGAGAGAAGTCATATTCCTCAAAGACTTTGAGAAAATGATCAGAGGAATTCTAGAATCCGGAAGATCCTATGAAGTGTGAACTACTAAGAAAGAAAGAAGTGACAGTCTTCTATGTCATTGACCACAAGAGGCGTTTCTCGGAAATTTATTACTCCGGTATGTTCTCCGTTGTACAAGTCTTGTTAGGGAGTCTCCTACTATGTTGAGGAAGCTTTTGACAAATACAATGTTGGGTAGGAAAGAATTTTCAGGCATCGCTAAAAATAGTATGGCTAATAAGGAAGAAAGAAGTGACAAGTCTTCTATGTCATTGACTACATGACCTGCTTCTTGACATTCCATTACTCCAATCTATTCTCGGTTGTAGAGTTTATGTTAGGGAGTCTCTTATGACACCGACAAAGTTTAAATGAATTCTGTAATAGGTAGGAAGGAATCCTTGGGCATCATAAAAGGAATGAACAATTTTGCTAAAGTACCCACATAACTTAGGTGAAGTACCGTACTCTCAGCGCGAGGCTGGTTGAGCTTGAGAAGGAACATTTGATGATCCTTTGTGTCAGATAATTGCATCATTGTAACCCAATAGGGTAGCAGAACAAAAGAAAAGAGAGATGAAGAAAAAGAATAGTTACTACAATGTTGTCCTTGGTAGCTCTTCAAGTGTCAAATGTCTTCGCCCAGCACGAAAGTTTTGGGAATATATATATATTCATTTAGTTTATGTCGGATATTCATGTTTAAATCTTGTATTTATTTGTTTCTTGAGTGTTATACGTTGATATTGGTTTGCATGACAGGGCCCACCGGAATTCAAGTGTACCTGTAAATTAACCATTACGTGTGCACCCGTAATCGTCAATTTACCTTACACTGTCATTCTAGTCATTCCCATCACAAGTTCAAAGTTCTGTGTAATTAGATCTTGAGTTAAAGTTCTCATTTGGTCATCGTCTGCAATTAAGCACACTTAAATTCAAATTATGTCAACATTCTTGTTAACCCAAAAAAAATGTCTCTAAGTTAGTTTCAACAAATTGAGCAATGAATGAGCATTCAGGTACACGCTATCCTAGGGAGCAGAGCAAACAGAAAGGCATCGTGGTTACTATTTTACCACTAAATTCCAACATGTATCATCCTACAAATAAGGCATATAAGCATGTATCGTCATTCCAACAAGCATCATTATAACAGTTGTCTCATGTAATGACACAAGTCGTATCAAGTGTATAGCTAACAGCAGTTGTTTCATATAGTGACAAAAGTCAACTGTGCAATCAGATAAGTATCTCTCCAGGATTTAAGTCCTAATTTACATGCACACCTTTGGTTTCTAACATTCTTAGTACTTGACATTCAGTAGTCCTAAGAGTCAACTCCCAAAAGATTCCATACTTTCATGGTTTACTCGGGTGCACCTATCATAGGTAATACCCTAATGTATCAATGTTTCTTATAGAGTAGGGAATTCTTAATAGGATATATGAAATCCTTAAGGTATAAAAGTTAAGACGGGAGTTCTTAAGGGAACCTATTCTTGCTGCAAACTTTGGATCACTGGATCATGGAAACAACCTACTAGGTTGGTCCTATTTATGGTTACACCTTAGTATTGCAAAGCAAACCCGTATTTCTACACCATTGGTTCAGCAAAGCTCAGAAGAGTCTTCTTACTAAGGTGGTCCTATGAGGTTCATATGGTTGTAGTTTAGGTCTCGCGAAGCAGGCCTACTTCGCTACAACCTTTGGCTCTGATTCCAATCTGTCACACCCCGGGCCCAGAGAGGCGGGACGTCACGATTAGTAAACAACAACCAAAATGCAGCGGAAACTAAATGGTTTATTAAACAGTGTCACATGATATTTACATTAAAATATTGGCTTTATTTCCAATTCACAAGGTGCCTCAATCTATGATCTATAGGTGTCGTGATCAATCTCTCGGTAAATATTTCTTGGAGCTTCGATATCTAAGGCTTCTAGGCTCGACTTGTGTCTTTAACCTCTACCCGCATATCTTGATTCGGATTTGGTGAATTCTATATCTCAACTATTCTCCCTAGCTGTACCTGAAGACATGCTCAAAAAGAAATTGTGTCAACATAAAGTTGGTGAGTTCAAGTGGTTCAAGTTTCAAAACAATAAAAGGAACTCTTAGAGTCCATAAGTGAAGGTTTTAGAATCAAGTGTGATAGTTTCTGAAAATCTCTTTTGATGTTTAAAACATCATTTTTAGCATCAGTCAATGTGGGGTATCACAATCAACCCTGCACTTGGTCCCCGGTTGGCCTCTTCTAAACTTGTGTTTAATCGGATATTCCCGTAGGAAAAAGGACCAAGCCTCAGAATAGTGAACCACTCCTGCTAGGATGTTCACCATAGTATATTACCCAAAACCTGTTATATGCCACAAACGACCCCTCAGGATCTTAGTGGGGTGCCTCCCTGTGGCGGGAGCCACTATGCGTGGGGGATTCCCCAAATAGATCTATTCACGTAAGAACAAGTGGTTCACAAAAGAATTATGATTATGACTAAAGTATCGCAGGTATCCAGAAAGTCCCACATACAAGCATCAAGTAAGCACAATCAAAGTTCATAAAACAGAAGATCATGCAAAACAGTAAACAATATCACACATAAGAGTTTCAGTTTAAAAGGAGCATGCTTCATCCCCAAAACAAAAGTAAAAAGGGGGAACATGAGAACTCACCTGGTATCCTTATATAATTTCCGAGCTTGATAAAGAAAAGTGATGATCACCAACAAAGCAATCCTAACTAGAACATATAAGATTCACGTTTAGAATTAGCACGATGTTATTACATGCGTGCAGTTGAGCTCTTTAGTTAAATTAATGTTGGTGATTAGTATCCTTAGCTTCTTGTGTATTTGTTAATTGTCATGAATTAACTCGTGTACATTAGGTTAGTTAATGCATTTAATCATGAATTGAGTCTTAATATGAATAATGTCGAAAAATCAATTTATATCATGTATTCCAAATCTTTATAAATAACTTGCATTAACAATGTAGGTAATATATAATGTTTCAAACGATGTTTATAATACTCGCGTTTATATCGTATTTGTTAACTTGATTGACGATAATTTGTATAAAAGAGTGTTACAATTAATATTTATGTCAATAACAATGAGATGACCGTCAATTAATAACAACACGATGATGGATCTTTATAGCATTTTAGGTCTTTTACCTTGAATAAAACGTATAGATGTCGGTTAACCTAAATGTTCATTATATTTATATACATTTATAAGTGTATAACCGTATTTGCATGAATTACATCTCTAAGCCTTCAAATGATTCAATGTGACATGAAATAAGCTTATTTGCATCATCTATGACATGTTATAACCATTTCCCAAAACGTAATATTTCACACATGTTATCTAGGTTGATTTCGAATAAATAACGTTGCTAATTAAATCTCGAGTCCAAACCATCCATTTAAATCAAACATTTATAACAAGCGACGTTCATTTTCGTTTATAGTTCACATATTTTATAATTTATGCCTTTTATATAATTAGAGCTCAACAATACGTATGCAATTTATAATTCAATTTCAATGCGTTGCGCGTGTAATATTACCTTCCACTCGATTACGTTCACTAACCCACTCGAATTGCTCTTGATCTAATCGTGTTCACGTTCCGTTGTCCGCTCGTTGACCAAGTATGACCAGCTTTGACCGATGTTTTACCTAACCAAAACGTACCAAAATCATATTCAAACACTAATATATTGTTATCTAATAGCCAAACGCAACCATAATCTCAACATTCGTTACCAAACACCTCGGTTGTGTTTCTTACCATCACCATCCACCACATGCAGCCACAACAACAATCGACAGCCATTACCATAACCACTATCCACAACCATAATCATCCATTTCAACAATCGACCTCCACCACAACTGACAATAACACAAACATAATCACAGATTACCTCACCAGCACTGCTGTTTTGCAACCATCATCCAAACACCGACCACATGCAACCCCATCCATCACCGCCGCGACCACCATCGACCACCAGCACCATATCGCGACTGTTACGGTCGATCTCTGCCATCCTCGTCTTCCCAAAGTCGCTACCGAATGCCACCACAACCACCGTCGGAGACCCTTAACCTAGCAACCAACCATCATCGCCCAGCCACGGTCACAGCCACCATCAATCACAGCCAATAACAACCATCGCCACTGTGGCAGCCCTCAATGACATCCACCAAATCGCACCATCACCATGACCAACAGCCCCTGCTGCTATCACCTTCACCAACATCGACCACAACACACGCGACCGCAGCCACAATCATCACCATCGGCCGGTAACATTCACAGCCATAAACCAGCCCACAATCACAGCTGCCACCACCACAACCGCCACTTTCGGGACCCCGATCTGGTACAGATCTACACATGCAACCAAGATCTAACTAAATTGCTGATTTGTAGTTCATGAAAAGAAAGGATGAATGAACTAGATCGGTTCTAGAGGAACCTTACCTAGAGGGAAGCAGTGGGGCGGTTCTAGGCCACCTTCGACCTATTCACAGCGAACAATACCACCATCAGCATCCATCACGACCACCAACATAGTTGAGCCGTTCGTCTACCTCGATGTCCCCCAGTGGGACGACCATGTCCTCGTCCGCCAAACACTTCCTCACATGAGATACGTGGAAGGTCGGGTGTATTCCACTTAACTAATCTGGTAGATGCAACCTATATGCCACTACTCCTACTCGAGCAATGATTCGGAAAGGCCCTATATACCGCGGACTCAACTTACCCCGCTTCCGGAATCGAATGATCCCTTTCCAAGGTGAGACCTTCAACATAACCCGATCTCCCACTAGAACTCGATCGGTCTGCGTCGTTTGTCGGCATACGACTTCTGTCGGTCTTTGGCCGCCTTCATTTAAGCTTTAATTCTTTCGAGCTTTTCAGTCGTAGCCTCGATCACTTCGACGCTTCCCAATTCCTTCTGACCAATGTCACCCCAACAGATGGGTGTCCTGCATCTCCTACCGTATAGCATCTCGTAGGGTGGCATGCCAATACTGGCATGATAGCTGTTGTTGTACGAGAATTCAGCTAACGGTAGGTGGTCATCCCAACTTCCCCGAAGTCAATAACACATGCCCGGAGCATGTCCTCCAAAGTCTGAATGGTCCTTTCCGACTGACCATCAGTTTGGGGATGATAAGCCGTGCTAATATGCAACCTCGTCCCCATAGCATCATGGAATTTCTTCCTGAACTTGGATGTAAACCGAGTGTCACGATCAGACACAATCGACACCGGTACACCATGACGAGTCACAATCTCTTTGATGAAAAGATCGGCCAACCTTTCGGACGAATATGTCTCGCGCATTGGTAAGAAGTGAGCACTCTTCGTCAGGCGATCCACAATCACCCAGATCGTATCATACCCTTTCGGGGTACGTGGCAGTTTTTTGATAAAATCCATGGTGATTTGCTCCCACTTCCATTCCGGTATATCCAACGGTTGAATCTTTCCATACGGCTTGTGGTGCTCGGCCTTCACTTGCAGACAAGTAAGGCACTTACTCACATACTCCACCACATCACGTTTCATAACCGGCCACTAATACTCTTTCTTCATATCTTGGTACATCTTGGTAGCACCGGGATGAATGGAGTATCGAGTCTTGTGGGCTTCATCCGTGATCTTCATACGTAGATCCCCAACTCAAGGAATCCACATTCGCCCAAATCGAGTCTTGACACCAAACGTGTTTTCACCCAGTTCCGCGACCAGACCTCTCATTCGTTCAGAGTTTAGATGATCATCTTTCAGTGATTCATCTTGGAACTCTTTGACTTGTTTCATCACGTCTGAGGTCATGATTAGTTGGTACGCCTTCACCCGAATCGGCTTGGGCCTCTCCTTTCGGCTAAGGGCATCTGCCACCACGTTGGCTTTGCCCGGGCCATATCTCATAATCATAATCTTTTATCAGCTCATGTTTAGATCCTTCTGCTCGAAGAAGTACTTCAAGCTCTTATGGTCCGTGAAGATGGTGCACTTCGTCCCGTATAGATAGTGCCGCCAAATCTTCAACGTGAAAACCATAGCTGCTAGCTCCAAGTCATGAGTAGGGTAATTAACCTCATGAACTTTCAGCTGTCGGGATGCATAGGCTATCACCTTTCCTTTTTGCATTAATACGCACCCCAACCCCGAGTAGGAAGCATCAGAATAAACCACCAAATCTTCGCTTCCATCGGGTAATGCCAATACTGGAGCTTGGGTCAATCTCGTCTTCAATTCTTCAAACGCCTTCTCTTGAGCTTGACCCCATACAAACTTCACATCTTTCCGTGTCAACTTGGTCAGTGGAGAAGCAATCTTGGAAAAGTCTTGGATAAACATTCGGTAGTAGCCCGCCAAACCCAAGAAACTACGGATCTCGGATGGCGTCTTTGGAGACTTCCATTGCATTACTGCTTCCACCTTCGCCGGATCAACCATAATCCCATCCGGATTTACCACGTGACCTAAGAATTGAACTTCACGCAACCAGAATGCGCACTTGGAGAATTTAGCATACAACTTCTCCCTACTCAACATCTCCAGAACTTCGTGAATGTGACCGCATGCTCAGTCTTGCTCTTCGAATAAATCAAGATATCATCAATGAATACAATCACTGATTTATCCAACATCAGCCGGCACACCCTGTTCATCAGGTCCATAAAAGCAGCTGGCGCATTGGTCAACCCAAAAGACATGACAAGGAACTCATAGTGACCGTAACGCGTACGAAAAGCTGTTTTAGGGATATCCTGCTCCTTTACCTTCAGTTGATGGTAGCCTGATAGAAGATCTATTCGTGAAAACCAACTAGCACCCTGAAGTTGATCAAACAAGTCGTCTATCCTCGGCAAGGGTATCTGTTCTTTACCGTCAACTTATTCAGCTCGCGGTAGTCGATGCACATCCTCATACTACCGTCCTTCTTCTTTACGAACAGGACCGGAGCACCCCAAGGTGAGATACTCGGTCTAATAAACCCCATATCCAACAGCTCTTGTAACTGCTCCATCAACTCTTTCATCTCCGTCGGGGCCAATCGGTATGGTGCTTTGGCAACAGGTTGGGCGCCTGGTATCAGATCAATCTGGAACTCGATCTCTCTGTCAGGTGGCAATCCCGATAAGTCTTCCGGGAACACGTCTGGGAACTCACGCACAACCAGAACATGAGACAGTTGTGGTGTTGGCGTTTCTACGTCTTTTACATAACATAAGAAGGCGCTACATCCACGCCTCATACATTTTCCCGCCACTACCATTGAGATCACCTTCGGAATCGTAGTAACCCGATCCCCATAAACTGTCACTGAACTACCGTCGGGCGCTGTCAAACTGATCATCTTCTTGCGACACATAATGTTCGCCTCAAAATCCGCCAACCAATCCATTCCGAGCACTAAATCAAAACCACCTAACGTCATTGCAAACGGTTTAACCGGAAATTTCTGGCCCTCTAATTCCACATCACAACCCTCTATTACCTCGGAAATCGTGGTAGTTTTACCTATAGCAGTTTCTACATCAAACGGTACATCCACACGTCTACTACTAACGGGCAATTTGGCACAGAAAGCAGCAGAAATAAAACTCCTACTGGCACCCGAATCAAATAATACAGAGGCTAAAGTTTTGTTCACCAGAAACGTACAAAACACTACATCAGGGTCCGTCCTAGCCTCTTCCTGTGTCATCGTGAATGCCCTGGTGCTTGCTCTCGACCCTTCACCCCCTGTCTTCTTCACGCCGGAACCCTCAGATCTCGGCTTCTTGCAATCTTTATTCATATGGCCACTTTACCCACAGTTAAAGCACCTCATAACCTTACACTCTTTAGCCATATGACCGGCTTTCCACACTTAAAACAGACATTCAGCCCCCATCTGCACTCGCCACCGTGCTCTCTCCCACATTTCCCACACTTTCTCGACCCTGTACTTGACGTGACCACACGGCGATCATCAACCCTTGCCTTCTTACTACTTGTCGAAGTATCACCTCGACCCAACCTCTTCCCCTGCCACTTCCTTTCATCACTTCCCTTCTTACTACCCTCAGCCTTTACCGACACAGCCCGTTCATCATACAACCTTCCCGCCAAATCCACCGCCGACCTGAAAGTACTCGGTCGAGCGGAAATCAAATGCCAACGAATTTCAGCTGGCAGCCCTTGAATATACCGGTTGATCTTTCAAGACACCGGCGTCACCTGCTCTGGCACCAACCGTGCCATGTCATTAAACTTGGTGGTGTATTGTTGGTGGGTCATCGTCCCCGCCTCCAACTGCAGGACCTCTCTCCCAACTCTGTCCATCTCCCAACGAGGACTGAATTCCTCAATCACCATTCTCTTCAACTCGGACCACTTCATCTTCCCAATGGCCCTGCTACCCTCGGCTTGGACAATATTGTCCCACCAGCACAAAGCCGTCCCCGTGAAGGAGTGGGTAGCAAACTTCACCTTTTTATCCTCCTGGCAATCACTGATATCAAGGACCGCCTCCATTTCTCTCACCCATTGGTGAGCATCCGCCGCCGTACCAGAACCATCAAAAGTCGGGGGCTTGCACCTCATAAATGCCCCGTAGTTACAACCCCGGGCTGTCTCCCGTACCTGTTCTTCTTCCTCTTCCTCTTCGTCATCAGATAGTACCGTTTCTTCTTCCGTCTGTTGCTGTCTACCTGAGGACCGATTCCTCCCTCGCCTCTCGTCTTCACGTACTGCCTTTATCACTTCGGTCACTACAGACGGTAAGATCGTCTGCATGACCTGGTGCACTTCCTCGACCACTGCCTCTTTTACCGAGGCTCTCAAATTTGCGCTTTCGTCTGCCTTCTCCTGATGAGGGATCTCGTTTTCCTCACGAACTACCTTCTTTGCCCTAGGTCTTCCTCGCGTGATACGCGGTTCAGCACCACGTCCACCACCACGGGATGCTTTAGATGATCTACCACCGACCATCTTCTATCACAGTGAAAGATTCAAACACCAACACGGTCATTCAAGGAAATAGCTCAGTTTATGTCAAGTATAGTAAGTCCCTAATTACAGTGGCCAGTTGTGATTAGCCACTTACTCTACTATTCGTACCCCGAGCATTACCTGTCCTGACTACATTAGTATCTAAGTCTAACAGTACACATAAATCACATCACATGCGCACATAGTATCAATTAATCTTTAAGAAAAAATACCTGATGGCACGCAACTACTCAGATGGCATTCTCTTCCTTTCTGTCCCATTCTCAGTTTAAGTTTAGGTTTATTTGAAAATTTACCCATTTTACTTAAACTTTTGCTCTGATACCAACTTGTAAGGCCCCGATTCCCGGGCACCTTACGGTTGGTCATTCATCGCACTACAATATATATAAAGTAAAATAACACAGCGGAATTAATAATATATACTTTCTC
The DNA here is from genome assembly GCA_024085815.1 of Flaveria linearis. Classification (NCBI taxonomy): domain Eukaryota; kingdom Viridiplantae; phylum Streptophyta; class Magnoliopsida; order Asterales; family Asteraceae; genus Flaveria; species Flaveria linearis. The sequence continues at coordinate 63,203,326 of CM044005.1, forward strand.
ATTTCATCATAAAAGCTTTTACAATACATTACATCGTTAACTTGACTACAAAATACAAGCTTTCTTTACATTGCCTAACTTTACTATGATTGCCGCGGAAGCACATGAAACCTGAGATTACGTAAGTAATCTCGTTTATTCGAATCCTCAGCAATCATAGGGTCATAAACAGTGACCTCTAATATAAAAATATAAAATTTTTACATTATAAAAAAGATTTCTTAAGTAATCTCGTTTATGGGAATCCTCAAGAAATCTTATAATGGCATACAACATAATGTGTTGCGTGCATTATGGGCCCACAACACATGACGTTGCGCCATTATCAAAAGGAGAATGCCGTCCCAAAAGAGCTGAGTAGCCGCCTCGTGCCATCCCCAGCAACACTACCTGCCAATTGGAAACACATAAAAGTCAGCGTTGCTGAGTGAGTTCTAGTTAATAAAACATACTTTCATTCTTTATATCCGTTCTTACATACATGTGTTCACACATCATACGTACACGTAGATAATATTATTATTATCTTCATCATTCGTTCATTAATCTTTCATTCATGTACCATTCATCATTCTCGTTCACATTCATACATACATTCTTTACATTCATTCATTACATTCGTTCGAACGTTCGTTTCATTCATTCATACATTCATTACATTTGTTCGAACATTCTTTACATTCGGTGACATGTACAATACCCCATACATCATACATACTGCTGGTGCTGGACCTGTGGTAATCGACCACGAACGTTGTGCACTAATGCTGATCCAGTCACCTGGGGTAGGTACATGCACCACTTATCTTTCCACTTTCCTTCTAGATCAATGCCATATGCTATACCCTGAACGTTGTGCACTAATGCGGGTGCTGGACCTGTGATGATCAATCACGAATGTTGTGCACTACTACTGATCCAGTCACATAGGGTAAGCGGCAAGGATCCCATACATACATATGGTCAATCACAAAGACTAACCCGGATGTGCATCCTTCCGGGTAGCTAACCCTCACACCGTTGAGCTAACACCTGCCAGGGGTGTGCACCTCCTTACATTTGCTTGCAAGCCTTTCTTACATTCATTCATTCATTCGTTAATGCATGCATTCATTCATCATGTTCCTCTTTCATTATCTTTCACTTTACGTTCTTATTACATTCGTTTCATTCTTTCATTCATTCACGTAAAGTCATAAAAGATAACATACGTCAGCACAAGGAACATAGATATTTACAAGTCATCAGTATTCACCATCTATCATGACAACATCATACTTAACATACATACATCATACATACACATCTCTATTCATTCACATTAGCCCTATTTGGGCGATTTAAACATACCCCAGTCGCATGGCCTCCATGCGACTGGGTCGTGCGATTCGGCTGTCATGCGAATGGGCATACAATTGTGCGACTGGACTTCCTTTCGTACGAATAAACACTATGCGATTGGGCTATATGCGACTAACCCTTAACCGTACGTCTGAACTACCCTACGATTGGACCTATGCGACCGAAACCCTCAATCGCATGGACTATCGTGCGACTGAGGCTCAATCGTGCGTTTGAGCCTCAATCGTACGATTGAACATCAGCTATTCTTCATTCGGGCGAATGGCCCTTCAGTCGCATAACCCTAACTGGGCAGCGACTGGAGTTCTTCATGAATAGCAGTCGCGAACCAACGAAGTCCAAACCCTTCTAAACACGACTTCAACCCAAATTAGCCCTCCTAAACCTCAGGGATTCATAATAGGACATCATACAAGCATATACAAGTCCTAATTCATACTATAAACGCATTACTCAAGATCTCACCCAAATGGGTCAAACATATACTATTTCAAAAATAAGGTTATATATGATCCACCCCCAAAATCGTTCGAAAACGTGTAAATGAGGGGTTCTAGAACTCATAATAACAGGTAGGAGTTGATGAGCTTCGATTTGGCTAGCTTCTCGACAAATCCTGAGCTCGGTCAGCACTTTCCCTCTTTCTTTTTCTGCTCTCGCTCGCTCTCTGCTCTTTCCCAACTGAAAAATGTAAGTGTTGGGAGGAGAATGAGAGCTGCTCCCCTTTTATAGGTATTGCTCAGTCGCATCTGGTCCAGGGGCGACTGGACCTTCAGTCGCATGAACACCATGCGACCTGACCCCAGTCGCATGAGTTCCATGCGGTTCATCCTTCATTCGGGTGATTGAACTCCAATCGTACGGTTGAGCTTCAATCGGCCGAATAACATGCGGTCGAACCTCCAGTCGCATCAATTCCATGCGACTGAGGCTCAGTCGCATAACCTACCAAAAAGTCAAACTGCCGGGCGTTACATAATCGTATGATTGATAGTCCGACTGAGTTGAGTCGTGTAACAATCCATACGGTTGAGCCAGTCGGACGACTGGATGGATGAGTGGTTCAATCGTGCGATTGAATCATGCGTATGATTCAGTCGTACGATTGAAGTTCATTCGGGGCGTCCAGTCGCACACAGACAGACCACGTCTTGTGATTTTGAATTTTCTGCATTTTATCATCATTTTGCTTGAACAACGTATCCACAGACTCGTCTCAACATTTTAAACACCCAGGGCATGATTAATTTGACTTTAATGATAGTTTAGGTGTCGTTTTAAACAATTTTATGTTTGGTTTCCTTTTTGTACTGTACGATCCGAATTCAAACAAATACGACATGATTTCGACAAGAAAATACCTGCAAATGGTACTATAATGTTCAGTAGGCGAATGCGAACAAGTATATCAAAGAAAAAAGTCGAAAAGGGGTCCTTAGTAAATCGAAGTTTGGGAGATCAGTCGCATGAGTATGTAGGGTTTGCGAACGACTGACCCCATTTTAAACTCACAACATATTCAACCGTGCGAGTGGATCCATACGCATATCTCATACATACGAATGAGTTATACGCATAGGCAATTCATGCGATTAAAGCTCACTGACCCTATCATTCATGCGATTGGTCCATACTGACCTTGCCATATGCACGATTGGTCCATACTTATGATTTAATCGTGCGTTTGGGCCATACTTATCCTTCAGTCGTGCGACTGAGCCATACTCATGGTTTAGTCGTACGACTAGTCCATACTTATCCTACATTCATACGACTAAGCCATACTCATGGTTCAGTCGTACGACTTGTTCATACTCATGATTTAACTTTGGCATTTTCAGTTATAATCTCCATTACGTTAGATAAACGTTCAAGAACATTTGATCATCTCATACTTGATCCATTTATCCACCTGATCACCTCAGACGTGATCCTTTTAGTTGAAAACCGTTAATCACCTCAGACGTGATTATTTTAAGAACAAAATGATGATCACCTCAGACGTGATTATTTCAAGAACAAAAATGATCTTCCAGCCAAATCAACCACCAATCTAAACGTACTCGGTCGAGCGGCGATCATGTGTCTGTGGATATCCGCCGGCAAGCCCTGAATATATCTTTTGATCTTCCATGATAGGGGCGTCACCTAATCCAGCACCATCCGTGCCATTTTGTTGAACTTGGTGGTGTACTGTTGATGTGTCATGGTTCCCGCCTCCAGCTGCAGTAACTTTCTCTCCACCTTGTCCAACTACTGATGAGGACACAACTCCTCGATCCCCAACTTTCTCAGCTCACTCCACCTTATCTTGCCAATCACTCTACTACCCTCGGCTTGGACAATATTGTCCCACCAGCATAAGGCTGAGTCCATAAATGAATGAGTGGCAAACTTCACCTTCTGGTCTTCTCTACACTTGCTGATGTCGAGCACAGCTTCCATCTCTCTTACCCATCGATGTGCAGCAGTAGCAGTGCCATTGCCATCGAAAGTTGGGGGCTTGCATCTTTGAAATGCCCCATAGTTACACCCTCGTACTGCCTCCGGCATAAGGTCTTCTTCTTCCTCCTCATCAGTGGGAACAACCGTCTCAGCCTCCGGTTGCTCTCTCCCTCCCAAGGATCTGTTCCTCTCCTTCCTTTCTCCTTCTCTTATAGCCTTTATTACTTCAGTCACCATAAACGGAAAGATCATCTGCATGACCTGGTGAACCTCCTCCACCACAGCCTCCTTCACTGAGGCCCTCAAATTAGCACTCTCATCACCACCCTCTGGATGAGGAATCTCAGGCTCCTCATGAGCCACCTCTTCAGCCCTAGGCCTTCCCCTCATGACCCGTGGTCCAGCACCACGTCCACCACGACCTCCACCTTGAGAAGCCTTCGAAGATCTACCTCCAGCCATCCTCTAACACACTATACGATTTAAACACCAACACGGTCATTCAAGGTAATAGCTCGGTCTATGTCAAGTATAGTAAGTACCTAATTACAGTGGCCAGTTGTGATTAGCCACTTACTTTAATCTTCATACCCCAAGCATTTTCTATCCTGACTACATCAGTATCCAAATCTACTAAGGGCAAACAGATCAAATAACATGCACACATAATACTTGTTAACATTAAAGAAAATACCTGATGACACGTAGCTACTCGGACTGGCATCCCTTCCCTTTGTACCATTCTTAGTTTACGTTTAGGTTTATTATGAAAGTATTTACCCATTTCACATAAACTTTGGCTCTGATACCAACTTGTAAGACCCTGTTCCCGAGATGCTTACAGTTGATCATTCATCGCACATAAATCATACGCTTATTTAAATCATCACAACGGAATAACTCAAAATCATTTCATATATTAATGACAGCTTTTGTAAAATAATACAATGTAGTTAACTATTACAAAATGTCATAATTTGCATTACATCACAAAAACTTCATTGATATACAAATGGATGCCATACCAAAAATGCCAAGTAGCTGCCCCGTGCCATCCTCAACAACAATCACCTGCCAACTGGAAAATACATAAAAGTCAGCATTGCTGAGTGAGTTCAAGTTTTATGAACATATAACATACTTTACTTTCCTTAAAACCCTTCTTAAATTTCATACGCAATCATGCAACATACGTACAAATAGATAATATCGTTATTATCTTCCATTATCTATCATTATCTTTCATTATCATATTCATACTTTCATTCCATTCTTTTTATTAGCATTCACTTTCATATACTTACTTTCATTTCATGCTTTTCATTAACATTCTCTTTCGTATACATTCTTTCGTTTCGTACGTTTCACTATCTCTTACTTTCATTCTCATACTTTCGTGTCGTACTTTACATCATTCTTTTATTTTCTTACTTTCTTTTCGTACGTTACGTCATTCTTTTACTTTCATACAGATCGATGAACAATACCCTGAACATTGTGCACGAAGCTGATGTTGTGCCTGTGGTAACTAACTCACGAACATTGTGCACGAAGCTGACCCAGTCACCTAGGGAAAGTCATCTCTCCCTTTCATTCGGACCATGTGCAGTACCCCAAACATTGTGCACGAAGCTGGTGTTGGGCCTATGGTAATTAAATCATGAACATTGCGCACGAAGCTCACCCAGTCACCTAGAGCATGTCACAAGGGTCCTGTCAATCTCAATGATTGACTCTGTATGCATCCTTCAGTTTAGTAAAACCACGCACAGTTGAGCTAACGACAACATGATCGTGCACCTCCTTTCTATTTGCTTCCAAGCCATTCTTTCTTTTGTTACATTTTACTTCTCATCTTTGTTATCTTTCACTTCGTTACGTTATTCTTTACGTTCTTTCATATATTTGTCAAACTACGTAAAGTAATAACATAATATTTAACATATTTTATAATATAATATAAATACGTTTGAACATCATTAAAAGATTACACATTATACATATATACATATCATGAATCAACCATACATACTATAATCATAGACCATCACATAACCATACTTAAAATGGGTAAACATAGCCCATGGACAAACAAGAGTCAAACCCTAAAATTCTGGGTTTCCCAAAAATCCAGAAAATTTTCTAAGTGTTTGGGCGCATGAGAACTATTTGGGCGCACCAGCCATGTTTGGGCGTTTTACCACTATTTAGGCGCATGAGCTTACACTTAATAATTTCAGCACTTAGGCGCATGGGCCTTATGGACGCATGAGCACTATACAGGCGCATGGGCCTGACTTAGGCGCATGGGCACTTAGGCGTTCAGGCACTATTAGGGCGCATGAGCTTTGGGCGTTTGGGCACACTTAAACATTTTTACAGTTAGGCGCATGGACCTATTTTAGGCGCATGGACCTATTTTAGGCGCATGAACAAATAATCTTTAACTAACATCATAAGCAGTCCCCAAATTCATCATTCCAACATTTTCTAAGCTTAGTTCTTTCATTCTAAGCATCTAACAGGTATACAAACATGAACTTAACCATAACTCATACCCAAACATACACCCACCCACATTCTTTCATTCTAAGCATTTTTAAAACATTTTGAACATGCATTTTCAGCCCCAAAATTAGTTAAAACATGTAAAAGTGGGGTTCTAGAACTCACCTTTAAAAAATTTCAGGCAAGACTTCTTGAAACCTGAATGCAAAAGGAGTTCAAACACCTAAAAACCCACCAAAAACACACAACCCGAACATACAAACATGTATAAGCATGTAGCCGAGCCTAAAACCCAACAAGAACACTTAAAACTTCGAATTCTTACCTTGAATTCAGCCTTCTTCTTGATCTTTCTTCAAAACCCGAAATCTCCTTTGCTTTCTCTCTCTAAAACCGGTTGAAAAGAAAAGTGCAGAAAATTATGGGCGGCCATACCCACTTTATGCACCAACTTTTATACCTTTTTGTCCTTTTGACACATTTAGCCCCTCAACTTGGGTTGAATTATGTTTCCTTCTTTTATTCGCTTTTTTATTCTTTCTTTCTCATCTTTAAAAATATCCGGGTGTTACACAACTTTTCTCTGCTCAATACATGTATCTTCATTTGGCTCATAGTGTGAATGGCTTTAATGGGCAGCTTTTTCAATAAGATAGGCTCCCAGAAGGACACAGTTGACAGCCCATCTCTATGAATCAGTAGAGATCCATCCACATCTACCTCCAGCTTCACAATATTCCCAAATTTCAAAGGAGACTTGTTCTTCTTCCTCTGCTCTCTCTTGTTTATGATTCTGTTATAGGCTATCTTTAGGAGTTTGATACACTTGAGAAAGAAGTGCATATCAGCTTCTCCAAGCTTGTTTGTTGGACCAAAAGAACCAATGAGCCAAGACCAGGAAAACCTCTAAGTCCCACATGTCATCACAACAACTGCTGAAGACCTTCATCAGCAGTTTGACAAAGTCTGAAGAATCAATAGCTGAAGATCAAAGATCTGAAGTACAACAGCTGAAGATCCCAAAGTGCTGAAGATAAGTACTGAAGTCTGAAGTACTGAAGCATACAAGTACTGAAGACTTCAAGTACTGAAGACAAGTGCTGAAGATCAAAAGTTAAAGAACTGAAGAACTGAAGATCATATACTGATGCACAAAGTCTGAGGACAAAGACTGAAGACATCAGCTGATGACATCTACTTAAGTCATCAGCTGATACATCATCTGAAGCCCAAGTCTGAAGAACAAGTGCTGAAGCTTCAGAGTTTGTCACAACAGCTGAAGAAGTCTTCTTCAGTTGTTGTGATGATTTTGCCTTTCAGTAGTTCTGTTTTTCTTTTTAGTAGTTTGTACAATAGCTGAAGAGTTTGTTCTTCAGCTGTTAGAGTTTAGTAGTTATAAACGACTGAAGAGTTTGTTCTTCAGTCGTTGTAGGTTTTCAGTAGTTTCCTTTTTCAGTACTTGTAAAAGGTAGACTTTTTGTAAGAAGATGTCAGCTGTTGACATCTTCAGTAGTTTTATGTTCTATCAGTAGTTAGTTTAATAATCGGTTGATGTCACTGTCAAGTGACATCATCACTCATCCTTTTGCCGGCTATAAAAGGATGGTGAGCCATATTGTATTAGGTGCCGAAACGTGTAAAGTTATAGAAAACATCTTTTCGCAGATCTTTTCTCTCTCTTTATATTTGTACTTTTACATGCAAAATCTTTTGTGTTCTTGCTGTAATCGCTAATTATTGTGCTAAATTCGCTGCAAAAACAATCTAATTGATCAAACAAAGAGGCTGAGATCCTGTCAAATGGTATCAGAGCAGGTTAATCATTGATCAATTTCACTATTGATTATTTGAAACTGCTCTTTTGATCTCTACGTGTGATCGAATTAGCGATTTGCAAGAATTACCTATAGAGAGTGAGATTCTGCTGTTTCTGGCTAAAAACTTGAGGTTCTCTTGTGGTTTCGAGCTACATTTGTTTTGCTTAAACTTGTTTTTGACTAAAACCTGAGATGACGACACCAACTAACGATCCTCACAATACTGGTTCCTCAACCAAGCCTCCGATGCTTGTGAGGAATGAGTATAACAAATGGCAACGTCTTATGCTTCACCATTTGTCTATCAACAGTGCTGGTTGCTGGAAGTCAGTGGTGCGTGGACCATACAAGCCTATGGTGAGCGTCCCTGAATCAAATGAACAGGTTCCGAAGAAACCTGAACAGTATTCGGATGTAGATCTTAAGCTGTTCGAGATTGATGCTAGAGCCCATGGAATTTTAGCCATGGCTATTCCAAATGAGATTTATTCAGGGCTTTTGCATCATGAAACTGCTCATGACGTATGGGTTGCTCTGAAGGAACAATTTGGAGGAACCGATTCGGTCTTAGCAATTAATAGGGAAATCCTCGCCCAACAATATGAGACATTCTCTCATAGGAAGGGTGAGACTCTGACTCAGCAGTTTGAGCGGTTCTCTTGTTTGATTTCTGAGTTGAAGATGGTCAAACACAAGTACTCTAACAGCCAGATGAACAACAGGTTCCTCAGATCACTGCCTGAGAGATGGGACACTTATACAATTGTCCTACGCTCCAGTGCGGATCTGGATACTCTATCTCTCACCCAACTTCATGGGAAACTACTCACATTTGAGAGAGAGATAGAGCAAAAGAGGAAGTTGTCCACCTCTGGCAAGCTCGCTGATGACTTTGTCCATGGCAATGCTGCCTTGATAAATCAGGAGTCAGAATATGCTGCATCAGAAAGTTCTTATGATGAGCATATTGATTTCTCTACCAACTCTGAACAAGCTTTTATTGGTGTTAGTAGTAGTTCAGGAGGTAGCGGTGATAATCTGTGTTTTCTGATGGAGGACTTAAAGGGCATTCCAGATGATGATCTGGAAGAGATGGATATTTTGAACCAAATGGCAATGATAAATATCAGATCTCAAAGGTTCTACAAGAGAACTGGCAGGAAATTCCCTTGTCTCTTTGGCAAAACAAAGTTGGTTTTGACAAGAGCAAGTTGAGGTGTCACAAGTGCCAAAGGCTTGGACACTTTGCTAGAGAGTGTAGATCATCTGGATCTAACTCATCTGCACCCTTTGTGACTTTTCCAAGCAATAGCTCACAGCACAGAGGGCAACATTCCTCCAGTTCTGGCCATCCATCACAAGCACAGGCATCACCTGCTTATTTTGTACCTCAGGGTCATATGCCATACCCATACCCCTGCTACTATGTGCCTCAGCCCTGTCAAACTCAAGCACCTTCTGCTCAGCCACCACATGCTCTTCCTGAGCCTCAATCTTCCCAATCTCATCATCAAACACAACCTCAACAACATAGCTTCTTCACCCCAGGAGTTGTTGACTGGAGTAGTCTGCCAGATGATCTATCTGGTCAGGAACAACTACTCCAAGGTGCTGGTCAACATGGTGGTGAAAATCCATTTGGAAATCTTGCTCTGATAGCCCTTGAGTCTGCTGAAGGGTCATCATCCAATGCCTCATCGCAGGTATCCACTGAGGCTAAAGCTAAGATTTTTTCTGAATCATGCATATCAGCATTTGCTTCTATTAGAGAAGCAAATGTAGTTTTAATAGATAAAAACCTTGAGCTAGAGCATACCATTTCCAAAAAGAAAGCTGATTTTGAGGCTGCACTAAAAGAGAAAAATGATGAGATTTACAAGCTTAAATGCCAAATAAAAGATGACAAAGCTAGGGAAGATGTACTTCTAGAGAAGTACAAGGACCTCAAGAAAACTCTTGCAACCACCCAAGTAGAGTGTGATCGATGGGTGCAATCATGCAAGGGTTTTGAAATGCTTCTTAGCAAGCAATCAGCTTACAATGTGAAGTTTGGAATTGGTTATAATCACACTGCTCCTCCTACAGATTTCACTTCAAGAGCAGAAGTTGAATCTGATGGAGAGAGCAATAACCAATCCTTCTCATCATGTGACCTACAATCCTCTGATTCAGCATCATCAGAGATAGAAGTCAGCATTAACTCCTGCCAAAACCAATCAGCTGATGGTTCAAATGCTGACTGTCACATGATCAAAAGGTTGATCAACTCAGGTGTTGTCTCTAGAAGTACTGAAGGTACTGGAGAGCAAGTGATAACATCTGAAGTTCAAACCTCAACTACTGTTAGCACTAAAGAGAAGAAAACTAACAGTAGAAAAGGTTTGAAGACAGCTAAAGAGGATGTCAGGAAAGCAGGCACTACTAGGAAGAAAACTGCTAGTACTGATAGCAAACAGCTGAAGAACAAGTCTTCAGCAGTTTCATCCCCTTCAGCTGATGATCAACATAAGATGAAGAAGAAGCCATATGAGATATGTGGCTTGTTTAATCATCTTAATGATGATTGCTAGTACAAAAGGGGTTCCAAACTCAAACAAAAGGAGAAAATTAATCAGGACATAAATAAAATGAAGAATGAGTTTGAAACCAAGTTTGTACTAGCAACATCCAAGCCTGAAATCCCTAAGCCCAAAGCTAAATCTAAAAAGAAGGTAGGGGTTGCTCAGGCAACAGCTGAGGTTGCTCAAAAGAAGATGGTGCAACAAAGGAATCCATCATCAGCAAGCCCCAATGTGTCTGAAGAGCTAAAAGTTTTATCACAAAGTCAGACACAACTGGTGATGATGGTTCAGCATCTAATGGGAAGAGTCAACCATTTAGATGCTCCTGTGTTGAAACCACAGAAAAGGAAGCCCAAGCCAAAGGGTTCCTCTTCTGCACCATCTCCTTCATCTCAGGCTGTCACACATAACACACCTGTTAGTGTTGCACCTGTAGTTGAGAACAGACCCAAAACCAAACAGGTTTGGGTCTCTAAAACTAACTAACATGTGGTTATGATTGCAGGGTTCTTCAACATGCCATAGAAGCATCTGGTATGTAGACAGTGGAGGATCTATGCACATGACAGGAAGCAGCTCCCTTCTTAATGACTACTCTCAAGGAAAGAAGGGATTTGTCTCCTTTGGCAACGATGCAAAGGGTTACATCATCGGAAAAGGCTTTGTTTCCAATGGGAAATAAGGTTTGATGATGTTAACCATGTGGAGAATCTCAAGTACAACCTCTTGAGTGTCAGTCAAATGTGTGATAAAGGCCATGTTGCCATTTTCACAAGCTAGAACTGTCGGATTCTGTCATCCAAAGTTCTGAGTTTGATTGACAAGGTGTTGGATGAATACACTCTCCTGAAGGCTAACAGGACAGGAAGAGTGTATGCCTTAGATCTTTCCAAAAAGATAGATCTAAAAGGCCATCCTTGCCTATTCACCAAGGCCTCTCCTCAAGAGTCTACTCTATGGCAGAGAAGGCTGGGGCATGTTAATTTCAAGAACATGAATTAGCTGATAAGCCATGGTTTAGTAAGAGGATTGCCTTTGAAGGAGTTCAAGTGTGAAGATAACTGCACTGCTTGCTTAAAAGGAAAACAACACAAAGTTTCACTCCCTTCAATAGAAGAACCAAAGTCCACTGCCTGCTTGCAGCTCCTGCACATGGATCTCTTTGGTCCTGTCAGAGTAATGAGCATGGCAAAGAAGAAATACTGCCTGGTAATTGTGGATGATTATTCCAGGTTTGTATGGACTTTCTTCTTGCACTCCAAGGATGAAGCAGCCAAGACTATTATGAACTTTGTGTCATTTGAAGAAAAGCAGTATTCCCTGCAGGTCAAGTGTGTGAGGAGTGACAATGGAACAGAGTTTAGAAACCACACACTTGATGACTTCTACCTGTCTAAGGGAATTAAAAGGCAGTTTAGTATTCCAATAACTCCTGAGCAGAATGGAGTGGTGGAGAGAAAGAACAGGACTCTCATTGAAGCTGCAAGGTCAATGCTGGCTGACTCAGGGTTGCCACTGACCTTTTGGGCTAAAGCTGTCAATACAGCTTGCTATGTACAGAATAGAGCTTTAGTGAATAAGAGGTTGAGGAAGACTCCTTATGAAGTTCTTCATCATTTGGCTCCTCTGATTTCATTCTTTAGAGCCTTTGGGTGTCCATGTTTTATTCTCAACACTAGCAACCCACTCCAGAAGTTTGCTAGTAAGGTGGATGCAGGGTATTTTATTGGTTATTCATCAACTTGCAAGGCATACAGAGTCTTTAACTGTAGGACAAAGGTGGTTGAAGAAACTCTGCATGTTAAGTTCAATGAATCTCCAAAGGACAAGATTCCACAAAACCCTGTGGAGTTGTTTGATCTGGACATACTGCAATATGTTTCTTATCAACCTCCAGCTGTTGAGCCTGTCAATAGTTCTCCACCTGGTGGTACTGATGATGATGTAGTCAGTACTCACCTCTTCAGGTTTAGTGACAACCTGCCTGAGTCCACTAACCCTGATGCTCCTGTAGCCTCAGCAGCCCCATCCACAACAAATGCTGATGAGATTTCTGCTTGCTCTACTTCATTTGAGCTACCATCTTCTACATGGTTTCAGGAATCTCCATCATCATCTATTGCTGTTGATGGGTCTACAAACACTTGCACAGATATTATAGTCTATCAAGAACTGAAGAATCACCCCACATCTCAAATCATTGGTGATATCAATGCTGGAGTTTCAACCAGGAATCAATTGTCCAACTTCTGCTTCTATGCTCTCTTCATCAGTCAGCAAGAGCCAAAGAACTATCATGTTGCTTTAAGAGATAATGGATGGGTGGAAGCTATGCTGCTTGAGCTTCTTCAGTTCAAGAAATAGCAAGTGTGGGAGCTTGTTCCATTACCCCAAGGTAAGTGTGCAATAGGCACCAAATGGGTATTTAGGAACAAAACAGATGAGAAGGGCCAAATCGTCAAGAACAAGGCCAGGCTGGTTGTCCAGGGGTTTGCACAAGAGGAAGGCATCGATTATGATGAGACCTTTGCCCCTGTGGCCAGACTGGAGGCAATCAGACTGTTCTTAGCTTATGCTGCCTTTCACAATCTTAAGGTTTATCAAATGGATGTCAAAAGTGCCTTCTTATATGGCAAAATAAAAGAAGAAGTTTATGTGTGTCAACCACCAGGCTTTGAGGACAACAAACATCCTGATTGGGTGTAGAAGCTTGATAAGGCTCTTTATGGGCTGAAGCAAGCTCCTAGAGCTTGGTATGAGACACTATCAACTTTTCTTCTAGAGAATAAGTTCACTAGAGGCACCATTGATAAAACCTTATTCATCAAGACTGTGGGACAACATAAGCTCCTTGTTTAAATTTATGTAGATGACATCATCTTTGCATCCTCTGATCTAAAGTTGTGTGATGAATTTACAAAGCTCATGAAGCTAAGGTTTGAAATGAGTGCTATAGGAGAATTACAGTTCTTTCTAGGTTTGCAAATCAAACAACAGGCTGATGGTATCTTTATTCATCAGTCCAAATACACCAAAGAGTTGTTGAATAAGTTTGATTTACAAACCTGTAAGCCCTGTTCTACTCCCATGAGCAGCATCACCCAACTAGATGTAGATCAGAAAGGTAAATCGGTTGATGAAACCCTTTACAGATGTATGATTGGGTCCTTGATGTACCTTACAGCTTCTAGACCAGACATCATGTTTGCAACATGTGCCTGTGCTAGATTTCAAGCTGCACCTAAAGAATCCCATTTGATTGCAGTCAAAAGGATCTTTAGATATCTGCAAGGTACCCAATCACTAGGTCTTTGGTATTCAACTGGGCATTCTTGCAAATTAGTTGCTTTCTCTGATAGTGACTATGCAGGATGCAAAGTTACCAGAAAATCCACTTCTGGTGGTTGCCAATTCCTAGGCAATTGTTTAGTTTCTTGGCAGAGTAAGAAACAAACATCAATTGCTACATCCACTGCTGAAGCTGAGTACATTGCTGCTGCAAGTTGTACCTCTCAGATACTTTGGCTTCAGAACCAACTTCTGGATTATGGCATTACAGAGACTAAGACTCCATTACTAATGGATAGTGCTTCAGCTCTTTGCATTGTTAAAAATCCAGTCCAGCACTCTAGGACCAAACATATAGAGATCAGACATCATTTTATCAGGGATTGCTATGAAAAAGGTCTGATTGATCCTAAGTTTGTACCTAGTGCTGATGAGCTTGCAGATATTTTTACTAAGCCTTTAGATAGTGCCACATTCCAAATTTGGTTCTAAGGCTTGGTATGTTGCAGCTAGAATAATTTGACCAATGCTGATGCTCTCACTTCCCAAATACTGATGAGCAAAGGTCAAATAATAAGTACTGATGAGTAATTTAGTCTTTAGCACTTTCACAACTACTGAAGACTAAAATGCTTCAAAGTACTGATGTACATTATTTGTTGAAAACAACTGATGTAGTGAGGTGGATTACAACTACTGATGTATTATTGTCAAACAAATAAGTACTGAAGAACAAATTTTGTTCACAAGTACTGATGTGTAATCTTACACACAAGTACTGAAGACAAAATTTGTTCACCAGCTTTGAAGAGTATTTCATCAGAACTTGTGAACATCTGATCACAAGAGCTGAAGGCATAAATATTCACAAGAGCTGAAGGGTCAATGAAACATCTGAAAGTCAGCCAAAGAGCTGATGAGTAAATGTGGAGGTCAGCAGGAAACAACTGATTTGACGGAAATAGCTGATGAGTAATTTCTCTTCAGCTGATGCCAACAGCTGCTGTTTCATACCCAAACAACTGAAGGACAAAACCATGTCTTCAGTAGTTTCATAACTACTGATGATTAACACCAAGTCCTCAGTTGTTTACAACAACTGAAGCAATACCATGTCTTCAGTAGTTCACAACTACTGATGTCAGTAGTTCACAACTACTAAAGGCTAACACCAAGTCTTCAGTTGTTACAACGTCTGAAGATGAAAAATAGGTCTTCAGTAGTTTATAACTACTGAAGACTGACAACAAGTCTTCAGCCGTTTACAACATCTGAAGGACAAAACCAAGGTCTCAGTAGTTTCAACTACTGAAGACTAACACCAAGTCCTCAGATGTTACAACCACTGAAGGATAAGACCACGTCATCAGTAGTTTCAACAACTGATGACTAACACCAAAACCTTCAGTAGTTTTCTTTCAGCCTTTGCCCTACCCTATAAATACCCAACCTTCAGAGCTTTTAATTCTCACTTGACCTAACTTTTCAAAAACCTCTGAACTTCCCATACACCATTAATGGCGACCATGCAACTCAAACCTCGACACAACTGTGTCGCTCATCTCACAAAATCGCCATTCTGGGTCAAATTTCACAATGTCGTCGATCTCATGAACGACTCACCATACCAAACGGCATTTCTTCTAAACCCCACCATCTAAACCGGAGAGAATGATGGCGAGGTCTCTCTCCGGTCCTCCGTAAACAACCACCCCGTGGTTATAACTCCAGCTACTATTCGACAAACCCTAAAGCTGGAGGATGCCACCTTCCCAACCTCTTACCCCAAAGGCGCCCTTGATCTATCCTTTACAGCAAACGACTATCAGGGTGACCTCTCCGCATCCACCTTGTTGAAGAAACACTTCCAGATCCCTAACGTCTCATCTTCCACATGGTGAATGTGTGTCTGGCCCCCAAAACATCCTCATGGGACCAGATGTCAACAAGGTGGCAACAGGTATTATTTTCTATCTTTGAGAAACAACCACTTAACTTAACTGAAATTATATTTTTGGAACTCAAAGACATGGCTGCCAAACCTTTTGCTAACCGATGGATTTTATATCCTCGGTTCATTATGGCTATGATCGAAGACCAGCTTCAAGCTGAGGGACTTGTTGGCACTGGGGTCCCTGCCATGGCTGTTCTAGCCGAGGTATACTCCAGGCACAACACCGACCAATCACTCAAACAGGCTGGCCGGCTGCGAAAACCCACGTAGCAGGAACCCACAGCCTCCACCTCCAAATCAAAAGTCCCCACCAAGCCAAAAACCAAAAAGAAGCAAACAAAGGCTACTCAGGGAATGAGTCCCCTGAGGATGCCCCTGCAACACAAAGGCAGGAAGTGGCTGCTGGTCAGATTCTCCCAACAGTCACCATGACTCCACCCACCACAACCGCACAGGCTTCCTCTTAACAGGAGCCTGATGCAACCACTTCTGGGGCAGCCACAAATCTGGAATCTGTCTCACTTGAGAAGATTGCCATTGAAACGTATATTCCTCCCCATGTGCACTCTGCTTCAAGCCCATCACCCACTGAAACCGCCCTACAAAGCCCTGCACTCATAATCACCAAAGTGTTGACTCACCTGAGCAATCCACCCTCTCCCCAGAAACCAATTACAACTAGGGAAACTCCAACTGAAGAGAGGGGGGACACAAGTGCTGGTGGGAGCCCCCAACACAGAGAATCACACGTCCAATCTCCCAGTGTGGCTAGGGAGATAGGATCTTCTGGTGAGGCTGCCACTTCCTCTGCATCAACATCTAAGCAGGGTGAAGCTGGTACCATCAATAAGACCTCACCAGAGGCAACTGCCGATGATGGATACAATCCGGAGGCTGGAAGTCCCCAGTACCAATACCAAGGGGCACATGCAACTTCTGAGCCACACTCAGAGCATGTATATCCTGACACAGTCAGGAGGTCAGGTGATTCAGTTCACACTGATGATGACCTGTGCTTCTTCTATGATGTAGTTGCACAAAACACTATCCTAGAGGATGAGGTAAGCAGACTCAAAGAGCTGCTTGCCAAAATGTCTCAGGATAGAAGTCCATCTACCACCATTGACCTACAGATGGCACCTTCACCTGAAGGTCTCAAAAACACTCAACCACTCCCACAAACTCGACCACCTGCCCCTGCTTCTAGCACTAGCTCTCAGGACCAGAACCCTCCTGAGTAGCTAGATGCTATCATCCAGAAATCCCTGCCTCTCATCACACCTATAATCACAAAAATTGTGATGAAAACCACTGATGAGAGGCTTCCCACTCATATCCAACCCATGGTGGAGGTTGTTGTAGCCAAGGTGCTTGCTGATAGTCAAACCCCAACCAATACACCCAAAAAGGGGGAGACATCAATGCAAGCTAAGAGGAAGAGGGAGAGGAGGAGTTAGAAGTAGGAGAGAGGAGGTAATTGGGAGGGAGAAGGCTGAGGAGATTGTTAGGGTGAAGGGGAAGGAGAAGGTAAGGGAGGAGAGAGCTTAAATAGAAGTGGCTGAAATCCAAAAGGATTTCAGTGTCACTTATAAAAAGAAGAGAGGAGAGAAATAGGGAGAAAAGGGGGATGATGATCTAGCAGTCCTTATCAAGGAGGCTGATGCTGAGTATAGCCGATCAATGGACTCTGTCATTGATCAGCTGTTCAGGCATGGCTTTGACTTGGACACTGCTTTGCTAGATCAGGAGATTAGGAGAATGGAGACAAAGAAGATAGAACACCGATGGTCTACTTATAGCCAAGAGGATAAAAAGGGACTCGAGGCTATGAGTAGATTCATTTCGAAGTATCTGGGCAGACCAGTCCTAGACATTAAAGCTTGGTCCAGGGACAGAATCTTAGCCATAACCACCAAGATCTGTTCGTCTGATGAATTCACCAAGGGACTGGTCGCTGAGGCCCTATCAGAAGCCGGTGCTGGGAACAGGACCCTGCTAGCAAAACAGACCAAACCTTCCCTTATCTCAAAATTGCTAGCAGTGCCTGTCAACATTCCCACACCAACAACCCAAACACAACCCACTAAACCAACCCCTTCACCATCAAAACCTACAGCCAATGATCCACCCTTGCAGAAGAAGAGAAGGGTGCTGAGGCTGCAAGAAGAAGAAGAAGAGGAGGATGAGGAGGATAGACTGCCTCTTTCTTCAGTCATCCCTCTACCTAAAGGCAAATCCAAAACCATCACTCCCACCTCATAGATGGATACTGTGAGGGTGAAGTTAGAAGAAGAGGAGCAGCAAAGATTACATGATGAGGAAATGCTGAAAAGCATTGACAAATCCTATGCTGCTTCTACTTCTATTATGAACATGAAGAAGGAGGCTCTAAGACTATTTACTCTTAAGCAAACCTATCAATATGATAAGGATAGAGTGAGAACTTGGCCTGATCCTAGGGTGGCTCACAGGATAGTTAAGAAAGATATTCCTGTGAGATACAAGAGCCAACTTAAGAGAATTGTAGATGAAGTGATTTCTGTGGCTCTTGTAATAACACCCTGGGAGATAGTAGAGGAGTTCAAGAAAGCCTATAGAGCTAAGCAGCCACCCCAAACAATGTTGGACAATAGGGTGGTGAGGAAGGGCTTAGTCTATAAGAGGCTTGAGAACTTCCATAAGGATGAGCTCAACCTGCTTTTAGAAGGCAAACATCCAGATGAATTCGCCTACAGGCAGGTCACAACCATTGAGCTCAAAAATGGCAAACAGGCCAAGTTTGTCTCAGAGCTGTACGGCCGAGAGGGGTTATTCGAAGGTGCGGCTGAAGACTTAACCAAAGAAGAACAAATGATATTCCTTCAAGCCTACACCAGAGAATCCTATAGGCTCGTACGAGGGAGGTAGGTCTCATGGATGGGACAACAGCTCTGTGTCCAATTCCCCAAAACAGAGCTCCCATCCATACTTAGCCAAACAAATACCAGAGACCTCCTCCCAGGCCAGTGCTTATTAGGGTCAACTTCTGATCTGATCCAGAAGGAAATAGACCAATCTTTATGCCAACAATAAGTGGGACATTTAATAAATTAGAGGTTTTGGCTGCATTGGTTCAGGGGGAGTTTGTTGGACCAAAAGAACCAACGAGCCAAGATCAGGAAAACCTCTAAGTCCCACATGTCATCACAACAACTGCTGAAGACCTTCATCAGCAGTTTGACAAAGTCTGAAGAATCAACAGCTGAAGATCAAAGATCTAAAGTACAACAGCTGAAGATCCCAAAGTGCTGAAGATAAGTACTGAAGTCTGAAGTACTGAAACATACAAGTACTGAAGACTTCAAGTACTGAAGACAAGTGCTGAAGATCAAAAGTTGAAGAACTGAAGAACTGAAGATCATCTACGGATGCACAAAGTCTGAGGACAAAAACTGAAGACATCAGCTGATGACATCTACTGAAGTCATCAGCTGATACATCATCTGAAGCCCAAGTCTGAAGAACAAGTGCTGAAGCTTTAGAGTTTGTCACAACAGCTGAAGAAGTCTTCTTCAGTTGTTGTGATGATTTTTCCTTTCAGTAGTTCTGTTTTTCTTTTCAGTAGTTTGTACAACAGCTGAAGAGTTTGTTCTTTAGCTGTTAGAGTTCAGTAGTTATAAACGACTGAAGAGTTTGTTCTTCAGTCGTTGTAAGTTTTTAGTAGTTTCCTTTTTCAGTACTTGTAATAGGTAGACTTTTTGTAAGAAGATGTCAGCTGTTGACATCTTCAGTAGTTTTATGTTCTATCAGTAGTTAGTTTAATAATCGGTTGATGTCACTTGACAGTGACATCATCACTCATCCTTTTGCCGGCTATAAAAGGATGGTGAGCCATATTGTATTAGGTGCCGAAACGTGTAAAGTTATAGAAAACATCTTTTCGCAGATCTTTTCTCTCTCTATATATTTGTACTTTTACATGCAAAATCTTTTGTGTTCTTGCTGTAATCGCTAATTATTGTGCTAAATCCGCTGCAAAAACAATCTAATTGATCAAACAAAGAGGCTGAGATCCTGTCATTGTTGTTATTATCTCTGAAGTGCCTTGTGTATATGTAGTGGATATAGGATTCATCAAGCAATCTTACCTAATATCCACTAAATAATCTAATTTTTGGCCTTTCTTTTCCTCCCCATCTTCTTTCAATCACCAACTCATATGTCTTTTCATCATAATAGACATTTGAGATTGGTATGGAGGAATGAGTTCCAGCTATCATCTTTCTCTTTAATGATTCAATTGGCTTCACCTTGAGCTCTGGGAAGACCACCTCTTTAGCTAGTTTTGTGTTTTTCTTCTCAAGAGGGTTAATAAAAGATCTTTCTTTCCTCATATAGATAGCCTTGAGAGATTTGAAGTTGTCCGCATTGGTTTTTATACTTGAAAACTTTTTTGATATTTGTAGTGAGACTAATGCAGTTCAGTAAACTTATCCGCATTACTTTCACTTGTGTTTTACTTGAATTAAAATTATTACCCGCAATGGTTATGTGCTTGGGTTACTTCACCCGTATTAACCAATGCTCTTACCCGTATTAAGTTTTGAACTTGTCAACACTTAATGTTTATGATGTAGATCATTTTGGTTGTCTTTGCATTGATGCTTTTATGAATCTGTGTGTTTTGCTTTTTGATTGTTATTAAGATGAATCTTTTGCTTTTGCTTATGTAGTTTTGAATGTTTCTTGGGTTGTCAATTCTTGCTTGGATTGACTTGTACATCAGAGGTGATACAAGTTTCCCACAGTTGACTGATCTTGGACTTTTATGCTTCAAGATGTCTGCAAAAGCTGAGATACTATGGTATAACTTCTGCACCAACACAGTCAGTTTTCTGATTTTTCAATCTGTTTTTGAATTTTCTATTTTTAAGAAAGGAAAGGATTGTACAAAATGATCAAAATTTTAATCACTCCACCTAAAGTTTATATCCATAAGAGATAGAAACATTAAAAGATTTGAAAATTTTGAATAGAAAATCTTTTTGTGATTTTTGCTTTCTTATCTGGACAAGAAGTTGAGATATACTTTTTTTGGGATCATATCAATCTTACCTTTCACAAGTGCAAGCAGTTGTTAGTAAAATAGACATGTTCATGAACATATTGATTGAAGGTATGTTTATCCTCTTAAACTCATACTTGGTTAATATTTTGATACAAATGATCTTATCATGTTTTGAGTTGATTAGGTATTCAACATGTACCTCACACTCAAAAGCATGGCAAGGTCAACCATCTACATGCAATGTATGGTAGAACTTTTAACATCTTACTTGACCAGGTTACTTAAAATATGAAATCTTATTTTGCTTGATCCTCATTGGGATACTTTTGTTTTGATCCTTTTATCAGTTTGATCCACACTGGGATTCTTTTAACTTCACTTTGGAAGGTGATCTCTTAGGATTCTTTTGTTTCATTCACTTTGAATGTATTTTATGCTTTTGTTTCATCCAAGTTGGATGTGTTCCTTATTAGGAATCTTGATGGATCATGACATGAGCACTATGTGCTTGTTTATCCAGATCTTTGCTTAGCAAAACAGAAGAGAAACTAAGGTAAGTAAAAGAGATTTATATGATATCATTACCTGGTGTGTTTAGGTTGCTAAACACACATATTTGGATAAGCCAATACTTACACACACTATGAGATGAAAGCTTAACAGTTGAATATAAGCTTCAGTTACCACTGCATGTGTTTTCTTTTCCAAGCGGAGCCTACCCGCATATCAGATAAGTTATGTCAGTCATTTGAGATTTATAAGTAAGCACAGTGAATGATATAACGACTGTAATTATATCATTTCCCAATTGTATAAACCATATACTTCTTTTAATTTCTTTTTGTATTTTTGAAATATTTGAATGTTTTGTTAGTTTTGATTTTTAATCCAGATTAATCATGCCAATTGAATGAACTAGGAATTCAAATCTAGTTAGATCAAATGCCTTATTGAATAAATCAACTAATTGATTATCAGTGTGAACCTGTATCAATTTGATTAACCCTTTTTCAGCACAATCTCTCAAAAAATGATATCTAGTTTCAATGTATTTTGTTTTTTAGTGTTGAACTGGATTATTTGTTATGAACATAGCTGTTGTGTTGTTAATGTGAATTGGAGTGTGCAAAAAGTTAAAACCATAATCAAGCATCTAGTTTTGAATCCAGAGTACTTAAGAACAACATGCTGATACTGCTATATACTCAGCTTCTGCTGTTGAAATAGATACATTTGTCTACTTCTTGCACTGTCAGGAGACCAGTCTGGGACCAAGAAATTGACAACTGCCAGAAGTGGACTTTCTGTTCAAATTGCATCCCCCATAATCACTGTCAGTGTATGCATAGAGATTGAAGTCTCCTTCCTTTGGATACCTTAATCCAAGAGCAGGGTTGCCCTTAAGATATCTGAATATCCTCTTGACTGCATTCACATGGGGTTCCTTGGGATCTGCTTGATATCAGGCACACACACAAGCACCAAACATAATATCAGGCCTATTCACTGTTAGATACATAAGTGAACCTATCATAGAATGATAGTGAGTCTGATCCACTGGTTTGGCTTCAGGATCTGGACCAATCTTTACTTTAGTGTCAATAGGAGTTCTGATAGACCGACAATCAGCAAACTTGAACTTCTTCAACATTGTTTCCACGTATTTTGATTGATTGATGAATATTCCATCTGCTTTCTGTTGGACTTGCAAAATGTCAAAGATTTTCATAAAAATGCTTGGTATGAAAATGTCAAAGATTTTCATACAAATCCAAGGGTGACCTTTGGATATTGTCGTGACACTTTGGTTACGAAGGTTATCGGGAAAGTTTAAGGCGGTGAGGCGAGGTAAAGTTCTCCCAACGAAATTTCTTCAACCGCAAAGAACATGGCATTAAAGCATCCCAAAATAATCTCCAACAAAAAGACCTACTTACGGCACACAGGCTATATCTTTGAATGAATCATCGACTTGGACCTATTCTTTCATTTTTCCAGTGAGGGGATCTCAGTCTCACTAACAAAACTTGACGATGAGACCTCCTAGAAAGAATGTGAGTTCCCCCATAGCACTCACTTGAAATTTTGAATGCATGAGGTCTTCAAAGTCTTTAAAGAGTAACTTGTTTGTCGAGCCAAAGATGACGTCATCCACATATATCTGAACCCGCAACATGTCTTTTCCATTTCACTTTATTAAGAGAGTCAGATCTATCTTTCCTCTTTCATATCTGTTTTCAAGAAGAAAAGACGATAGAGTCTCATACCACTTCCTTGGAGCTTGATGAAGACCATACAAGGGTTTGTAAAGCTTCTTCTTCAGCAAATACCCTGTGTGAAAAATTTGGGTCTTCAAATCCAGGAGGTTGACTCACATAGACTTCTTCAGCAATCTTTCCATATAGAAAAAGCACATTTCACATCCATTTGATAAATAGTGATTTTCATGGATGCTGAATATGCTAGAAAGAGACTTATTGCTTCTAGTCTAGCTACATGAGCAAACACTTCATCATAATCGATTCCTTTTTCTTGCGTATACCCCTGAGCCACTAGTCTTGCTTTGTTTCTAATTATGATTCACCTGTCATCAGTTTTATTCCTGTATACACACCTGGTACCGAAAGGGTATTGTCCTTCGGGAAGATCTACCAGTTGCCATACTTTTTGTTTCTTGAATTGTAGTAACTCTTCATGCATTGCCTCAATCCAACTATTGTCTTGAAGAGCCTCTTTGATATTTTTTGGTACTGTTTGACAAAGAAAGCAAGAGAACAAACAGATGTTTGTTGTCACACCCCGGGCCCAGGTAGGGTGGGACATCACAGACTAGCAACAACATATGGCAGCGGAAACAGACCATCATAAGAGCACAACAGGAGAGAACATCACATGGCATTATTGTTTAAAGAAAAACTAGGCTAGAAGTAGGTCTAGCCCCCAACACAAGTACATAATTCATCAGTACAAATTGTTTTCATCAATAGCAAATGTAAATTGTTCAAAATGTTTTAAAACATAACAAGCCAATGCCTTGGGTCATGGAGGTAGGTCAAAGTCTTCTACAACAGCTAGACTCCCATCAGGATTACCTGAAACATGCTTAAAAGAAAATTTGTATCAACTAAAAAGTTGGTGAATTCAAGTGCTTAAAGTTTAAAAACAAAAGGATTCAATAGAGTCCACATTTAATTTAAAAGAATCATAGACTCATTGTTACGGAGGATCACAATCAACCCTGCACTCTGTTCCGGCTAGCCTCTTCAAAAGTTAAGTAATACCGGTTAATCTTGAAGGAAGAACTGAGCCTCAAACCAGTGCACCATATCTCCCGGATGGTTCACCATAGTATCTTATAAAATCTGTTACATGCCATAAATGACCCCAAAGGATTTCAGTGTGGTACCCTTCCGTTTATCACGGAAAGCACTATGTGTGGGGAATTCCCCAGGTAGATCTACCCATATAAAACAAGCGGTTCACACAAGAATTAATGACTGTGATACAAGTATCAGTAGGTAAAAACAATTCCATAACATATAGCATCATAATATAGTACAGAAATAGTTTAGTTTAAACAGAGCATGCTTCATCCCAAAAAGAGTAGTAAAAAGTGGGTCAATAGAACTCACCTTAAGATTCAAGCAAATGATTCTTCGTGTACCGGGAAAAGTCTCAAGTCTAGCACCCTACCATAAAGATTTAAGTGATAAGCTACTGATTCTAAGGTTATATAAGGTGTACTAGGTGTGCGATGAGGTTAAATGTCTAACTAGATTTTGATTTGATAAGGCTTGTATAAAAAGTGTAACACCCAGAAAATTTTCTAAGCGAGTCAAGTAATAATAATGGGCTCAGACGAAAACCATTTAATAAATATAAAATGGTTATGGGTATTACACCGAGTCAACCCTTCGGGTCACGAGTTTAACGAGTTTGGGGTCCCGGGAACGCCTGTCATATAAATAGATGGATCAGCTGAGCAACTCTCATTTTCACTCAAACGCCCATTCTAGAGAGAGAAAGTGTAGAGAGAGAAAGTGCCGGATCGAGGCTCGGGTGGTCAAGAATCGAAGGCTGGTGTTTGTGGACTCCTAAACTATAAGAATCAAGGTAAGAAACGTATCTAAATTGCTCCATTTGGTGAAAAACCCGAGTTTGGGTTTTTGGGGTTTAAAAGTGGCAAAAATCACCCCAAAACACACGTTTTAGGGTAAGAAAACGTGTAATGAGCTTAGATATAGCTTCCTGGATGATAACCCAAGGGTTGGGGTGGAAAGGATTGGATTTTTGGGTTAAAATGAGCTGATTCGTAAATTTCAGCTCGTTCTGCGAATTTAAGAAATCATCCAGCGAAACTGTAAGTTCGTCCAGCGAAACTGGGATGACTTACAGCGAGACTACAGTTTCGCTGCAGTGAAACTACAGATTCGCCTGAGCGAAACTATAGTTTCGCTGATGACTATGCCTTTGCCCAAGCTGACCCTTAGATATTGCGAAACTAGGGAATTCCAACGAAAGTTGGGCGCTCAAGGTAGCGAATCTGTCCAGCGAAACTGGCAGAAATGCTGCCCAGCGAATTTAGCAGCGAAACTGCTGTTCGCCTAGCGAAACTACGGGCGAAACTAGCAGCGAACTTAGTAGCGAAGTTAGGCAGAAATTGACTCCTTTGAGTGTTAACTTATCTGCAGGTGGGGTAGTGCAACCCTCTCTTTTAAAGCTTGATTGAGAAGCTACTCATCAAGTACAGGTGAGTTTCTAGATCCCCTTATTTAAATGTTTTCCATGTTTTTAGGGCTATTATGCATAGTAAATATAAGGTTTTCAAGACAAGGACTTCAAGGTGTTTCAACAAGAAAATACATTTTTCCTAAAGTAAAATGTGACATTCAAATAGCTCAAAATAATTTTCGGGTGCGCTGACCTGGCAGCCCGGCCCCAGCCAGGGGCGTTGCCCCTTGGACCCCACTAGGGGCTGCTGCCCCTAGGACCCCGCTATCAGGGGCTGCCACCCCCGAACCCCCGCTGTCCCGCGGAGGGTCGGAGTTTATGGCTGTATGTTCGAAAGTAATATGTGTATGCATGTTTTAGAGTTGGGCTATGGCTAAGAAATGGATGCTAGAATGTTTTAGGTGCCTTAGTATGTTAGATCCATGCTTGGGCAGTGTTAGAAAGCTTTCAGAAAAGTCCCATGCAACCACTTTGGACTTAGGATTTTCTAAGTGGTGTTAAGTAGTAGAATAGAGAGATAGGCCCTGTTATGATGTGATGGTCTATGCTTGATGTGTGCATGATGATGTGATGAAGTTTATGGTTTGCATGTATGTGGGTGATATGTTATCTTTCTTCGTTAAAGAGTTTTAAAAAGTACGTACTATGTTTTATACTACCTATTGTATGACTTTACGGGATATGATGAATGAATGAATAAAGTAATGAATGTAAAGTATCATCTAACGAAGTGAAAGATAATGATAAAGTACAAATGAACGAATACGATAAAGTACGAAACGAACGAACATATGGGATAATGAACGGATGAAAGGCTTGCAAGCAAATCTACGAGGTGAGCGACTCTGTGTCGCAACAGACTCGAAAGAGGTCCTTGTCGCGTACTACGGTATTGCAGGAGACAGGATTCAGAGGAACGATAGTAAGAATGGCTTGCAAGCAGAAGGAAAAGGAGGTTCACGACTCAATGAGAGTTGTTAGCTCAACTGTGTGTGTATGTTATAGCGTGCGATCTTGGCTAAAGGGGACATAGACACAGTGGGAGTTCAGTTTTGGTAACTGCTCCGATACGTGCGATGTGGTATTACTGTGTGCTATGTAGCGTGCGATGATGGCCTACCTCATGTGGATTATGTAGCGTGCGATTTTGGCTAACCCATGAGATGGCGTGCGATTATGGCTAAACCCCGAGAGTTCTCACACACAGGGAGAGTTGGTCTTAGCGACAACTCTATTGGTGCGAATTGCACGAGACGAGATAGTGAGGTGAGCAACTTCGTGTTGCAACAGACTCGAATGGAGTTCAATCCAGGTGGTTGACTCGGCGGGATCTTTGTCGCGTATCCCGGAACAGACGTGAGCCGGGGATATTGCATGAGACAAGATCGAGATGAAAGAAAGAGAACCAAGAAAGAAAGAAAGTATGAACCGAACGAAGGTTAAAGAACGTAATGAAAGTTAATGAACGAATGAATGAACGAACGATGATGAAGATAATAATAATAATTATTATCCGTATGTATGTATGTATGACGTATGCTCACGAACGAAATATCATAATGAGAACGAAACGGGATCCTTGTCATTCACCCTCAGTAATCATGGCTGTGTGCCATGAAGAGGGTAAATTATGACCGGATCTAGATGGAAGTGAAAGATAGAGAATGAATGAAAGTTAAAGATAAAGAACGAATAGACGAAAGAAATGATCATACGTATGTAATGAACGCACGAAAGTAAGATACGTACGAACGTATGTAATGAATGTATGAATGAAAGAAAGAACCCAAAGGTTAACGACAAACGGTACACGAACGAAAGCTAATGAATGAACGACGAAGATAATAATAATATTATCTATGTGTACGTACGTTGTGTGACCGCATTTATGAAAAGAACGGTTTAATGAAAGGAAAGTATATTTTATTATAAAAACTAGAACTCACTCAGCGTCGCTGACTTTTGTATGCATAATAGTTGGCAGGTATTTTGGTTGATGCTGAGGAGTTGCAGGCATGGATGCATAAGCTACTGGGAGTGTTTGGAGGCTGGCATCCATATTTAGACATGTCATTGTATTTTAAGATGAAACGAATATTGTAATGTAATGAAATGACATGCTTTT
This sequence comes from Flaveria linearis, assembly GCA_024085815.1. NCBI lineage: Eukaryota > Viridiplantae > Streptophyta > Magnoliopsida > Asterales > Asteraceae > Flaveria > Flaveria linearis. The sequence goes on from CM044005.1 coordinate 63,231,164, forward strand.
AGTTATTAATGAAAGTTTTAAATTCCGCTGCAAAGTAAATGTACGTTTTGAAATGTTTTATGTGCGATGATAGACCAGCTGTGAGGTGCCCGGGAACGGGGCCTTACAAGTTGGTATCAGAGCCAAAGTTTAAGTGAACTGGGTAAATTTTCAAAATAAACCTAAACTTAAACTGAGAATGGGACGAAAAGAAGGGGATGCCGGTCCTAGTAGCTACATGCCTGCAGGTAAAAGTTTTACGTAAACATTTTATGTAAGCAAACGGTTAACCGGTATTATGTGTGCATATTATGTGTGCATGTTATGTGTTTATGTGTTACTGGGGATTTAGGTACTGATATAGTCAGGAAAGGTAGTGCTCGGGGTGTGAAGAGTAGAGTAAGTGGCTAATCACAATTGATCACCGTAATTAGGGACTTACTATACTTGACATGAACTGAGTTACTCCCTTGAATGACCGTGTTAGTGTTTAAATCTTTCAGTGTGAGATAGGGAATGGCCGGTGGTAGACCTTCTAAGACTTCACGTGGGGGAGGTAGTGGCGGACGTGGTGTTGAACCGCGAGTCACGAGAGCACGATCTAGAGTGGAACAGGTGGTTCACGAGGAACCCGAAACACCTCAACCGGGAGGTGGTGATGAGAGTGCTAACTTGAGAGCCTCGGTGAAAGAGGCGGTAGTTGAGGAAGTGCACCAGGTCATGCAGACGATCCTACCGTCTGTAGTGACCGAGATGATGAAGGCAGTTAGAAGCGGGGATGATGACGCATCAGCAGTACACCACCAAATTCAACGAAATGGCACGGCTGGTGCCGGATCAGGTGACACCTCTTTCGCGAAAGATTAAGAGGTATATTCAGGGATTGCCGGCGGATATCCGTAGGCACATGATCGCTGCCCAACCAAGCACGTTTAGGTCGGCAGTTGATTTGGCAGGGAGGTTGTATGATGAAAGAACTGTGGTGGTGGCTGAAGACGTCGAGAAGGATGATGGAGACCGGAAATGGAAGGGAAGGAGAACTGAACGGGGTGGTGTCCTGATGAATAATAAGCATGCACGAGGGGATGACCGTCGTGTGGCCGCACCTGGTGCGAGGTCGGATAGGTGTGTAAATTGTGGGATGGAGCATTCGGGATAATGCAAAAGAGAACCAAATACTTGCTACAAGTGTGGGAAGCGTGGTCATATGGCTAGAGAATGTGGAACCGTGAGATGCTATATTTGCGGAGAAATTGGCCATATGAGTAAAAACTGTGAGAAGCCAAGGGCGGAAGGTTCGGGAGTGAAGAAGGCTGGAAGAGATGGACATAGGGCAAACGCAGCGCCTACACGATGACGCGAGAGGAGGCTAGGGCGAACCCCGATGTTACGTCAGGTATGTTTCCAGTAAATCAACCTTTAGCCTTTGTGTAGTTCAATCGTGGCTCTGGTTTCATTCCTGCTGCCTTCTGTGATAAGTTGCATGTTAGGAGTAGGAAGAATCGATGTCATTCGACTTAGGAGCTACTATAGGTAAGTCTACTAGATTACCCAGTGCACTAAAGGACTTCGCAATAGGAATGAGGGAGTGCTTGTTTTCTGTTAGACCATCCCTAGTAGACGTATGTGGGTAGACGTACACCTCCGGGTGAATCGAACAGTAACTTATGAGGCAAGCACCAAGTGCTGCAAAAGAGATGGATTGATTGGTGGTACCCGATAAAAGTTCGGTGCCGATCTACGACAATGGATTATGATGAGGGCTTCACCGGGAAGATGGTACGACGAGCGAAAGGCGATGGTGATAACGGGCGAAGCGAAGGAACGAGTCTGTGTTAAGAAGGGGAAAGTAAGGCGAAATAATGATGGTGGATGCGTGTCCAAAGGTACAGCGTTGAGGGACGATGGTCGGAAGAGAACGGAAAGAAAAGGAGAAGGAACATCGATGAGACCTTCGATGTAGAGATTACTATTAGTGGATTCACTAGGTTACCTGATGCCCTAGAGGATTGCGTGATGCAATTGAGAAAGCTGTGTCACCCGTTGTTTGGGAAAACAATTTCAGCCTGTGATTGGTTCATTGAACGGCAACGTACGATAGTTTTGATGTTGTAGCAAACAAGTAGAATGGGAGGTTGGAAGCAAAGGAGAAAGGATAAATTTGGTTTGAGTCACCAAATAAGCCGATTTGCTATACTGGTCAGTGTTAGGTTGCCATAGGGTCATTATTCATACGTAAAGAACATCAGACAAGGGCTAGCAACTTTACGCAAGTTGATGGCCATGTTCTTCAAGCATTAAAGCTGAAGGTTCTCAGTGATGCTCTGAAGCTCAATGATTACGACGCCGAGACTTTGCTCGGATATTGTGATGTTTCTTTTAATCGTAGTGACCGCACTCTACATGGCATGTTTGAGGTCGCAGGTGCTGGTCAAATGAACATTGATCAGTGTACATAGGTTGCCGATGTCAATAGTCCGAGATAGACCAGAAGTCAATGTTGACAAACGATGTGGAGCGATAGGACTCCAAGGAACGGACTGGAAAAGAGATGGGATAGTATTGTCACGAGGGTTTGAGGAGTAACAGGTTTCGGGGACGAAACCTATATAAGGGGGGTGGACTTGTAACACCTGGAAAATTTTCTAAGCGAGTCAAGTAATAATAATGGGCTCAGACGAAAACCATTTAATAAATATAAAATGGTTATGGGTATTACACCGAGTCAACCCTTCGGGTCACGAGTTTAACGAGTTTGGGGTCCCGGGAACGCCTGGCATATAAATAGATGGATCAGCTGAGCAACTCTCAGTTTCACTCAAACGCACATTCTAGAGAGAGAAAGTGTAGAGAGAGAAAGTGCCGGATCGAGGCTCGGGTGGTCAAGAATCGAAGGCTGGTGTTTGTGGACTCCTAAACTATAAGAATCAAGGTAAGAAACGTATCTAAATTACTCCATTTGGTGAAAAACCCGAGTTTGGGTTTTTGGGTTTAAAAGTGGCAAAAATCACCCCAAAACACACTTTATAGGGTAAGAAAACGTGTAATTAGCTTAGATATAGCTTCCTGGATGATAACCCAAGGGTTGGGGTGGAAAGGATTGGATTTTTGGGTTAAAATGAGCTGATTCGTAAATTTCAGCTCGTTCTGCGAATTTAAGATATCATCCAGCGAAACTGTAAGTTCGTCCAGCGAAACTGGGATGACTTACAGCGAGACTACAGTTTCGCTGCAGCGAAACTACAGATTCGCCTGAGCGAAACTATAGTTTCGCTGATGACTATGCCTTTGCCCAAGCTGACCCTTAGATATTGCGAAACTAGGGAATTCCAACGAAAGTTGGGCGCTCAAGGTAGCGAATCTGTCCAGCGAAACTGGCAGAAATGCTGCCCAGCGAATTTAGCAGCGAAACTGCTGTTCGCCTAGCGAAACTACGGGCGAAACTACGGGCGAAACTAGCAGCGAACTTAGTAGCAAAGTTAGGCAGAAATTGACTCCTTTGAGTGTTAACTTATCTGCAGGTGGGGTAGTGCAACCCTCTCTTTTAAAGCTTGATTGAGAAGCTACTCATCAAGTACAGGTGAGTTTCTAGATCCCCTTATTTAAATGTTTTCCATGTTTTTGGGGCTATTATGCATAGTAAATATAAGGTTTTCAAGACAAGGACTTCAAGGTGTTTTAACAAGAAAATACATTTTTCCTAAAGTAAAATGTGACATTCAAATAGCTCAAAATAATTTTCGGGTGCGCTGACCTGGCAGCCCGGCCCCACCCAGGGGCGTTGCCCCTTGGACCCCACTAGGGGCTGCTGCCCCTAGGACCCCGCTATCAGGGGCTGCCGCCCCCGAACCCCCGCTGTCCCGCGGAGGGTCGGAGTTTATGGCTGTATGTTCGAAAGTAATATGTGTATGCATGTTTTAGAGTTGGGCTATGGCTAAGAAATGGATGTTAGAATGTTTTAGGTGCCTTAGTATGTTAGATCCATGCTTGGGCAGTGTTAGAAAGCTTTCAGAAAAGTCCCATGCAACCACTTTGGACTTAGGATTTTCTAAGTGGTGTTAAGTAGTAGAATAGAGAGATAGGCCCTGTTATGATGTGATGGTCTATGCTTGATGTGTGCATGATGATGTGATGAAGTTTATGGTTTGCATGTATGTGGGTGATATGTTATCTTTCTTCGTTAAAGAGTTTTAAAAAGTACGTACTATGTTTTATACTACCTATTGTATGACTTTACGGGATATGATGAATGAATGAATAAAGTAATGAATGTAAAGTATCATGTAACGAAGTGAAAGATAATGATAAAGTACAAATGAACGAATACGATAAAGTACGAAACGAACGAACATATGGGATAATGAACGGATGAAAGGCTTGCAAGCAAATCTACGAGGTGAGTGACTCTGTGTCGCAACAGACTCGAAAGAGGTCCTTGTCGCGTACTACGGTATTGCAGGAGACAAGATTCAGAGGAACGATAGTAAGAATGGCTTGCAAGCAGAAGGAAAAGGAGGTTCACGACTCAATGAGAGTTGTTAGCTCAACTGTGTGTGTATGTTATAGCGTGCGATCTTGGCTAAAGGGGACATAGACACAGTGGGAGTTCAGTTTTGGTAACTGCTCCGATACGTGCGATGTGGTATTACTGTGTGCTATGTAGCGTGCGATGATGGCCTACCTCATGTGGATTATGTAGCGTGCGATTTTGGCTAACCCATGAGATGGCGTGCGATTATGGCTAAACCCCGAGAGTTCTCACACACAGGGAGAGTTGGTCTTAGCGACAACTCTATTGGTGCGAATTGCACGAGACGAGATAGTGAGGTGAGCAACTTCGTGTTGCAACAGACTCGAATGGAGTTCAATCCAGGTGTTTGACTCGACGGGATCTTTGTCGCGTATCCCGGAACAGACGTGAGCCGGGGATATTGCATGAGACAAGATCGAGATGAAAGAAAGAGAACCATGAAAGAAAGAAAGTATGAACCGAACGAAGGTTAAAGAACGTAATGAAAGTTAATGAACGAATGAATGAACGAACGATGATGAAGATAATAATAATAATTATTATCCGTATGTATGTATGTATGACGTATGCTCACGAACGAAATATCATAATGAGAACGAAACGGGATCCTTGTCATTCACCCTCAGTAATCATGGCTGTGTGCCATGAAGAGGGTAAATTATGACCGGATCTAGATGGAAGTGAAAGATAGAGAATGAATGAAAGTTAAAGATAAAGAACGAATAGACGAAAGAAATGATCATACGTATGTAATGAACGCACGAAAGTAAGAATGAAAGAAAGAACCCAAAGGTTAACGACAAACGGTACACGAACGAAAGCTAATGAATGAACGACGAAGATAATAATAATATTATCTATGTGTACGTACGTTGTGTGACCGCATTTATGAAAAGAACGGTTTAATGAAAGGAAAGTATATTTTATTATAAAAACTAGAACTCACTCAGCGTCGCTGACTTTGTATGCATAATAGTTGGCAGGTATTTTGGTTGATGCTGAGGAGTTGCAGGCATGGATGCATAAGCTACTGGGAGTGTTTGGAGGCTGGCATCCATATTTAGACATGTCATTGTATTTTAAGATGAAACGAATATTGTAATGTAATGAAATGACATGCTTTTAGTTATTAATGAAAGTTTTAAATTCCGCTGCAAAGTAATTGTACGTTTTGAAATGTTTTATGTGCGATGATAGACCATCTGTGAGGTGCCCGGGAACGGGGCCTTACAAAAAGTTTCCTTTTATAGAAAGTTTGGGTTGCTTTGGGAAAAATACATGTTTTGTTATGTTGGATTATATATACAAGTTATTTTAAGTTCACGAAATAATTATTAGCCCAAGTGGATCGGTTTACAGTGATTTGGCAAAATTTACAGTTTAGTCCTCCAAGTTTCAAAATTTACATTTTCTACCCTAAAGTTTGCTTCTTTCCATTTATTGACTTTTATGGCCAAATAAGAGATGTTTGGAGTTAAGTAACTCATTTTAAATATGTTAACTCCCAATTTTTCAGAATTTAGGTTCAGGTTTAGAACTTTTACGTTTTACGTTACCGGTTACGGTAAAACCAAAGGTTTTTAACGGTTAAGAATTAATTTACTATATTTTGAATCTTATTCCTTTAAATATCATTTTAAGGACATTTTATAAGTTTCAAATATATTGAGAATGTATTTTAAGCCTCTTTTAGTTGAAAGACTCGTTTTTAGGTTTAATCCGTTTTAACGCATTTTTACCCGAAATTGACCGTTTAACACTTGCTTGACAAACTTTTCAAAACCTTTAAGTCTTATAGAACCTAACTTACTGACATAACATGGTTTCCATGGATTTTGGTTTCATACCATTATTTCTAAGATTTTTCCTCAAAACGTCACCCAGTTAATACCCGTTTTTAGTTAAAAATTCCCTTTAATTTGTCTTTTGGCCATTTAATTAACAAATCCGACACAAAACACTTTTTTAACTACTTTTGAACCTGGAATTCTCTTTAAGATGATTAAAATCCAAGTTCTATTATTTTTGAGTTGTTTCACCATCTTTCGGGTCCCCAAATATGTCCAAAATGTGTCCTAGCTCTTGCTTTTTATATTACTAGCCATGTTCTGGTCTTAAAATATCTGAAATAATCCCAAATCTACTAAAAATTACAACATAAATGTTGGATCTACATGTATCATGCATGTGTTGCAATAACTTGTTGATTTACACCATTTACACTAGTGTAAATCCTATGATTCATACCCAAACATTACCTAATCATTATAATAACTATAAAATCATATTATTAAAGTGTCCCATTGTCATTCTTGAGCAGGTTATGATCCTTGGATGGCAGGGTTTTCAAACAAGTGCATAAGTGGTGTCATTTTATGTAAAAAGAGGGTTTTCTAAGGTGTAACTTGTGTTCTAACCACATCTTTACCAACATAACATGGTATATACCTTTTGTAACTTTAAAAACAGGTTATTATAAGCTTAGGAAACTATTTTTGAGAAGGTTACAATCTTTGCTTCGAAGGGTTACAAGATATACAAGTTAGATGGTGCAGAAACACCCAAAAAGAGGGTTTTCATGGTGAGATTCAGGTTCCACCCTTAGAATGACCACTAAAATGTGTGAGGTACCTCTAGTGAAGTTAAAACCTCCTCAAGAACAAGATGATGGCAGCAAGATTCTGCTAGAACAAAGAAAGGTATGGTTTTCGAGAGAAAAGTGAAAATAACAATAGATATAACTTGTTTTGGGTGAGATGAACCTTACTCTTTGTGTGGTTCATGATTTCGAGAGTGTAGAGAGCCAAAAGGATCTGTAAATCTTCGAACAATGGCTGGATAATTCGAACTTGATGAAACCGTGTACCAAAAGCTGAAAGGTAGCACCTTCTTGCTTGTTTGAGGCTTGGCCGATCCTTGCGATGTTGTGCTCTTCAAAAATATGGCTGGAAGTAGAGAGAAATCAAAGTGTGTGTGTGTTTTCTGCTGGGAGAAACCGAGAGGGCGAGGGAGAGAGTGAGAGGAGTGTGTGCGTTTGAATTAGATTGCATGAATGGAGAGTGGAGGAGGGTGTGGTGGTAAGTCAAGTGGTGTAGAGGGAAAGAGATGGTGAAGAGGGGGGCGGCCGAGCTTGGAGTTTAGTGGGGGTGTTTTAATTTATATTTTAATAGAAATTGTTATTATGTAGTGTTATTTTTTAGCGTAGTGTAGTATATTAGACGGTAAAGTTTAGTTAGTTGTTAAGTATTGTGCATGATCATGCATGCATTAGTCCAAGAATTATGTGCTCATAAACATTTTAATTATCTCAATTAGAATTAAATTATGCTAGGGTGACTAATTGACTTTCATGGAACACTAAGTTTCCCTAAGTTAAAGCTTGAACTAGCTAAATCATCATAAAATGGCACATGAAATAATAAAATGGTACTAATAACATCAATAATCAAAATGCTAATAAAAATATTGGCAATGATGTTATCATTAATGTTAATTGAATGGGTAATAGTGCAGGTTGATAAAGGTTAGAGTCATGACCTAGAGGTCGGTTGTCACATTCTCCCACCGTTTAGGAAATTTCTTCCTGAAATTTTAGCTTCGATTAGATTCAGAACGGGTGGGTTCGAAGAGGTGCGGATAACTCTTTCTCATCTCGTCTTCTAGCTCCCAAGTGAACTCAGGTCCTCGCCTAGAACTCCATCTTACCTTGACCTTGGGTATGCGGCTTTGTCTGAGTTCCTTGACCAACTGGCCAGTGATCTCTATAGGCTCTTCCACGAAGTTCAGCTTGTTATTGATCCTTGCTTCTTTCAACGGTAACTCCATGGTCTTGTATACCATGCACTTCTTCAAGTTTGACACATGGAAGGTGTCATGTATGTAACTTAACTTCTAAGGAAGCTTTAATGTATATGCCACGGGGCCAATTCTTGCCAATATTTCGAATGGTCCAATGTATCTCGGGCTTAACTTTCCTCTCTTTCCAAACCTCATAGTTCCCTTCCATGGTGCTACTTTCAGCATTACTCTGTCACCCACTTGAAATTCCAATGGTTTTCGTCTTCTGTCAGCATATTTCTTCTGACGGTCATTGACTGCTCTTAAACATTCCTTGATCTTGAATATCTTGTCGGTGGTCTCCAACACGATGTCGGGTCCATTACTTGGCTATCACTGATCTCATTCCAACTCAATAGTGATTGACATTTCCTACCATGTAGGGCCTCAGACGGAGCTGCCTTTATACTTTTGTGGTAGCTGTTATTATAGGAGAACTTCACCAAAGGAAGATGGTTGTCCCAGTTCCCACCAAAGTCAATCATGCAAGCTCTTAGCATATCTTCCAAGGTTTGAATGGTTCTTTCACTCTGACCGTCAGTTTGTGGGTGGTATGTAGTGCTTAAATCCAGACTGGTTCCTAGAGCCTGCTGGAGTGATTTCCAAAAATGAGAAGTGAAGCGAGTATCATGATCGGAGATAATTGACAGAGGCACACCATGCCTGGTCACTATTTCATTGATGTACAGTTGAGCCAGCTTCATCAGGTCGTAGTCTTCTCGAGTCGGCAAGAAGTGAGCTGATTTAGTTAGCATATCCTCTATTACCCAAATAGCATCATGACCTCTAAATGTTCTGGGTAACATTGTAACAAAATCCATCATGACGTTATCCCATTTCCATGATGGAATCTCGGGTTGCTGCAACGTTCCTTATGGTTTTTGATTTTTAGCTTTTACCATGGCACAGGTTAGACATTTCCCCACATAAATAGCGATTGATTTCTTGATTCCAGGCCACCAGAAAAATGCCTTTAGATCCTAGTACATTTTGTCTCTTCCAGGGTGAACCGAGTACTTATATTTATGGGCTTCGTCGAGGATTACCTCTCTAATTCCCCTGTACTTTGATACCCACGTTCTCCCTTCATGTTTATATATACCATCGTTACTCATCTCTAAATGCTTCTCCATTCCTGTTAACAATTCCCATGCTAATTTATCTTTCTTTAGCGATTCGCCTTGAGCTTCTTTTAGTCTCGCGATAAGGTCGGTGTACACACTCATCCTTAAGGCACGGATACAAAGAGGTTTTCTCGTTTTTTCCTGCTCAAGGCATGTGCCACTACATTGGCCTTGCTAGGATGGTAGCGGATTTCGCATTCGTAATCCTTCAATAGCTCAACCCATCTTCTCTAGCGCATGTTTAGCATCTTTTAACCCAGAATGTGTTACAAACTTCTATGGTCAGTTTAGATAATGCACTTCGTGCCATAGAGATAATGCCTCCATATTTTTAGTGCAAACACCATGGCACCCAATTCTAGATTGTGCGTTGTGTAGTTCTTCTCGTGATCGTTCAGTAGTCTTGATGCATATGCAATTTCCTTGTTTCGCTGCATTAGTACGCATCCTAGTCCTTGACGCAAGGCATCACAATAGACTACAAAATCTTTGACTCCTTCTGGGAGGGCGAGGATAGGTGCACTACACAATTTCTCCTTGAGCGTTTCAAACACTTCATTCTGCTCTCGTTCCCACACAAAGGTTGTATTCTTCTTAGTCAGAGTAGTCAATGGTTGCACAACGCGGGAGAAGTCCTTGATAAACCTTCTGTAGTAACCGGCCAATCTGAGGAATTGCCTTATTTCGGTGGGGGTTTCAGGAATTTTCCAGTTCTTAAAAGCCTCAATCTTAGAATGGTCAACTTGAATCCCATTCTCATTTACCACATGCCCTAGAAATTGGATCTCTCGCATCCAAAATTCACATTTGGAGAACTTGGCATATAATTATTTATTCTTGAGTAACTTAAGAATCAGCCTGAGGTGCTTTTCATGCTCTTCCTTAGTATAGGAGTAGATCAGGATGTCGTCGATAAACACAATCACAAACTTGTTAAGATATGGGCGGCATACATGGTTCATGAGATCCATAAACGCCGCTGGTGCGTTAATTAGCCCAAAGGGCATGACAAGATACTCATAATGTCCATACCTAGTTCTGAAGGCTGTTTTGGGTATGTCTTCTTCTCTTATCTTCAGCTGATTGTACCCTGATCTTAAATCTATTTTGGAAAAAATAGCTTGCTCCCTGCAGTTGATCGAATAGGTCATCTATTCTCAGAAGAGGGTATCGGTTCTTTATTGTCACCTTGTTTAGTTCCCTGTAATCTATACACATACGTAGGGTTCCATCCTTCTTCTTCACGAATAGTACTGGAGAAACCATGGAGAAACACTTGGCCGTATAAATCCCTTGTCAAGTAGCTCTTGGATTTGTAGCATTAGTTTCATCTCAGGAGGGGCGAGTCGGTACGGTGCCTTGGCTACTAGTGCAACCTGCCGATTCGGAAGGAGTCCCAGTAGTCTTCGGGAAACACTTCCAGATATTCAGAAGCCACTGGAATATCCCCAATCTTCTTTTCCTCTTTACCCTTCATCACATAGACTACGAAAGCTGGGCAAAGCTGGGCATCCTTTCATAAGACTCTTGGTAGCTTTTAAATGAGATATCATAGGATATAGCATGTTACTTCTTTCGCCATGAACAACTGGCACTTTCCCGTCGCTCAAAGGTATCTTAAGTAGGCATTCATGATACATGATTTCGACTCTATGCCTAGCCAGCCAATCCATACCCACAACCACATCAAATCCTCATAGTTTTATAGGCATCAGGTTTATCTTAAATGTACTTCCTTCTAAATTCATTAAGCAATCTTTGATGACTACGTTAGTTTCAAAGATGTTACCGTTAGCTAATTATACGGTAAACGTATCAGTCAGGGTGCATGCACTCAAGTCAATCAAAGGCCTAAAAGTACTAGAGACAAAACTAGCAGTTGCTCTAGTATCAAATAGAACAGTAGTAGGATGGTTGTTTATAAGGAACGTACCATTGCCCATATCAGGTTCTTTGCGAGCATTGGCTGGTTCCATCACGAATGCTCATCCCTTAGGCTTGTTGGGTCTGGTATCCTTATCTCTCGCCAGCTTAGAAAACTTAGTCCTCATATACCCTGGATCTCCACACTTATAACATTGCTTACCTGGCGCATACATACAGTCCTTAATTAAGTGACCGGGTTTGCTTGCACCTAAACAGGGCATTGGGTTGCACTCCCCTTGATGGTGCAGTTTGCACTTGTTATAGAAGGGGCTTGTGCCTACATACAGCTTCTGTGCCCTTCTCCCCTGATCATCACGTCTAATACGTTCACCTAACCTCTTTCTTGAACCACTGCTGCTACCCATCACCTTCTTGACATCAACCCACTTTCTCTTCTTTTCTTTAGTTATTCCCTGCTCCGTCCATCCGGCCCTAACTAGATCATCAGTTAAGCTACTAGTGAGATCCACCGCAGCCTGTAGAGTCGTAGGTCTGGAAGATCGAACCATACCCCTAACTCTGGGATGTAACCCCCAGATGAAACATGCTACGCCTTTAGATTCCGGTGTCACCAGGTGTGGCACCAGTCGAGACAGGGCTAAGAAGCGGTTGACGTACTCACTGTAATTAGGACCTTTCATTTCCACGCCCAAAAATTCCAACTCTAGCTTCTCGAGTTGATTGATGTGGCAGTATTTGTTGGTTATCAATTCCCTGAATTCAGTCCAACTCATTTGGTTAGTAGCGTTTCTTCCCCGGGGCTGGGGTAACCGTCTTCCACCATTCTAGAGCCGATTCCTTGAGTGGTTGGGTTGGGATGCGAACCTCACCATTTAGTCCATCTTACACTCACTGATGTACAGGACAACTTCCATTTCATCGATCCACCGGTAAGTCTCAATCGCACCCTTGGTGCTATAGAAATCCTTGGGCTTGCATCCCATGAAGGTTTTGTTGGAGCATCCATCCTTCAGTGCTTCAGCTTCCTCGTCGTTGCCCTCGTCATTCTCGAATCCATCATTACCATCGGGTTACTCCGGTCCGCATTGATCTAGGCGATGATAGTCGGAATGACGTTAGCAATCTGTTGTGCTATGAGGTTGGCAATTCTCTCATCATTCCCTTTATTAGAATTCTCCCCACGAGGAGTTCCTGGTGAAGTAGGTTGGTTTCTGGTTTGTCTGGCTTCCTCACGGTGGCCTCTAGTAGCTCCTCGTCTTCCAAACCGGGTTCCTCACCTAGTCGGCATTCTGATAGCATCACAGATAAATTTATTTAGCATCTCATAATTGGTTTCGAGTAGCCCAAGCATCATTCACCCTAATGTATCGCGTCCTTGAAGGAGGGGGTGTAATATTCATACCACTAATATCTCTAACAATGTTTCACAATTTAATTTAAGACAATTCATCCAAAATGGACACATGCCAAAATTCCCAACACATAAGATGACACATAGCAGTTCAATACAAATAGCTCAGCAAAATTTAACATTCATGGAAATAGTTTCATAGATAGTTTTGATCAAAAGTATTAGCAAACATAGTTGAATCAGAGTTATACTCTTACAAATTTGAAGGTGCCATCACCCCCATAATAATAATAATAGTATCATATAATAATAGAAATAGTTTCCTTCAACTGTTTACAAGACAGATAATCCCACTTTCTCTCCACGCTCTCACATCCACTTCTTCTTCAGCCATCCTAGCCATCCTGAGTTCTTCTTCCTCTGCTCTGTCTCTAACTGCTGGACCCCATAGGAAGCCCTCATGGCTTGAAACTGGGCAGACTGAGAGGTCCGAGTGGCGTGCTGAAGTGTCAGATCATGACGACAGACGGTCTTCAAAATCTCATCCAGTGCAGCATTGGAGGGTCCTACGTCGCTTGCCCGACCGCTAGACTGGCAGTATCAGTCACCAGCTAGCACACTAGGGTTGACATACATGCTGCGCCTAGGTGGTATCCAGTGCTCGTCATGTGGGTGGTGTCGGAGTGGGTCAAATAGCGAAGGTGCAGGTATCGAAGTCCTAACAGGTGGTGGAGGAGGAGGTGGCATCCTAAAGGAGACTGAGGTTCCTAGCCTCGCTCTCTTGCGTGGGTGGGTGATAACACATGCACCCCTATCCCCGATGGGTGGGATAGGTGACTGGGTAGGAGCCGTGACATGTGGTGAGTGGGAGCGCGTGCGGCTCCTGGAAGGGGATGTCGACGAAGAGTCTTCGGACTATTCAGTGTCGTCAGATGTAATGGATATCCAGCCCGGATGTCCGCATCTCCTCAGGTATTCCTCATACTTTGTGCGCGGCGTCACCTTCCTAAGGCTCCCACTTGGTGCAGTACCGTCAGTTGGGTATGCCGATGCCTTTCCTTTGTCAGCCATAATCCTGGTGTCCTGCAAGAAATGTCATGAGTGATTTGGTTTATCATAGCTCATAATTGTAATAATAATAGTACTTATAGTAGTAGTGATTGCAATAGTATCAGATATTCCAATAGTATCCCTAACCAAAGGTATCAATAAGCAATAGTATCAGAAATCAGTAGTTTCTTCAAATAATAACAGGCAAGGTAGTTTATCTTAGGAAAACCTTTAGACCACTTCAAAAGAAATTTCAAAAATCATAAGTTCAAATAGAGAAGGTCCAATCATTATCTATAGGTCCATGCTGGAAATTACGTGTCAGGTAAATTCATGATTACCTTGATCAAGTGTAATCATCAATTTACCCAACCTGATTATCCCAACACCTTCCCATAAGGACGGTCCTAAGGTATCAGGGTTGTAGCCTAGGGTCTACTATGGCATTCCTGACTTCTCTACAACCTTTGGCTCTGATACCAATCTGTCACATTGCGGGCCCAGGTAGGGTGGGACGTCAAAGACTAGCAACAACATATGGCAGCGGAAACAGACCATCATAAGAGCACAAAAGGAGAGAACATCACATGGCAATAATGTTTAAAGAAAATCCGGGCTAGAAGTAGGTCTAGCCCCCAACACAAGTACATAATTCATCAGTACAAATTTTTTTCATCAATAGCAAATGTAAATTGTTCAAAATGTTTTAAAACAAAACAAGCCAATGCCATGGGTCATGGAGCTAGGTCAAAGTCTTCTACAACTGCTAGACTCCCATCACAGATTACTTGAAACATGCTCAAAAGAAAATTTATGTCAACTAAGAAGTTGGTGAATTCAAGTGCTTAAAGTTTAAAAACAAAAGTATTCAATAGAATCCACATTTAATTTAAAAGAATCATAGTTTCATCATTGTAGGGGGATCATAATCAACCTTGCACTCAGTTTCGGCTAGCCTCTTCAAAAGTTAAGTAATACCGGTTAATCCCGACGAAAAAACTGAGCCTTAAACTAGTGTACCATACTCGCCGGATGGTTCACCATAGTATCTTATAAAACCTGTTACATGCCACAAGTGACCCCTGCAGGATCTCAGTGTGGTACCCTTCCGTTCATCACGGAAGGCACTGTGTGTGGGGGATTCCCCAAGTAGATCTACCCATATAAAACAAGCAATTCACACAAGAATTAATTGACTGTGATACGAGTATCAGCAGGTAACAACAATTCCACAACATAGAGCATCATAATATATCACAGAAATAGTTCAGTTTAAACAGTGCATGCTTCATCCCAAAAACAGTAGTAAAAAGGGGGTCACTAGAACTCACCTTAAGATTCAAGTAAAGAATTCTTCGTGTACCAGGAAAAGTCTCGAGTCTAGCACCCTACCATCAAGATTTAAGTCAGAGGCTACTGATTCTAAGGTTATGGAAGGTGCACTAGGTGTGCCATGAGGTTAAATGTCTAACTAGATTTTGATTTGCTAAGGCTTGTATAAAAAGTTTCCTTTTATAGTAAGTTCGGGTTTCTTTAGGAAAAATACAATTTTTGTTATGTTGGATTATGTATACAAGTTAGTTTAATTTCACCAAATGATTATCAGCCCAAGGGGATTGGTTTACATGATTCGGCAAAATTTACAGTTTAGTCTTCCAAGTTTCAAAATTTACATTTTCTACCCTAAAGTTTGCTTCTATCCATTTATTGACTTTTATAGCCAAATAATAGATTTTGGAGTTAAGTAACTCATTTTATATATTTAACTCCCAATGTTTCAGAATTTAGGTTCGGGTTTAGAAATTTTACGTTTTACGTTACCGGTTACGGTAAAATCGAAGGTTTTTAACGGTTAAGTATTAATTTACTATATTTTGAGTATTATGCCTTTAAATATCATTTTAAGGACTTTGTTATAAGTTTCAAATCTGTTGAGAATGTATTTTAAATCTCTTTTAGTTGAAAGACTCGTTTTTAGGTTTAACCCGTTTTAACGCGTTTTTACCCGAAATTGATCGTTTAACACTTGTTTGACCAACTTTTCAAAACATTTAAGTCTTATAGCACCTAACTTACTGAAATAACATTTTTTCCATGGATTTTGGTTTCATACCATTATTTCTAAGAATTTTCTTCAAAACGTCACCCGGTTGATACCATTTTTAGTTAAAAATTCCCTTTAATTTGTCTTTTGGCCATTTAATTAACAAATCTGATCCAAAACACTTTGTTAACTCTTTTTGAACCTTAAATTCTCTTTAAGATGATTAAAATCCAAGTTTTATTATTTTTGAGTTGCTTCACCATCTTTCGGGTCCCCAAATATGTCCAAAATGTGCCCTAGCTGTTGTTTTTTATATTTCGAGCCATGTTATGGACTTAAAACATCTGAAATAACCCCAAATATACTGAAAATTACAACATAAATCTTGGATCAACATGTATCATGCATGTGTTGCAATAACTTGTTGGTTTACACCATTTACACTAGTGTAAATCCTATGATTCATACGCAAACATTACATAATCATTATAATAACTTTAAAATCAGGTTATTAAACTGTCCCAATGTTGTTCTTGAGCAGGTTATGATCCTTGCTTGGGAGGGTTTTCAAACAAGTGCATAAATGGTGTTATTTTATGTAAAAAGAGGGTTTTCTAAGGTGTAACTTGTGTTCTAACCACATGTTTACCAACATAACATGGTATATACCTTTTGCAACTTTAAAAACAGGTTTTTAGAAGGTTAGAAAACTATTTTCGATCAGGTTACAATCTTTGATTCAAAGGGTTACAAGATATGCAACTTAGATGGTGCAAAAACACCCAAAAAGAGGGTTTTCATGGTGAGATTCGGGTTCCACCCTTACAATGACCACTACAGCATGTGAGGTAACCCTAGCGAAGTTAAAAGCTCCTCAAGAATAAGATGATGACAGCAAGATTCTGCTAGAACAAAGAAAGGTATGGTTTTTGAGAGAAAAGTGAAGATAACACAAGATATAGCTTCTTTCGGGTGAGATGAACCTTACTCTTTTGTGTGGTTCATGATTTGGAGAGTGTAGAGAGACAAAATGATCAGGAAATCTTCGATCAAGGGCTGGAGAGTCAAACTTTATTAATCTGTGTACCAAAAGCTCACAAGGTAGCACCTTCTTGCTTGTTTGGGGCTTGGCCGATCCTTGTGATGTTGTGCTCTTTGAAAATGTGGCTGGAAGTAGAGAAAAATCAAAGTGTGTGTGTGTTTTCAGCTGGGAGAAACCAAGAGGGAGAGGGAGAGAGTGAGAGGAGTGTGTGTGTGTTTGAATGAGATTGCATGAATGGAGAGTGGAGGAGGGTGTGGTGGTAAGTCAAGTGGTGTATAGGGAAAGAGATTGGTGGAGAGGGGGCGGTCGAGCTTGGAGTTTAGTGGGGTTGTTTTAATTTAAATTTTAATAGAGATTGTTATTATGAAGTGTTATTTTGTAGCGTAATGTAGCATATTAGATGGTAAAGTTTAGTTAGTTGTTAAGTATTATGCATGATCATGCATGCATTAATCCGAGAATTATGTGCTCGTACACATTTTAATTATCTCAGTTAGTATTAAATTATGCTAGGGTGACTAATTGACTTTCTCGGAACACTAAGTTTTCGTAAGTTAAAGCTTGAACTAGCTAAATCATCACAAAATGGCACATAAAATAATAAAACTGGTACTAATAACATCAATAATAAAAATGCTAATAAAAATATTAGGAATAATGTTATCATTAATGTTAATTGAATGGGTAATGATGCAGGTTGATAAAGGTTAGAGTCATGACCTAGGGGTCGATTGTCACATTTGCCATGCTTGATTTGCTTCTTGTCACCCGTTCATTAAGTTCACCAATGATGCTGTCTACTGGATGATTCTTGTGTATTCGGGTGGTTGGAATTAAGTCACCAGTAATGGTTACATCAAGATTTGAGACATTCAGATCATCTTGGTGAGAGGAAACTTCATCTTGTACTGTAAGGAGTTGTGAATATAATCAAAGACTGTTCCAGTTCTTGCTTCAGCATCAGCTACACTTTGATTACTTCCATAATTTGAAGTTCTTTTAGTTTCAACTGGAGGTGTAGCATGATCTTGAGTTCTGACTTTAGTGGATGGTTCTTCTGAAGGAGATTGTATTATGCTAGGACCATCCTCAGTTGAAACACTTTGATTTTGAAATGATTGTCTGACAAGATCAGCTTGTAGTGGGACATCTTCATTAAGTTGCTCAGTGGAAGTTGGAGGAATCATTGGAAAGTCATTCATTCTTTCTACTAATGATGAAGATTCAGCTGAGTGTAGGTTTCCTGCATCAAACAAGTGAAATTGATCAAAAGATTTTATAAATGAATCAATATCAAACAACCAGTCAGGACCATTTGTTCATTTGGGAAATGAATGTTCCTTACATTGAACATTTGTTGATTCATCAATTATGTTTAATCTTGGATTAAACACACTATATGCCTTTGAGACAAAAGAATAACCTATAAAGAATCCTTCATCAGACTTAGATCAAAACTTTCCTAAATGGTCTCGGGCGTTTAATATTGAGACACGACAATCAAATGACTTGAAAAATCCAATAAATGGTTTTCTTTGAAAGATAAGTTCATAAGGAGTCTTGTTGCTTTCTTTTATAATCAAAGTTCTATTTTGTACAAAGCATGTTGTGTTAACTGCTTCTGCCCAAAAGGTAATTGGCAGTTTAGCATCGCCTAGCATGGTTCGTGCTGCTTCAATTAGTGTTCTATTTCGCCTTTCAGCTACCCTATTTTGTTGAGGAGTTCTAGCTGCATTAAATTGATGAGTGATGCCTTTGGTTGTACAAAATGAACTCATATCTTCATTCTTAAATTCTGTCCTATTATCACTTCTAACTTTTATAACTTTATGATCAAGTTGGTTTTCAATTTTTGTGATAAAATTTTTTTATTAGTTGGGACGCTTCATTTTTATGAAGTAAGAAGAAGATCCATGTAAATCTGGAAAAGTCATTTATGATCACAAACAATATTGTTTCTTTCTAATACTCATAACATGAGTTGGTCCAAAAAGATCCATATGAAGTAGCTTCAATGGAGAATTGTTTGTGTTCACAAGTTTTGGCTTGTGGGAAGACTTATGTTGTTTTCCTTTGAGACACGCTGAACAGTGATCAATAAAGTAAAATTCTTTTTGGGGTAAACCAATAACATGATTTCCCTTGACCAGTCTGTTCATTTTTTTGAAATTTTTATGTCCCAAACGTCTGTGCCAAAGCTGTG
Source organism: Flaveria linearis (assembly GCA_024085815.1). NCBI lineage: Eukaryota > Viridiplantae > Streptophyta > Magnoliopsida > Asterales > Asteraceae > Flaveria > Flaveria linearis. The sequence goes on from CM044005.1 coordinate 63,250,212, forward strand.
ACTCATCAAAAGACACTTTTGACAGAAGACATCTTTTGGTAAAGCAGAATTGAGGTTTAAGACATAGGTGTTATTCTTCCTCAGGGTCTTCAAGATAACCCATTCTTTAGGAATCTGGAATCCTGGTTTCAAAATGTAGCAATGAGTGTCAGTGAAGTGAGTTGAATATTTCTTGTCACAGATCTGAGACACGCTGAGCAGATTGAAATTTAGTTGTTCACAGTAGTTCACTCTCTTAAAGCTCAACATCCCATTTGTCACAGATCCTTCACCGGTGATTCTGCCACCTTGTGAATCTCCACTAAATGCCACAGTAGTTCCTTGATTATGCTTGAAATCATGAAGGAGGGAACGATCTCCGGTCATCTTTCTGGAGAACCCACTGTCCACATACCATAAATTATTGTACCTGTATGAATGACCCTACAAGCACAAGAAGAACTAATTAGAATGTGGAACCCAAGCCATGGTGGTCTTGGGTTTCCCGTTCCTATCCATGATAGTAACTTGTTGGTACTTTCCTCTAAACTGTGACTTGGGGGATGGGGTATGGTTGATTTCTACTTATATCTTGGTTTGTTCATCATATCAATATCAACTGAAGAGTCAGAAGATTATTCAAACCTTTGATTCTTATTTCTTTTCAGAAATTGGTCACGTTTTTTATTGTCAAATTTTGTTTTTGAATTATGAAAATCATGAGTTTGTCTGAAGTTGTGATTTATATTACTTTGAACTCTCTTTAACTCTTTCAGATTACCTAAATCATCATCAGAACTAGAAGTCTTGAATTGTTTATGATGAAAATGAATGTTGATTTTGGGTTTCACAGATGTGATTGGTGAGATGGGCTTGCTTTGAGGAATTCTCAAGCCATTTTGTTTGAAGAAACAATCAGATGTGTTATGATTGGTCATATCATAAAAAGAATAATATTTGTTAAAATAGCAAATTTTTGGTGGAATGATTGTTCATGTCACAGATTGAGCAATATTGATTGAAATAACACTTATCTGTTCTGTGATTTGACATTTTACACATGTCACAATACATGTGTTTGTTTCTTGACACTGATCCTGGTGTTGAGGCGTCAGTAGCTTTACCAGTTTTGGACTAAGCCTCAATCTTAAGTTTTGTGTTTTCCTTCAAACTAAGCTTTCTCCCTTTTCTGAAGAACTTCTTGGCTCTTATTGCTATCATAACCATTTGCTATTGCATATCCATTTCTTCCACATCATCTGGATCTATTTCTTCCAATTCTTCTTGGATCAGGTGGGCAGAAGTGAGTCTTCCTCCCAAGTAGGCTTCAAAGCTAGCAACAAAGGCATTGTAAGTAGCCTTTTGCTCTTCAGACAGACCTCTAGGAGTGGCAGTGAACCTTGTTGGTTGAGATGATGTTGTTGGCTTGTTTGTTGATGGAGCAACAATGAAACCGGTTGTCTTCATTTGATCTCTTGAGGAAAGAAAATCATCATCCTCCGTAATGAATGCATTTTCCACCGAGTGAGTGTCTGATGGAAATTTATATGCTTTAATAACTCGAGGTCCACCAAGGTTCCTACTCCTTTCATCAAGTTTGTGAAGTCGCTGGAATGGTTGACATCCGAGCGTCTTCTTGATGGAAGGAGAAAAACCAAAAGACAAACAATAGAATGAACCATAATCGAATGATTTCATTAATTAAACCGAATGATTACAAGCTCAATAAACAAAAGAATCATGACTTTTGGCAAGGGGAGATCGAGCATGATCTCCCCTCTCATCCGGCTGCCCTAGGCACCGAGAACTCTCTCACTCAACCTTTACTCTCTACACAATGAAACCGGTATTTATAGGCCTCATCCCATATCAGATGCGACTGGGCCCATTTATACGATTGGACCATGCGTATGGTTCAATCGTACGACTGGACCATACTTATGGTTCAGTCTTACGAATGGCCCAATAGTATCTCTCAGTCGCATGACTGGTCCATTAGCATGGCTCAGTCGTACGACTGAGTCTCATTTGCATATGCTCCTGCGAATGACTCAGTTTCATGTGTTTACAACATATCAGGTGTATTAGATTAAGCCTAGACTATTCGTCAAGCGACGGACACGCTATATATATATGCTCCAACAAATTCCCCCTTGGACGTTGCTTGAGAATAGTAGATAACACCTCTTATAATCTTCAGTCAATCGTTGCTCTGGTTTCCAATAGAATCAAATGAAAAACTATATTAGCCAACGTTGATGATCCGTCAGGTTGCTACAGTATCCCTGAAAATGAATTTAGGTACAATAGCTTTCGTTTACTTTGTAGAACACCACCATAGCAGCAAGATTCCCCATTTGACTGATTTTTCTAGATAATAACATGAATAGTTTTCCATTGCTCCAGTCTTCACACATGCTAACCTGATTAACATTAACAGCTACAGAAATTCCTCCACAAATTCAGCATATCCCAATATATAAACATTGTGCTTTCCTTGCGTATTCATACGGTGTATTGGGCAAAAAGTAGAAGGTTCCAATCCACAATTGACAATCTCAAACAATTCACCATGCATGCAGATTCATCATCAGAAACTAGCTCACGTCATCACTTCCTGATTGCGTCTTCATTTTCCCTAGACATGGATCCCGCCTAAGAATCAGAATCCTCTCTGTGTGGATAAATATAACTTGACTGGCCCATAAATAGTCAGATGCTCCTGACTACCCCACAAAATCAGCACTGACTGCTGACATCTTCTCTTCTCTCTTTTGAGTTCTAACTACATTCACCTATTTTGGAAGTCCAACAAATAATGGGGTATCCATTGAACTTGTTTGACAAAAGAACCTTAGGGCGAATGTGCTTTGCTCATCCTTAAATCTATGCAAGAGGTCGTTCCAGATTTGTTTTGGTCTGGAACACCATTCATTCGAATGACATGGAGGACAAATACATTCGTGTGAATAGATGATACAAAAGATATACTCGTGCGATTGGTCATAAGAATCGTCCAGTAGCATGACTGGACATAAGACTGGTCTAGTAGCATGACTGGACATAAGACTGGTCCAGTAGCACGTTTGAACATAAGACTAGACATAAGACTGGTCCAGTCGTATGACTGGACATAAGACTGGTCCAGTCGCATGGTCCAGTCATACGAATGGTCCATTAGCATGGTCCAATCGTAAGAATGGTCCATTAGTGTGGTCCAGTCGTACGAATGGTCCATTAGCTTGGTCCAGTCGTACGAATGGTCCATTAGCATGGTCCAGTCGCATAAGCGGATCTGCATGCAGATTTTCAGATCTGCAGCCGCCATGGCTGCCAAAAACTCTAATCTGATGAATTTTACATGAACTAGAACAAAATAGACATCATAAGATTCCGAGTTCGATTTTCACCAAGAAACAACGCACACAATAAAATCGGAGCTAAACACGAAGAACACGAAGTGGGTTTAACGTCAAAGAACATGAAATAGATCTAGAAATCAAGAGCTCAGATTGCTATAATGATTGTCAGATCATTCTAGCGGTAACCAGCTCTGATACCAATTGTGAAGTCGCTGGATCGGTTGACATCTGAGCATGTTCTTTTCGGAAGGAGAAAAACCAAAAGATAAACAATAGAACGAACCATAATCGAATGATTTTATTGATAAAAACGAATGATTACAAGTTCAATAAACAGAAGAATCACGACTTTTGGCAAGGGGAGATCGAGCATGATCTTCCCTCTCATCCGGCCACCCCTGGGAACCGGGCGCTCTCTCACTCAACCTTTACTCTCTACCCAATGAAACTAGTATTTATAGGCCTCAACCTATATCAGATGCGACTGGGCCTATTCGTACGATTGGACCATGCGTATGGTTCAATCATAAGACTGGACCATACTTATGGTTCAGTCTTACGAATGGCCCAATAGCATCTCTCAGTCGCACGACTGGTCCTTTAGCATGGCTCAGTCGTACGACTGAGTCCCATTCGCATATGCTCCTGCGAATGACTTAGTTTCATATGTTTAGAACATATCAGGTGTATTAGTAACATCCGGTTTTTTAATCCGGACATGTAATCATATTATGGTTTATATTTTATAAATAGGTTGAAGTTTATGTTATATCGGTATTTAACACTGTATTTATAAGTTAATTATGAGCGAGGCGGTTAATAATAATAATAATAATAATGTTAAAATATGATGTATATGTATGTGTGCATAAGTTAAGGCGACAAGCAGCATCAAAAGAGCAGATCCCTATCTTTCATTTCAAACTTATCTCAAACCCAAACGCTCCCCGTTTTCATCTTCATTGAATCTTTGATCAAATCGACTAATTCGGCTCCGTTTCGGTAAGTTTTGAATGTCACGGATCAATCCTGGTATGTTATAAGCTGTGTATATGATTGAATCTGATCCAATAACACTTTTAAATCATCAATTTGATCTTGTTCTTTTCTAAGTTTAAAACCGGAAAATTCGGATCCGATTTTTAGTGAAGTTTTGATAAAATAATGATCCGAAACTTTTATAAACTATGTGTACATGTTCTGTTTTAAACATGGCATGATTTGGATGATTAAAACTCAAGTTTTGAATAAGTTTTGAATCAAAAATGACAAGAACACAGCTGCTGATCCGTTTCAGGCGAATGGGCTCAGTCGCATGATTCAGTTTTGTGAATGAGGGTTTAGTCGTGCGACTGAGTGCGAATGATGGTTCAGTCATGCGACTGAGAACTCAGTCGCCTGGGTTGGAAGACCGAATGAAGCTGACTGGTCACTGTGCACGAATGAAGACTCAGTCATGCGAATGAATGGTTAGTCGTATGACTGAAGGTTCAGTCGCATGGTTCAAATGCATGGTTTAGTTGCATGAGGTCTCATTCGTACAATTGACTCCGATTGGTTGGCTCTATCGTACGTATGTGTTCACTCGTGTGGTTTATTCATGCGAAAGAGAGGTTCATTCGCATAGGAGTTCTGTTTGAGAATAGTTTACTGAATCAAGGTTTATTGCTTTAGATATACCTTGTTAGAAGAAGGACTAGTTACCTCATGTACGTGGATTGTTTAATTATCATGAGGAAGTTAATAAGGTGAGTTCTAAGCCCTTTTCAAATGTTTGGTTTTAACATTCGGGCTAGCATACATATGATGATAAATGATTTGAATGTTTTAGCACCAGAATTGTAATAATGATGTTTATACATTACAAACAGCTTGTGAGGTTGTTAGGGTAAAGTTAGGGATAATGAATGATTATCTAAATATTGCTAATCATTACGTGTTTGGTAATGATTCCAATGGGTTAGACAGGGTTTTAAAAGAAATGAAAATATAATGAAACTGGTGCTAAAAGAAAGAATATGTGGTGGGTGTTGGGTTTTGTAGATGTTTATCAAAGACATATTAACCATTTAACATGTAAAACGCAGCGGAGTTTATGTTAAAAATGTGGGTTTATGTATCATATACATATGTTTAATCAAAACCCAAAACAAGGATCACATTATATGGAAGAACATACTATCATAACATGTATATTCATCAACCACATGTACTACCTTTAGAAAACGTGGAGATGGAGGTTAGATGATGATGCTTGAATGTCTAAACTTCAAGGTAGAAGTTCTCAAGAGATGATACCCCAAGCTTGTACAAACACCCTCTTTGCTAGGTCTTGCAACACCAACTTGAAAACCCTCTTGAAGGTCGATTTTTCCAGCCAAGAAGAACTAGTTTAAAGCCTGAAAAACTTGTATTTTCAGCTCTAGAATCCGATTTCTAGAGAGAGAATTGAGAGAGTTTTTGCTCTTGAGTGTGTATGAGAGAAAAAGTTTCTTGGTGGAAGAGTGTTCTAGTAGTTAATGTTGCATGTAACAAGGACTAATGAGAGGAGTTTCAAGCCCCAAGGGCGGCCAAAATTGAGGTCCCACACATGGTTTCCCTCTCATTTGAATTCTTATAACCTACACTCTTGCACTCTAATTTTATAAAATTAAAACCCTTTTAATTTTATAAGATATAACACACTTTGTTTGATATTACTTAACTAACTTAAATAATAAAACAAACAATTTCTCATGAACAAATTATCCATATAATGTTGTTCATTTTCAAAAGCAATGATTTAGAAAACCCGGTTTCTATGTTGGTGTTTATATTTATTTGTGTGATCTTATTAACGAATAAATATTTATCGGTGTTTGTTTGGCTTGTTATTGGGTATGACCCGACTTGGATCATATCACATTAGCCACATCAATTTAATATGTATCTTGGGCAGATCAATTCCTTCAATCTCCCACTTGCACAAGATTCATAGAATATTGATGCAAGTAGCAAATAACGCCTAGCAACGGTTTGCTACCCCTAATGTATATGACTAAGTGCCATTCAATAACATCATCCATTTCAAGTACCTTACTTGAATATGATTTAGGTGAATCAATCATTTCTCCTTTTGTTATAAATGTCATGTTAAATCCCAGAGACATAGAATTGTCATTCTCCGTTGGTTTAACTTCAACAGGCCTTAGACATCTAACTCTCAACGAATAAGAGGAACAAATTCCATCTTGACTACATACGTCTCTCACAATTACCTTATACCATACCTGAACTCAGCCTTATGTACTGCCAATATTTCAGAACAACAAAGTACTAAGTCAAAGTACAATAGTTGATGAATATCAAGACCCAATATGTGTCTCAGGTCTGAGGATACAATGATATTCGCCTTTACTCAATATCTCTTATGACTAATCATAAAGATTCCATGCAGAAATAATTGAGAGCGGGTCGGTCCAATATCCATATCCCATAGATATCAATGAACCTTGGTAGCAACCTCTTGCTCTATATTCATACCTTATGAATATCAACCAATCCAATGTTATTATAATCTTGCATTCATAGTTGTTCCCACAAGTATGATCGACTACGGATGTTTAGAATAACTTACTTATTCACAGATTTAAACATGCTAAAATAGAAGAACAAATGAAAATTATAACAATATAATTAAGTCAAATAACATAAGTTCCAATATCCAAATACAAAATTTGATCAAGTCCAATCACTAGAATATCGAAGTCCTAAGGCACAAGTACGATTTTCATGCTTTGACCTATCTAGGAGGTTCGTGAATGGATCCGCAATGTTTTGATCGGTGTGAACTTTGCGAATACATATCTTTCCCTTTTCAACTTCATCCCTTATGTAGTTGAATCTCCGTTCAATATGCCGAGTCTTTTGATGAGCACGAGGTTCCTTGATTTGCGCAATCGCGCCCTCGTTGTCACAAAAGATCTCTAGGGGGTCTTGAATGGTAGCAACGACCCCTAGATCAGCAATGAACTTCCTAAGCCACGCAGCTTCTTGAGCTGCCAATGAAGCGGCGATGTATTCTGATTCTGTTGTAGATAGTGCCACTACATCTTGCTTTGAGCTCTTCCAAGAGACCGCTCCTCCATTCATAATGAAGACATATCCCGACTATGATCGAGAATCATCTCGATCAGTTTGGAAACTCGCATCCGTGTAACCCTTTACCACGAGCTCCTCCTCACCAGATCCATATATTAAGAACATATCCTAGTGTTTCTAAGGTATTTCAAAATACTCTTAACAGCCATCCAATGACTATTACCAGGATTCTGCTGATATCTACTTGTCATGCTTAGAGCACATGACACGTCCGGCTTAGTACATATCATTGCATACATGATGGATCCTATAGCAGATGCATATGGGACTCCACTCATTCTTTCTTGTTCAACCTTTGAACTAGGGCATTGAGATGAGCTCAATATAGTCCCCTTTTGAATAGGTACCAAACCTTTCTTAGAATTCTCCATCTTGAACCTTTTCAAGATCTTATCAATGTATGCACTTTGGTTTAAACCTATCAGCCGTCTTGATCTATCCTTATAGATCTTTATTCATAAAATATAGGTGGCTTCACCAAGATCCTTAATGGAAAAATAGCTTCCAAGCCAGGCTTTTCACCTTCCAAGGTTGGAATGTCGTCTCCAAATAGTAAAATGTCATCGACATATAATACAAGGAAGGTGACAGTGCTCCCACTAGCTTTCTTACATACACAAGCTTCATCAGCGTTTTTGATGAAGCCAAATTTCTTTACTTCATCATCAAAATGGTGATTCCAACTTCTTGACGCTTGTTTCAATCCATAGATTGACTTCTTTGACTTGCATACCTTGTTAGGATGTTTTGGAGCGACAAAACCTTCATGCTGTTTCATATGGACATCTTCCTCAAGATATCCATTAAGGAAAGTAGTTTGATATCCATTTGCCATATCTCATAGTCATAATATGCTGCTATGGCAAACAATATCCTGATAGACTTCAGCATTGCCACAGGCAAAAAAGTTTCATCATAATCAACCCCTTGAGTTTGAGTGAAACCTTTTGCCATAAGTCTAGCTTTATATGTATCCAAGTTTCCATGCATATCAGTTTTCTTCTTGAAAACCCACTTACTTCCAACTATCTTGGACTTAAGAGGTGGTGTAACCAATTCCCAAACTTGGTTATCATACATGGATTGCATCTCAACGTTCATGGCTTCTTGCCATTTGTCAAAATCAGGTTTTGACATTGCCTCGTGGTATATGGTTGGTTCATCCGAATCTACCACATAGCATCCATCCATGAAAAATCCATATCTCTCAGGAGGAACACTAATTCTACCAGATCTACGAACGTTTTGTGTATCTTGATCATCCATATGATCATTCTCAACATCCTCATGTTGATTGCTAGTACCAACCAATTGTGTATCGTCTTGTGAATCTTGAACCTCTTCAAGTTCCACTGCTCTTCCACTAGTTTCTTTCGAAAGAAACTTAGTTTCCAAGAACTCTGCCTTTTGAGCAATAAACACTTTCTGCTCTGTCGGGTCATAGAAATAATATCCAATACAATCTCTAGGATATTCAATGAAAATACACTTTATGGATCGGGCTTCCAGTTTGTTTTGACTGTATTGCTTAAGATAAGCTTCACACCCCTAAACTTTCAAATATGATATACTTCGAAAGGTGTCCTTTCCACTTTCTTGGTTGGGGCCATATTTAAAATACGGGCCACGGAGAGCAATGCGAAACTCTAAAATGATAGAGGTAATGTACTTCTAGCCATCATAGTTCGAACCATATCCAATAGAGTTTGATTCCTCCTCTCAGACACACCATTATGTTGTGGTGTTCCAGGTGGCGTAAGTTGTGAGTCAATCCCACAACTTCTAAGATACTCTTGAAATTCACCACTTAGGTATTCACCTCCTCTATCTGTACGAAGAATCTTGACCGTTTTGTTGAGTTGATTTTCTACTTCATTCTTGAAGATTTTGAACATTTCAAAAGATTCATGTTTGTGTCTTAACAAGCACACATACCCATAACGACTATAGTCATCGGTAAAGGTAATGAAGTATCTTTCACCATTTCTAATAAATCCTTTGCCCTTTCATTAGTCCCACTAAAAGGGGCCTTTGTCATTTTACCTTGTAAACAAGACTCGCATACATCAAATGAATCATTTTCATTAGTTTTCAAAAGACCATTCTTTTGGAGTTTTTGCATACGATTCTTGTTTATGTGACCAAGGCAACAATGCCAAAGATAGGAATCACTCAAATCTAATTTGAGCCTTTTGGTGGTTGCTTGGTACATTGAGCTATCATATGCTGTGTTTTCATGAACCAATTCATAAATACCATTACAATGTATAGCCTTAAAATAAAACATATGATTTAAAGAAACATGAATATCATTGTCAACAAACTTGAAATCATAATCATATTGTCTCAAACGGGAAACAAAAATAATGTTCCTAGTCAAACTAGGAGCATATAATACATTCTTTAAAATGACTTCCAAACCACTTCAAAGCTTCAAAAAGTAGTCTCCTTGGGCTTCCACGTGAACCTTTGCACCATTGCCCATGAAGAGACTTATTTCCCCTTTTGCATAATGCTCACTTCTTTTGAACCCCTGCAACAAATCGCAAATATGAGTTCCACATCCGGTATCTAATACCCATGTGTTAGAAGAAATAACATTTAGCTCAACATTATCATAAAGATTGTACCTGAGGTTTGCCTGTCCCTCTTCGATCTCAACGCTTTGAGATAGACCGGACAATTGCGTTTCCAAAGGCCTACCTCACCACACTCAAAACAAGGGTCATCTTGAGCAACCTTTTGCTTCTTTTCTTTCGGTTTGGGCGGTTCCACTTTTGCTTTTCCCTTTCCCTTGACTTGCCCCTTCCCTTTGGCAATGCTTGCCCTAGGGTCGGGGAGGTGCCTCTTCCTACTACCTCCTTCATTGAACGTAAGAACCGGTAGAACCTTTCTACCCATTCCCGCCTCGGCCGTTTTGAGCATTGAATGAAGCTCACCAATGCTCTAGTCCCAACCATTGATGTTATAGTTCATAACAAAGCTATCAAACTTCTTTGATAGGGAGTTGAGGATCAAATCCGTTGCCAACTCGTTGGACACACGACAGTTAAGCCTTTCGAGGCGATCAATATGGCTCTTGATCTTAAGAACGTAAGATGACACCGATTGGGTCTCGTCCATCTGACATGCATGGAGCACTCGAACCGTTTCGAAGAGCTCCACCCTTGATTGTTGTTGGAACATTTCCTTCAACTAGGTGATCATGTCAAAGGCATTATGGTTCTCAAAGTCCTTTTGCAAGTCGGGAATCATAGTTGCTAGCATGAGACATGAGACTTGCACGGAGTCCTCGGTGTACTTGACCCACTCGGTAAAGGCCTCAACGTCATTCTCATCGGGTTGATCGGGAATGGGATCCTCTAACACATAGGACTTCTTTTCTTGCTTTAGAACTATTCTCAAGTTTCGGTACCAATCCATGAAGCTCCCATGGTTTAGACTTTTTCAAGGATGGTTCTTAGTGATAGTTTATGGACGGTCGGGATTGCGTTGTTGTTGTTAGCCATCTACAATTTTACAAAGTTCAAATTTTAGTATTTTGATATTTAAGTATTTTTAATTATTAATACCCTTTTATGTCTTATGACAATTAATAATTAAAATCTAGAATCCAACGTTACATTTAAATATCGGTTAGGTGACCTTTATCCCTTTATTTAAATTAACAAGGTAGTCAACGTTTGGCAATTGTAACCTATTACAATTTCTAGTTTTATGGGATTGTTTTAAACATCTCATGTTTTGTTTGGCATGTTTATCCCATCAACACCGTTTGTACGTCATGCTTCGGTGATCCTAATGCATGATTTCCAAATCAAGTCGTCCTACTTAGACACACGTGTGATTTTACTTATATAAGTGGTTAGGTGACCTTTATCCCACAAATATAGTAATTTCACCTCAACTTCACAAGTTTCTATATTTATGGTTAGGTGACCTTTATCCCATAAATAAGTTACAAGTGAATTGAGTGTTGTTTAAAAGGATGGTGTTAAACTTGTTTTAAAAGGGTTTTTGTAGTTTCTAAAATTCTAGTTTTAGAAAAAGCCTTTTATACCATACAACTTGCATGCATTCAAATGCATGGTATTATTTGAAAAACTATTTTCAAGGTTCCTTTTAATAAAACCCATTTTTATTAAATCATTAACCCTTAATACACACATTTTATTAATCCCTTTAATGATTATAAAGAACCATTTTTATGCTTGATTTATCATAGTTGTTTAGCTAGTTTGTCTATTTTCAATTAAAATATTAAACTCAACCAAAACAACCAAACAATCAACCAAACATAAAACAAATAAGTGCACAACCAAAGCCAACTATTTTGATCACACTTGCTTGCCATAACAAGTGTGTCAAGTGGTCATTCCTAAGGTAAAACATGACACATTGTTGAGTTGATGAACTCCCACTTGAACTTGCATCCAAATGCTTCAAGTATACCTTTTGTATTGTGATTCCATCATCATCTTTAGGCTCCTTCTTTGTCTTACAAATCAGCCCCAAAAATACACATTACATAGAAAAAGTCCTAATACATTTTTCTAGTAAAATAAAGTGCAAGCTAATGTACTTATTACATACCAAATGAAATAAATAAATTACATAGCCTTTATTACATTCAAATGAATCACAACCACAAATAATCAATCACAAGGTCATGGCTAGGTTTTTGCACTTAAAACACATCCAAATATGTTCCTATATTTTGATTTTTGGCAGCCCCTTTTGAACCCATATTCTTGGCCAACATAAACCAAGAACAAGTGGGTTTTTTGTTGGGTTTTTTAAAGATAAAACCGTTTTATCCTCTTGATATTTCAGAAAACGCAGCGGATATATATGTATTTTAAAACATGATTTTAAGGCTGAAAATCCAAGTTTTATGATGACTAATATATGAAAGAAACAAACCCATAACAATAAGGATCATTTATGTGAATTAACAAGCTATGAACATGATGAAATGTACATAAAATCACAGCCTTATGAAGCTGTGATTGTCTACCTTTCTCCAGCAAATGTCGACCAAAGAAGGGTGTTTTGATGCTTGTTTTTCGGCCAAGACTCGAATGGAGGACTCCTCAAGCTAGTATACCCCAAGCTTGATAGCACAACACTTTCTAGTTAGGAAGAAACACCACCAAAAATTTGAAATTCCCTTTTCTTTCTGCTGAAAATCCGAGAGGTTCAAAAGAGAGAGAGAGAGAGAGTTCTTGTTTTTGTTTTCTTGCATGAGTTATGAGAGGTTCAAAGAGTCTTGGACTTTGTTTAATGTGTGTATGTTTTCCAAGAGAAGAAAGGACCAATCAAGTTGCTTTTGGGCGGCCAAAAGGGGTGATTTAAAAGACTATTTCCCTCTTAAAACAAACACACACTATTAAAACAAGTCACTAAATAATTTATACAATTAACTATTTAATTGTATAAGTTATACACCCTTTTATTTAATTTGATGTTATCTAACCTACTTAGTTAACATTACAAATAATATTCATGAACAAAATATCCCCATAAGTTGTTCCATCTCATATGCAATTTATTTAGAAAACCCATTTTTCTAAATTGGTGTCAATATTTAATTGCATGATCATATCATCAATTAAATATTAATAGGTGTTTTCTAAGCTTGTTATTGGGTATAACCCGACTTGGATCATAACGTGCTAACCACATCAACATTCTAAGTGTCTTGGGCACACAGAATCCTACAATCTCCCACTTGCCCAAGATTCATAGAAGATTGATGCAAGCAGTAAATACCGCCTAACAACGGTTTACTACCCTTAATACGCATGACTTATAGCCATTCAATAACATCATCCTTTTCAAGTACCCTACTTGAAATGATTTAGGTGAATCAATCATCTATCCTTTTGTTACAGATGTCATGTTAAATCCAAGAACATAGAATGATCATTTCTTGTTGATTTTACTTAAACAGGCCTTAGACATCTAACTCTCAACGAATAAGAGGAACAAATTCCATCTTGACTACATACGTTTCTCACAAACACCTCGTGTTATACCTGAACATACCCTTATGTACTGTCCACTATTTCAGGACAGTGAAGAATTAGCTCAAGGTATAATACTTGGTGAATATCAAAACCCAATATGTATCTCAGGTCAGAGGATACCAAATGATATTCGCCTTTACTCAAATTTACTTATGATCAATCAATAAGATTCCATGTAGTAAAATTTGAGATGCGGGTTAGTCCAATATTTGTATCCCATAAATATCTATGAACCTTGGTAGCAACCCATTGCTCTATATTAATCCTTATGAATATCAACCAATCCAAGTTCATAATAGTCTTACCCTCACACTTGTTCCCACAAGTCTGAATGACTACGGACATTTAGAGTAAACAATTTACTCATGGATTAAACATGCTAAATTGGAATATTAATTGAAACATTATAACCAAATAATTTTATTCAAATAATAAAGAGTTCCACATATCCAAATACAAAATATACAGATCAAATCCAATCACTAGAATATCGAAGTCCCATGGCACAAGTATGACCTTCATGCTTTGCCTTTTCAAGGAGCTTCGTGAGAGGATCCGCAATGTTTTGATCCGTGTGAACTTTGCAAATACATGTCTTTCCCTTTTCAACTTCATCACATATGTATTTGAATCTCCGCTTAATGTGCCTAGTCTTTTGATGAGCACGGGGTTCCTTGATTTGTGCAATCGCACCCTCGTTATCACAAAAGATCTCTAGGGGGTCCTGAATGGAAGGGACAACCCCTAGATCGGCAATGAATTTCTTCAACCATGTAGCTTCTTGAGCTGCCAATGAGGCGGCGACGTATTCTGATTCTGTAGTTGATAGAGCCACCACATCTTGCTTGGAGCTCTTCCAAGAAACCGCTCCTCCATTCAGAATGAAAATGTATCCTGATTGTGACCGAGAATCATCACGATCGGTTTGGAAACTCGCATACGTGTAACCTTTTACAACGAGTTCCTCATCACCAGATCCATAGATTAGGAACATATCTCTTGTCTTCCTTAGGTACTTAAGTATGTTCTTAACAGCCATCCAATGACTGTTTCCAGGATTTTGCTGGTAACGACTTGTCATGCTTAAGGCGCATGACACGTCCGGTCTAGTGCATATCATCGCATACATGATGGATCCAATAGCAGATGCGTATGGGATTGCCTTTATTTTATCTTGCTCATCCTTTGAGCTTGGACATTGAGTCGTACTCAATATCGTTCCTCTTTGAATAGGTACCGTACCTTTCTTAGAGTTCTCCATCTTGAACCTTTTCAAGATTTTATCAACGTATGCACTTTGATTCAAACCAATCAACCGCCTTGATCTATCCCTATAGATCTTTATTCCCAGAATATAGGCGGCTTCACCAAGATCCTTGATGGAAAAACAACTTCCAAGCCAGGTTTTTACACCTTCCAAGGTTGGAATGTCATTTCCAAATAGTAGTATGTCATCAACATACAATACTAGGAAAGTTATTGTGCTCCCACTAGCCTTCTTATACACACAAGCCTCATCAGCATTTTTGATGAAGCCAAATTTCTTTACCTCCTCATCAAAACGGTGATTCCAGCTTCTTGATGCTTGTTTCAATCCATAGATTGATTTCTTTAACTTGCACACTTTATTAGGATGTTTTGGATCGACAAAACCTTCTGGCTGAACCATATAGACATCTTCCTCAAGATATCTATTTAGGAAAACGGTTTTGACGTCCATTTGCGAAATCTCATAATCATAATGAGCAGCTATGGCAAACAATATCCTTATAGACTTTAGCATCGCAACAGGTGAGAAGGTTTCATCATAATCAACCCCTTGAGTTTGAGTGAAACCCTTTGCTACAAGTCTAGCTTTATAAGTATCTAAGTTTCCATGCATATCGGTTTTCTTCTTGAAAACCCACTTACTTCCAACTATCTTGGAATTAAGAGGTGGTAAAACAAGTTCCTAAACTTGATTGTCATACATGGATTGCATCTCAACGTTCATGGCTTCTAGCCATTTGTCACAATCCGAATTGGACATTGCATTATGGTATGTGGTCGGTTCATCTGAATCTACCACATAGCATCCATCCATGAA
This sequence comes from Flaveria linearis, assembly GCA_024085815.1. Classification (NCBI taxonomy): domain Eukaryota; kingdom Viridiplantae; phylum Streptophyta; class Magnoliopsida; order Asterales; family Asteraceae; genus Flaveria; species Flaveria linearis. The sequence goes on from CM044005.1 coordinate 63,265,808, forward strand.
AAATCCATATCTTTCAGGTGGATTACTAGTTCTACCACTTCTGCGAACGTCTTGTATGTATTGATCAACCCCTTGATCATCCTTAACATCCTCATGTTGAGTGCTAGTTTCAACCAAACGTGCATCGGGTTGTGGTTCTTGATCTTCCTCAAGATCCACTGTTCTACTGCTAGCTCCTTCCATAAGGAACTTTGCCTCTAAGAACTCACCCTTTCTGGCAACAAACACCTTTTGTTCCAGTGGATCATAAAAATAATATCCCATAGAATCTCTAGGATATCCAATAAAGATACACTTGGTGGATCGGACTTCTAATTTGTTTAGGGTGGGAGTCTTAACATAAGCCTCACATCCCCAAACTCTTAAGTATGATAGGGATGGAACTCTTCCATGCCATATCTCAAAAGGTGTCATTTCTACCCTTTTGGTTGGGGCCATATTTAGAATACGGGCTGCGGAGAGCAAAGCGAAACCCCAAAATGATAGAGGCAATGTGCTTCTAGCCATCATAGATCGGACCATATCCAATAAGGTTCGATTCCTCCTTTCAGACACACCATTATGTTGTGGTGTTCCAGGTGGAGTGAGTTGTGAGATAATCCCACAACTCCTAAGATGATCTTGAAAAGCATCACTTAGGTATTCACCTCCTCTATCGGTACGGAGAATTTTAATTGAATTATTGAGTTGATTTTCTACTTCATTCTTGAAGATTTTGAACATTTCAAAAGCTTCATCTTTGTGCCTTAATAAGTACACATACCCATAGCGACTATAGTCGTCGGTAAAGGTAATGAAGTATCTTTCACCATTCCTAGTCATTGGCTTAAAAGGACCACATACATCCGAATGTATGATTCCTAATAAATCTTTTGCCCTTTCGGTAGTTCCGTTAAAGGGTGCCTTAGTCATCTTACCTTGTAAAGAAGATTCGCAAACATCAAATGAATCATATTCATTTGTTTTTAAAATACCATTCTTTTGAAGTGTTTGTAAACGTTTCTTGTTTATATGACCAAGACGACAATGCCAAAGATAGGTATCACTCAAGTGCAACTTGAGTTTCTTGGTGTTAGTCTGGTATAATGAACTATTTAAAGTATTTTCATGAACCAATTCATAAATACCATTAATTGGAATAGCTTTAAAATAGAACATACCATTTAAAGAAACATGAATATCATTTTCAATAAAGGATAATACATAATCATAATGTCTTAATTGGGATACAGAAATAATGTTCCTAGTCAAACTAGGAGCATACAAAACATTCTTCAAAAGAACTTCCAAACCACTTGGAAGTCTTAGGATGTAGTCCCCATGAGTTTCAACTAAGACTTTAGTTCCATTGCCTATGAAGAGGCTAACATCCCCTTGTTTGAAGTCCCTACTTCTTGTGAACCGTTGCACCAAATTGCAAATGTGAGTTCCACATCCGGTATCCAATACCCCTGTGTTAGAAGATGTAACATTAAGATCAATATGAATCATATATATTGTACCTGAGGTCTGCCCGGCATCCCTCTTTGCTTTCAACTCTTGGAGATGGACAGGACAATTCCTTGCCCAATTTCCTATCTCCCCACACTTGAAGCATGGGTCATTAGTAGCAACCTTTTGCTTCTTCTCTTGTGGTTTGGGTGGTACCCTTACCACCCCTTTCCCCTTTCCCCAAACGGGTCCTTTACCCTTGGCAACCTTTGCCTTGGGTGCGGGATGAGGCCTTTTGTTGTTCCCACCTTCATTGATGGTGAGAATGGGTAAAACCCTTTTACCCATAGCCGCCTCGGCCGTTTTAAGCATTGAGTGAAGCTCATCAATGCTTTTGTCCATTGCATTCATGTTGTAGTTCAACACGAATGTCTCGAACTTCTTGGTTAGGCCATTTAGGATCAAATCCGTGGCCAACTCCTTCGAGACGGGACAATTTAGCCTCTCGAGGCGGTCTATATGACTTTTCATCTTAAGTACATAAGATGAAACAGTTTGGTTGTCGTCCATACGACATGCATGGAGTGCTCGAACCGTTTCGAAGCGCTCAACCCTTGCTAGCTGTTGGAACGTTTCCTTCAGCTGGGTTATCATGTCGTAAGCTCCGTGATGTTCATACTCCTTTTGGAGATCCGGAGTCATGCTCGCTAGCATGAGACAAGACACTTGGACGGAGTCCTCAGTGTATTTCAGCCAATCGTTATAGGCCTCCTCATCATCCTCGCTAGGTTGATCGGGGATAGGGTCGTCTAAAACATATGATCTTCTCTCTTGCTAGAGAACAATTCTCAAGTTTCAATACCAATCAATAAAGTTGTTATGATTTAGACGTTCCTTTTGGAGGATCCCTCATAGTGATTGGTTTGACGCGGATGAGTTATCATGATTTTCATTATTGGTGGCCATCTACAAAATATAACAAAGATCTATTTTAGTATTTTCGATATTGCTAATTTTAATAATTAATGCCTTTTAAGGTTAATTTTATATTAAAATCTAGAACCCAACATTACATTTAAATTGTGGTTAGGTGACCTTTATCCCACGATTTAAATTAATAAGGTGGTCAACGATTGACGATTGCAACCATTTGCAACTTCTAGAGGTATGGGATCGACTTTAAACATCATATGCAAAGTCGGCATGTTAATCCCATCAACACCATTTGGAAACCATATTGTAGGTGATCGATTTAACATGGTTTGCGAATCAAGACATCCTACTTACACACACGTGTGAGTTTGCCAAAACAAGTGGTTAGATGACCTTTATCCCACGAATTTTGTCATTTTCACCTCAAGTCATAAGTTCTCTCAAAGTGGTTAGGTGACCTTTATCCCACTAAGAGTTCCCAAATGACTTAAGTGTTGTGTAAAAGGACGATGTTGATCTTGTTTTTCAAATGTTTATAGGTTTCATAATTCTAGTTTAGAAAACTCTATGTACTTGTATTTGTATGCTTTCAAATACAAGATACCCTATGGTACTTTGATTAAAACCTATTTTAATCTTTAAAATCATTAAATCATTTTAATAACCTTTTATTACCTTTTAATGATTAAGAACCATCATTTTTATAACTTGTTAAGTTTGTTAATTAGTTTGTAATGTCAAAATTCCAATCATACAATCAAATAACAAACATCCAAACAACTCATAAACATAACAACCATAATGTGCATAACCATAGCTACTATTATGACCACACTTGTTTGCCATCACAAGTGTGGTAATTAGGTCTTTCTTAAGGGTTGAATCCAACACAAAATTGAGGTCATCATGGACCCCCACTTGAACTTTCATCCATATGCTTCAAGTTCCATGTCTTTGATGTCCATCTTTGGGTCTTGATCTTGTGCATCTTCCTTTTACAAAATTGTATCCTAATACATTTTTCTAATAAAAGAAATACAACTAATCTATTAATTACATACCCAAATGAATGAATAATTACAACCCAAATAATAAACACAAAATTACAACCCAATTGAATGAATATATCCAACCATTCCAATCATCCAAAACATAAGGCCAAAGCTAGGTTATGCACTATCATATGAACATATCACAAGCATCATTCAATAACCAAAATAAACCCCATAAAACCCTAAATTTTCAGCCAACATAAACTGAAAATTTGGGTTTGTTTGTCCAAACAAACAACAATCATGCATATCAACCAATTAACATTGCTATCTTTTAAAGTTTAATCTTAAGCATGAAGATATAACTTTGAAAGACTTGGGGTTTACAAAATCAGCCAAAATCAGCCTCTAATAGCAAGATTATAAACCATTAAAACTGATTTTAAAGAACTAGAACAAGCAAGTTATCCACATAATCGGCTCTTGATGCCATTGTTGGGTTTGTTTAAAGATAAAACCGTTTTATCCTCTTGATATTTCAGAAAACACAGCGGATATATATGTATTTTAAAACAAGATTTTAAGGCTGAAAATCCATGTTTTATGATGACTAATATATGAAAGAAACAAACCCATAACAATAATGATCATTTATGTGAATTAACAAGCTATGAACATGATGAAATGTACATAAAATCACAGCCTTATGAAGCTGTGATTGTCTACCTTTCTCCAGCAAATGTCGACCAAAGAAGGGTGTTTTGATGCTTGTTTTTCGGCCAAGACTCCAATGGAGGACTCCTCAAGCTAGTATACCCCAAGCTTGATAGCAGAACACTTTCTAGTTAGGAAGAAACACCACCAAAAATTCGAAATTCCCTTTTCTTTCTGCTGAAAATCCGAGAGGTTCAAAAGAGAGAGAGAGAGTTCTTGTTTTTGTTTTCTTGCATGAGTTATGAGAGGTTCAAAGAGTCTTGGACTTTGTTTAATATGTGTATGTTTTCCAAGAGAAGAAAGGACCAATCAACTTGCTTTTGGGCGGCCAAAAGGGCTGATTTAAAAGACTATTTCCCTCTTAAAACAAACACACACTCTATTAAAACAAGTCACTAAATAATTTATACAACTAACCATTTAATTCTATAAGTTATACACCCTTTTATTTAATTTGATGTTATCTAACCTACTTAGTTAACATTACAAATAATATTCATGAACAAAATATCCCCATAAGTTGTTCCATCTCATATGCAATTTATTTAGAAAACCCATTTTTCTAAATTGGTGTCAATATTTAATTGCATGATCATATCATCAATTAAATATTAATAGGTGTTTGCTAAGCTTGTTATTGGGTATAACCCGACTTGGATCATAACGTACTAATCACATCAATATTCTAAGTGTCTTGGGCACACAGAATCCTACATTTTTATCCAAACAAACAAACCATCTCATGATCTAAATTTTTCAAGATTCTTACATGCATATAAAGTAATATCTTGAAAAACAAAGGGACTTCCATTTGAGAAATTTTCAGCCCACTTTTTATAAAAAAAGGACCCGAAAATTTCAACGTTTGAAGCATGTATCCATATAAACCGGCTCTTGGTGCCATTGTTGGGTTTTGTAGATGTTTATCAAAGACATATTAACCATTTAACATGTAAAACACAGCGGAGTTTATGTTAAAAACGTGGGTTTATGTATCATATACATATGTTTAATCAAAACCAAAAACAAGGATCACATTATATGGAAGAACATACTATCATAACATGTATATTCATCAACCACATGTACTACCTTTAGAAAACATGGAGATGGAGGTTAGATGATGATGCTTGAATGTCTAAACTTCAAGGTAGAAGTTCTTAAGAGATGATACCCCAAGCTTGTACAAACACCCTCTTTGCTAGGTCTTGCAACACCAACTTGAAAACCCTCTTGAAGGTTGATTTTTCCAGCCAAGAAGAACTAGTTTAAATGCTGAAAAACTTGTATTTTCAGCTCTAGAATCCGATTTGTAGAGAGAGAATTGAGAGAGTTTTTGCTCTTGAGTGTGTGTGAGAGAAAAAGTTTCTTGGTGGAAGAGTGTTCTAGTAGTTAATGTTGCATGTAACAAGGACTAATGAGAGGAGTTTCAAGCCCCAAGGGCTGCCGAAAATGAGGTCCCACACATGGTTTCCCTCTCATTTGAATTCTTATTAAAACTTACACTCTTGCACTCTAATTTTATAAAATTAAAACCCTTTTAATTTTATAAGATATAACACACTTTGTTTGATATTACTTAACTAACTTAAATAATAAAACAAACAATTTCCTCATGAACAAATTATCCATATAATGTTGTTCATTTTCAAAAGCAATGATTTAGAAAACCCAGTTTCTATGTTGGTGTTTATATTTATTTGTGTGATCTTATCAATGAATAAATATTTATCGGTGTTTGTTTGGCTTGTTATTGGGTATGACCCGACTTGGATCATATCACATTAGCCACATCAATTTAATATGTATCTTGGGCAGATCAATTCCTTCAGTGGGTGTGTAATTGATGTGATAATATTGGCAAAGAATAAAGAAATGAGTTTGATGTGATGTAAATCTCAATAGGCCAGTTAGGGTAAGATGCCTGGGTATAGACTGTACAGTGAAAAGAGTGATGACGATCACTTAGCTTTGTGAACATCTTGTGGTGATGACCCTAGATGATTAAATTGGCATCCTGCTGGATGAGAGATAATAGTTACAGTTTCATGTGGGAAACTGACGTTCGGTGGGATGAGTCCGATGGGACAAAGTAAAGTTGATTATTTTACTATTGCCAATATAAACATGATTTTCCATGTGATATGATGTTGTTAATGTTTTAATAATAATTTAGAACTCACCAGTTTATCTAATGTTTTGATTTTGTTGTATGTGTGCTAGGTAAGGAAGGATCCTCTAGTAATAGAGGAAAGCAAGCTTGAGTTGGATAAGGATGCTATCCAGGGGCAGTTGCAGGCTTAGGATGTGGGTCATGTTAATAATGTAAAAAGGGATGTATAATTAAATACTATAATATGTAAAACATTTTGTAAGTTGGGTTAATATGTAATTATGTTCAATCTTCCGCTGTAAATTGAAAGCTCTGATTTGTATTTAAGATATTAATCCAACGACGTGGCGTGCCTCCGGTACCCTTCCGGGTTTAGGGCGTCACAGGTTGGTATCAGAGCAGTAGTTAAAGGGATCTAGTGCCTTAATATCTAGACTTTAACTAGAAAATGGATATGCATAGCTAGATAGAATAGTTTGTTAAAACAAGAGAAGGTGATGGGGTGAACATGAGAAGGAATCACGAGAACAGTAAAAGTGGAGTAAATAATTAATAGTACTTGGCCAACATTATTAATAATTTACTTTACTTATAGTGTTCTGGTTGTATTCTTACATGCGAATACCAAATAATCCTGATCTCATTTTGATAAGGTTATGGCTGATAGGGAGAGTGAAAGAATACAAGGTGGAACCTCGGAAAGAAATGTTGATGAAAGCACAGAGATGATTAGTATGACGAGACAGCAATTTCGTGATGCAATTGCTGAAGAGGTTCGTAAGGCCTTGAATGTAGCTAGACCTGATGTGAATAGGAATGTTGATAAAGCTGAGGGGTCTAGTGAGAGAAAGGGAGTTATGTATAATTAGTTTAAAGAATATAATCCTCCGTAGTTTTCAGGGGCTTTGGATGTGGGAGCCACCTATAAATGGCTTCGTGAAATGGAGGCCGTGATTAAGTTGAGTGAGTGTAGAGAAGATCAAAAAGTGAAGTTTGCAGCCCACTCATTTGTAGGTGAGGCTCTGTATTGGTGGGATACGGTTATCCAAGCGTTAGGTGAGGAGGCTACCAATAAAATGTTGTGGCCTGAATTTAAAAATTTAGTGTCCGACAAGTTTTGCCCAAAAGTTGAGATGGATCGAATAGAGATGAGTTTCCTGTAGTTTCAGGCAGGTAATATGTCCCATAAGGAATATACGTCTAAGTTTGAAGAGATGGCCCTATTGGTGCCTCATTTAGTGGTTCCTCAAGAGAAGAAAATTTTGAGGTATACTCAGGGGTTGCCTCAGGAAGTTAGAAAGTTGGTCAGATCATCTGCTCCAAGTAGTTATCAGTTGATGGTAAACTTAGCGGCAGATATGTATCAAGAAGTTTTTGGTAGTGATGCTGTTCCTGATGAAAGTAAAAGAAAACTTGTGGAACCTGTAGCCCAGAAAAGATTTGAGTATATAAGTTTTCAGAAGAAGGGTAAATTTGGAAGGGGTAAGTTTCAAAGGAATGTTAGAAATAAGGTATCACGTTGCGGGAAATGTGGCAAGATACATAGGGGTGAATGTATGATCGGTAGTAGGACTTGTTTTAAGTGTGGAAAGTTAGGACATTATGCTAATGAATGTAGTGAAGGTCCTCGTAGATGTTATGAATGTGGGGAAAGGGGGCATATTCGGAGTGAATGTCCAAAGCTAGTAGTTAGAAAGCCTGAACCGGTTAAATCGATGAAAGGGTCAGGAGAAGGGTCGAGTGTGGCTAAGGGGCGAGCTTATTCTATGTCAGCCAGTGAGGCTAAAGCTTTGCCAGATGTAGTCTCAGGTACGTTTCTAGTTAATGGGATTGCAGCTAACGTGTTATTTGATTCTGGTGCGAGTAGAAGTTTTGTATCTGTTAATTTTTGCCCTATGCTTACGTGTGAAATTCGACCATTAGAAGCAGCCTTTATAGTTGAAACTGCTAATGATAGATCTGTGATAATTAGTAGTATGATTGATGGTTGCTTTATTGAATTAGGAGGATATAGATTGCCTGTTAACTTTTTTGTCACACCCTCAATTTCCACGAACGGGGTTTTACCGTTAGGCATGTGACATACCAGGATCTTAGACACAGTCATATCGAACAACACTATATGAATTTAAAATAACCATTTGACTTCATTCAAAAGAACATAAACAAAGTTTACAATAGCGCGGAAGAATGTACAAAATTTTTAAATCCATTACAGTACTGATACAATAGCCATGATTAGACAAAATGTTCAATGCTGAAAATAAACTAGATGAATGCATGTCCTAAGTGCGTTTCCTGTAGCGTGCATCATGAGCTTATGCGTTCCTGTGACCTGAGAAAACATGCTAAAATATGTCAACATAAAGTTGGTGAGTTCACAGGTTTAATCAACAAGAAAGTGTGTTCGTAAGCGTTTCCATAGTTTGTGTTTCAATGGTTTAGTATATAGAGCATATCGTTAGGTAGCTAGCCTAAGTTCTTGTTACTTAGCGTTTCGAACCGAAGTTGACTGTTTAAGTCCTATATGTGTTTGTTGTATCCCCGTCATTTCTCATCAGACCATGACAATGTGTTAGGTCAATCAAGCACCCGTTTGACCTCCAATCAAGCTAGCGCGACTAGCCCGGGCGGGGTTTGTCAGACCCAGTAGTACTACTCAAAATTACCTCGCTAATCCCATTACTAACGGTTCGAGTATGTCAGGACATGTTGTGTGTTTGCACTAACGTAACAAGCGATATCAATAATACTACAACCATTTAAGTAAATCTGTTTGCATGTTTCTCCCCCAAAAGGAAAGAGAGTAAAATAGGGGCCGTGAAACTCACTGATGATGTAGCAAGTATGTAGGATGAAAGTCTCCCAAGTGTTGTTTACGATGCGCTGTCAAACACCTATTGACAGTTATGTTAAGCGTTAATGTTGTGTTTAGCGTTAATAGACATGTTTAGTCAGGTCGGGTCACATGGGTTCGGTCGTGGGTGTCACACCCACAAGCAGGCATAGACGTATCAGACTTTAGGTAGATTCCCAAATGAGTTATCAATATTTGTAGATGGTTAGGTTATGTTATGTTGAAAAAAAGTATGTGCCTGTTGATTGCGTTGACTTTAATCTTTGTGGTCAAGAAATGACACTTTACTGATATTTACCATATCATCACACGATAGGCACACCGTACACATGGACAATCCACTCATAATGACTCCAATCGCATATCAAGGCTAGACGCACGACTGGACACTTCATTCGCACGAATGGGCCTTCAATCGTACGAATCAACCTCATTCGTACGGTTGAACCCTCACTCGTACGATTTAGCCTTCAGTCGTACCACACATCACCCATTCACTCGACTCAACAACCAATCGCACGAATGAACCTTCATTCGTGCGGTTGGACCTTCAGTCGGGTGATACTCAGTCACATACATTCATTCGGTTGACTCAGTCGCACACATTCATTCGGTTGACTCAGTCGCACACATTCATTCGGTTGACTTAGTCGCACACATTCTCAATCGCATGATTTCATTCGCGCGTCTCACCCCAGTCGCCCCGATCAATCGCACGAAGGACCCAGTTGCATGACTCAGTCGCATGACTGGCCCAGTCGCAGACTGCAGCAGGTCGCGACTGCTGGGCGGGCTGAACAGCCTTCGGCTGTTCCGTGCTCGGTTTTCTTACAATCAGGACTTCCAAAAACACTCTCCTAACATGTCTAAGTGAAATGCACACGCTGATTGGCCTCACACGCACCCCCACGACCACATGCATTCGGGTTGAACCCGAACACCCGAACCCCATATTTGCAGTAGTGAAACGAGCGATAAAACGGATGAACGAGGTCGCCTACCTGCTGGGAACGTGATTTCTCAGCTGTTGTGTGGTCTAATCCGACGAAAACGAGCTCAATCGGGTGGAATTTGGTGCTAGAATGAAGAAATGGAGGTGCAGAGAGCGTAGGAGAGAAGAGAGAGCAGAATGTGGAGTGTTTGGCTGGTGGATGGGTATTTATACCCAGCCCCAGTTTGGCAATTGTCAGGTTTGGTCCCTGTCCTTAGGTCCCGTGTTCCCGAATTCGTTCTGGTTGATAACGACGTGATTGGACGAGCTATATTAATTAAGAGGATTCCTTAGGTAATCTCGTTTATGTGAATCCTCTACAAACACCCGCGATAGTATTTTATCATAATTTGTTTAACGATGTCGGTGGCGGTGTTTATATACGTTTCGAGTATTAGCGGGTATGGGTCAATGTTAACGACAACGGTTTGAATAATGTTAACCTGAAATTACGGGGTGTCATATCATCCCCTTGTTGCAGGAATTTTCGTCCCGAAAATTAGTACATCATGTTACGTGGTTTTTACGGGGAAGTACAAGGCTCAACGGTTTGTGACGCATGTTGAATAGAGGACCTGCGTATCTAAGAGGTAGATGCCTGGTTTTGGAACAGTTGAGGGTACTTCCTCTTCATCTGATCCTGACGTTCCTAGGTAAATTCTGGTCCACGCTTTGAGTTGTCATATCATCCCCTTGTTGCAGGAATTTTTGTCCCGAAAATTAGTACATCATGTTACGTGGTTTTTACGGGGAAGTACAAGGCTCAACGGTTTGTGACGCATGTTGAATAGAGGACCTGCGTATCTAAGAGGTAGATGCCTGGTTTTGGAACAGTTGAGGGTACTTCCTCTTCATCTGATCCTCGCGTTCCTAGGTAAATTCTGGTCCACGCTTTGAGTTCCAACGGATTTTGACGATAGGGATACGACTATGTTTGAGTGTCTTGACCTCTCGATCCATGACTTCCACTGGTTCCTCGACGAAATGTAGTTGTTCGTCCACATGTATCTCATCTAACGGGACGATAAGAGTATCGTCTGCAAGGCACTTCCTCAAGTTGGAGACGTGGAACACATCGTGTACCCCACGGAGTTCTTCGGGTAGGTTCAACTGATAGGCCACGGGGCCAACCCGTTTGACAATCTCAAACGGTCCCACGTACCTAGGGCTTAGTTTCCCACGTTTTCCGAAACGGATCACACCCTTCCAAGGTGACACTTTCAAAAGCACCTTGTCACCTATTTGGAATTCCAACGGTCGGCGACGCTTATCAGCGTAACTCTTCTGTCGGTCACGGGCTGCTGCCATACGGTTACGGATTTGCACGATCTTCTTAGTCGTCTCGTGCACAAGTTCAGGGCCGGTGAGTTGACTTTCCCCAACTTCCGCCCAACAGATAGGTGATCGGCACTTACGCCCATACAGTGCCTCAAATGGAGCAGCTTTGATCGATGTGTGATAGCTATTGTTGTAAGAAAACTCAACTAGCGGTAAGTGAGTTTCCCAACTGCTGCCGAAATCTATGACGCAGGCACGTAACATGTCTTCTAGAGTCTGGATCGTACGCTCACTTTGGCCATCAGTTTGGGGGTGGTATGCGGTGCTCATATCCAACCGCGTTCCTAGTGCTCGTTGTAAAGATTGCCAGAAGTGTGAAGTGAATCGAGCGTCACGATCAGAGATAATAGAAGTCGGCACACCATGCCGAGAGACTATTTCCTTGAGGTAGATACGAGTTAACTTTTCCATGCGATTAGTCTCCCGGATTTCCAGGAAGTGTGCGGATTTCATCAAGCGATCCATGATCACCCAAATGGTGTCGCATCCGCTGGGAGTTCGAGGAAGTTTCGTGATGAAGTCCATAGATATCTGCTCCCACTTCCATACTGGAATTTCTGGCTGTTTGAGTAAACCAGACGGTCGTTGATACTCCACCTTAACCTTAGAACAGGTTAGGCATCTGCTTACGTACGTGGCAATGTCAGCTTTCATATTCGGCCACCAGTAAAGGACTTTGAGATCGTGATACATCTTGTCTGAACCTGGGTGGATTGAGTACCGGGACTTGTGAGCTTCGTCCATTACCAGTTCTCGTAGGCCTCCATACGAGGGAATCCATGTTCGATCCATGAAGTAGCGGATTCCGTCAGGCTTGGTTTCTAGTTGCTTCTCCATGTCTCGTAGCGATTCGGCTTTCAGGTTCTCGTCTTTTAAGGCCTCAAGTTGAGCATTGCGGATCTGATCGGGTAAACCGGTATGGATGGTAAGTTGCAATGCTTGAACTTGTCTTGGCTTAAGTGTTTCCTTCCGACTTAGGGCGTCTGCTACTACATTGGCCTTGCCCAGATGATACTTGATCGTACAGTCATAGTCGTTTAACAACTCGACCCAACGACGTTGCCTCATATTTAGCTCCTTCTGTTCAAAGATGTGCTGGAGACTCTTGTGATCGGTGTAAATAGTGCACTTGGTACCGTACAAGTAGTGTCTCCATATCTTGAGTGCAAACACGACTGCTCCAAGCTCTAGGTCGTGTGTCGTGTAGTTTTTCTCATGTATCTTCAGTTGTCGTGATGCATAGGCAATCACCTTATTGCGTTGCATTAGCACGCAACCGAGGCCTGGTATAGAAGCATCACAGTAAACTACAAAATCATCTGTTCCCTCAGGCAGGGATAGAATCGGTGCTATACAGAGCTTCTTCTTCAGGACCTGGAATGCAGATTCTTGTTTATCACCCCAATCGTACGTGGTGCCTTTATGAGTTAACGCGGTGAGTGGTTGAGCAATGTTCGAGAACCCTTCGATGAACCGTCGATAATAGCCAGCTAACCCAAGAAACTGTCGTACCTCGGTCGGAGTCTTAGGCGTAGCCCAGTTCTTGATAGCTGCTATCTTTGCCGGGTCAACGTGTATCCCATTCTCATTGACCACATGGCCCAAGAAATAGACCTCTCGTATCCAGAAGTCGCACTTTCAAAAATTTTGCATACAACTATTCTCGTCTCAACAGCTCCAGAATCAGTCTAAGGTGTTCTTCGTGTTCTTCCTTATTCCTTGAGTAAATAAGGATGTCATCGATGAAGACAATGACGATCTTGTCTAGATAGGGTTTGCACACTCGGTTCATTAAGTCCATGAAAACCGCTGGTGCATCGGTCAACCCGAATGGCATAACCAAGAACTCGTAGTGGCCATACCTCGTTCTGAAAGCAGTCTTTGAAATGTCTTCTTCTCGAATCCTTAGTTGGTGATAACCCGATCTTAGGTCTATCTTTGAATAGTAACTCGACCCTTGTAGTTGATCGAACAGATCATCGATGCGAGGGAGGGGATAGCGATTCTTAATTGTCGCCTTGTTCAGTTCTCTGTAATCGATACACATGCGAAAAGTTCCGTCCTTCTTGACAAACAGAACTGGGGCTCCCCACGGTGATGAGCTAGGTCTGATAAAACCTTTATCCAAAAGTTCCTGCAATTGCGTAGACAGCTCTTGCAGTTCCCTTGGAGCTAATCTGTACGGTGCCCTCGCGATAGGGGCTGCTCCCGGAACCAAATCAATTTGGAACTCGACTTGGCGATGCGGTGGAAGACCGGGTAGGTCTTCAGGGAAAACCTCAGGATAATCACGTACAACAAGGATGTCTTCAATTTTCTTTTCATCGGGTTCTTTTTCAGTGACCATGGCTAGGAAAGCGGTATGACCCTTACGCAAACACTTCTGAGCTTTCATGTAGGAGATGATTCCAGAGACCATGCCACTCCTTTCGCCCTGAACTGATAGAATTTCACCACTAGGAAGTTGTATGCGAATGATTTTCTCCCTACAGATGATCTCGGGTTGATTCTTAGATAGCCAGTCCATACCCACCACTACGTCGAAACTACCAAGTGTGACAGGCATCAGATCTATATCTATCTCATGACCACATAATCCTAGTCTGCACCCCTTGACGATATGAGTTGCCTCAATGAGTTTTCCGTCGGCTAATTCTACAACATAACTAGGTTCCATGACAGCTAAGGTTACATCTAAGAACTTAATGAATTTGTTGGAAACAAAGCTCCTATAAGCTCCAGTATCAAATAGTATAGAAGCAAAACAACCATTCAGGGGAAACGTACAAGTAACCACATTCTGGTCATCCCTTGCCTCGCCGGAACCGATCACGAATGCACGACCCTTGGCATTGCCCCCGTTATTACCCTTGTTTCCACCCTTCAGCTACGGGCAATCTTTCCCGTAGTGGCCCTCCTTACCAAACTCATAGCAGCCTCGGGTCGCTCCACCCTGGCGTTGTTGTTGGGGTTGATGTTGTTGAGTCGTTAGTTCACCACGACAGTCTTTGGCCGCGTGTCCCATCTTTCCACATCTCTGACAACGGAGTCGATCACACGGGCCATGATGATGGAAGTTGCACCGGTTACACCTAGGATTCTTGCCCGCGTAACTACTCGATCCCTGACCATAATTGTTGTTGTTGCTGTTCTGGTTGTTGCTGGTGAAGTTTCTTGATGGGTCAAACTTTTTGGTCTGTTGTTGCTGAGGGTTGTTGGAGCTTGAAGACTTGCTGTTGCCACCGTCCTATTTCCTTTTGTGATCTGACGCACCAGATGCGGCGCCACGTTTAGGCAAGGTGCCCTGTGCCACTGCCTGGTCAGTGAGTTTGTGAGCCAGTCGGATGGCCTGCTGAATAGTGACAGGATCAGCAGCCATCATGCTAGCCTGGATTTGAGGAGCTAGACCATCAATGTATTTTTCAATCCGTTTGTAGGCCGGAGTCACCATCTGAGGACATAATGCAACCAACTCGTGCGAACGAGTCGTGTACTCCTCAATGTCAGAACCAATCATCTTTAAATTCCAAAATTCTGCCTCCAGTTTCTGGACTTCGCTCCTGGGGCAGTACTCTTCTTTCATCAGAATCTTGAAGTCATCCCATGGCATACCATTAGCAGCACCAAGCCCTAAGGTTTGGACTTGTGAGTGCCACCACGTCAGGGCTGGTCCCTCTAATATGCCGGAGGCGTACTTGACCCGATTTCCATCAGGACAATTGCACATGGAAAACACTGACTCAAGTTTCCAGCCAGCGAAGCAGTGTGACAGCACCCTCAGAGCCGCTGAAAGAATGAGGCTTGCAATCCATAAACATCTTGAAGGTACAGACTGTTGGACCTCCTTGATTCGGATTCTGGTCATTCTAGTCCTGATTGCAGGCCTGCTCATAAGCTGCAAGCACATCATCCACGCGCTCATTGATGATAGCATTCAGCTCGGCTTGAGTCAGGGTGATATTTCCTCGCCCACCCGGGCGTCCCGCTCTTCTTCCAGACATGACTTCTTCAATTTACAACACATATTAATCAATAACCGGATAATAATTATTGACAATAATAAATTGTATCATGCTAGCAAGAATGAAGGGTTTGTTTGCATTTCGATAGTGTGGCTTTGTGTTGATTTCGAGGCCTCATGCCTCTAAGTATAGAATTGAGAATTTGTACCGACCGTATCTGTTATCACCCAATAGAGTTGCCAGAGTTCTCATGCACGACAAATTACAATTACGTGTGCACCCGTGATTCTAATTTGTTTTGCATGGTCACACATGGTTCCTCCTATTCAAGATAACATACCTTGTCCAGTACCGAGTGTTATAAATGATAGAAGCATAAAAGATATAATTGTTATACCAAGAGTCAAATAACTAAGGTTGTACTAAGGTTGTACAAGTGATTTGGTTAAGATAACAACTGGAATCAAGACAATTTGGCCCTTTTTTTCCCTTCGAAGTTCTAGGTGTTTGGATGTCTAAGTCCGATTCTCTAATCGACTTGAATATCTTAGTTGTCCCTCATTTACTGCTCGGACTAGTGTAGAGGATAGGATATGTTGGGAATAGTAACAAGTGTGAGAGAGTTGGAAGAGTGAGGTATTGTTCTTTTTGTTTGTCATCGTTAAGCTTATCGCGTGTGTTAGAAAAGAGTTTCGTGTTCCAATCATGGAAATGTTTGATTCAATTCGTTGTTGCTTTCACTCCGCGAGTGAAGGATCAAGTGTAAGCGTTGGTTGTGAGCGAGCAGGATTCTCCGCCCCTCTGTCAGCTGGTAATGACACACATGTCATACCTATAGTGTTATGTTTGCTCAGCAGTGTAATGTCAGTACACTAGAAGGTTGTTTGCACAATAGTGGTAACCATGTAAAAGTGTCTGTGCAATACTAGTGTTGTGTCTAAGGCTATAGTCTAGATGCAATGCAATCCTAGTTCTCTATAACCTGTGGCTCTGATACCAATCTGTCACACCCTCAATTTCCACGAACGGGGTTTTACCGTTAGGCATGTGACATACCAGGATCTCAGACACAGTCATATCGAACGACACTATATGAATTTAAAATAACCATTTGACTTCATTCAAAAGAACATAAACAAAGTTTACAATAGCGCGGAAGCTGGTACAAAATTTGTAAATCCATTACAGTGCTGTTACAATAGCCATGTTTAGACAAAATGTTCAATGCTGAAAATAAACTAGATGAATGCATGTCCTAAGTGCGTTTCCTGTAGCGTGCATCATGAGCTTATGCGTTCCTGTGACCTGAGAAAACATGCTAAAATGTGTCAACATAATGTTGGTGAGTTCACAGGTTTAATCAACAAGAAAGTGTGTTCGTAAGCGTTTCCATAGTTTGCGTTTCAATGGTTTAGTATATAGAGCATATCGTTAGGTAGCTGGCCTATGTTCTTGTTACTTAGCATTTCAAACCGAAGCTTACTGTTTACGTCCTATATGTGTTTGTTGTATCCCCGTCATGTCTCATCAGACCATGACAATGTGTTAGGTCAATCAAGCACCCGTTTGACCTCCAATCAAGCTAGCGCGACTAGCCGGGGCGGGGTCTGTCAGACCCAGTAGTACTAATCAAAATTACCTCGCTAATCCCATTACTAACGGTTTGAGTGAGTCAGGACATGTTGTGTGTTTGCATTAACGTAACAAGCGATATCAATAATACTACAACCATTTAAGTAAATATGTTTGCATGTTTTCTCCCCCAAAAGGAAAGAGAGTAAAATAGGGGCCGTGACACTCACTGATGATGTAGCAAGTATGTAGGATGAAAGTCTCCCAAGTTTTGTTTACGATACGCTGTCAAACACCTATTGACAGTTATGTTAAGCGTTAATGTTGTGTTTAGAGTTAATAGACATGTTTACTCGGGTCGGGTCGTATGGGTTCGGTCGTGGGTGTCACACACACAAGCAGACATAGACGTATCAGACTTTAGGTAGATTCCCAAATGAGTTATCAATATTTGTAGATGGTTAGGTTATGTTATGTTGAAAAAAAAGTATGTGCCTGTTGATTGCGTTGACTTTAATCTTTGTGGTCAAGAAATGACACTTTACTGATTGTTACCATATCATCACACGATAGGCACACCGCACACACGGAGAATCCACTCATAATGACTCCAATTGCATATCAAGGCTAGACGCACGACTGGACACTTCATTCACACGAATGGGCCTTCAATTGTACGAATCAACCTCATTCGTACGGTTGAACCCTCACTCGTATGATTTAGCCTTCAGTCATACCACACATCACCCATTCACCCGACTCAACAACCAATCGCATGAATGAACCTTCATTCGTGCGGTTGGACCTTCAGTCGGGTGATACTCAGTCACACACATTCATTCGGTTGACTCAGTCGCACACATTCATTCGGTTGACTCGGTCGCACACATTCATTCGGTTGACTCAGTCGCACACATTCTCAATCGCATGATTTCATTCGCGCGTCTCACCCCAGTCGCCCCGATCAATCGCACGAAGGACCCAGTCGCATGACTGGCCCAGTCGCAGACTCCAGTAGGTTGCGACTGCTGGGCGGGCTGAACAACCTTTGGCTATTCCGTGCTCGGTTTTCTCACAATCAAGACTTCCAAAAACACTCTCCTAACATGTCTAAGTGAAATGCACACGCTGATTGGCCTCACACGCACCCCCACGACCACATGCATTCGGGTTGAACCCGAACACCCGAACCCCATATTTGCAGCAGTGAAACGAGCGATAAAATGGATGAACGAGGTCGCCTACCTGCTAGGAACGTGATTTCTCAGCTGTTGTGTGGTCTAATCCGACGAAAACGAGCTCAATCGGGTGGAATTTGGTGCTAGAATGAAGAAATGGAGGTGCAGAGAGCGTAGGAGAGAAGAGAGAGCAGAATGTGGAGTGTTTGGCTGGTGGATGGGTATTTATACCCAGCCCCAGTTTGGCAATTGTCAGGTTTGGTCCCTGTCCTTAGGTCCCGTGTTCCCGAATTCATTCCGGTTGATAACGACGTGAATGGACGAGCTATATTAATTAAGAGGATTCCTTAGGTAATCTCGTTTATGTGAATCCTCTACAAACACCCGCATTAGTATTTTATCATAATTTGTTTAACGATGTCGGTGGCGGTGTTTGTATACGTTTCGAGTATTAGCGAGTACGGGTCAATGTTAACGACAACGGTTTGAATAATGTTAACCTGAAATTACGGGGTGTCACATTTTTGGACCAAAAGAACCAACGAGCCAGATCAGAAAAACCTTTAAGTCCTACAGACATCATAACAACTGAAGAAGACTACATCAGCTGAAGACAAAGTCTGAAGACAAGTACTGAAGACAAAGGCTGAAGACAAGTACTAAAGACAAAGTCTGAAGACAAGTACTGAAGACAAAGTCTGAAGACATCAGCTGAAGACAAAGTCTGAAGACCAAGTCTTTAGAGATTTTCACAACAGCTGAAGTAGTACTCTTCAGTAGTTGTGATGGTTTACTTTTCAATAGTTGTCTTTATCAGTTTCAGTAGTTTGTAATCAGTAGTTTGTAATCATTAGTTCAGTAGTTTGTTTTCAGTAGTTGTAGTATTAGTTAATACTTAGCTTCTATTGTAAGAAGATGTCCTCAGCTGTTGTGGACATCTTTAGTAGTTTTAGTTATTTTTAGTTGTTTATGTAAAACGGTTAGATGTCACTATCAGATGACATCTGCTGACGTCACCTTTCCTCTATAAAAGGAAGGTTGACCTAATTTGTAATCACCGAAGCTTATGAGTGAATGAGAACATTCTCTTTTGTGGAAAACTTTCTCTCTCTATAACCGTACTGTTTCATTGAATATCCTTTGTGTTCTTGATTAAATTTCGTCTAATTCTTATACTATTCCGCTGCAAATCATAACCTAATTGGTCAAACTAGATATGAGATCCCTTCAAATGGTATCAGAGCTGGTTAATCATTGATCGATTTAACAATTGATCATTGAAACTGCTGTTTTGATATCTAAGTTTGATCAAATTAGCAAATTTGCTAGAATTGGTTATAGAGTTTGATTTTCTGTTGCTTCTGGTGAATTAATTTGAGGTTCTACGTGTTTAAAACAGAGTTGTTGAGTTTTTGAGCTATATCTGTTAAAAGTACACTGAATTTGTTTGAATCTATGAATATGGCTACACCAACAAATGATCCTCATAATACTGGCTCCTCAACAAAGCCTCCGATGCTTGTTCGGAGTTAGTATAACATATGGTAACGCCGAATGCTCCATCACCTGTCTATCAATAGCACAGGATGTTGGAAATCTGTGGTTCATGGACCATACAAGCCTATGGTGAGTCTTCCGGAAAAGAATGAGATGGTTTCGAAGAAACCAGAGCAGTATTCGAATGAGGATCTAAAACTGTTTGAAATTTATGCTAAAGCTCATGGAATTCTGGCCATGGCACTGCCAAATAAAATCTATTCAGGGCTTATGCATCATGAAACTGCTCATGACCTCTGGGTTGCTCTGAAGGAACAATTTGGAGGAACTGATGAGGTTTTGGCAAACACTAGAGAAATCCTTGCCCAGCAATATGAAACATTCTCTCATAGAAAGGGTGAGTCTCTGACTAAGCAGTTTGAGCGATTTTCCTGTTTGATATCTGAGTTGAAAATGGTTAAACAAGAATATTCAAACAGCCATATGAACAACAGATTCCTCAGATCCCTGCCTGAGAGATGGGACACATATACTATTTTCCTACGCTCCAGTGCAAATCTGGACACCCTATCTCTCACCCAACTTCATGGGAAACTGTTGACATTTGAATGAGAGATAGAACAGAAAAGGAAACTGTCTTCATCTGGGAAGCTCACTGATGACTTTGTACCAGGAAATACAACACTGGTCGGTCAGGATTCAGAGTATGATGCATCAAAAGGTTCATATGATGAGCATATTGATTTCTCTACAAACAATGGAGAACATGCTTTTGTTGGTGTTGATAGTAATTTAGGTGGTAGTAGTGATAATTTGTGCTTTTTGATGGATGATTTAAAAGGAATTCTAGATGATGATGTGGAAGAGATGGATATTTTAAGTCAAATGGCAATGATCAACATCAGATCTCAAAAGTTTTATAAAAGGACTGGTCAGAAATTCCTAGGTCTCTCTGGCAAAACCAAAGTTGGTTTTGAAAAGAGCAAGTTGAGGTGTCACAAGTGCCATAGACTTGGACACTTTGCAAGAGAGTGTAGATCATTTGGATCTAATTCATCTGCACCCTTTGTGACATTCCCAAGCAATAGATCACAAAACAAAGGGCAACATTCCACCAGTTCTGGTCATCCTTCACAAGTTCAATCATCTCCTGCATATTTTGTCCCTCAAGGTCCTATGCCATATCCTTACCCCTGTTTTTACATGCCTTAGTGCAATCAGGTTCAAGTACCCACAGCTCAACAAGCACCTGCCCTACCTGAGCCTCAACTATCTCAATCAAATCAACAATCTCAATCTCAATCACAACCAAGCTTTTTCACCCTAGAGTTGTTAACTGGAGCAGTTTACCAGATGATCTTCCTGGTTATCATGAACAACTATTTTCAGGTGCTGGTCAACATGGTGGTGAAAACCCTTTTGGAAATCTTGCTCTTATGGCCCTGGAGTCTACTGATGGTTCATGCTCAAATGCTTCTACATCACAGGTACCGCAGGTATCTTCAGAGGCTAAGGCCAAGTTGTGTTCTGAGTCATGCATAGCTACCTTTGCCGCAATTAGAGAAGCAAATGTGGCTTTAATCAATAACAATCTTGAGCTAGAGAAAGTGATTTCCAAAAGAAAAGATGAGTTTGAGTCTGTTTTAAATGAAAAAGATGATGAGATTTACAAATAAAAATGCCAAATCACTGATGAAAAGGTAAAGGTAGAGGTTATCTTAGAGAAATAC
Organism: Flaveria linearis; assembly: GCA_024085815.1. Classification (NCBI taxonomy): domain Eukaryota; kingdom Viridiplantae; phylum Streptophyta; class Magnoliopsida; order Asterales; family Asteraceae; genus Flaveria; species Flaveria linearis. The sequence goes on from CM044005.1 coordinate 63,287,116, forward strand.
AAGGATCTCAAAGAAACACTTGCAGATACCCAAGTAGAGTGTGAACGTTGGGTAACATCATGCAAGGGGTTTGAAATGCTTCTCAACAAACAAACAGCTTCAAATGTGAAGTTTGGGATTGGTTATAATCACATTGCTCCTCCTACAGATTTTACTCCTAAATTAGAAGTAGAATCTGAATGAGAAAGCAATGACCAATCCATAACATCATGTGTCTCACCCTCTGGTAATGAACCAAAATCAGAGGATGAAGTCAGTATTAGCACCTCAGCAAATCAATCAGCTGATGGTCCCAATGCTGACAAACACATGATCAGGAGAAAGCTGATCACTTCAGGTGTTGTCTCACAAAGTACTCAAAGTATTGAAGGGCAAATCACAACACTTGAAGAACAAACCAAACCCACTGAGAACAAAAATGGTTTGACAACTGCTGAAGAGTCTATCAGGAAGTCCAAAAGTACTGATAGAAAACTTCTAAAGAACAAATATTCAGTAGTTAAGAATCCGTCAGTACTTAACATAAGTACTGAAAGGAAGAAAGTACTGAAGAACAAACCTTCAGTAGTTTCATCTTCTTCAGTAGTTGATCAACTGAAGTTGAAGAAAAAGCCATGTGAAATATGTGGCTTATTCAATCATCTCACTGATGACTGCTGCTACAGAAAGGGTTCAAAATTCAATAAAGATAGAACACCAAAAAGAAAATTAATAAAATGAAAAATGATTTGAAACCAAGTTTGTACCAAAGGCATCTCAACCTGAAAACCTAAATTCCTTTAAGAAATCCAAAAAGAAGGAAGGGGTTTATCATGAAACAGCTGAAGGTGTTCAATCGATTCCTCATGGAATACCAAAACACCGGACCAAGTCTGTGTCTTTCAATAGTGAGGAAATAGTGAAACACAGGAACCAATCAAAAACAAGAACTGATGTGTTTGATGAGCTGAAGGCTTTAGCAAACAATCAGACACAACTTGTTATGATGGTTCAACATCTGTTGGGGAGAGTCAACCAAATAGATGTACTTGTGATTAAACCACAGAGAAGGAAAACCAAGCCAAAATTAAAGGACTCCTTTTCCGCACCATCTCCACTTACACAGGCTGTTAATCATGACAAACCAGTTAGTGTAAAATCTGTTGATGAGAACAGATCCAAAACCAATATGGTTTGGATCTCAAAAACTAACTAGTTTCTTTTGACAAATGCAGGGTTCTTCAGCATGCCAAAGAAGCATCTGGTATGTGGACAGTGGAGGATCCATGCATATGAAAGGGAACGGCTCTCTTCTTAATGACTACTCTCAAGGAAAGACGGTATTTGTCTCATTTGGTAATGATGCTAAAGGTTACATCATCGGGAAAGGCTTTGTTTCAAATGGTTAAATAAGGTTTGATGATGTCAACCATGTGGAGAATCTCAAGTACAATCTCTTGAGTGTCAGTTAGATGTATGATAAAGGTCATGTTGCTCTTTTCACCAGCCAGAACCTCAGGATTCTGTCTCCTAAAGTTCTGAGTCTGATTGACAAGGTATTGGATGATCATACTCTCCTGAAGGCCAACAGGATAGGAAGAGTATATGCCTTAGATTTATCAAAGAAAATTGATTTAAAAGGCCATCCTTGCCTGTTTTCCAAGGCCTATCCTCACGAAACTAAACTATGGCACAGAAGGCTTGGTCATGTGAATCTTAAAAACATGAACCAGCTGATCCATCATGGTTTAGTGAGAGGACTGCCAATGAAGGAGTTCAAATGTGATGACAACTGCTCTGCTTGTTTAAAAGGGAAGCAACACAAAGTATCTTTTCCTCCAATAGAAGAGCCAAAGTCTACTGCCTGCTTGCAATTACTACATATGGATCTGTTTGGTCCAGTAAGAGTCATGAGCATGGCAAAGAAGAAATACTATCTGGTAATTGTGGATGATTACTCTAGATTTGTATGGACTTTCTTCTTGCATTCAAAAGATGAAGCTGCAAAAACCATAATATACTTTGTGCTGTATGTGGAAAAACAGTACCCCCTTCAAGTCAAGTGTGTGAGGAGTGATAATGGCATAGAATTTAGAAACCACACACTTAATGAATTCTACTTGTCTAAGGGAATCAAGAGGCTGTATAGCATTCCAAGAACTCCTGGACAAAATGGAGTGGTGGAAAGAAAGAACAGGACACTTATTGAAGCTGCCAGGTCAATATTGGCTGATTCTGGTTTGCCACTGACCTTTTGGGCAGAAGCTGTCAACACAGCTTGCTATGTGCAGAATAGATTTTAGTAAATCAGCGGTTGATGAAGACTCCTTATGAAGTGTTACATCATTTGGCCCCTCTGATTTCATTCTTTAGAGCATTTTGATGTCCCTGTTACATTTTTAACACAAATAATCCACTTCAGAAGTTTGAATCAAAGGTGGATGCAGGGTACTTTGTTGGGTATTCATCCACTTGCAAGGCATACAGAGTTTTTAACCGCAGAGCAAAGATGATTGAAGAGACCTTGCATGTGAAGTTTAATGAATCTCCAAAGGACAAAATCCCACAAAACCCTGTGGAGCTATTTGATTTGGACATACTGCAATATGTTCCTTATCAGTCTCCAGCTGTTGTAGTTCCTGAAAATCCATCACCTCCTGCAAACAGTTCTTCCTCTGGTGGTACTGGTGGTGATGATGATGCCAGTACTCACCTTTTCAAGTTTAGTGCTCAACTGCCTGAGTCATCTAAACCTGGTGTTCCTATAGCTTTATCAGCTCCATTCACAACAACTGCTGATGAGATCTCTGCATCATCTACTTCGTTTGAATTGCCATCTCCTTCATGGTTTCAAGAGTCTGAATCAACATATGTTGCTGCTAAATACCCTGCAAACACTTGCACAGATCTTATTGTCTATCAAGAGCTGAAGAATCACCCAATATCTCAAATCATTGGTGATATCAATGTTGGAGTTTCAACCAGAAGTCAATTGTCCAATTTCTGCTTCTATGCTCTCTTCATCAATCAGCAAGAGCCAAAGAACTATCATGTTGCATTAAGAGACAATGGATGGGTTGAAGCCATGCAACTTGAACTTCTTTAGTTTAAAAAGTAGCAAGTGTGGGAGCTGGTTCCTCTACCCCAAGGTAAGTGTGCAATAGGCACTAAATGGGTGTTTAGGAATAAAACTGATGAAAATGGTCAAATTGTCAAGAACAAGGCCAGACTGGTTGTACAGGGGTTCTCACAAGAAGTAGGTATTGATTATGATGAAACCTTTGCCCCTGTAGCCAAACTGGAGGCAATCAGATTGTTCTTAGCTTATGCTGCTTTCCATAATCTCAAACTTTTTCAAATGGATGTCAAAAGTGCATTTTTATATGGTAACATAAAAGAAGAGGTTTATGTGTGTCAACTACCAGGTTTTGAGGATAATAAACATCCAGATTGGGTGTATAAGCTTGATAAGGCTCTGTATGGGTTAAAACAAGCTCCTAGAGCATGGTATGAAACACTGTCTAATTTTCTTCTTCAAAATAATTTCGCTAGAGGCTCCATAGATAAAACTTTATTCATAAAGAAAGTAGGACAGCATAAGCTACTTGTTCAAATTTATGTAGATGACATCATTTTTGCATCATCTGATCCACAGCTATGTGATGCATTTAAAAAATTAATGCAACAAAAGTTTGAAATGAGTGCCATGGGATTACAGTTCTTTCTAGGTTTGCAAATCAAACAAAGAGCTGATGGAACTTTCATTCATCAGTCAAAATATACAAAGGATCTTCTGAAAAAGTTTGATTTACAAAACTGTAAGCCCTGTTCTACTCCCATGAGCACCACCACACAACTGGATGCTAATCAGAAAGGTAAAGCGGTTGATGAAACCCTTTACAAATGTATGATTGGTTCCTTGATGTACCTTACAGCTTCTAGACCAGACATTATGTTTGCAACTTGTGTCTGTGCTAGATTTCAGGCTGCACCTAAAGAATCCCATTTGATTGCAGTCAAAAGGATCTTTAGATACTTGCAAGGAACTCAATCTCTAGGACTTTGGTATTCCACTGGGCACTCTTGCAAATTGGTTGCTTTTTCTGATAGTGACTGTGCAGGGTGTAAAGTAACTAGAAAATCAACTTCTGGTGGATGCCAGTTTCTAGGCAATTGTTTGGTTTCTTGGCAGAGTAAGAAACAAGCTTCAGTTGCTACATCTACTGCTGAAGCAGAGTACATTGCTGCTGCAAGTTGTACATCTCATGTACTCTAGCTTCAGAATCAATTACTGGATTATGGCATTATAGAGACTAAGACTCCATTATTAATGGACAGTGCTTCAGCTCTTTGTATTGTTAAGAATCTTGTCCAGCATTCAAAGACCAAACACATTGAGATCAGACATCATTTCATCAGGGATTGTTATGAAAATGGTCTGATTGATCCAAAGTTTGTTCCTAGTGCTGATGAGCTTGCAGATATATTTACTAAGCCTTTGGACATTGCAACTTTTCAAAATCTTGTGCTAAGGCTTGGTATGTTGTAGGTATAATAAATTAATTAATACTGATACTCTCAGATCATAAGTACTGATGAGTATTAGTATACACAAGTCAAAAATAAGTACTGATGAGTTATTTTGTCTTCAATATTTTTTAACTACTGAAGTGTTTAAAAGACTGAAGACTAAAATACTTAAAAGTATTGAATTACATTATTTGTTGAAAATAACTGATATATTTACAATTATAAGTACTGATGCTTATTTCAACGGATAAGTATTGAAGAACAAATTTGTCCAAAAGTACTGATGTGTAATCTTGAGCATAAGTACTGAAGACAAAATTTGTTCACAAGTTCTGAAGAATATTTATTTCAAAAAGATCTACTGCACAAATGTTCAGAAGAGCTGATGAATAAATATTCAAAAGAACTGATGACCAATGAAACGTCTGAAAATCAGACAAAGTCTGATGAGTAAATGTTGAGGTCATAATGAAACAACTGAAACTTGTGAATTGACAACAACAACTGATGAGTAACATTACTCTTCAGCTGTTTCAAACAACTGCTATTTCATTTCAAAACAACTGAAGTCAAAACCAAGTCTTCAGTAGTTTCCAACTACTGATGACTAATACCAAGTCTTCAGTCGTTTACAACATCTGATGGTTAAAACCATGTCTTCAGTCGTTTCAAACAATTATGACTAACACCAAAACCTCCAATTGTTTTCCATCAGCCGTTTCATAACCATACCCTATAAATACCAAACCCTAACTTTAGAGTTTTTCATCCTCGCAATCTTATTATTCAAATTCTCTAAACTTCCCTCCTACACTAATGGCGACCATGCAACTCAAACCACGCCATAACTGTGTAGCCTACGTCACTAAATAAGCCTTCTGGAACAACTTTGATGACGCCATCGATCTGATGGTTGAATCCTAATATCACACAGCCTTTCTTCTGAACCCAACCATATACGTCGAATCCCTATAACAATTCTGGACAAACGTCACCCTCACAACTAGTAAGAATGATGCCGAGATCACTCTCTAGTCGTTTGTCAATCAGAAGAAGGTGGTCGTCACTTCTGACATTATTCGGCAAACCCTAAATCTGAATGATGCCACCTTCGTCACCGAATATCCTAGGGTACAACCGACTTATCCTTCGCCCATCATGGATACGATGGTGACCTAAGTGCTACCACAATCTTGAAGAAGCACTTCCATGACCCTGAACGACTAATCTTCCACATAGTCAATGTCTGCCTTGCCCCCAAGACCTCCTCATGGGATCAAATGTCTTCAAGGTGGTAGCAGGTATTGTATTCTATCCTTGAAAGCCAAAACTTCAATTTTTCTGAAATTATCTTTTTAGAATTAAAAGATATGGCTTTGAAACCTATGGCTAACAGATGGATATTATATCCAAGGTTTCTTATGGCTATTATTGAAAATCAATTTAAAGCTGAGGGCCTTGTTAGCCTAGGAGTCCCTGCTGTGGCAGTTTTGCCAGAAGTATACTCCAGGCATAGCTTGAACACACAACTAAAAGAGGCTGCCAAGCTACTAAAACCCAAGCAGCGGGAACCCACATCCTTATCCTCTAAATCCAAAGTCCCCATCTAGCCAAAAACCAAAAAGCCCAAAAAGGCTACTCAGGGAGTTAAGTCCCCCGAGGATGCCCCTACAGCACCAAGGCAGGAAGAAACTGCTGGTAGTAATCCACCAGTAATTCTACAGACTCCACCAACCACAACCGCTCAGGAATCCTCTCAACAGGATCTTGAAGCAAACAGTTCAGGGGATGCCACATTACCGGAACCTCTCTCATTTAAGAAGGTCGCCATTGAAGAGCACCATTCAACCCAGGTGCAATCTGCTTCACACATATCTCCCACTGAAGCCACGCTACAAAGCCCAACTTTTATAATTGCAGAAGTGCTGACTCAGTTAAACAGTCCAACCCCTCCCTAGAACCCTATTACAACTGGGAAAACCTCAACAGTTGAGGGGGAGGATTCTAGTGTTGCTGATAACCCACAGCATAGGGATTACACAGTTCAATCTCCCCGTGTAGAGGAGGAGATTAGAACTTCTGGTGAGGCTGCCACTTCTCCTGCTTCAGCACATGAACAGGCTGAAGTTGGTAACATTTCTAAGACCTCACCAGAGGCAACTGCCGATGAAGGGCATAATCCTAAGGCAGGAAGTCCCTAGTACCAAGATCAAGGGGCACATGTGAATACTGATCCACACTCAGCACATGTTCATCCTGATGAAATCAGGAGGTCAGATGATTCAGCAACCACTGATGATGACCTGTGCTTTTTCTATGATGTTCTCGCCCACAACACCATTCTTGAGGCTGAGGTAAGAAGACTACAAGAACTGCTTGCGAAAATGCCTCAGATGGCACCTTCTTCTGAAGGTCTCCTATACACTGAGCCACTCTCAACAAATCAACCACAAGCCTCTGCTTCTGGCACCATTTCTCAGGGACAGAACCCCTCTGAGAAAATGGTTGCTATCTTTGAATCTTCCCTGCCTCTCATCACTCCTATCATCACTGACATTGTGCATCAAGCCCTTGATGAGAGGCTCTCCTCAAATATACAAACCCTAGTTGATGATACAGTCACTAAGAGACTTTCTGACATTCAAACCCTTGAACTTAATGCAACCAAAAAGGGGGAGTCTAAGTCAGTGAAAGTAGTCAAGAGAAAGAGAGTTGAAAAGGAGAAGGAAAAAGAAAAGGAGGAGGAGAAAGAAAAAGAAAAGGAGAAGGAGAAGGAAAAAGAAAAAGATTTTCATGTCACATACAAGAAGAGGAAGGGTTATGAAAAGACTTCTCGTGAGAAGAAATTAGAAGACCTAATCAAAGAAGCTGATGAGCAACATAGCAGATCAATGGCTAAAATCATTGATCAGCTATTTAGATAAGGGTTTGACACTGCTAAGCTTGACACTGAGATTAAGAAGTTGGAGATACAAGAGATTGATCACCGATGGGCTGGCTATAGTGAGAAGGAGAATGAAAGATTAGAAGCTATGGTCAGGTTCATTTCGAAGTATTTGGGGAGGACAATCCTTGAGGTGGAATCATGGACAAGGGACAGTATTTTGGAGATAACCAACCAAATCTGTTTGTCTGAAGTATTTACAAACGGATTGATCATAGAAGCCCTGGATGAAGCTGGTGCTGGGAAGAGGACTGATCTGGCAAAATGATCCAAAGCCACACTTGCAACCAAAATGCTAGAGTAGTCTATACAATCTCCCGCACCAAAACAAACAACATCACAACCCACAAAACGAACTCCTTTACCCAAGAAACCAACACAAACTGCCGATGATGCACCCAAGAGGAAAAGAAGGGTGTTGAGGATTCAAGAAGAAGAAGAAGATGATGATGAGGATGATAGGCTGCCCATTTCAACTGTTGTTAAATGAAAAGGGAAGATGCCTGAGGTATCAAAGAATATTGCCAAGAGCCAACCAACAGCGATCACTCCTGCCATCCAGATACAAACTGTCAAAGTAAAGCTTCAAGAAAAAGAACTACACAAACAACATGATGAGCAGCTGTTGAGTATGGTTGATAAAGACTTTCCTCAGACTACATCAATACAATCTATGAGGAAACATGCTCAGAGGTTGTATGCTCTCAGATTTACCTTTCAATATCAGAAGGAGAGAGTTAGAATTTGGCCTGATCCCAGGGTGAGTCATAGAATTCATAAGAAGAACATTCCAAATAGATACAATGGCCAAGTAAAGAAGATTGTAGATGCAATGATCACGCTGGCCATTGTAGTGTCACCCTGGGAAATTCTAGAAGACTTCAAGAGAGCCTACAAAGCTAATCTTTCCCCCCAAAAGTTACTAGAAAACAAAATGGTGAAAAAGGGGTTAATTTAAAAGAGGCTTGAAGAAGTCAAAAGCAATGAGCTCCAGTTGTTACTTGAGGGTAATCACCCTTATGAGTTTGCTTATAGAGAAATAACAACTGTGGAGCTAAAGAATGGGAAACAGGTCAAATATATGTCTAAGTATTATGGGCCAGAATTCTTCTTTGAAGGAGAAGCTGAAGAACTCACTTTGGAAGAACAAATTGTCTTCCTTGAGGCCTATGTAAGAGAGTCTTACAGACTCATTGTAGGGAAGTAGGTTTCATGGATGGGGTAACAACTCTGTGTCCAATTCCCCAAGACAGAGTTCCCATCCATCCCTTGCCTATCAGATCTACTGAAACCTCTTCCCAGGCCTGTGCTTAAAATGGTCACTTCTGAGCTGATCTAGAAGAAAAAGACAATCTCTTTGCCTAATAAGTGGGAATACAATAATCTTAAAGGTTTTGACTGCATTGGTTCAGGGGGAGTTTGTCAGACCAAAAGAACCAATGAGCCAGATCAGAAAAACCATTAAGTCCCACAGATATCATAACAACTGAAGAAGACTACATCAGCTGAAGACAAAGTCTGAAGACAAGTACTGAAGACAAAGTCTGAAGACAAGTACTGAAGACAAAGTCTGAAGACAAGTACTAAAGACAAAGTCTGAAGACAAGTACTGAAGACAAAGTCTGAAGACATCAGTTGAAGACAAAGTTTGAAGACCAAGTCTTTAGAGGTTGTCACAACAGCTGAAGTAGTACTCTTCAGTAGTTATGATGGTTTACTTTTCAGTAGTTGTCTTTATCAGTTTCAGTAGCTTGTAATCAACAGTTTGTAATCAGTAGTTCAGTAGTTTGTTGTCAGTAGTTATAGTATTAGTTAATACTTAGCTTCTATTATAAGAAGATGTCCTCAGCTGTTGTGGACATCTTTAGTAGTTTTAGTTATTTTCAGTTGTTTATGTAAAACGGTTAGATGTCACTATCAGATGACATCTGCTGACGTCACCTTTCCTCTATAAAAGGAAGGTTGACCTAATTCATAATCACCGAAGCTTGTGAGTGAATGTGAACATTCTCTTTTGCAGAAGACTTTCTCTCTCTATAACCGTACTGTTTCATTGAATATCCTTTGTGTTCTTGATTAAATTTTATTTAATTCTTATACTATTTCGCTGCAAATCATAACATAATTGGTCAAACTAGATCTGAGATCCCAACAAAATGATATCCTATGGTGTTAGGTGGGTTTGATGTTGTTTTGGGTATGGATTGGTTGGCAAACCATGAAGCTCATATTATATGTAATAAGAAGCTAATTCAGTTAGGAGCGCCTGATGGGAAAATGATTAGTGTATATGGTGATAGAGAAGAGTCAGCTGTAAAAGTAATATCTATAATAAAAGCAGATAAATTAATGAACCGCGGGTGTACATCTTATTTAGAATATGTAATTGATTCTAAAAGTCGGTAAGAAAGATAGAAGACATTCCTGTGGTTAGAGATTTTGTAGATGTATTTCCAGAAGAATTACCAGGTATTCCTCCAGATCATGAAGTTGAGTTTAGAATTGTTTTAGTTCCGGGTGCTAAACCAGTTGCCAAGTCGCCTTATAGATTAGCTCCATCGGAATTGAAAGAATTAATGAAACAAATTGAGGGTTTGTTAGAAAGAGGTTTTATTCGACCCAGTTCTTCGCCGTGGGGTGCTCCAGTGTTGTTCGTGAAAAAGAAAGATGGGAGTATGCGTATGTGTATCGATTACAGAGAATTAAACAAGTTGACAATAAAGAATAAGTATCCACTTCCAAGAATAGATGATTTATTTGATCACTCCCAGGGAGCTAGTTGGTTTTCAAAGATAGATCTTCGTTCTGGTTATCATCAGCTGAAAATTAAAGAAGAAGATATACCGAAGATAGCGTTTCGTACACGTTATGGTCATTATGAATTTCTAGTTATGTCTTTTGGATTTACAAGCGTACCTGCTGCCTTCATTTACTTGATGAATAGAGTATGTAAGCCGATGCTAGATCGATCTGTAATTGTATTCATTGATGATATACTGATCTATTCGAAGAATGAAGGAGATCATGTCTGCCATCTTCATCAGGTGTTGGAGAAGTTGAGAAAAGAAAAGCTCTATGCAAAATTTTCTAAGTGTGAGTTTTGGTTGCGGGAAGTACCGTTTTTGGGACATGTGATCAACGCAGAAGGTATTCTAGTAGATCCTACAAGATTGAAACAGTAATGAAGTGGAGTCCTCCAAAAACGCCATCTGAAATCCATAATTTCTTAGGTTTGGCTGGTTATTATAGAAGATTTATTCAGGATTTTTCCAGAATTGCATCCCCGTTAACGAAGCTGATAAGAAAGAATGAAGAATATGTATGGGGACCAGAACAAGAAAATGCATTTCAAGAACTGAAGTAGAAATTAACTCAATCACCTATATTGTCATTGCCAGATGGAAATGAAGATTTGGTAATTTATTCAGATGATTCGTATCAAGGTTTAGGTTATGTATTAATGAAGAGGGGACGGGTAATAGCTTATGCTTCCAGACAGTTGAAAGACCACGAGAAGAATTATCCAACGCATGATCTGGAATTGGTAGCAGTGGTATTTGCCTTGAAGATATGGAGACATTACTTATATGGGACAATATGTACAATTTATACGGATCATAAGAGTTTGAAATATTTCTTCGATTAGAAAGAATTAAATATGCGTCAGCGGAGATGGTTAGAGTTAGTGAAAGATTACGATTGTGAAATACTTTACCATCCTGGTAAAGCAAATGTAGTTGCTGACGCATTGAGCAGAAAGAATGAACATCCTCCGATTCGAGTTAAGTCATATAAGTTAGTGATAACTCTAGATATAATGATCAGTTACGGGAAGCTCAATTAGAAGCATTAAAGGAGGAGAACGTAAAGCGAGAACGAATGAAAGGTCAAACAAAAGATTTGGGAGAAAATAGTTTTGGAGTTAAGACAAAATATGGTCGAATGTGGGTTCCGATTATGATAAAAGAGTTGGTGCTGAATGAAGCCCATAAATCCAGATATTCTATTCACCCTGGTGCTACAAAGATGTATAAAGATTTGAAACAAGAATATTGGTGGCCAGGTATGAAGTTTAATGTGATGCAGTATGTGAATAAGTGTTTGACATGTCTTCAGGTTAAAGCTGAGCATCAAAAGCCATACGGTAAGCTTCAACCTTTAGAGATTCCAAAACGGAAGTGGGAGGAATTGACAATGGATTTCGTAACTAAGCTTCCGCGTACAACTAAAGGTTATGATACCATTTGGGTTATAGTGGATAGATTGACACGTAGCGGGCATTTCTTATCTTACGGGCCTGTGTTATAGATTTGGTGGCAGCTGGGATAGTTATTTGCCATTAGTAGAATTCTCTACAATAACAATTATCATTCTACAATTGAGAGAGCTCTTTATAAGATGTTATATGGTAGAAAGTGTAGGAGTCCGATATGTTGGGGAGAAATTGGGCAGAAAGAGTTGGGCAGTTTGGAAATTGTACAGGCTACAAATGAAAAACTAGATCAGATCAAAGCTCGGTTTAAAGCGGCTCAGGATCGGCAAAAGTCTTATGAAGATAAAAGGAGAAGGCATATAGAGTTTGAAGTAGGAGATAGAGTTATGTCCTCATTGGAAGGGAATTATTAGATTCAGAAAGAGAGGAAAGTTAAGTCCTAGTTTTATAGGACCGTTTAGAATTATAGAACGAGTTGGAAAGGTAGCTTATAAACTAGAGTTACCCGATCAGTTACAAGGAATCCACCCAACTTTTCATGTATCGTAGTTGCGTAAATGTTTAGCTGATGAGAGTACCTATGTACCTTTAGATGATATAGAGGTGGATGATAAGTTGAATTATGTTGAGAGACCTACTGCTATAGTAGATAGAAAAGTGAAAAGATTGAGAAATAAGACTATTGAGTTAGTTAAAGTGCAGTGGTCGAATAGAAAAGGGTCTGATTTCACATGGGAGTAAGAAGATGAGATGAGAAGAGATTATCCCCAGTTGTTTGAATAGTTGGTTTCGGGGACGAAACCTATTTAAGGGGGAGAGAGTTGTAACATCCGGTTTTTAATCTGGACTTGTAATCATATTATGGTTTATATTTTATAAATAGGTTGAAGTTTATGTTATATCGGTATTTAACACCGTATTTATAAGTTAATTATGAGCGAGGCGGTTAATAATAATAATAACAATAATGTTAAAATATGATGTATATGTATGTGTGCATAAGTTAAGGCGGCAAGCAGCATCAAAAGAGCAGATCCCTATCTTTCATTTCAAACTTATCTCAAACCCAAACGTTCCTGTTTTCATCTTCGTCGAATCTTTGATCAAATCGACTAATTCGGCTCCGTTTCGGTAAGTTTTGAATATCACGGATCAATCTTGGTATGTTATAAGCTGTGTATGTGATTGAATCTAATCCAATAACACATTTAAATCATCAATTTGATCTTGTTCTTTTCTAAGTTTAAAACCGGAAATTTCGGATCCGATTTTTAGTGAAGTTTTTATAAAATAATGATTCGAAACTTTTATAAACTATGTGTACATGTTCTATTTTGAACATGGCATGATTTGGATGATTAAAACTCAAGTTTTGAAAAAATTTTGGATCAAAAACGTCAAGAACACAGCTGCTGACCTATTTTAGGCGAATGAGCTCAGTCGCATGATTCAGTCGTGCGAATGAGGATTCAGTCGTGCGAATGAGGGTTCAATCGTGCGACTGAGTGCGAATGAAGGTTCAGTCGTGCGACTGAGAACTCAGTCTCCTGGGTTAGAAGACCAAATGAAGCCGAGTGGTCACTGTGCACGAATGAGGACTCAGTCGTGCGAATGAATGGTTAGTCGTACGACTGAAGGTTCAGTCACATGGTTCAAACACATCGTTTAGTCACATGAGGTCTCATTCGTACGATAGACTCGGAGTGGTTGGCTCTGTCATACGAATGTGTTCATTCGTGTGGTTCATTCTTGCAAAAGAGAGGTTCATTCGCATAGGAGTTTTGTTTGAGAATAGTTTACTGAATCAAGGTTTATTGGTTTAGATATACCTTGTTAGAAGAAGGACTAGTTACCTCGTGTACGTGGATTGTTTAATTATCGTGAGGAAGTTAATAAGGTGAGTTCTAAGCCCTTTTCAAATGTTTGGTTTTAACATTCGGGCTAGCATACATACAATGATAAATGATTTGAATGTTTTAGCACTAGAATTGTAATAATGGTGTTTATACATTACGAACAGCTTGTGAGGTTGTTAGGGTAAAGTTGGGGATAATGAATGGTTATCTTAATATTGCTAATCATTGTAGGGCTTTAACAAGTTTATCAAAGTTCATATAATCTTGTTTATATGAAAAATGCAGCAGATTATAAGTTTAAAACTTTTCAATAAGCTGATTATTAAACCCATTTAATAAGTAAAACCCAAACCATGGATCCATATACGAAGTGCATACAATATAGAAATCATAGGATGTTTTGAAGACAACCTTTTGAAGCTGTTAGAAAACGAGATTTTGAAGGTGTGATGGATGAATTTCGTAGCTGAATCTTCAAGCTAGAAGACCTCAAGATGGTTATACCCCAAGCCACCAACGAACACCTTGAATGCTAGGCTTCTTTGACACCAACTTTCAGCAATAAAACCCACTTTTGATGCTGAAAATTTTCAGCTTTCTTCCTTCTTCAAAACCGATTGAGAGAGAGAGATAGATGAGAGAAATATTGCCTTTGCATGTAAGAGAGAGAGGCTAGAGTTGGAGAGTGTGTATGTGTTTAAGTCTTGTGTATTTACAAGACAAAGAAGTGGGACCATATGGCCCCTTTGGGCAGTCGAAATTAAAAAAAAAAGGTTCCCATCTTCTTATTTTATTTACATTACCAACACTCTTTAATCTCTAGTTTATAAAGTTTTAAACCAATTTTTAACTTTATAAACTTAGCACTCTTTTATTTGTTATCATTTAGCAAAACTAAATAATGAAACAAATAATATTTCATGAACAATTATCCACATAATGATGTTAATCTACAAAAGCAATTATTTAGAAAATCCATTTTTCTAAATTGGTGTCATTATTTATTTTTTTGATCTTATCAACTAATAAATATTTATTGGTGTTTGTTTAGCTTGTTATTGGGTATGACCTGACTTGGATCATATCACACTAGCCAAATCAACTTAATATGCATCTTGGGCAGATCAGGTATTTCAATCTTCCACTTGCACAAGATTCATAGAAGGTTGATGCAAGTAGCAAATGACGCCTAGCAACGGTTTGCTACCCCTAATGTATATGATTAAGTGCCATTCAATAACATCATCCCTTTCAAGTACCTTACTTGAATATGATTTAAGTGAATCAATCATCTATCCTTTTATTACAGATGTCATGTTTAATCCCAGAGACACAGAATTGTCATTCTCCGGTGATTTAACTTTAACAGGCCTTAGACATCTTACTCTCAATGAATAAGAGGAACAAATTCCATCTTGACTACATACGTCTCTCACAATCACCTTATATCATACCTGAACCTAGCCTTATGTACTGCCAATCTTTCAGAACAGCAAAGTACTAAGTCAAAGTACAATACTTGGTGAATATCAAGACCCAATATGTATCTCAGGTCTAAGGATATAATGATATTCGCCTTTACTCAATATCTCTTATGACTAATCACAAAGATTCCATGCAGAAATAGTTGAGAGCGGGTCGGTCCAATATCTATATCCCATAGATATCAATGAACCTTGGTAGCAACCTCTTGCTCTATATTCATATTTTATGAATATCAACCAATCCAAGTTCATTATAGTCATACATTCATAGTTGTTCCCACAAGTATGATCGACTATGGACGTTTAGAATAACTTACTTATTCATGGATTTAAACATGTTAAAATAGAAGAACAAATGAAAATTATAACCATATAGTTAAGTCAAATAACATAAGTTCCAATATCCAAATACAAAATTTGATCACGTCCAATCACTAGAATATCGAAGTCCTAAGGCACAAGTATGACTTTCATGGTTTGACCTATCTAAGAGCTTCGTGAATAGATCCGCAATGTTTTGATCGGTGTGAACTTTGCGAATACATATCTTTCCCTTTTCAACTTCATCCCTTATGCAGTTGAATCTCCGTTCAATCACACCTTCATTGTCACAAAAGATCTCTAGGGGGTCTTGAATGGTAGCAACAACCCCAAGATCAACAATGAACTTCCTAAGCCACACAGCTTCTTGAGATGCCAACGAAGCGGCGATGTATCCTGATTCTGTTGTAGATAGTTGTCACACCCCCGGGC
This sequence comes from Flaveria linearis, assembly GCA_024085815.1. Lineage (NCBI taxonomy): Eukaryota > Viridiplantae > Streptophyta > Magnoliopsida > Asterales > Asteraceae > Flaveria > Flaveria linearis. The sequence goes on from CM044005.1 coordinate 63,302,875, forward strand.
CCAGGTAGGGTGGGACGTCACAGATTAGCAACAACATATATGGCAGCGGAAACAAACCATTATAAGAGCTCAAAGGGAGAGAACATCACATGGCATTAAAAGTTTTAAAAGACACCGGGCTGGAAACAGATCCAGCCCCAAATGTTTACATGTTCAACATAAATTTAAATAGTCATGATATCAAATTGTCAAAGTCATAAATTCTGGTCACACAAACAATGCCATGGTCTCGGGGTTGAGTCTAAGTCGTCCATAAGCTAAGAGTCTTCACAGGTTACCTGAAACATGCTCAAAATAAAAGAGTGTCAACTAAAAAGTTAGTGAATTCAAGTGCTTAAAGTTTCAAAACAAATAAAAGGAACTATAAAAGTCCACAGTAAAGGTTTTAGAAACCAGTGTGATAGTTTATGAAAATCTCATTCGATTTTAAAAACATCGTTTTTAGTATCAGTCATTGTGGGGTATCACAATCAACCCTGCACTTGGTCCCCGGTTGGCATCTTCTAAACTTGTGTTTAACCGGATATTCCCGTAGGAAAAAGGACCAAGCCTCAGAATAGTGAACCACTCCTGCTAGGATGGTTCACCATAGTATCTTACCCAAAACCTGTTACATGCCACAAACGACCCCTCAGGATCTCAGTAGGGTACCTCCCTGTGGCGGGAGCCACTGTGCGTGGGGGATTCCCCAAATAGATCTATTCACGTAAGAACAAGCGGTTCACAAAAGAATTAATGATTATGACTAAAGTATCAGCAGGTATCCAAACAAGTCCCACATACAAGCATCAAGTAAGCACAATCAAAGTTCATAAAAACAGAAGATCATGCAAAACAGAAAACAGTATCACACATAAGAGTTTCAGTTTAAAAGGAGCATGCTGTATCCCCAAAACAAAAGTAAAAAGGAGGAACACGAGAACTCACCTTAGGTATCAAGCAAATAGAAATTCTTCGCGTGCCGGGAATAACTCAAGTCTAGCACCCTAGCATAAATATATTAAGTTATTAGCTACTGCTCTAAACCTATTTAAGGAGCAACAATAGTGCCTAAGACTTCAATGGATGGTTTCGGTTTTGATTCGATTAGGGTTTGTATAAAAGTTTCCTTTTATGGAAAGTTAAGGTTTCTCATACAATTAATGGTTTTTACATTACTAAGTCCAGAATGTATGATAATTATGCTAACAAAGTGACTAAAGTGCTCATTGGGGTCGATTAGGAAGTGTAACCAAATTTTACAGTTTAGCCCCTAAAGTTTTAGAATTGACAGTTTCTACCCTTAAGTTGGTTTCTTGTATTAAATGGCCTTTATTCTTAAAAATCAGGTTCATGACCTTAATTAAACTTATTTCTAAGGACTTATTACCAAAATTTCAGTTTATAGACTCGGTTTCTAAAATACGCGTTTAACGTTGCCGGTTACGGTAAAACCGAACGGTTTAGAGTGGTTATTTATGAGTTTTCACCTTTTTGGAGTCTAAGTCCAGTAGCTATTTCTTAAAATCATTTTTATGGGTTTCAAACCTTTTAGATTATAAAATTTTTCCGCTAACAGTGGAAAGGCTCGTTTTTACGTTTAAATCGTTAAAACCCGTTTTTAGTCGGGTTTGACCATTTTAAAGGCTTGTTTGACCCACCATTCGACTTTTGAGGTTATTTTATCTATTAACCTACTGGAAAGTCATGATTTTTATAAGTTGTAACATTTAACCCATTTATCTTAAATTTTCCTTAAAAACGTCTTTCGGTTTACACCCGGTTTCACTAAAAATCCATTTAAATTGTCTTTTGACCACTAAAACTTTCCATTGACTCCAGAACACTTTATTTATTCATTTAGAACCTGGAAATTCTCTTTAAAACGTTTATGGTCCATGTTTCCTATTTTTAAGTCGTTTTAACCCGTTTTCGGGTCCCGAAAGTGACCAAACTAGGCCTAAACACATTATGTCCTTTGTTCCAGAGGTCAAGCCATGTTACTAAGCTTAATATGCACCAAAACTTACTGAAATGACAGTCTGAAACGTTGCCTAGTTGTTCTATACATCCATGGAATTTAAAACATGTAGAAAGTGTCATAAATGGCCATTACACGTGTAAATCCTTGTAACTTGAGTTTAACCATTACTTTAACTTTATCTAACTTAAAAATCAGATTATTAGGGTGTCTTAAAAGTCATTTTGAGCAGATTAGAACCCTTGTCTAAGAGGTTTTTCAAGAAATGTCTAAAAGAGATTATTACTAGTAGAATGAAGCATTGTTCAAGGTGTAATGCATACTTTCACCACATGTAGGTGGTGTACACCCTTGGAGACTTCAAAAACAGGTTGTTGATAGTCTTAAAACCCATTAATATGCAGGTTAGACGTTTGGTTTTGAGAGGTTACAAGATTCACAAGTGCATGGTGACAAAAACACCAAAAAGTGGGTTTTCAAGGGGTAAATCGGATTCTACCCCTTGGAATGAGCATTATAACGTGTGGTATACCTTCAAGAACGTGGGGAACTCCTCAAGAACAAAGGGAAGGTGAGATGTTTCTGCTACAACAAGAAAAAGATGGGTTTTTAGGTGAAAAATGAAGACTAGCTTAAGAAATGACCAAAACCGACACATAGAGCTTACACTTGATGTAACTCACGATTTGGAAGGTGTGGATGGCCGTGGATGGCTGGAATCTTCTTGGAGGAGGCTGGAGAAGCTCGAACAAAGGCTGGAACCTCAAGTATTGCACGTGCAAGGCTTCAAAACATCACCCAAAGTTCACCCTTGCTGTGGTTTTGCTGCTGGCCGATTATGGCAGCTTGTTGTTGCGATTTTAGGGGCTGAAATGAGAGGATTTTTGGAGAGGATGAGAGTGTTTCAGCAGGGATTTTCGAGAGGGAGAGAGGAGAGTGAAATGGTGAAGTCTTGCAAAGTGAATAATGCTTGAAGAGGGAGTGGATGTAAGAAAAAGGTGGAGGTGTGTAAGAAAGCAAAATCTTCCATTGGTTGGCATGGGGGGCGGCCGAATCTTGGCTTGTCTCCTATTGCCATTTGAATTTTCAAGTTTAATTATTTAATGGTTGGGTAGATTTTATAAAATGGTAGTATTTTTGGTGGTATAAGTTGTTAGTAAATTGACTAAGTGGTATGCATGATAATGCATACTTAAATCTGAAAATTTCAAGGGTGTGTGTGCACATATACTTTTAAATTGTTTCAATTGATATCCTTAATTCTAGCTAGGGTGACCAATCAATATCCCTGGGCACGAATTTTTCTAAAAAGGCAAGACCTAAAATGACTAAATTCACATAAGTCACATAGAATCATAAAAATTGATCAAATAAAATTAGTGATTCTAACATTCTTGATATAATTGAATTGTTTCCATTATTAGTACTCATAAGACGGGATAAGATGAAATTAAATTAGGTTTTAGAATAGTGACCTTGGGACCGGTTGTCACATTCTCCCACCGTTTAGGAAATTTCGTCCCGAAATTTTAACTTCGCTTAGCATTGGTACGGGTGGGTTTAAAGAGATGCGGGTAGTTCTTCCTCATCTCGTCCTCACGTTCCCAAGTGAATTCCGGCCCTCGTCTCGAGTTCCATCTAACCTTAACCTTGGGTATGCGGCTTCGTCTGAGTTGCTTGACCAAGCGGTCCGTGATCTCTATAGGCTCTTCCACGAAGTTCAGCTTATCATTGATTCTTGTGTCCTTCAACGGTAGTTCCAAGGCTTTGTCTACCAGGCATTTCTTCAAGTTTGACACGTGGAAGGTGTCATGTATATAACTCAATTTCTGAGGTAGTTTCAACTTGTAAGCCACAGGACCAATTCTTTCTAGTATTAAGACTAACTAACACATGGTTGTGTTTGCAGGGTTCTTCAACATGACATAGAAGCATCTGGTATGTAGACAGTGGAGGATCCATGCATATGACTGGAAGCAGCTCCCTTCTTAATGACTACTCTCAAGGAAAGAAGGGATTTGTTTCTTTTGGCAATGATGCAAAGGGTTACATCATAGGAAAAGGCTTTGTTTCCAATGGGGAAATAAGGTTTGATGATGTTAACCATGTGGAGAATCTCAAGTATAACCTCTTGAGTGTCAGTCAAATGTGTGACAAAGGCCATGTTGCCCTTTTCACAAGCCAGAACTGTCGGATTCTGTCATCCAAAGTTCTGAGTTTGATTGACAAGGCATTGGATGAACATACTCTCCTGAAGGCCAACAGGACAGGAAGAGTGTATGCCTTAGATCTTTCTAAAAAGATGGATCTGAAAGGCCATCCTTGCCTATTCTCCAAGGCATCTCCTCAAGTGTCTACACTATGGCATAGAAGGCTGGGTCATGTTAATTTCAAGAACATGAATCAGCTTATAAGCCATGGTCTAGTGAGAGGACTGCCTCAGAAGGAGTTCAAATGTGAAGATGACTGCACTGCTTGCTTGAAAGGAAAACAACACAAAGTTTCATTCCCTTCAATAGAAGAACCAAAGTCCACTGCTTGCTTACAGCTCCTACACATGGATCTCTTTGGTCCTGTGAGAGTGATGAGCATGGCAAAGAAGAAATACTGCCTGGTAATTGTGGATGATTACTCCAGGTTTGTATGGACTTTCTTCTTGCACTCCAAGGATGAAGCAGCCAAGACAATAATGAACTTTGTGTTACATGTAGAAAAGCAGTATTCCCTACAGGTCAAGTGTGTGAGGAGTGATAATGGAACAGAATTTAGAAACCATACACTTGATGACTTCTACCTGTCCAAGGGAATTAGAAGGCAGTTTAGCATTCCTAGAACTCCTGAGCAGAATGGAGTGGTGGAGAGAAAGAACAGGACTCTCATTGAAGCTACAAGGTCAATGCTGGCTGACTCAGGGTTGCCACTGACCTTTTAGGCTGAAGCTGTCAATACAGCTTGCTATGTGCAGAATAGAGCCTTAGTAAATAAGAGGTTGATGAAGACTCCCTATGAAGTTCTTCATCATTTGGCCCCTCTTATTTCATTCTTTAGAGCCTTTGGGTGTCCTTGTTTCATTCTCAACACTAGCAACCCACTCCATAAGTTTGCTAGTAAGGTGGATGCAGGGTATTTTGTTGGTTATTCATCAACTTGCAAGGCATACAGAGTTTTCAACTGTAGAACTAAGGGGGTTGAAGAAGCTCTGCATGTTAAGTTCAATGAATCTCCAAAGGACAAGATTCCACAAAACCCTGTGGAGTTGTTTGATCTGGACATACTGCAATATGTTCCTTATCAACCTCCATCTGTTGTGCCTGTCAACAGATCTCCACCTGGTGGTACTGATGATGATGTAGTCAGTACTCACCTCTTCGGCTTCAGTGACAACCTGCCTAAGTTCACTGAACCTGATGCTCCTGTAGCCTCAGCAGCTCCATCCACTACAAATGCTGATGAGATTTCTGCTTGCTCTACTTCGTTTGAGCTGCCATCCTCTACATGGTTTCAGGAATCTCTATCACCATCTGTTGCTGCTGATGGGTCTACAAACACTTGCACGGATATCATAGTCTATCAAGAGCTCAAGAATCACCCCAGTTCACAAATCATTGGTGATATTCATGCTGGAGTTTCAACCAGGAATCAATTGTCCAACTTCTGCTTCTATGCTCTCTTCATCAGTCAGCAAGAGCCAAAGAACTATCATATTGCTTTAAGAGACAATGGATGGGTGGAAGCTATGCAGCTTGAGCTACTTTAATTCAAGAAACAGCAAGTGTGGGAGCTTGTTCCATTACCCAAAGGTAAGTGTGCTATAGGCACCAAGTGGGTATTCAGGAACAAAACAGATGAGAAGGGCCAAATTGTCAAGAACAAGGCCAGACTGGTTGTTCAAGGGTTTGCACAGGAGGAAGGCATCGATTATGATGAGACCTTTGCACCTGTGGCCAGACTAGAAGCAATTAGACTGTTCTTAGCTTATGCTGCCTTTCACAGTCTTAAGGTTTATCAAATGGATGTCAAAAGTGCCTTCCTATATGGGAAAATAAAAGAAGAGGTTTATGTGTGTCAACCACCAGGCTTTGAGGATAATAAACATCCTGATTGGGTGTACAAGCTTGATAAGGCTCTTTATGGGCTGAAGCAAGCACCTAGAGCCTGGTATGAGACACTATCAACCTTTCTTCTTGAGAATAAATTCACTAGGGGCACCATTGATAAAACCTTATTCATCAAGACTGTGGGTCAACATAAGCTCCTTGTTCAGATTTATGTTGATGACATCATCTTTGCATCCTCTGATCCAAAGTTGTGTGATGAATTTACAAAGCTTATGAAGCTAAGATTTGAAATGAGTGCTATGGGAGAATTACAGTTCTTTCTAGGTTTGCAAATCAAACAACAGGATGATGGAATTTTCATTCATCAGTCCAAGTATACCAAGGAGTTGTTGAATAAGTTTGATTTACAATCCTGTAAGCCCTGTTCTACTCCCATGAGCAGCATCACACAACTAGATGTTGATCAGAAAGGTAAAGCGGTTGATGAAACCCTTTACAGATGTATGATTGGGTCCTTGATGTACCTTACAGCTTCTAGACCAGACATCATGTTTTCAACATGTGCTTGTGCTAGATTTCAGGCTGCACCTAAAGAATCCCATTTGATTGCAGTCAAGAGGATCTTTAGATATCTGCAAGGTACCCAATCACTAGGACTTTGGTATTCAGCTGGGCATTCATGCAAATTAGTTGCTTTCTCTGATAGTGACTATGCAGGATGCAAAGTCACCAGAAAATCCACTTCTGGTGGTTGCCAATTCCTAGGCAATTGTTTAGTTTCTTGGCAGAGTAAGAAACAAACATCAATTGCTACATCCACTGCTGAAGCTGAGTATATTGCTGCTGCAAGTTGTACCTCTCAGATACTCTGGCTTCAGAACCAACTTCTGGATTATGGCATTACTGAGACTAAGACTCCATTATTAATGGACAGTGCTTCAGCTCTTTGTATTGTTAAGAATCCAGTCCAGCACTCTAGGACCAAACATATTAAGATCAGACATCATTTTATTAGGGATTGCTATGTGAAAGGTCTGATTGATCCTAAGTTTATACCTAGTGCTGATGAGCTAGCAGACATTTTTACTAAGCCTCTAGAAAGTACCACATTCCAAAATTTGGTACTAAGGCTTGGTATGCTGCAGCTTGAGTGATTTGACCTATGCTGATGCTCAACTCACATCTACAGAAGAGCAAAGGTCAAATACAAGTACTGATGAGTAATTTAGTATTCAGCTCTTTCACAACTACTGAAGACTAACATGACTCAAAGTACTGATGTACATTATTTATTGAAAACAACTAATGTAGTGAGGTGGATTACAACTACTGATGTATGATTTTCAATAAATAAGTACTGAAGAACAAATTTTGCTCACACGTACTGATGTGTAATCTTAAGTACTGAAGACAAAATTGGTTCACCAGCTCTGGACTATTTCATCAGCACTTGTGAACATCTGATCACAAGAGCTGAAGGCAAATATTCTCAAGAGCTGAAGGGTCAATGAAACATCTGAAAGTCAGCCAAAGAGCTGATGAGTAAATGTGGAGGCTAGTATGAAACAACTGATTTGACGGAAACAGCTGATGAGTAATTTCACATCAGCTGATACCAACAGCTGTTGTTTCATACCCAAACAACTGAAGGACAAAACCATGTCTTCAGTAGTTTCATAACTACTGATGACTAACACCAAGTCCTCAGTTGTTTACAACAACTGAAGCAATACCATGTCTTCAGTAGTTCACAACTACTGATCTCAGTAGTTCACAACTACTGAAGGCTAACACCAAGTCTTCAGTTGTTACAACGTCTGAAGAAGATTACTAGGTCATCAGTAGTTCATAACTACTGAAAACTGACTAACTCTTCAGACGTTTACAACATCTGAAGAAGAATACTAGGCCATCAGTAGTTCATAACTACTGAAGACTGACAGTAACTCTTCAGACGTTTACAACATCTGAAGGGCAAAACCAAGTCTCAGTAGTTTCAACTACTGAAGACTAATACCAAGTCCTCAGATGTTACAACCACTGAAGGTTAAAACCACGTCATCAGTCGTTACAACAACTGATAACTAACACCAAAACCTTCAGTAGTTTTCTTTCAACCTTTGCCCTACCCTATAAATACCCCACTTTCAGAGCATTTACTCCACTTGCCCTAATCTTTCAAAAACCTCTGAAATTCCCATACACCATTAATGGCGACCATGCAACTAAAACCTCGACACAACTGTGTCGCCCATCTCACCAAATCGCCATTATGGCCTAAGTTTCACAATGCCGTCGACCTGATGACAGATTCTCCATACCAAACGGCATTCCTCATCAACCCCACTATATACCCCGACTCCTTGACGGAGTTTTGGACAAACATAACCGTCCAAACCGGAGAGCAGAATGGCGAGGTCTCTCTCCGGTCCTCCGTCAACAGTCACACCGTGGTTATCACTCCAGCTGCTATACGCCAAACCCTAAAGCTGGAGGATGCCACCTACCCAACCTCCTACCCCAAAGGTACCCTGGATCTCTCTTTCACAACCAACGACTACCAGGGTAACCTCTCAGCCTCCACCTTGTTGAAGAAACACTTCCCTGACCCTCAACGACTGATCTTCCACATGGTGAATGTGTGTCTGGCTCCCAAAACCTCTTTGTGGGACCAGATGTCAACAAGGTGGCAACAGGTATTGTATTCTATCCTTGAGAAACAACCACTAAATTTTACTGATATTTTATTTTTGGAACTCAAGGACATGGCCACAAAACCATTTTCTAACCGTTGGAACTTGTATCCGCGGTTCATAATGGCCATGATCGAAAACCAGCTTCAGGCTGAGGGACTAGTTGGCACTGGGGTCCCTGCCATGGCTGTTCTAGCCGAGGTATACTCCAGGCACAACACTGACCACACACTCAAACAGGCTGGCCGGCTGCGAAAACCCACGCAGCAGGAACCCACAGCCTCCACCTCCAAATCCAAAGTCCCCACCAAGCCAAAAGCCAAAAAGAAGGTCAAAAAGGCTACTCGGGGAGATGAGTCCCCTGAGGATGCCCCTGCAACACAAAGGCAGGATGTGCCGGCTGGTTCGATTCTCCCAGCAGGTACCACGACTCCACCCACCACAACCGCATAGGCTTACTCTCAACAGGAGCCTGATGTAGCCAACATAGGGGCAACCACATTACTGGGGTCTATCTCACTTGAGAAGACTACCATTGAAGAGCACAGTCCTCCCCATGTGCACACTGCTTCTAGCCCATCTCCTGATGAGACCGCCCCACTAAGCCCAACATTGGCAATAGCCAAAGTGCTGACCGATCTGAGCACTCCACCCTCTCCCCAGAAACCTATTACACCTGGGGAGACTCCAACCGAAGAGGGGGTGGGTACAAGTGCCGATGGGAGCCCACAGCACAGAGAATCAGTTCAATCTCCCAGTGTGGCTAGGGAGATAGAACAATCTGGTGAGGCTGCCACTTCCTCTGCATCAACATCTGAGCAGGGTGAAGCTGGTAACATCACTAAGACCTCACCAGAGGCAATGGCCGATGATGGATCCAATCCGGAGGCTAGAAGTCCCCAGTACCATGAACAAGGGGCACATGTCATTACTGAGCCACACTCAGACATGTACATCCTGACAATGTTAGGAGGTCAGGTGATTCAGCTCATGCTGATGATGACCTGAGCTTCTTCTACGATGTAGTAGCTCAAAACACTATCCTAGAGGATGAGATAAGCAGACTCAAAGAGCTGCTTGCTCAGATGACTCAGGATAGAAGTCCATCTTCCACCACTACCCAACAGATGGCACCTTCACCCGAAGGTCTCACAAACACTGAGCCAATCCCACAAACTCGGCCACCAGCCCCTGCTTCTGGCACTAGCTCTCAGGGACAGAACCCCCCTGAGCAGCTAGATGCTATCTTCCAGAAATCCCTACCTCTCATCACACCCATACTTCAAAACATAGTCATTCAGACCCTTGATGAGAGGCTTCCCACATACATACAACCCATGGTGGAGATTACCATTTCTAAGGCACTTGCTGATAGTCAAACCCCAACCAATGCACCCAAAAAGGGGGAGACATCAGTGCAAGTCAAGAGGAAGAGGGGTGAGGAAGAGAAAGAGGCAGAGAAAGAGGTGGTGGTTGAGAGGGAGTTGGTTGAGGAGACTAGGAAGGTGAGGGAGAAAGGGAAGAGGAAAGAGAGGGAGGTAGAGCCAATAAAAGTGACTGAAATCCAAAAGGATTTCAGTGTCACTGATAAGAATAGGGGAGAGGGAGAGAAACTGGACTCTGATCTAGCAGCCCTTGTCAAGGAGGCTGATGCTGAACACAGTAAATCAATGGATTCTGCCATTGATCAGCTGTTCAGGCAAGGCTTTGACAAGGACACTGCCTTGCTAGATCAGGAGCTCAGGAGGATGGAAACCAAGGAGATAGAATACCGATGGTCTACTTATAGCCAAGAGGACCAAAAGAGACTTGAGGCTATGAGTAGATTCATTTCGAAGTATTTGGGCAGACCAGTCCTTGACATCAAAGCATGGACCAGGGACAGGATCTTGGCTATAACCACCAAGATCTGTTCAGCTGGTAACTTCACTAAGGGACTGGTTGCTGAGGCCCTCTCCGAAGCCGGTGCTGGGAACAGGACACTTCTAGCAAAACAGACTAAACCGTCTCTCATATCTAGATTGCTAGAAGTGCCTGCCAAAATTCCCACACCAACAACCAAACCACAACACACAAAACCAACCCCTTCACCATCAAAACCCGCAGCCAATGATCCACCCTTGATGAAGAAGAGAAGGGTGTTGAGGCTGCAAGAAGAAGAAGAGGAGGATGAGGAGGATAGCCTGCCTATTTCAGCAGTTATACCTTTACCCAAAGCCAAATCACAAACCATCACTCCCACCTCACAGCAGGACACTGTAAGGGTAAAGTTAGAAGAGGAGGAGCAGCAAAAGCGACATGATGAGGAAATGCTGAAAAGCATTGACAAATGTTATGCTGCTTCGACCTCTATAATAAACATGCAGAAAGAAGCTTTGAGATTATTCACCTTGAAACAAACCTATCAATATGAAAGGGATAAGGTGAGAACTTGGCCTGACCCAAGGGTGTCTCACAGGATAGTCAAAAAGGACATGCCTGTGAGATACAAAAGCCAACTAAAGAGAATCGTAGATGAAGTGATCTCTGTGGCTTTTGTAATAACACCCTGGGAAATAGTAGAGGAATTCGAGAAAGCCTATAGAGCCGGCCAATCACCCTTTTCAATGCTAGATAATAGGGTGGTTAGGAAGGGTCTGGTCTATAAGAGGCTTGAGAATTTCCATAGGGATGAGCTCAACCTGTTGTTGGAGGGTAAACATCCTGATGAGTTTGCATACAGGCAAACCACAACACTTGAGCTCAAAAATGGAAGACAGGTCAAGTTCATCTCAGAGCTGTACGGTCGGGAGGGATTATTTGATGGTGTGCCTGAAGACCTGTCCAAAGAAGAACAAATGATCTTTCTTCAGGCCTACACCCGAGAATCCTACCGGCTTGTACATGGGAGGTAGATCTCATGGATGGGGCAACAGCTCTGTGTCCAATTCCCCAAGACAGAGCTCCCATCCATACTTAGCCAAACAAACACTTGAGACTACCTCTCTGGCCAGTGCTTATCTGGGTCAACTCCTAATCTGATCTAGGAGGAAATAGACCAATCTTTATGCCACCAATAAGTGGGACAACCAATAATTAGAGGTTTTGGCTGCATTGGTTCAGGGGGAGTTTGTTGGACCAAAAGAACCAATGAGCCAAGATCAGGAAAACCTCTAAGTCCCACATGCCACTGCAACAACTGCTGAAGACTTCCATCAGTTACAGTGCTCTCTTGCTTGAATGTCAGACTCGAGAGCATCTGAAGACTTCCATCAGCTATTGTGTTCTCTTGCTTGAATGTCAAACTCGAGAGCATCTTAGCTCCAGCTTCAGCTGTTATGACAAAGTCTGAAGAACAAAGCATGAAGATCAAAGAACCAAAGAACAACAGCTGAAGACTCCAAAGTACTAAAGACCAAAGTACTGAAGTCTGAAGTACTGATCATTCAAGTACTGAAGACTTCAAGTACTGAAGACCAAGTACTGAAGTATCAAAAGCTGAAGAACTGAAGAACTGAAGATCTTCTTCGAAGCACAAAGTCTGAAGACAAAGACTGAAGACAACAACTGATGATGTCTACTGAAGTCATCAGTTGTTACATCTTCCGAAGCTGTTCTATCTTCCGAAGCAAAGTCTGAAGAAGAAGACGGAGGACAACAACTGATGATATCTACTGAAGTCATCAGTTGTTGTATCTTCCGAAGCTGTTGCATCTTCCGAAGCCAAGTCTGAAGACCAAGTAGTGAAGACTCAGAGTTTGTCACAACAACTGAAGAAGTCCTCTTCAGTTGTTGTGGTGGTTTTTCCTTTTCCGTAGTTTATTTTGTTTCAGTAGTTGTACAACAGCTAAAGAGCATGTTCTTCAGCTGTTATAGTATCAGTAGTTTTATTTTTGTCAGTACTAGGAACTTTTGTAAGAAGATGTCAGTTGTTGACATCTTCAGTAGTTTTATGTTTTTGACAGTTGTAATTTGAATATTCAGTGATGTCAGAAAAGGACATCACCACCATGCTTTTGCCGCCTATATAAGGATGGCAAACCATGCTGTTTTAATTGCCGAAACGTGTTTAGTAATGAACATTTAATGTTTCGCAGAACTCTTCTCTCTCTATGTTTATGCTTTTAATTGCAATATCTTTTATGTTCTTGATATAATTGCTAATTAATGTGCTAAATCCGCTGCAAACATAATCTAATTGATCAACACGAGAGGCTGAGATCCTGTCATATTCCCAACTTCTCTACAACCTTTGGCTCTGATACCAATCTGTCACACCCCCGGGCCCAGGTAGGGTGGGATGTCACAGATTAGCAACAACATATATGGCAGCGGAAACAAACCATTATAAGAGCTCAAAGGGAGAGAACATCATATGGCATTAAAAGTTTTAAAAGACACCGGGCTGGAAACAGATCCAGCCCCAAATGTTTACATGTTCAACATAAATTTAAATAGTCATGATATCAAATTGTCAAAGTCATAAATTCTGGTCACACAAACAATGCCATGGTCTCGGGGTTGAGTCTAAGTCGTCCATAAGCTAAGAGTCTTCACAGGTTACCTGAAACATGCTCAAAATAAAAAGAGTGTCAACTAAAAAGTTGGTGAATTCAAGTGCTTAAAGTTTCAAAACAAATAAAAGGAACTATAAAAGTCCACAGTAAAGGTTTTAGAATCCAGTGTGATAGTTTATGAAAATCTCATTCGATTTTAAAAACATCGTTTTTAGTATCAGTCATTGTGGGGTATCACAATCAACCCTGCACTTGGTCCCCGGTTGGCCTCTTCTAAACTTGTGTTTAACCAGATATTCCTGTAGGAAAAAGGACCAAGCCTCAGAATAGTGAACCACTCCTGCTAGGATGGTTCACCATAGTATATTACCCAAAACCTGTTACATGCCACAAACGACCCCTCAGGATCTCAGTGGGGTACCTCCCTGTGGCGGGAGCCACTGTGCATGTGGGATTCCCCAAATAGATATATTCACGTAAGAAAAAGCGGTTCACAAAAGAATTAATGATTATGACTAAAGTATCAGCAGGTATCCAAACAAGTCCCACATACAAGCATCAAGTAAGCACAATCAAAGTTCATAAAAACAGAAGATCATGCAAAACAGTAAACAGTATCACACATAAGAGTTTCAGTTTAAAAGGAGCATGCTTCATCCCCAAAACAAAAGTAAAAAGGCGGAACACGAGAACTCACCTTAGGTATCAAGCAAATAGAAATTCTTCGCGTGTCGGGAATGACTCAAGTCTAGCACCCTAGCATGAATATATTAAGTCATTAGCTACTGCTCTAAACCTATTTAAGGAGCAACAATAGTGCCTAAGACTTAAATGGATGGTTTCGGTTTTGATTCGATTAGGGTTTGTATAAAAGTTTCCTTTTATGGAAAGTTAAGGTTTCTCATACAATTAATGGTTTTTACATTACTAAGTCCAGAATGTATGATAATTATGCTAACAAAGTGACTAAAGTGCTCATTGGGTTCGATTAGGAAGTGTAACCAAATTTTACAGTTTAGCTCCTAAAGTTTCAGAATTGACAGTTTCTACCCTTAAGTTTGGTTTCTTGTATTAAATGGCCTTTATTCTTAAAAATCAGGTTCATGACCTTAATTAAACTTAGTTCTAAGGACTTATTACCAAAATTTCAGTTTATAGACTCGGTTTCTAAAATACGCATTTAACGTTGCCGGTTACGGTAAAACCGAACGGTTTAGAGTGGTTATTTATGAGTTTTCACCTTTTTGGAGTCTAAGTCCAGTAGATATTTCTTAAAATAATTTTTATGGGTTTCAAACCTTTTAGATTATAAAAATTTGCCGCTAACAGTGGAAAGGCTCGTTTTTACGTTTAAATCGTTAAAACGCGTTTTTAGTCGGGTTTGACCATTTAAAGGCTTGTTTGACCCACCATTCGACATTTGAGGTTATTTTATCTATTAACCTACTGGAAAGTCATGATTTTTATAAGTTGTAACATTTAACCCATTTATCTTAAATTTTCCTTAAAAACGTCTTTCGGTTTACACCCGGTTTCACTAAAAATCCATTTAAATTGTCTTTTGACCACTAAAACTTTCCATTGACTCCAGAACACTTTATTTATACATTTAGAACCTGTAAATTCTCTTTAAAACGTTTATGGTCCATGTTTCCTATTTTTAAGTCGTTTTAACCCGTTTTCGGGTCCCGAAAGTGACCAAACTAGGCCTAAACACATTATGTCCTTTGTTCCAGAGGTCAAGCCATGTTACTAAGCTTAATATGCACCAAAACTTGCTGAAATGACAGTCCCAAACGTTGCCTAGTTGTTCTATACATCCATGGACTTTAAAACATGTAGAAAGTGTCATAAATGGCCATTACACATGTGTAAATCCTTGTAACTTGAGTTTAACCATTACTTTAACTTTATCTAACTTAAAAATCAGATTATTAGGGTGTCTTAAAAGTAATTTTGAGCAGATTACAACCCTTGTCTAAAAGGTTTTTCAAGAAATATCTAAAAGAGGTTATTACTAGTAGAATGAAGCATTGTTCAAGGTATAATGCATACTTTCACCACATGTAGGTGGTGTACACCCTTGGAGACTTCAAAAACAGGTTGTTGATAGTCTTAAAACCCATTAATATGCAGGTTAGACGTTTGGGTTTGAGAGGTTACAAGAATCACAAGTGCATGGTGACAAAAACACCAAAAAGTGGGTTTTCAAGGGGTAAATCGGATTCTACCCCTTGGAATGAGCATTATAACGTGTGGTATACCTTCAAGAACGTGGGGAACTCCTCAAGAACAAAGGGAAGGTGAGATGTTTCTGCTACAACAAGAAAAAGATAGGTTTTTAGGTGAAAAATGAAGACTAGCTTAAGAAATGACCAAAACCGACACATTGAGCTTACACTTGATGTAACTCACGATTTGGAAGGAGGCTGGAGAAGCTTGAACAAAGGCTGTAACCTCAAGTCTTGCACGTTTAAGACTTCAAAACATCACCCAAAGTTCACCCTTGCTGCGGTTTTGCTGCTGGCCGATTATGGCAGCTTGTTGTTGCGATTTTAGGGGCTGAAATGAGAGGATTTTTGGAGAGGATGAGAGTGTTTCAGCAGGGATTTTTGAGAGGGAGAGAGGAGAGTGAAATGGTGAAGTATTGCAAAGTGAATAATGCATGAAGAGGGAGTGGATGTAAGAAAAAGGTGGAGGTGTGTAAGAAAGCAAAATCTTCCATTGGTTGGCATGGGGGGCGGCCGAATCTTGGCTTGTCTCCTAGTGCCATTTGAATTTTCAAGTTTAATTATTTAATGGTTGGGTAGATTTTACAAAATGGTAGTATTTTTGGTGGTATAAGTTGTTAGTAAATTGACTAAGTGGTATGCATGATAATGCATACTTAAATCCGAAAATTTCAAGGGTGTGTGTGCACATATACTTTTAAATTATTTCAATTGATATCCTTAATTCTAGCTAGGGTGACCAATCAATATCCCTGGGCATGAATTTTCTAAAAAGGCAAGACCTAAAATGACTAAATTCACATTAGTCACGTAGAA
Source organism: Flaveria linearis (assembly GCA_024085815.1). Taxonomy (NCBI): domain Eukaryota; kingdom Viridiplantae; phylum Streptophyta; class Magnoliopsida; order Asterales; family Asteraceae; genus Flaveria; species Flaveria linearis. The sequence continues at coordinate 63,319,129 of CM044005.1, forward strand.
TCATAAAAATTGATCAAATAAAATTAGTGATTCTAACATTCTTGATATAATTGAATTGTTTCCATTATTAGTACTCATAAGACGGGATATGATGCAATTAAATTAGGGTTTAGAATAGTGACCTTGGGACAGGTTGTCACAGTATGAATGAAAGTAAAATACGTACGAATGAAAGAAGGAGTTATGAAAGAATGTGAATGTTAACGATGAATGGTACACAAACGAAAAGCTAATGAATGAATGAAAGTAAAATACGTACAAATGAAATTAGGGTATGAATGAATGATGAATAATGGCACTATTGGGACCGGGTGTCACAATAGTGCCACTACATCTTGCTTTGAGCTCTTCCAAGAGACTGCTCCTCCATTCATAATGAAGACAAATCCCGACTGTGATCGAGAATCATCTCGATCAGTTTGGAAACTCGCATCCGTGTAACCCTTTACAACGACCTCCTCTTTACCAGATCCATATATTAAGAACATATCCTTAGTGTTTCTAAGGTATTTCAAAATACTCTTAACAGCCATCCAATGACTATTACCAGGATTCTGTTGATATGTACTTGTCATGCTTAGAGCACATGACACGTCCGACCTAGTACATATCATTGCATACATGATGGATCGTATAGCAGATGCATATGGGACTCTATTCATTCTTTCTTGTTCAACCTTTGAACTAGGGCATTGAGATGAGCTCAATATAGTCCCCTTTTGAATAGGTACCAAACCTTTCTTAGAATTCTCCATCTTGAACCTTTTCAAGATCTTTTCAATGTATGCACTTTGATTTAAACCTATTAACCGCCTTGATCTATCCCTATAGATCTTTATTCGCAAAATATAGGCGCCTTCACCAAGATCCTTAATTGAAAAACAGCTTCCAAGCCAGGCTTTTACACCTTCCAAGGTTGGAATGTCGTTTCCAAGTAGAAAATGTCATCGACATATAATACAAGGAAAGTGATAGTGCTCCCACTAGCTTTCTTATATACACAAGCTTAATCAGCGTTTTTGATGAAGCCAAATTTCTTTACTTCATCATCAAAACGGTGATTCCAACTTCTTGACGCTTGTTTCAATCCATAGATTGACTTCTTTAACTTGCATACCTTGTTAGGATATTTTGGATCGACAAAAACTTCAGGCTGTTTCATATAGACATCTTCCTCAAGATATCCATTAAGGAAACCGGTTTTGACATCCATTTGCCAAATCTCATAGTCATAATATGCTGCTATGGCAAACAATATCCTAATAGACTTTAGCATTGCCACACGCGAGAAAGTTTCATCATAATCAACCCCTTGAGTTTGAGTGAAACCTTTAGCTACAAGTCTAGCTTTATAAGTATCCAAGTTTCCATGCATATCGGTTTTCTTCTTGAAAACCCACTTACTTCCAACTATCTTGGACTTAAGAGGTGGTGTAACCAATTACCAAACTTGGTTATCATACATGGATTGTATCTCAACATTCATGGCTTCTTGCCATTTGTCAAAATCAGGTTTTGACATTGCATCATGGTATGTGGTTGGTTCATCCAAGTCTACCATATAGCATCCATCCATGAAAAATCCATATCTCTCAGGTGGAACACTAATTCTACCAGATTTGAAAACGTTTTGTATATCTTGATCATCTATATGATCATTCTCAATATCCTCATGTTGATTGCTAGTATCAACCAATTGTGTATAGTTTTGTGAATCTTGAACCTCTTCAAGTTCCACTGCTCTTCCACTAGTTTCTTCTGAAAGAAACTTAGTTTCCAAGAACTCAACCTTTCGAGCAATAAACAATTTCTGCTCTGTCGGATCATAGAAATAATATCCAATACAATCTCAAGGATATCCAATGAAAATACACTTTGTGGATCGGGGTTCCAGTTTTTTTGGGTGTATTGCTTAGGATAAGCATCACCCCCCAAACATTAAAATATGATAATGATGGAACCCTTCCATGCTATACTTCGAAAGGTGTCCTTTCCACTTTCTTGGTTGGGGCCATATTTAAAATACGGGCCGCGGAGAGCAACGCGAAACCCCAAAATGATAGAGGTAGTGTACTTCTAGCCATCATAGATCGAACCATATCAAATAGAGTCCGATTCCTCCTTTCAGACACACCATTATGTTGTGGTGTTCCAGGTGGAGTAAGCTGTGAGACAATCCCACAACTTCTAAGATACTCTTGAAATTCACTACTTAGGTATTCACCTCCTCTATCTGTACGAAGAATCTTGACCGTTTTGTTGAGTTGATTTTCTACTTCATTCTTGAAGATTTTGAACATTTAAAAAGATTCATTTTTGTGTCTTAACAAGTACACATACCCATAACGACTATAGTCATCGGTAAAGGTAATGAAGTATTTTTCACCATTCCTAGTTATTGGTTTAAAAGATCCACATACATCCGAATGTATGATCCCTAATAAATCCTTTGCCCTTTCATTAGTCCCACTAAAAGGGGCCTTTGTCATTTTACCTTGTAAACAAGACTCGCATATATCAAATGAATCATTTTCATTAGTTTTCAAAAGACCATTCTTTTGGTGTTTTTGCATACGATTCTTGTTTATGTGACCAAGGCGACAATGACAAAGAGAGGAATCACTCAAATCTTATTTGAGCCTTTTGGTGGTTGCTTGGTACATTGAGCTATCATATGTTGTGTTTTCATAAACCAATTCATAAATACCATTGCAAGGTATAGCTTTAAAATAAAACATATGATTTAAAGAAACATGAATATCATTGTTAACAAACTTAAAATCATAATCACATTGTCTTAAATGGGAAACAGAAGTTATGTTCCTAGTCAAACTAGGAGCATATAATACACTCTTTAAAATGACTTCCAAACCACTTGGAAGCTTCAAAATGTAGTCTCCTTGGGCTTTCACATGAACCTTTGCACCATTGCCCATGAAGAGACTTATTTCCCCTTTTGCATAATGCTCACTTCTTTTGAACCCCTGCAACAAATTGCAAATATTAGTTCCACATCCGGTATCTAATACCCATGTGTTAGAAGAAATAACATTAAGCTCAACATGTATCATAAAGATTGTACCTAAGGTTTGCCCCACATCCCTCTTCGATCTCAATGCTTTGAGATAGACTGGACAATTGCGTTTCCAATGGCCTACCTCACCACACTCAAAACATGGGTCATCTTGAGTAACCTTTTGCTTCTTTTCTTTCAGTTTAGGCGGTTCCATTTTTGCTTTACCCTTACCCTTCCCTTTGACGCGCCCCTTCCCTTTGGCAACACTTGCCCTAGGGTCGGGGAGGTGCCTCTTCCTACTACCACCTTCATTGATCGTAAAGACCGGTAGAACCTTTCTACCCATGCCCGCCTTAGCCGTTTTAAGCATTGAATGAAGATCCCCAATGCTCTTGTCCTATCCATTCATGTTATAGTTCATAACAAAGCTATCAAACTTCTTTGATAGGGAGTTGAGGATCAAATCCGTTACCAACTCGTTGGACACACGACAGTTAAGCCTTTCGAGGCGATCAATGTGGCTCTTCATCTTAAGAACATAAGATGACACCGATTGGGTCTCGTCCATCCGACATGCATGGAGTGCTCAAACTGTTTCGAAGCGCTCCACCCTTGATTGTTGTTGGAACATTTCCTTCAACTGGGTGATCATGTCATAGGCATTGTGGTTCTCAAAGTCCTTTTGCAAATCAGGAATCATACTCGCTAGCATGAGACAAGAGACTTGCACAGAGTCTTCGGTGTACTTGACCCACTCGGCAAAGGCCTCAACGTCATTTTTATCAGGTTGATCGGGAATGGGATCGTCTAACACATAGTACTTCTTTTCTTGCTTGAGAACGATTCTCAAGTTTCGGTACCAATCCATGAAGTTCCCACGGTTTAGACGTTACTTTTCAAGGATTGTTCTTAGTGATAGGTTATGGACGGTCGGGATTGCGTTGTTGTTGTTAGCCATCTATAATTTTACAAAGTTCAAATTTTAGTATTTTTAATATCAATGTATTTTGATTATTAATACTCTTTTTGTCTCATAGACAATTAATAGTCAAAATCTAGAATCCAACGTTACATTTAAATATCGGTTAGGTGACATTTATCCATTTATTTAAATTAACAAGGTAGTCAACGTTTAACAATTGTAACCTATTACAATTTCTAGTATATGGGATCGGTTAAACATCTTATGTTTGTTTGGCATGTTTATCCCATCAACACCCTTTGTACGTCATGCTTCGGTGATCCTAATGCATGATTTCCAAATTAAGTCGTCCTACTTAGACACACGTGTGGATTTGCTAATATAAGTGCTTAGGTGACCTTTATCCCATAAATATGGCAAACCCATCTCAAACTCATAAGTTCCCTCTAATATGGTTAGGTGACCTTTATCCCACATCAAGTTATCAAATGATTCGAGTGTTGTTTAATAGGATGGTGTTTGGCTTATTTAAAAGGGATTTGTGTTTTACAAAATTCTAGTTTGGAAAACAATTTTCATACCTTGCATTTGCATGCATTCAAATGCATGGTAGTTTGTTTGAAAACTTATTTCAAAGTTCCTTTTAATAACCTATTTAATTATGAAATCAATAACCTTTATTAAAACCAATTCTATTTCTTATTGATTTCTAAGGAACCAATTTTATGCGATTGTTGATTTCTTGTTGTTAACTATCCAATTCCACAATAAGATAATATGAACATTAATCAACCATACATGCATAATAAAACAATCCACAAGTTCATAACCATAGCCAATGGACTTGGCAACACTTGTTGGCCAAAACAAGTGTGCCAAGAGGGTCTATTATAAAGCTTAAACATGACACAAGGCATTAAGATGATGTGCTCCCACCTGATCCCGCATCCTAATGCATCAAGTGTCCATTTTGTGTTGTCGTCATTTTGCTTTATTTGGGCTTTCTTTTGGGCTCCAACTTCAGCTCCTAGCTTCCTTGGGCCTCCATGCTTTGGGCTTTGGTTATTGGGCTTAAAATCAATCTTAGGCTATAAGACCCATTTGGGCTTAAAATGGCCCAAACCAAAACCCAAGTCTTGTTGAACTTCTTTTACAAAATATATCCTAATACATTTTACTAGTAAAAGAATTACAACTAATCTACTTATTATTACAAACCAACATAAATAATAAATAGATTACAAACCCAAATAAATAAATGTTACATCCAAATTGAATAATCAACCAATATTATAACACAAAATACATCCAAACATACATCCAAACATAAGGTATTGGCTAGTTTATGAACATTTAAATACACATCCAAATATGTAAGCATATCAAGTTAAAATGGTTCCCTTTTGAACCCTTAAACTTTCAGCCAAGTTTAACCAAACCGAAAGTTTTGGTTTTGTCCAAACAAAACAAGCATTCCATCAATGTGACTTGGTTTTAAAGATTACTACATGCATGTAAAGTGTAATCTTTAAAATAAAACAAAAGGGTAACCATTTCAGCCCCTAAAATCTCGGCCATATGGTGTTATACACCACAAAAACCCTGAAATGGTATGATCTATACATGTATGCATTCGTATAAGTGGCTCTTGATGCCATTGTAGGGCTTTAACAAGTTTATCAAAGTTCATATAATCTTGTTTATATGAAAAACGCAGCGGATTATAAGTTTAAAACTTGTCAATAAGCTGATTATTAAACCCATTTAATAAGTAAAACCCAAACCATGGATCCATATACGAAGTGCATACAATATAGAAACATAGGATGTTTAGAAGACAACCTTTTGAAGCTGTTAGAAAACGAGATTTCGAAGGTGTGATGGATGAATTTCGTGGCTGAATCTACAAGCTAGAAGACCTCAAGATGGTTATACCCCAAGCCACCAACGAACACCTTGAATGCTAGGCTTCTTTGACACCAACTTTCAGCAACAAAACCCACTTTTGATGCTGAAAATTTTCAACTTTCTTCCTTCTTCAAAACCGATTAAGAGAGAGAGATAGATGAGAGAAATATTGCCTTTGCATGTAAGAGAGAGAGAGGCTAGAGTTGGAGAGTGTGTATGTGTTTAAGTCTTGTGTATTTACAAGACAAAGAAGTAGGCCATTGTTGGATTCTATATGCCCAAGATACATAGAATATTGATGTGGTTAGTACGTCATGATCCAACTCGGGTCATACCCAATAACAAGCTTAGCAAACACCAATCAATATTTAATTGATGATATGATCATACAATTAAATAATTACACCAATTTAGAAAATGGGTTTTCTAAATAAGTTGCATATGAGATTGAACAACTTATAAGGATATTTTGTTCATCGATATTATTTGTAATGTCGTTTAATTTACTTAAATGACATTATACAATAAAAGTGTGTATGAGTTATATAATTAATAGGTTAATTATATAATTAATAAAACAACTAGTTTATAAAAATTGGAGATTGTTTTTGGGGGGAAAACCCCTCTCCCTTGAGACTTCCGGCCGCCCCATATGGGGATGGGTTCTCTTGAGCTTTTCAACACACCACTCTCCAAGAACAACACACACTTATCATCCTTACTCTCTCTCATACATGCAAGATAGAAAGAACAAAAAAACTGACCATTCTACATCAAAACTCACGGCTGGAAGTGTTCCAGCAGCATGCTTTTTTCGATTTTGGGTGTACAAATCCTAGGAAAAGGGTGTTGCTTAGATACTTGTGGGTATGAACACTTTAGGACATCTATTCTTGATGTTTTGGTCATCCAATAGCAGCTCTATCTTCATCTTTATCAACGTTTTCAGCAGTCTTCTGGATGATGTTTTAGCCACGGTTTTAACAGCATACAAGAGGTAGTTTGTATGTTATGATTTTGGTTGTTATTTCTTGTAGATGGCTAGTTCAAACACATATGAAAGATCCTTATGTTCTTGGGTTTGTTGTTACTATGAAATGAACTTTATATTTCAGATTATAAAACATGAAATTAAGCATTTAATCCCCTGTGTTTTCTTAGTTTAAATGGTTAAACTAGTTTGATAAAGGTCCAACAAACCCAACATTGGCATCTAGAGCCGGATATGTGGATGACTAGCTTCAACTATCCTTGTAAAATTGGTTTTATAGGGTTTTAACAACCAAATTAGGGCTGTTTTGTGGTGATATTATAAATCCCCAACCTTTCAAGGTTAAATCATGCATGCTTATGATTAAATCTTGAAAGGAAAGATATCAAGTGGTTGATTATGTTTTTTGTTTGGACAAAAGACCCTAAATTCTTGGTTTATGTTGGCTGAAAATTTAGGGTCATATGGGGATTTATTTGGTTCTTGAATGTTGTATATGATGTTTCATATTGGTGCATAACATAGCCTTGACCTTGGTTTAATTTGGTTTTGAATGGATGTTTGTTTTGGTTGATTTCATTCATAATGGGTTGAAATATTATTCTTTTGTGTTAAGTATTTGGATGTAATTTATTTATTCATTAAATGGCAATGTAATAAATAGGTTAGGAATATTTTTTATTTTACTAGAAAATATGTATTAGGATATATATTTTGTAAAAGAAGATGCTAGGGAAGGAAGCACAAAAGGAAGACACAAGGGATGGACTTGAAGCATTTGGTTGCAAGTTCAAGTGGGGGTCTTTGGAGATCTCATTATTTGTGTTGTGTTCAACCCTTAGGAAAGACCTTATGACAACACTTGTGATGGCAAAGAAGTGTAGTCAACTTAGTGGCTATGGTTATGCACATATGTTTGTATAATTATGCTTGTTTGATTGTTTGTTGTATGATTGTTGTTTGATATTTGGATATGCATAACAAACTCATTAGCAAACTTAACAAGCTGAAAATTTATGGTTTCTAATCATTAAGTGGTTAATAAAAGATTATTAAAAGGATTAATGATTTAATAAAAGAGGTTTTATTAAAAATAAACCATAGGATACCTTGTATTTGAAAGCATGCAAATACAAGGTACATAGAGTTTTCAAAACTAGAATTAATGAAAACTAAAATCCCTTTGGAAACAAGTTTAACACCATCCTTTTACACGACACTCGAATCACTTGGGAACTATTTGTCGAATAAAGGTCACCTAACCACTTGTAGAGAACTTGTGTGTTTGAGGTGAGTCTAACGTATTTTAGGGATAAAGGTCACCTAACCACTTGTATGTATAAACTCACACGTGTGTGTAAGTAGGACGACTTGAATTGGAAACCATGTGCATAGGGTCACCGAAGCATGGCGTACAATGATGTTGATGGGATTAAACATGCCAACCAAACATAAGATGTTTAACCGATCCCATAAAGGCTAGAAGTTGCAAAAGGTTGCAATTGTCAAATGTTGACTACCTTGTTAATTTAAATAATGGGATAAAAGTCACCTAACCATTATTTGAATGTAACGTTGGATTCTAGATTTTAATTATTAATTGTCTATGAGACACAAAGGGTATTAATAATTAAAATGAAATTTTTCAGAAATACTAATAAGAACTTTGTAAATTTTGTAGAATGGTCGCAAACAATAATGCTACCACCCCGACCGTCCATACCCTATCACTGAGAACTAATTATGAGAGGGATCGTCTGATCCATAACAACTTTATGGACTGGTCTCGAAACTTGAGAATTGTTCTCAAGCAAGAGAAAAGGCCTATGTCCTTGACGATCCTATTCCTGACCAACCCGACCCCGAGGATGTTGAGGCCTATAACGATTGGCTTCAATATACCGAGGATTCCATGCAGGTATCCTGTCTCATGTTGGAACTATAACTCCTAAACTCTAAAATGACTTGGAGCATCATGGGACATATGACATGATTACCCAATTGAAGGAAATGTTCATTCAAACTAGGGTGGGGTGTTTCGAAACGGTTCGAGCACTTCATGCATGTCACATGGAAGAAACCCAATCGGTATCATCTTATGTACTTAAGATGAAAAGCCACATTGATCGCCTCGAAAGGCTTAACTGTCCTGTCTCAAAGGAGTTGGCCATGGATTTGATCCTTAATGGCCAAACTAAAAGTTTGAGACGTTCATAAAGAATTACAATATGAACGGATGGGACAAGAGCATTGGTGAGCTTCACGCAATGCTCAAAATAGCTAAGGCAGGGATGGGTAGAAAGGTTCTACCTGTTCTCTAGATCAATAAGGGAGGCAATGGAATGGCCATTCCTGATCCCAAGGCAAATGTTGCCAAAGGAAAGGGGCACATCAAGGGCCAAAGGGAAGGGAAAATTAAAGCGGAACCTCCAAAAACTAAGCTTATAAAGCCTAAGGTAACAGAGAACGATCCATGTTTTGAGTATTGCGAGATAGGATATTGGAAAGGGAATTGTCCAACCTATCTCAATGAGTTGAGAAATAAGAGGGATGTTGGGCAAACCTCAAGCACAACCTTCATGATCCATATAGACTTAAGTGTTATTTCTTTAAACACATGGGTATTGGATACCGGATGTGGAACTCATATTTGCAATCTGTTGCAAGATTTCAAAAGAAATAAGCACTTTAAGAAAGGAGACTATGTTTTGAAACTTTCAAATGGTTTGGAAGTTGTTCTTCAAAACATTTTATATGCTACTAGTTTGACTAGGAACATAATTTTAGTTTTCCTTTTAAAACGATATGGTTATGATTTAAAGTTTTGTAAATGATGGTATATATGTTTATATGGATGATGTATAAGGCTATGCCTTCTAATGATATTTATGAATTGGTTCATAATGATTCATCCTATAATAATACATTATACCAATCATGCACCAAGAAACTTAAAGTGGTTTTAAGTTATTCTTATCTTTGGCATTGTCATCTTGGTTAAATAAACAAGAATCGGATTCAAACACTTCAAAAGAATGGTCTTTTGAAAACAAATGAATATTGTTCATTTGATAAGTGTGGATCTTGTTTACAATATAAGACGACCAAGTCGCCCTTTAGTGGAACTAACGAGAGGGAAAAAGACTTATTAGGAATCATACATTTGGATGTATGTGGTCCTTCTAACACAATGAAAAGGAATGGTGAAAGATACTTCATTACCTTTACCGACGATTACAGTCGCTATGGTTATGTGTACTTGATGACACATAAACATGAAGCTTTTGAAATGTTCAAAATCTTCAAGAATGAAGTAGAAAATCAACTCGATAGAACTATCAAAGTTCTCCGTTAAGATAGAGGAGGTGAATACCTAAGTGAAGCTTTTCGGGATCATCTAGGAAGTTGTAAGATTGTCTCACAACTTACTCCTCCCGGAACACCACAACATAATAGTGTGTCTGAAAGGAGAATCGAACCCTATTGGATATGGTTCGAACTATGATGGCTATAAGCTCACTACCTCTATCATTTTGGGGTTTCGCACTACTCTCCGCGGCTCGTATTTTGAATATGGCCCAACCAAGAAAGTTAATTCGACACCTTTTAAAATGTGGCATGGAAGAGTTCCATCTCTATCATATTTAAAAGTATGGAGTTGTGAAGTTTATGTTAAGCTACAACACCCAAAACCACCTGAAAATGGATTCACTAAGTGTATATATGTTGGATATCCAAAAGGACTGTATAGGATACTACTTCTTTGATACAACAGAGCAAATGGTATTTATTGCTCGAAAGGCAGAGTTCTTGGAAGCCAAGTTCCTTATGGAAGGAATGACGTATAGAACAGTGGAATTTGATGTGGATCAAGATCCACAAGACGATACATGTTTGGTTGACACTAGCAATCAACAGGAGGTTGTTGATAATGATCAAGAGGTTGATCAATGCACACAAACGTTCGCACATCTGGTAGTGTTAGCATTCCACCTAAAAGATATGGATTTTTCATAGATGGATGCTACGTGGTTGACTCCGATGAGCCAACTACATACCATGATGCAATGTCCAATTCGGATTGTGACAAGTGGCTGGGAGCCATGAACGTAGAGATGCAATCCATGCATGACAACCAAGTTTGGGAATTGGTTGACCCTTCACTTAACTCCAAACTGGTTGGATGCAAGTGGGTTTTCAAGAAGAAAACAGATATGCATGGAAACTTGGATACTTGCAAGGCAAGACTTGTAGCAAAAGGTTTCACTCAAACTCAAAGGTTGATTATGATGAATCCTTCACGCCTGTGGCAATGCTAAAGTCTAAAAGGATATTGTTTGCCATTACTGCTCACTATGATTATGAGATTTGGCAAATGGATGTCAAAACCGCTTTTCTTAATGGACATCTCGAAGAGACTGTCCATATGGTTCAGCCTGAAGGTTTTGTCGATCCAAATCATCCTAACAAAGTATGCAAGTTAAAGAGATCAATCTATGAATTGAGACAAGCATCGAGAAGTTAGAATCAATGTTTTGATGAAGGGATCAAGAAATTTGGTTTCATCAAGAACGCTGACAAGACTTGTATATATAAAAAGGCTAGTGGGAGTCTAATTACATTCTTAGTATTGTATGATTGATGACATACTACTATTTGGAAATGATATTCCAACCACGGAAGGTGTTAAAACCTGGCTTGGAAATTGTTTTTCCATAAAAGATCTCCGTGAAGCCGCCTATATTTTGGAAATAAAGATCTATAGGGATAGATCGAGGCGGTTGATAGGGTTAAACCAAAGTGCATACATTGATAAAATCTTGAAAAGGTTCAAGATGGAAAACTCTAAGAAAGGTATAGTACCTATTCAAAGAGGGACAATATTGAGTGCATCTCAATGTCCAAGCTCAAAGGATGAGCAAGATCGTATGAAGGACATCCCATATGCGTCTGCTATAGGATCCATCATATATGCGATGATATGCACTAGACTGGACGTGTCATGCGCGTTAAGCATGACAAGTAGATATCAGCAGAATCCAAGTAACAGCCATTGGATGGCCGTTGAAAGTATATTGGAACACCTTAGGAGGACTAAGGATATGTTTCTAATATACGGATCTGATGAGGAGGAAGTAGTTGTAAAGTGTTACACGGATGCGAGTTTCCAAACTGATCGAGATGATCCTCGATCACAATCGGGGTATGTCTCCATTATGAATAGGGTAGCATTATCCACTACAGAATACGAATACATAGCCGCCTCATTAGCAGCTTGAGAAGTTGCATGGATAAAAAGGTTTATCACCTATCTAAGGATGGTCTCTACCATTCAAGACCCCTTAGAAATCTTTTGTGATAACGAGGGTGCGATTGTTCAAATCAAGGAACCCCGTGCACATCAAAAGACTAGGCACAATGAGCGGAGATTCAACTACATAAGGGATGAAGTTGAAATAGGAAAGATATGTACTCGCAAAGTTCACTTTGATCAAAACTTTACGGATCCACTAACGAAGCTCCTTGAAAGGGCAAAGCATGAAAGTCATACTTGTGCCTTAGGACTTTGATATTCTAGTGATTAGAATTGATCTGTTTAGTATTAATATTATTAATATGGAACAATTGTAATACTTGACTAATCTATATATTTACGATACCTTGAATCATGTTCCTTTTAGCATGTTTACATCCATGAATAATTTTATTATTCTAAATGTCCGTAGTCGGTCATATTTGTGGGAACAAATATGAATATAAGACTATTATGAACTTGGATTGGTGGATATTCATAAGACATGAATATAGAGCAATTGGTTGCTGCCAAGGTTCATAGATATTCGTGGGATACGAATATTGGACTGACCCGCATCTCAAATCTTACTACATAGAATCTTATTGATTGATCATAAGTAAATTTGAGTAAAGGCGAATATCATTTGGTATCCTCCGACCTGAGATACATATTGGGTTTTGATATTCACCAAGTGTTATACCTTGAGCTAGTTCTTCGCTGACCTGAAATAATGGTCAGTATATAAGACTATGTTTAGATATGACATAAGGTGATTATGAGAAATATATGTAGTCAAGATGGGATTTGTTCCTCTTATTCATTGAGAGTATGATGTCTAAGGCCTGATTAAGTTAAATCAACAAGGAATGATCATTCTGTGTCCTTGGATTTAACATGACATCTGTAACAAAAGGATAAATGATTGATTCACCTAAAACATTTCAAGTTGGATACTTGAAGGGGATAATGTTATTGAATGGCTTATAAGTCATGCGTAATAAGGGTAGTAAACCGTTGTTAGGTGGTATTTACTGCTTGCATCAATCTTCTATGAATCTTGTGCAAGTGGGAGATTGTTGGATTCTATATGCCCAAGATACATAGAATATTGATGTGGTTAGTACGTCATGATCCAAGTCGGGTCATACCCAATAACAAGCTTAGCAAACACCAATCAATATTTAATTGATGATATGATCATGCAATTAAATAATTACACCAATTTAGAAAATGGTTTTTCTAAATAAGTTGCATATGAGATTGAACAACTTATAAGGATATTTTGTTCATGGATATTATTTGTAATGTTGTTTAATTTAGTTAAATGACATTATAAAATAAAAGTGTGTATGAGTTATATAATTAATAGGTTAATTATATAATTAATAACAACTAGTTTATAAAAATTGGAGATTGTTTTTGGGGCGAAAACCCCTCTCTCTTGAGACTTTCGGCCGCCCCATATGGGGATGGGTTCTCTTGAGCTTTTCAACACACCACTCTCCAAGAACAACACACACTTATCATCCTTACTCTCTCTCATACATGCAAGATAGAAAGAACAAAAAAACTCTCCATTCTACATCAAAACTCACGGCTGGAAGTGTTCCAGCAGCATGCTTCTTTCGATTTTGGGTGTACAAATCCTACCAAAAGGGTGTTGCTTAGAGGCTTGTGGGTATGAACACTTGAGGACATCTATTCTTGATGTTTTGGTCATCCAATAGCAGCTCTATCTTCATCTTTATCCACGTTTTCAGCAGTCTTCTGGATGATGTTTTAGCCATGGTTATAACAGCATACAAGAGGTAGTTTGTATGCTATGATTTTGGTTGTTATTTCTTGTAGATGGCTAGTTCAAACACATATGAAAGATCCTTATGTTCTGGGGTTTGTTGTTACTATGAAATAAACTTTATATTTCAGATTATAAAACATGAAATTAAGCATTTAATCCGCTGCGTTTTCTTAGTTTAAATGGTTAAACTAGTTTGATAAAGGTCCAACAAACCCAACAACCATATGGCCCCTTTGGGCGGCCGAAATTTAAAAAAAAAGGTTCCCATCTTCTTTTTTTATTTACATTACCGACACTCTTTAATCTCTAGTTTATAAAGTTGAAAACCAATTTTTAACTTTATAAACTTAGCACTCTTTTATTTGTTATCATTTAGCAAAACTAAATAATGAAACAAATAATATTTCATGAACAATTATCCATATAATGATGTTCATCTACAAAAGCAATAATTTAGAAAATCCATTTTTCTAAATTGGTGTCATTATTTATTTGTTTGATCTTATCAACTAATATATATTCATTGGTGTTTGTTTAGCTTGTTATTGGGTATGACCCGACTTGGATCATATCACACTAGCCACATCAACTTAATATGCATCTCGGGCAGATCAGGTCTTTCAATCATTACGTGTTTGGTAATGATTCCAATGGGTTAGATAGGGTTTTAAAAGAAATGAAAATATAATGAAACTGGTGCTAAAAGAAAGAATAAACTGGTGCTAAAAGAAAGAATATGTGCTGGGTGTGTAATTGATGTGATAATATTGGCAAAGAATAAAGAAATGAGTTTGATGTGATGTAAATCTCAATAGGCCAGTTAGGGTAAGATGCCTGGGTGTAGACTGTATAGTGAAAAGTGTGACGACGATCACTGGGCTTTGTGAACATCTTGTGGTGACGACCCTAGATGATTAAATTGGCATCCTGCTGGATGAGAGATAATAGTTACAGTTTCATGTGGGACACCGACGTCCGATGGGACGAGTCCGGTGGGACAAAGTAAAGTTGATTATTTTAATATTGCCAATATAAATATGATTTTCCATGTGGTATGATGTTGTTAATATTTAATAATAATTTAGAACTCATCAGTTTATCTGATGTTTTGAGTATGTTGTATGTGTGCTAGGTAAGGAAGGATCCTCTAGTAATACAGGAAAGCAAGCTTGAGTTGGATAAGGATGCTATCACAGGGCAGTTGCTGGCATCGGATGTGGGTCATGTTAATAATGTAAAAAGGGATGTATAATTAAATACTATAATGTGTAAAACATTTTGTAAGTTGGGTTAATATGTAATTATGTTCAGTCTCCCGCTATAAATTGAAAGCTCTGATTTGTATTTAAGATATTAATCCAACGATGTGGCGTGCCTCTGGTACCCTTTTGGGTTTAGGGCGTCACAGTATTACATTAAGCATAGACTATTCGTCAAGCGACGAACACGTTATAAATGACAATATATGCTTCAACAAAGTACAAGAGCTTTAATTTTGGCAATCATTATGTCCAAGGTGGTACTCTCTAGATCAAGAGTGTTTTTTAGCATGGTAACATTTTGTTTCCAGCTTTCAGGAAGGCTGTGAAGCATCTTTTTGTTCAGATTTTTGACTTTATACGTAACCCCCATAATCTCTAAATCACTTGCACAAATCTATGCAATTGTTTTGAGATTGAATACCCCTTGTAGTGATGAAAGGTTTCATATTGATTAACAAGTTTATCCTTGTTAATTTCAGCTATTTCACTGCTTCCTTCACACATAATTAGACGTGCATGTCACACAGCTTTAGCTGTTCCATACTTCTCAAGCCTTTTTAGCACATCCATTTTCAATGCTTGAGTCAGAATGGAATATGCTTTGAGATCAATTTTTATATTTTTGTAGTCATCATCATCAAGAGTGAGATCCTCTATAGGTATTCTTAAGGTTTTGTACAGAGCAGCCTGGTCAACAGAAAGCGTCACTGGAAGGTGAGGCCCTTTACATATGGAAATCCAATAGTCCGGATCTACACCTGTAATGTAATTCATGAACCTAATCTTGCATTACTTAAACTCAGATTTGTGTTTAAGCATAGGAGGTTTAGGAGTATGACCAAGTTTAGAGAAAGTATGTGAATCCATATTAATAAGCTGTTTTTAACTTGTTTGAATAAAGATTAGATTGATTATTAAGTCCACCTAGTCCAAATAGTCCAAAACAAGCTTATATAACCAGATCTGCTGAGTGTAGGCAGAAATTTGTTAGAACTTCTTCTGTAATTTTAGGAAGTTTTTTTATGTTTCTGTTATGATTTTATGGTTGAGCAACTGTTCACAAATTAGTTCTGGAGCGTGATTACGAATGAACAGTGACTGTCAAAGTATTTCAGCAGATATTCAACTTGTATACTAAATAGAGGTAGTCGAACACTCTACCAGCAACTCAATCACCAGAACAATCGAGTTCAGCTTAGATATATGCAGATCTAAAGAAGAACCGAGAGCCAAGGCTCTGATACCAATTGACTGGGTGTGAGAATGATATTCTCTGTTGTTGTGAATCAACAAGGACCGAATATGATGATTGAGTCAATGATTGTAACGTGGAATCAAACAATCACAGAACATTGAACGCATGAAATACTCATAAATGCTCTATGTATTGATTAAGGTGAATGGTTACAATAAATGCTAGAGTTTGAGCAATCTATAGTAACAATACACCTTGTGAGCATAAGATGAAACAAAATATTCTATTTGTCTAATGTCTATTCTCTGTCACCTCACATATGAGGATTTCTATTCTATTTATAGGCTGACAGGAAGTCTTCACAAAAGACTAAATTACCCCTGTACTATAATCTAATCTAAGTGTAAAAAGTCTTCATCAACATTTGTTGTTATTCATCCGCATTAACTAATGCGGACGTGTTGATCTTCATCAGCATTTGTTTTTCTTCTATCGCATTAGTGTTTGGTCATCAGCATTGACAAATGCGGATGAACAAACACTTGACGCGTTTGTTGCTAAGCATCCGTATTAACTAATGCGGATGTACAATTCCTTGTCAGCATTTGTTTGACTATTGGATTTGTTAATGCGGAAGAACAAACACTTGTCAGCATTTGTTCTTTGGTCATCCGCATATACAAATGCTGATAGCCAACACTTGGTCTTCTTTTGTTGATGCAGATTCTTCATCTGTATGGTTCTTGGACTTGGGAAGATTTCCAGCAGAACAAGTATCATCCACTACTTAAATTGGCATGTATGATCCTTTCAGGGTCTAACACTTTATTCTTCCGAAGCCATTTTACCTTAGGAAGAACTAACTACGGACCAGTGGACATAAATATGGTCTGACTAACAAGTCTGATATACTGCATGGTATTTTTCCATGCCCTTGTAGTTGACCATACTTTATTCCACTATTCACCTTTATCAGTTAGTATAGTTACCAACTTTAGAAGGCAATAAAAGGTAAGTCATGCACCTGTCATGACTACCTAATCTAGGATAGTATTTTATCTTAGATACCTTATGTCTAGCAATGTAGTATTTGTTTAGATGTATGTTTCAGCTGGTTTTCAAAGTATAACCGGCTGCAAATACTAGTATATATAGTTTCTCAATATAACTTATTATTCATGCTTTGTAAGAGTCTTGGAAACACTGTGTTGAGAAGTAATACATACAACTATCTTGAAAAACCGTTTCTTGTGTTCAATAACTTAGTATATTATCATCAACTTAGTTTGAGATTCTTCATCATCAAGAGTGAAACTTAGTGAGTTTGAGAGAAAATATTGTGTTGAGAGACCAACACCGATCCTACAATTGGTATTAGAGCTTCCAGGATCTTGATTATGAGATCCAACCATCCCAAATCATCCTTATTTCTTCATACTCACTCTCTCTACTTAATGGCCCTCAACCAAAAGTATTCTAAGCCAGAGATGGGAACCATGACTAAGGCTCCGATTATCACTCCTGATAATTTCAGACACTGGTGTCAACGCATTAAAGGATATATCAAGTATCAAGACAGCTGGACGTGGAGATATGTCACTTATGACCTTTCCAAGCCAAAAGTGGCATCATCAACTTGTGATGGTACTATGATTGAAAAGGGAAGACTACTCAGATGAAGACTTCAAGAAGACAGACATCGATAGCAAAGCAATGACTGTATTGCTCCCTGCCATACCAAACTCCATAATGGTAGGCTTTGAGCATTGCACTACAGCCAAAGAACTCTTAGATTCTTTGACATTGATGTACAATGGTTCCTCAGAATCCAATGACTCCAAGAAAGATGTATAGAAGCAGAAGTTTGAAAACTTCACTTACATTGTTGGTGAGACCTTAAGCCAACAATACTTCAGATACGTGGACTTAATTACATCTCTTCAGTTTATGGGAGTGACTCTTGAGAAGAGAGACATAGTTAGAAAATTTATGAGTGCACTTCCTCATGAGTGGACTTTCTATTATGTCTCTATCTAGAGAACTGAAAACTTGAACACACTCACCCTGACTGAACTGTATGAAATCCTTGGTGGATACCGTATGGAGATCGAGACTCAGAAGGGCCATCAAATGAATAGAAGCTCAGACCCTCCTCTTAGCAATGTCCTACATCTTGCTGAAGGGTTAAGAACTCCCCAGCCCCAGATTTACCTAAACAACAATCAACAACCATCTCACTCCTCTGGGCCTTACATCATATTTCCTGAGACACACAGGTCTTAACAAGCTTAACAAAGTCCTTTTCAGGATAGTTATGCTTTTGTTTCAGGAATTGAACACTCTATTGATTTTCAGTTCTACTTTGATGATCTAGAGTGTTTCAGTCCAGACGACATTGAATACATGGACATTGTCCAACAGATGGCTCTTTTAACCTATAGCGCAAAGAAGTTCTTTAAAAGAACTAGAAGGCAGTTCCCCAAGAACCCAACTAACAGCAAGTTTGGGTTTGATAAGTGAAAAGGCAAATGTTACAACCGTAACCAACTTGGCCATTTTGCAAGGGAATGCAAAGCTCTAAGATCTAATCCTGGAGCTGCTCAAGCCTCTCAACATCATGCTACCCTAAAGGCTGCAACCAAGCAAACTGAGTAGCAAACTACAACTATTGCTTAGGAAGTTGATTGGAGCTTCATGGTGCAAGATGTAACCCCTGCTCAGGCTCTCATGGCTGGAACCAATGATGTTAAGGTATATGAACATATTTGTACTCCTGCTTTTATAGCTAAGGTTAAAATGTATGAGGACTACAACATGGAAATCAAATCTGAAAGTGAGTCTTTAAATATATTAAAATCTGATTTCAAGAGAGAAGAATCTAACTATAAACTTAAAATTGACGAGTTAGAGAAAATTGTTTCCTCTTTAAAGCATGAACACTCAAACTACAGGACTCAAATAAAATATTAGGTTTCTAAGTTGACTGAGGCCCAAGCATAGCTAGTAATAGCTGAGGCTAAAGCAGAGAAGTATGCTATTCAAGCACATAACTTCAGCACCATTCTTATATCATCCTCCCACTCAAAGGTGTGCTATCAAAATAAAAGTGGATTGGGAACTAATGAAACCGCTCTACCACATTCTTATATGTCTATAAGACAACCAAGGTGTGGAACTGATGAGCAAGAGGTTCTAACTACTGATCCACTCTCCTTTGAGAAGAAGAACGATGTAATAATAGTAACCACCATATTGAAGGATAAGGTAGAGAACATAATCCACATAGCTAAGGATGAACCTCTGACTACCAAAGACAGAAAGAACAAGATCAAAGCAGCTAAGAAAACTACTAAAAAGGTGGCTAAGTCCAAGATGAAGATAGACCCTAGACAAAAGGGTGTGTTTATTTCAGCTGGATTCCAAGTGGCTAGAAACTCTGATTCAGGAAAGGAGTGTAGTACCGGTACTTCTATCCAGCTAAAGAATCAGAAGTTAAAGGGTAAGGTTGTTGAAGAAGACAAGAAGTGCAAGAAACAACAGCCTTCATGCCCCCACCAAAGTTAACATTGAATGCATAATATGTGGCTTGCACAATCACATGTGCAAACATTGTTACTACAATCCTGCAAGCACACATTATGCAAATAATGTTAAGCATGAAGGAGTCAAGGAAGGTTTCACATTTGGAACTTATCAAATGCTTCAAATATTAAAGAAAGGAAAGCTTGTTTCTGAAGCCAAGTTGCTTTCGGAAGAAACTCATTCTTCTGAAAGGAAAATAGCTTCGGAAAACAAGCATAAGACCAAGCAAAGGAATTAAATGAATCCTTTGAAATCTTTCAAGAAGAAGAATGCTTTGGATGAAAAGGTGGTGAAAACTAAGGTTTGGAAGATTGTCATGCTACTCAAGCCTCTTCAGGCTCGTCTACACTGATCAAGCATATGATGGAATGGAAGATCTGACAAGATGCTGCAGCCCAAACCTCTTCTTCCCAAACCATAGTTGAACCCCCATGCATATATTTTGGTTCAATTATATCATCAACATTGGAAGAGCCCAAGACCAATAAGGCATGGGCTTCCAATAGTAACTAATCATTTCACCTTATGTATAGGGACATCCACATGAAACAAACAAGAAACAATCTCAAAAATCAACCACAAACCAAGGATTGATAGATATTTCCAAGCTCAATGACACAAATATCATGAAAATTAAAACAAACAAGTGATTTTCAAAACCCTAAATTTGTCGTATGAACAGGGGATCATCAAACTAAAAATGTTGACTTCAAAACTTACGGTTGAGTGTAAAAAGAGATTTTAAACAGAAAATCAACATCAAAATGAAAATAATTCAAAATAAAATAGTTCATACATTGCAAAATCAAGTTAGGTCAAAATGTCTATGCAACAGTACCCTTGATTGTTCAATTTTGACCAAATAAAGTCAAAGTTGAAATAATCAGCTTCATTTCATCAATGTAATTAATAATTTGATATCAAAAACAAACTCATATGCATCTTGTACAGAAGCTAATAGCAAACCTCACTTGGAGCAAGGTCCACAATGTTAGTGGATTTCTTGACCCTAAAGTCCCTAAACTAGAAGGACTTGGAGACATGATTAGATTCATATCCATTACCAGGGTTGCTCATGCTATCTTAATGAGACCTGTCATTTATGAGAACCTCATAAGATCATTCTAGAGTACAACTGAAGTTACAGAGATTCATGGTGTCAAGACACTATCTGGAAGAATTTCTACTGATCACACCCTTACCATCACTGAACAAACTGTGAGACAGTGTCTACAGTTGGCGATGATGCCAACACTCCTCAAGAACTAGAAGATGAGGAAATAACGACCTTCTTTGTCAATATTCGCTATGAAGGAGGGTATGAAGGAAAGCAGCTATTCAAGGGTTTAGTAGATCTACAATGGAGACTTCTGATCCATTTATTCCAGCACTGTATGTCCAAAAGAAAGACAGGGTGGAATGATATCCCTGTGACTACTTTATCAGCTATCTATGCTCTATGCACGAAAAGACCATTCAATATGTTTGCTTATGTATTCAATGTCCTGGTGTCAAATGTTTAAGAAGGAAGAAGAAACATGTTCCTTATGTACCCCAGATTCCTTCAATGCCTCATCAATGAAGCATTACCCCAATTTACACGTGTAGGACCTGTAATGAACATTCCTCTTTATAATGCCAAGTCCTATATGTACATAAAGAAGAGAGATCCTAGGAAATTTTACAGTGGAACCTTCTTTCCACTACCTCCTTGGATGTCAGAGCACATCCACCAACAAGAAGAACAAGAGGATATAGCTCCTGATAAGCAAGCTCCAAAAGAAGAAAACAAAGCAGCTCATGCTCATCAACATATTTATGAGCATTCTATAGAAGAAATGGAGGAACAAAGGCCTGAGTCACCATATGTTGATGTGGGTGGTGATCTTCACTCTGGACCTTCTGTTCAAGAAGCAGAATTGGCTTCTCCACTTGTTCATCACTTGTTTAGTCTCCTCACAGAAGGAGAGATTAAAGGACGATACCAGATTGATGAACCTGTGGTAAAAAATAGTCCAGACCCTTTGTACATCTGTGCCATCCTCAACAGACCCTTGGCCTTCTCAGAAATGTACTTCCTCTTTCTTGAGTAGCTGCAATCCTCCAGATGATCAATGAAAAGAAAGACAGATTGAAGAAGTTGGAAGTGGAGGTTGTAGTAAGAAGACCCAAAACAATATCCAGAGCTCAAGACATGTAGCTCACCAATCAAGACCATGATGTCTTGGCACCCATCCTTAACAGGAATCCTGAATGGTTTACCGTACCCTCTCAATTGAAACTTCAAGAAGGGTTAATCACTTAAGAGATGATTCAGGGTGTATTGGCTCCAGAGGGTAAAACTGATGTGAAGATCATTGCCTGGAAGTACGACAGTGGAACATGTTTATAATCAAAAGAATCTCAGGGTTAGTGCAATTCTTCACAGAGTACTCTGCTCTTGTGAACACCTAGTAGATTTATGATCTTAAAGAACTTGCTGAGCTTGAGTTGATCAATCATCAAGCAATATATAGGGGATATGAGTTTGAAGATATTCTAAGGATTTTCAAAAGAACAAAGAACTTCGTCTTCATGTTTCCCAGCTTTCTCTTTATATATCCTTGCTTTGAAAGATAATCCTTCATTTCCTTGTCAGTCATTGTATAGGGATCAGGATATGGAGCTTGAGAGGGTTCAGTCTGTCTTGTGGTTGGGGTGGTGAATGTGATGGGGGATTTGAGTGATTTCTCTCATACTCAGTCATATGTATTGGGTCAAGAAGTTAGTTCATCTTTCTCACTTCTTCTCCTATGGAATCATAGGTCATCCCAAACACCTCATCAGCATCATAACCCTGATTGATCAGAAACATCACATTAATCATCAAGTCATCAGTTTGAGCTTTTTCAACCATCTCCTCAATAGAGGTTTCAACCTTCATAGGACTGTCTTTACCATAGGTTCATCAAACTGGTATCCACCTTCAATCTCTCCTTCTTCCAAGTCAATAATATCAATAATCTCTTTTAGTAGTGCCTCGGCCTTCTCATGCTCCTAAAGAAATTTATCTATTGTAGCCAAACTCTTTGGATCATCTTTCTACTTTTTCTTTACAAGATCTTCTTCCTCTACAAGCCTTTTTCCCTTGGCCGTCTCAGACATGTACTTCCTCTTTCTTGAGTAGGTATGTACAAAGGGTCTGGATGAGGATGGCACAGATGTTTCAGCTGTTGTTGTACTTGATTTTTTAGCTTGAAGAAGTTGGAAGAGGAGGTTGTAGGAAGAAGACCCAGAACAAGACTCACAACTCAATACATCTAGCTCACCCATCAAGACCATGATGTCTTAGCACTCATTCTTAACAGGAATCCTGAATGGTTTTCTGAACCCTCTCAATTTAAGCTTCAAGAAGGGTTAACCAGTTCAAAGATGATTCACGGTGTGTCGGTTCCAGAGGGTAAAACTGATATGAAGATCATTGCCTGGAAGTACGATAATGACTGGGTGTAAGTCCCCATTCCCGGAGACCTCATAGTTGGACAATCATCGTATCATTACATATATAATACATAATTTATAAAATAAGCAGCGGAAGTAAGTTAACAAAAACCATTCATTTCATTAATAAATATTGTTGTTAAGCAATACAACATTGTTAAATTAAAAAATCATTATTCATATGCATTATAAAACAACAATATTATTATGTGTGAATGGATGCTAATCTTGCCCTACCAAGTAGCTGCCCCGTGTGTCATCCTCAGCAAAATTACCTGCCAACTAAAAATGCGTAAAAGTAAACGTTACTGAGTGAGTTCTAGTTTGAGAGTATTGAAAATACTTTTTACAGTTTATATACGATAATACTCTTTCTTAACAAAATACTTTCTTTACTTTCGTACGTGATCATTCATCGTTCATACAACCAGGCATAACCTTATTCTGTTAGGACCGTTTTCATATGGAGTACTAACGGATTCTGCGTGAGACTAGATCAAATAGTGCGAAATTTTATTTGATTGGCGATCCAATCAGTGAGAATGAACAACCTGATTGATATAACGATGAAACAAACGTTAAGAACAAGTTGGAATCAATCAGGAACGAACTATGAACTTCTATGGATGACTTGAGATGCTCTGGAGGGCTAGGGTATAAAAGTATTTGAAGTGTTATGTTTTTCCATGAATTATGTGCTATTTATAGGTTTTTAGTCTTCATTCGTATGACTGAACCATTAGCATGGTACTGTCGTGTGACTGACTCATGTATCTGACTCATACGCATGACTATAGGTTCAGTCGTGCGACTGAGCCAATCTTATATCTCAATCATACGACTGATCCAGTCTATTGGTTCAGTCATGCGACTGGTCCATAAGTATGGTTCATTCGTGCGTATGGTCCATAAGTATGGTTCATTCGTGCGTATGGTCCATAAGTATGGTCCATTAGCATGAATAACCACTTGACTAAGTTGAACACATTTCTAAATCATTATTGACTCAGAACTATATACAACAACCTCAAACCTATATATAATGTTCATCAATATAAGTAATACCAATTATAATATGAATATGAGATAAATAAAGACAATTCAACATCAAAACTCAAATCATATTTCATTAAACATTGTCGTTACATATGTGTAAGAAATGAAAGACATTTACATTGAAGAACATAAACTAGGTACAATGTATCAACAAACTCCCCCTTGGACCTAGTTTATTCTATTGTCTAGCATTCTTCACATAGTCTTGGAATTTCTTGTACGACTCCTTGAAGATCAAGATAGGTTGGACTCACCATTAGATTAGTATTTGTTTATCTTTCGTTGTAATATGATCAGTGTTAGTTTCCTTTGTATGTTTGTTTAGTTCAAGTCTATATTTTGGCTGTCTAGTGAAAGTATAGTTTCGTCCTGGCGAAACTGTCAGTTTCGCCAGGCGAAACTGTTAAGCTCAGATCATATTAACCCGGCGAAACTGTTAGTTTCCGCCGGGCGAAATTATAGTTTCTCCTGTATAGTTTCGCCCACAGCGAAACTATATGCGAAACTATGAAAGCTATATATAGATTTCTTTTGTCTAATTGTTAGTGATCCTTGCAAAAATCCTAATCGTGTATTATTGTTGCAAGATGCTATTGTAAGCTTGTTCTTTCTGAATACATTGAGCTTATTTCATTTCATTCACTATTGTTCATCATTAAAACTTTATTTGAAAGCTTTTTGGTGTTATTTTGATCTTCTTCTCATAGTGTTTGTTGTGTGTATTTGGTATTGAACGATTCAAGCATTCTTTTACACTGAAAAACGATCAAATGGACCAACAATATGGTATCAGAGCCTTAGTGCTCTTGATTGTTTGAGGTTTTTAGTTATTTTTGTTCAATACCTTCTTTTCTCAAATTCCGCATCAAAACAGAGTGTTTTTGTCATGAAAATTGATTGGATAGTGTGTGTTTCTGATTGAGGAAGCTTCGTGAATCACTCATTTTCAAATTCATTGAGATTTGGGTGATCTTCGACTATTTTTGGGTTTTAAAAGGGTTTTCTATTCTTTCAGCGAAATTAGAGTTCCTTCCAGCGAAACTGTAACTTCGTTCAGCGAAACTGATTCTTTCTCCTCTTTGACATTTGGTGCGAAACTGTGATCTTTGAACGAAAGTTCATTCTGATTGGGTGACATTTGTGCGAACTTGCTGCTGAAAGTTATTTGAACGAAAGTTCAAGCTTGTTTCCTGCGAAATTTACAGCGAAACTAAGCTATTGATAGTCTCTGGCTAGCGAAAGTGCTGCCGAAACTAAGATCTTGATTGCCGAAACAACCAAAATTAAGCCTGCCGAAATTACACTTTCGCTCTGCCGAAACTGCCTCTCAGCGAATTTATTCCAGCGAAATTACTTCTTCTCTTGCGAAACTGTTATGTCCAAAATGACTACTCTCACCTTGGCTGATTTAGAGAGTGTTGCACCCAACAGACCCCCTAGACTCATCAATGGAGATAACTTTGAAGATTGGAAAAGGTGTCTTAAGGCTTTCTTCTTCTACACCGATCACAATCAATGGGATTCAATCATCACTGGACCACACAAGCCAACCGTTACTGTCGGTGGAACTGTATCTCCAAACTCGGACTCCTCCACATTCACCGAAAAGGATCAAAAGCTGATTGACAGAGATCAGAAAGCATTCGGAGCCTTGACTTTATGTCTTGCACCTGATATTTACAATCGCTTTACCGAACACAAAGATGCAAAATCTCTATACGATGCCTTGTGTGAATTTTACGATGGAAACTAGGATCTAAGGAAAGATAGGAAGGCTCAAGCTCAAAAGGAGTTCAATTCATTTGTGGGACACAAGAATGAAGATCTTACTGTAACACCTCTGAAATCTAGCCCAATTAGAAAGCTCAATGTATTATAGGAACCAATAAAGGTCCGGATTTATTTGGGCTTACCAAAGAAACCTTGCAAAACGGAACTAGCCTTTTTAGGCCCAATAAGCCCAATAAGGGCCCGAACTTATAAAAAGGCCCATTTAAGGCCCAAATACACATTTAAGAACTAATTAAACAAGAAACCATGAAACAATGAATTATTAGGTGATTTGAAATCACTATGGAAAGATCCAAACTAAAAACAGATTCAGAACCCATGCCGGGTAAAATCCGGCAATTTAACGCGTACTAGCATCTGAATTCCATCAGAATTCCTTATAATGGCTTGTCATCCAATCCAAATCATTGTTAATGCTAACAATATCATAAATGATGTTTGTTGAAAGATTTTTCATCAATCAAGCATAAACAACAGAATTTCGTAAGCGAAACGCGAAAACCGGTTTTCACCGGCATTTAACTGACGTCGGTTATGACGACCGAGTCTCGTAACTCCGTGAATATTTATCTAATCATTGTTTACTATCATAAAATATTAAATTTGATGAATGGTACGTTGTCCGGAATAACTGTGTTCCGAAACGCGACCGTGACGCGAACCGGGTTACGATATGGTAAAACCCGAGAATTCGTCAGATAAAGCTTTAACGCGACTAACATAGAAAGTTAACGCTCAAAATATCATTTAAATACCTAGTTACGTATATTTTGATGGCAAAATGATAATATTAACGCTCATTCGATAAAAACGCGTAAAACCGTGGAACGTGTTAAAAACGTGATAAGTTACAAACTCGTTTGATTATCCGGCATGTTTTAAATACATAATCTCGGGACACTTATAACGTTTTGTATAAATTGAAACTAACGAGAAACAAATCTAAACGTTACGTGAAAACCTTAACCGACCGTGTGCGAACCGAACCCGTTTCGTTAAACCTGGTATATAAACAACATGATCCTCATTTAGGGTTTTTAAAACAAAACATTCAGAGAATAGAGAAAGAGGCGCGCGACATGTCACACCCTCAATTTCCACGAACGGGGTTTCACCGTTAGGCGTGTGACATACCAGGATCTCAGACACAGTCATATCGAACGACACTATATGAATTTAAAAACATACATTTGACTTCATCCAATGAACATAAACAGAGTTTACAAAATGCGGAAGCGTGTACATAATTTGTGAATCCATTACGGTACTGTTACAATAGCCATGTTTATACAAAATGTTCAATGCTGAAAATAAACTAGATGAATGCATGTCCTGAGTGCATTTCCTGAAGCGTGCCTCAAAAGCTTATGCGTTCCTGTGACCTGAGAAAACATGCTAAAATGTGTCAACATAAAGTTGGTGAGTTCACAGGTTTAATCAACAATAAATGTGTTCGTAAGCGTTTCCATGTTTTGCGTTTCAATGGTTTAGTACATAAAGCATATCGTTAGGTAGCTAGCCTATGTTCTTGTTACTTAGTGTTTCGAACCGAAGCTGACTGTTTACGTCCTATTGTGTTTACTCCACGTCTTAACCGACCGTGGCAATCGTATGTTCCGTCATGTCTCATCAGACCATGACAATGTGTTTCCTCCACGTCTTAACCGACTGTGGCAATCATATGTTAGGTCAATTTGGCACCCGTTTGACCTCCAATCAAGCTAGCGCGACTAGCCCGAGCGGGGTTTGTCAGACCCAGTAGTACTACTCAAAATTACCTCGCTAATCCCATTACTAACGGTTCGAGTGTGTCAGGACATGTTGTGTGTTTGCACTAACGTAACAAGCGATATCAATAATACTAAAAACCATTTATAAAATATGTTTGCATGTTTTCTCCCCCCAAAAGGAAAGAAAGTAAAATAGGGGCCGTGAAACTCAGATGATGTAGCAAGTGTGTAGGATGAAAGTTTCCCAAGTGTTGTTTACGATGCGCTGCCAAACACCTATTGACAGTTGTGTAAGCGTTAATGTTGTGTTTAGCGTTAATAGACATGTTAAGTCGAGCCGGGTCGCATGGGTTCGGTCGTGGGTGTCACACACACAAGCAGTCATAGGCGTATTAGACTTCATGTAGACTTCTAATGAGTTGTTGATATTTGTAAACAGTTACGTTGTTTCGGGTTGAAAAGTATATGTCTGTTGATTGCGTTGACTTTAATCTTTGTGGTCAAGAAATGACATTTTTATTGTTGTGAACTTATCATCACACGATAGACACTTCGCACACCAGAAGAATTCACTCGAAATGACTCCAATCGCATAACAAGGCTAGACGCACGACTGGACACTTCATTCGCACGAATAGGCCTTCAATCGTACGAACCAAGTTCCCTCGTACGATTGAACCCTCATTCATGCGACTCAGCGTTCAGTCGTACCACACATTCCCCAATCACCCGAATCAACTACCAATCGCACGAATGAACCTTCATTCGTGCGGTTGGGCCTTCAGTCGGGTGTCACTCAGTCACACACATTCATTCGGCTGACTCAATCGCACACATTCATTCGGCTGACTCAATCGCACACATTCATTCGCACGTCTCACCCCAGTCGCCCCGATCAATCGCGCGAAGGAACCAGTCGCACGACTCAGTCGCACGGTTGGCCCAGTCACGGACTGCAGCAGGTCGCGACTGCTGGGCAGGTCGAACGGCCTTCGGCTGTTCCGTGCTCGGTTTTCTCACAATCAAGACTTCCAGAAACACTCTCCTAACGTGTCTAAGTGGAATGCATACTCTGATTGACCTCACACGCACCCCCACAACCACATGCATTCGGGTTGAACCCGAACACCCGAATCCCATACTTGCAGCATTGAAACAGGTGATAAAACGGATGAAAATGGTCGCCTACCTGCTGGGAACGTGATTCCTCAGCTGTTGCGGGGTTTAATCCGGCGAAAACGGACTCGATCGGGTGGGATTTGGTGCTAGGATGAACAATCGGGGGTGTAGGAAGCGTAAGAGAGAAAGAGCAGGTTGTGTGGGTATTTGGGGATGGTGGGTGGGTATTTATACCCAGCCCCAGTTTGCCAACTTGGCAGGTTTAGTCCCTGCACTTACGTACCGAGTTCCCGAATTTGTTTCGGTCGATAACGACGTAGGTGAGCGAGCTCTATTAATTAATAGGATTCCTTAGGTAATCTCGTTTATGTGAATTCTTTGCAAACACCCGCGTTAGTATTTTATCATAATTCATTTAACGATGTCTGTGGCGATGTTTCAATATGTTTCGAGTACTTGCAAGTAAGGGTCAATGTTAACGACAACAATTTGAAAAATGTTAATCTGAAATTACGGGGTGTCACATCATCCCCTTGTTGCAGGAATTTTCATCCCGAAAATTTAGTACATCATGTTACGTGGTTTTTACAGGGTAGTACAAGACTCACAGTTTGTGACGCATGTGGAATAGAGTACCTGTGTATCTAAGAGGTAGATGCCTGGTTTTGGAACAGTTGAGGGTACTTTCTCTTCATCTGGTCCTCGCGTTCCCAGGTAAATTCTGGTCCACGCTTCGAGTTCCAACGGATTTTGACGATAGGGATACGACTGCGTTTGAGTGTCTTGACCTCTCGGTCCATGACTTCCACTGGTTCCTCGACGAAATGTAGTTGTTCGTCCACGTGTATCTCGTCTAACGGGACGATAAGGGTCTCGTCTGCAAGGCATTTCCTCAAGTTGGAGACGTGGAACACATCGTGTACCCCATGGAGTTCTTCGGGTAGGTTCAACTGATAGGCCACGGGGCCGACCCGTTTGACAATCTCAAACGGTCCCACGTACCTAGGGCTTAGTTTCCCACGTTTTCCGAAACGGATCACACCCTTCCAAGGTGACACTTTCAAAAGCACCCTGTCACCTATTTGAAATTCCAACGGTCGGCGACGCTTATCAGCGTAACTCTTCTGTCGGTCACGGGCTGCTGCCATACGGTTACGGATTTGCACGATCTTCTCAGTTGTCTCGTGCACCAGTTCAGGGCCGGTGAGTTGACTTTCCCCAACTTCCGCCCAACAGATAGGTGATCGGCACTTATGCCCATACAGTGCCTCAAATGGAGCAGCTTTGATCGATGTGTGATAGCTATTGTTGTAAGAAAACTCAACTAACGGTAAGTGAGTTTCCCAACTGCTGCCGAAATCTATGACGCAGGCACGTAACATGTCTTCTAGAGTCTGGATCGTACGCTCACTTTGGCCATCAGTTTGGGGGTGGTACGCGTGCTCATATCTAGCCGCGTTCCCAGTGCTCGTTGTAAGGACTGCCAGAAGTGTGAAGTGAATCGAGCGTCACGATCAGAGATAATGGAAATCGGCACACCATGCCGAGAGACTATTTCCCTGAGGTAGATACGAGTTAACTTTTCCATGCGATCAGTCTCCCGGATTGCCAGGAAGTGTGCGGATTTCGTCAAGCGATCCACGATCACCCAAATGGTATCGCATCCGCTGGGAGTCCGAGGGAGTTTCGTGATAAAGTCCATGGAAATCTGCTCCCATTTCCATACTGGTATTTCTGGCTGTTGGAGTAGACCAGACGGTCGTTGATACTCCACCTTAACCTTAGAACAAGTTAGGCATCTGCTTACGTATGTGGCAATGTCAGCTTTCATATTCGGCCACCAGTAATGGACTTTGAGATCGTGATACATCTTGTCTGAACCTGGGTGGATTGAGTACCGGGACTTGTGAGCTTCGTCCATCACCAGTTCTCGTAAACCTCCATACAAGGGAATCCATGTTCGATCCATGAAGTAGCGGATTTCGTCAGGCTTGGTTTCTAGTTGCTTCTCCATGCCTCGTAGCGATTCGGCCTTCAGGTTCTCGTCTTTTAGCGCCTCAAGTTGAGCATTGCGGATCTGCTCTGGTAAACCGGTGTGAATGGTGAGTTGCAATGCCCGAACTCGTCTCGGCTTGGGTGTTTCCTTCCGGCTTAGGGCGTCTGCTACTACATTTGCCTTGCCCGGATGATACCTGATCGTACAGTCGTAGTCGTTCAACAACTCGACCCAATGACGTTGCCTCATATTTAGCTCCTTCTGTTCAAAGATGTGCTGAAGACTCTTGTGATCGGTGTAAATGGTGCACTTGGTACCGTACAAGTAGTGTCTCCATATCTTGAGTGCAAATACCACTGCTCCAAGCTCTAGGTCGTGTGTCGTGTAGTTTTTCTCGTGTATCTTCAATTGTCGGGACGCATAGGCAATCACCTTATTGCGTTGCATTAGCACGCAACCGAGGCCTTGTATAGACGCATCACAGTAAACTACAAAATCATCTGTCCCCTCAGGCAGGGATAGAATCGGTGCTGTACAGAGTTTCTGCTTCAGGATCTGGAATGCAGATTCTTGTTTATCACCCCAATCATACGTGATGCCTTTATGAGTTAGTGCGGTGAGAGGTTGAGCGATCTTTGAGAACCCTTCGATGAATCGTCGATAATAGCCAGCCAATCCGAGAAACTGTCGTACCTCAGTCGGAGTCTTAGGCGTAGCCCAGTTCTTGATAGCTGCTATCTTTGCGGGATCAACGTGTATCCCATTCTCATTGACCACATGACCCAAAAAGTGGACCTCTCGCATCCAAAAATCACACTTTGAAAATTTTGCATACAGCTGTTCTCGTCTCAACAGCTCCAGAATTAGTCTAAGGTGCTCTTCATGTTCTTCCTTATTCCTTGAGTAAATAAGGATGTCGTCGATGAAGACAATGATGAATTTGTCTAGGTAGGGTTTGTACACTCGGTTCATTAAGTCCATGAAAACCGCTGGTGCGTTGGTCAACCCGAATGGCATAACCAAGAACTCGTAGTGACCATACCTTGTTCTGAAAGCAGTCTTTGAAATGTCTTCTTCTCGAATCCTTAGCTGGTGATAACCCGATCTTAGGTCTATCTTTGAATAGTAACTCGACCCTTGTAGTTGATCGAACAGATCATCGATGCGCGGGAGGGGGTAACGATTCTTAATTGTCGCCTTGTTCAGTTCTCTGTAATCGATACACATGCGAAAAGTTCCGTCCTTCTTCTTGACAAACAGAACTGGAGCTCCCCATGGTGATGAGCTAGGTCTGATAAAGCCTTTATCCAATAGTTCCTGCAATTGCATAGACAGCTCTTGCAGTTTCCTTGGAGCTAATCTGTACGGTGCCCTCACGATAGGGGCGGCTCCCGGAACCAAATCAATTTGGAACTCGACTTGGCGATGCGGTGGAAGACCGGGTAGGTCTTCAGGGAAAACCTCGGGATAATCGCGCACAACAAGGATATCTTCAATTTTCTTTTCATCGGGTTCTTTCTCAGTGACCATGGCTAGGAAAGCGGTATGACCCTTACGCAAACACTTCTGAGCTTTCATGTAGGAGATGATTCCAGAGACCATGCCACTCCTTTCGCCCTGAACTGATAAAATTTCACCACTAGGAAGTGGGATACGAACGATTTTCTCTCCACAGATGATCTCAGCTTGATTCTTGGATAGCCAGTCCATACCCACGACTACATCAAAACTACCAAGTGTGACAGGCATCAGATCTATATCTATCTCGTGACCACACAATCCTAGTTTGCACCCCTTGGCGACATGAGTTGCCTCAATGAGTTTTCCGTCGGCTAATTCTACAACATAACTAGGTTCCATGACAGCTAGGGTTACATCTAAGAACTTAATGAACTTGTTGGAAACAAAACTCCTATCAGCTCCAGTATCAAATAGTATAGAAGCAAAACAACCATTCAGGGGAAACGTACCAGTAACCACGTTCTGGTCATCCCTTGCCTCACCTGAACCAATCACGAATGCACGAGGCATTGCCCCCGTTATTTCCCTTGTTTCCACCCTTCAGCTGCGGGCAATCCTTTCTGTAGTGGCCCTCCTTACCACATTCATAACAGCTTCTAGTCGCTCCGCCCTGGCGTTATTGTTGGGGTTGTTGCTGCTGTGTCATTATTTCACCCCGGCAGTCTTTGGCTGCGTGACCCATCTTTCCACATCTCTGACAACGTAGTCGGTCACATGGGCCATGATGATGGAAGTTGCACCGGTTACACTTAGGATTCTTGCCCGCGTAGCTACTCGATCCCTGGCCATAGTTATTATTGTTCTGATTGTTGAAGCTTCTTGAAGGGTCAAACTTTTTGGTCTGTTGTTGCGGGGTGTTGTTGGAGCTCGATGACTTGTTGTTGTTATTGCCGTCCCATTTCCTTTTGTGATCAGAAGAGCCAGAAGCAGCGCCACGTTTAGGCAATGTGCCCTGTGCCACTGCCTGGTCGGTGAGTTTATGAGCCAGTCGGATGGCCTGCTGAATGGTGACAGGATCAGCAGCCATCATGCTAACCTAGATCTGAAGGGCCAAGCCATCAATGTACTTTTCTATCCGTTTGTATGCCGGAGTCACCATCTGAGGACATAATGCTGCCAACTCGTGCGAACGAGTCGTGTACTCCTCGATGTCAGAACCAATCATCTTTAAGTTCCAAAATTCTGCTTCCAGTTTCTGGACTTCGCTCCTGGGGCAGTACTCCTCTTTCATCAGAATCTTGAAGTCTTCCCAGGGCATACCGTTTGCAGCACCAAGTCCTAAGGTTTGGACTTGTGAATTCCACCATGTCAGGGCTGGTCCCTCCAATGTGCCGGAGGCGTACTTGACCCGATTTTCATCAGGACAGCTGCACATGGCAAACACTGACTCAAGTTTCTCTAGCCAGCGAAGCAGTGTGACAGCGCCCTCAGAGCCGCTGAAAGAATGAGGCTTGCAATCCATAAACATCTTGAAGGTACAGACCGTTGGACCTCCTTGATTCGGATTCTGGTTGTTCTGGTCCTGATTGCGGGCCTGCTCATAAGCTGCAAGCGCATCAGCCACGCGCTCGTTGATGATAGCATTCAGCTCGGCTTGTGTTAGGGTGATATTTCCTCGTCCACCCGAGCGTCCAGGTCTTCTTCCAGACATGATTTCTTCAATTCACAACACATATTAATCAATAACCGGATAACAATTATTGACAATAATATATATTGTATCATGCTAGTAAGAATGAGGGGTTTGGTTGCATATCGATAGTAAGGCTTTATGAGGATCCGAGGCCTTATGCCTCCTAAGTATGGAATTGAAAATTGGTACTGGCCATTACCGTTATCACCCAATAGAGTTGCCAGAGTTCTCATGCATGACAAATTACAATTACGTGTGCACCCGTGATTCTAATTTGTTTTGCATGTTCACACATGGTTCCTCCTATTCGAGATAACATACCTTGTCCAGTACCGAGTGTTATCAATGATAGAAGCATCAAAGATATATTTGTTATACCAAGAGTCAAATAACTAAGGTTGTACCATGGTTGTACAAGTGATTTGGTTAAGATAACAACGGGAATCAAGACAATTTGACACTTTTTCCCTTCGAAGTTCTAGGTGTTTGGATGTCTAAGTCCGATTCTCTAATCGACTTGAATATCTTAGTTGTCCCTCATTTACTGCTCGGACTAGTGTAGAGGATAGGATATGTTGAGAATAGTAACAAATGTGAGAGAGTTGGAAGAGTGAGGTATTGTTCTTTTTGTTTGTCATCGTTAAGCTTATCGCGTGTGTTAGAAAAGAGTTTCGTGTTCCAATCATGGAAATGTTTGATTCAATTCGTTGTTGCTTTCACTCCGCGAGTGAAGGATCAAGTGTGAGCGTTGGTTGTGAGCGAGCGGGATTCTCCGCCCCTCTGTCAGCCGGTAATGACAAACATGTCATACCCATAGTGTTATGTTTGCTCAGCAGTGTAATGTCAATACACCAGAAGGTTGTTTGCACAATAGTGGTAACCATGTAAAAGTGTCTGTGCAATACTAGTGTTGTGTCTAAGGCTATAGTCTAGATGCAATGCAATCCTAGTTCTCTATAACCTGTGGCTCTGATACTAATCTGTCACACCCTCAATTTCCACGAACGGGGTTTCACCGTTAGGCGTGTGACATACCAGGATCTCAGACACAGTCATATCGAATGACACTATATGAATTTAAAAACATACATTTGACTTCATCCAATGAACATAAACAGAGTTTACAAAATGCGGAAGCGTTTACATAATTTGTGAATCCATTACGGTACTGTTACAATAGCCATGTTTATACAAAATGTTCAATGCTGAAAATAAACTAGATGAATGCATGTCCTGAGTGCATTTCCTGAAGCGTGCCTTAAAAGCTTATGCGTTCCTGTGACCTGAGAAAACATGCTAAAATGTGTCAACATAAAGTTGGTGAGTTCACAGGTTTAATCAACAATAAATGTGTTCGTAAGCGTTTCCATGTTTTGCGTTTCAATGGTTTAGTACATAAAGCATATCGTTAGGTAGCTAGCCTATGCTCTTGTTACTTAGTGTTTCGAACCGAAGCTGACTGTTTACGTCCTATTGTGTTTACTCCACGTCTTAACCGACCGTGGCAATCGTATGTTCCGTCATGTCTCATCAGACCATGACAATGTGTTTCCTCCACGTCTTAACCGACCGTGGCAATCGTATGTTAGGTCAATTTGGCACCCGTTTGACCTCCAATCAAGCTAGCACGACTAGCCCGGGCGGGGTTTGTCAGACCCAGTAGTACTACTCAAAATTACCTCGCTAATCCCATTACTAACGGTTCGAGTGTGTCAGGACATGTTGTGTGTTTGCACTAACGTAACAAGCGATATCAATAATACTAAAAACCATTTATAAAATATGTTTGCATGTTTTCTCCCCCCAAAAAGGAAAGAAAGTAAAATAGGGGCCGTGAAACTCACAGATGATGTAGCAAGTGTGTAGGATGAAAGTTTCCCAAGTGTTGTTTACGATGCGCTGTCAAACACCTATTGACAGTTGTGTAAGCGTTAATGTTGTGTTTAGCGTTAATAGACATGTTTAGTCGAGCCGGGTCGCATGGGTTCGGTCGTGGGTGTCACACACACAAGCAGTCATAGGCGTATTAGACTTCATGTAGACTTCTAATGAGTTGTTGATATTTGTAAACAGTTACGTTGTTTCGGGTTGAAAAGTATATGTCTGTTGATTGCGTTGACTTTAATCTTTGTGGTCAAGAAATGACATTTTTATTGTTGTGAATTTATCATCACACGATAGACACTTCGCACACCAGAAGAATTCACTCGAAATGACTCCAATCGCATAACAAGGCTAGACGCACGACTGGACACTTCATTCGCACGAATAGGCCTTCAATCGTACGAACCAAGTTCCCTCGTACGATTGAACCCTCATTCATGCGACTCAGCGTTCAGTCGTACCACACATTCCCCAATCACCCGAATCAACTACCAATCGCACGAATGAGCCTTCATTCGTGCGGTTGGGCCTTCAGTCGGGTGTCACTCAGTCGCACACATTCATTCGGCTGACTCAATCGCACACATTCATTCGCACGTCTCACCCCAGTCGCCCCGATCAATCGCGCGAAGGAACCAGTCGCACGACCCAGTCGCACGGTTGGCCCAGTCACGGACTGCAGCAGGTTGCGACTGCTGGGCAGGTCGAACGGCCTTCGGCTGTTCCGTGCTCGGTTTTCTCACAATCAAGACTTCCAGAAACACTCTCCTAACGTGTCTAAGTGGAATGCATACTCTGATTGACCTCACACGCACCCCCACGACCACATGCATTCGGGTTGAACCCGAACACCCGAATCCCATACTTGCAGCAGTGAAACGGGTGATAAAACGGATGAAAATGGTCGCCTACCTGCTGGGAACGTGATTCCTCAGCTGTTGCGGGGTTTAATCCGGTGAAAACGGGCTCGATCGGGTGGGATTTGGTGCTAGGATGAACAATCGGGGGTGTAGGAAGCGTAAGAGAGAAAGAGCAGGTTGGGTGGGTGTTTGGGGCTGGTGGGTGGGTATTTATACCCAGCCCCAGTTTGCCAACTTGGCAGGTTTAGTCCCTGCACTAACGTACCGAGTTCCCGAATTTGTTTCGGTCGATAACGACGTAGGTGAGCGAGCTCTATTAATTAATAGGATTTGCAAACACCCGCGTTAGTATTTTATCATAATTCGTTTAATGATGTCTGTGGCGATGTTTGTATATGTTTCGAGTACTTGCAAGTACGGGTCAATGTTAACGACAACAATTTGAAAAATGTTAATCTGAAATTATGGGGTGTCACACGACACCCCCTTCTCCCCCCCCTGTTCCCTTCGATCCGACCAAACCACCGGCCGGAGGCGGCCGATTCCGGCGAGTGAACCCCAGCCCGCGCTTCCCCTCGACGCCCAGGTCGTGATAGTGGCTTTGATTTCTCCTAAAAGACAACCGGATGACACAAATCGAAGACGATAAAGGCGGTTGCAGATCGATCGCGATGGTGATGATGGTGGTGTGCGGTAGCGATGGTGATGATGGTGTCCCGATGGTGGCTGTCGGGCGTGGATGATGGCGATGTGGTGTTGATGGTCGATGGTGTGACCGCGATGGTGGTGATAGTCACGGTAGAGACGGGGATTGGAGGTGGTGATGTCGGGTGTGGCTACTGGCGGTGATGGTTGCTGTGGTGGACGCAACACCCGGCTGAGCCGGAGGTTGTGTTGGTGGCTGTCATGTGTTGGTGGCCGAAGGTGGCCTAGGCCGCCCCACTGCCCTTTTCTCTCGGTAAGGTTAACCTAGAACCAAACTAGTCATTCGTCTTTTGATTTCTTGAACTACATACTACAAATCGGTGAGATCTAGGTTGCATATACAGATCTGTACCAGATCGAGGCTCGAGACAGTGGTCGCGATGGTGATGATTGTGGCAGTGGGGTTGGTGATAGTTGTTAACAGCCAAGGTAGCGGTGACAAGGTAATAGGCTGCTGAGTTGGTTAGAAGCTGTCAAGAGGACGGTTTAGTGTAGGTTAGGGTTGGTATGTGTCGATTGATGGTGGTTGGTGGCGGTTGTTGTTGTTGTTGGTGAATTATAGCGGTTTGAGGCTGTTCTTGTGTTTGCATGTTGGGTACTAGACAAGATCTTCAAGATTTGGGTATGTTGGGTTAGATCCGGTGAGAATTTCGTCGACCAAGGGGCTGCAGGTGGCGGCCAGTGGCTAATCATGGTGGACCGTGGCTGCATATAGAGGATGTTGGTGATAAAAGCTTTAAACAAGGTGGATGGTAACGTATAATGAGATTATGGTTGCGTTTGGTTATGAGATAACAATGTTGTAGTGTTGTATGTAATCTCGGTATGTATCGGTTAGGTTAAACCTCGGGCAAAGCTGGTCAAAGCTGGTCAAACGTGGTCAACGAGCAGTCAACGAGACGTAAACGAGTGGGTTAGAGTTTATAACCAAGTGGAAGGTAAAAATCGCACGCGCAACGCATTTGAGATTTAATTATAATCTGCATACGTGTTATTGAGCTCTAATTAACTAAAGCCATAAATTTTAAAATACGTGAATTATAAAAGAAAATGAACGTCACTTGTTATAATTATCAGATCTAAATAGATGGTTTGGGCTCGAGATTTAATTAGCAACGCTACTTTATTCCAAATCAACCTAGATAACATGTGTGAAATATTACATGTTGGAAAATGGTTATAACATGTCATATATGATACAAATAAGCTTATCTCGTGTCACATTGGATCATTAGAAGGCTTAGAGATGTAATTCGTGCAAATATAATGATACACTTATAAATGTATATAAATATAATGAACATTTAGGTTAACCGACGTCTACACGTCTTATTTAAGGTGAAAGACCTAAAATGTGATAATGATCCACTATCTTATCGTTGTTAGTAATTGGTCATCTCATTTTTATTGAAATAAATATTATTGGTGTCACCCTTTTCTTTTGAGAAATATAGTCAACTACCGTCAATAATTGAATTACTTAGCGTCAAATCAAGTTAACTAATACAATGTGAACGCGAGCATTATAAACATCGTTTGAAACATTATATATTACCTACATTGTTAATGCAAGTTATTTATAAAGATTTGGAATCCATGACATAAATTGATTTTTCTACATTATTTAAGCTAAGACTCAATTCTTGGTTAAATGCATTAATTAACCTAATGTTCACGAGCTAATCCATGGCACTTAACAAATACACAAGAAGCTAAGGATACTAATCACCAACAATAATTTAACCAAAGAGCTCAACTTCACGCATGTAATAACATCATGCTAATTCTAAACGTGAATCTTATATGTTCTAGTTAGGATTGCTTTGTTGGTGATCATCACTTTTCTTTATCAAGCTCTGAAAATATTTAAGGACACCAGGTGAGTTCTCGTGTTCCCCCTTTTTACTTTTGTTTTGGGGATGAAGCATGCTCCTTTTAAATTGAAACTCTTATGTGTGATATTGTTTACTGTTTTGCATGATCTTTTGTTTAAGAACGATGATTGTGCTTTATTTGATACTTGTATGTGGGACTTTTTGGATACCTGCTGATACTTTAGTCATAATCATTAATTCTTTTGTGAACCGCTTGTTTTTACGTGAATAGATCTATTTGGGGAATCCCCCACGCACAGTGGCTCCCGCCACAGGGAGGTACCCCACTGAGATCCTGAGGGGTCGTTTGTGGCATGTAACAGGTTTTGAATAAGATACTATGGTGAACCATCCCAGCAGGAATGGTTCACTGTTCTGAGGCTTGGTTCCTCCCCTACAGGGGATATCCGGTTAAACACAAGATTAGAAGAGGCCAACTGGGGACCAAGTGCAGGGTTGATTGTGATACCCCACAATGACTGATACTAAAAATGATGTTTTAAACATCAAATGAGACTTTCAGAAACTATCACACTTGATTCTAAAACCTTCACTTGTGGACTCTAAGAGTTCCTTTTATCGTTTTGAAACTTGAACCACTTGAACTCACCAACTTTATGTTGACACAATTTTCTTTTTGAGCATGTCTTCAGGTACATCTAGGGAGAATAGTTGAGCTATAGAAGACACCTATATCCGAGGAAAGAAGTGAGGGTAGGTGTTGAAGACAAAAGTCGAGCCTAGAAGCTTTAGTTACTGAAGCATCAAGAAACCTTTGCCAAAAGATTGATCATAACACCTATAGACTGTAGATTTAGGCACCCTGTGAATTGAAACAGAGCCAATACTCTGATGTAAATGTTGAAAGTTGTAATGTATTAAACCATTTAGTTTCCGCTGCATTATGGTTGTTGTTTACTAATCGTGACGTCCCGCCTCTCTGGGCCCGGGGTGTGACAGATTGGTATCAGAGCCAAAGGTTGTAGCGAAGTAGGTCTGCTTCGCGAGACCTAAACTACAACCATATGAACCTCATAGGACCACCTTAGTAAGAAGACTCTTCTGAGCTTTGCTGAACCAATGGTGTAAAAATACGGGTTTGCTTTGCAATACCCAAGGTGTAACCATAAATAGGACCAACCTGGTAGGTTGTTTCCACGATACAGTGATCCAAAGTTTTTAGCAAGAATAGGTTTCCCTAAGAACACCCTTCTTTAACCTGGATACCTTAAGGATTTCATATATCCTATTAAGAATTCTCTACCCTATAAGAAACCTTGATACATTAGGGTATTACCTATGATAGGTGCACCCGAGTAAACCATGAAAGTATGGAATCTTCTGGGAGTTGACTCTTAGGACTACTGATTGTCAAACTCTTAGCACTACTGATTGTCAAGTACTAAGAATATTAGAAACCAAAGGTGTGCATATAAATTAGGACTTAAACCCTGGAGAGACACTTATCTGATTGCACAGTTGACTTTTGTCACTATATGAAACAACTGCTGTTAGCTATACACTTGATACGACTTGTGTCGTTACCTGAGACAACTGTTATACTGATACTTGTTTGAAATGATGATGCTTGCTATTATGCCTCATTTGTAAGATGATACATGTTGGAAATTAATGATAAGATATTAACCATGATGCCTTTTGTTTGTTCTGCTCCCTAGGATAGCATGTACCTGAATGCTCATTTATTGCTTGATTTGCTCAAACATACTTTGAAACAATTTCTGGGTTAACTTGAATGATTAGCATAATTGGAATCTAAGTGTGCTTAATTGCAGATGATGACTAAATTAAAATTATTAACTCCAGAACCTAAATACACAAAACTTGGAATTTATGATGGGAAATACTAGAATGATAGTGTAAGGTAAATTGACGATTACGGGTGCACACGTAATGGTGAATTTACAGGTACTCTTGAATTCTTGTGGGCCCTGTCATGTAAACTAATATCAATGTAAAACACTTAAAGAACCAATAAATACATGAATAAACACAAATATTTGGAATATATTCAATAATTTCAGGTTGAAAACTTTCGTGCTGGACGAAGACATTTGACACTTGAAGAGCTACCAAGGACGACGTTGTAGTAACTATTCTTTTTCTTCATCTTCTCTTTTCTATTGTTCCGCTACCCTATTGGGTTACAATCATGCAATTATCTGACTCAAGGGATCATAAATGTTCCTTCTCAAGCTCAACCAGCCTCGTGCTGAGAGTACGGTACTTCACCTAAGTTATGTGGGTACTTTAGCAAAATTGTTCATTCCTTTTGTGATGCCCAAGGATCCCTTCCTACCTATCACAGAATTCATTTCAACTTTGTCGGTGTCGTAAGAGACTCCCTAACATAAACTCTACAACCGAGAATAGATTGGAGTAATGGACTGTCAAGAAGCACGTCATGTAGTCAATGACATAGAAGACTTGTCACTTCTTTCTTCCTTATTAGCCATACTATTTTTAGTGATGCCTGAAAATTCCTTCCTACCCAACATTGTATTTGTCAAAAGCTTCCTCGACATAGTAGGAGACTCCCTAACAAGACTCTTACAACAGAGAACATACCGGAGTAATAAATTTCCAAGAAACGCCTCTCGTGGTCAATGACATAGAAGACTGTCACTTCTTTCTTTCTTAGTAGTTCACACTTCATAGGATCTTCCGAATCCTAGAATTCCTCTGATCATTTTCTCAAAGCCTTTGAGTAATATGACTTCTCTATACCTATTCATTGTAATGGAACCACCTGACTCAAAGGAATATCCTGGATATCATCTCCGATTGCGATTGATTATCACATTTCTTAATACTATGCTCGTGAAATCTTCCATCATCTTAAACCGTTAGTCACCTAATGACAATCTTCACTCGAAACTTAAGTTGAGTTATCTTAACCATGCTTTTAACCGACCTTGTTGTTGGTAAATTTCTGAGCACCAGATTTCGCAGGAAATGAATCCTCGTTCTAAAATCCAGATTCTTCGGAGATCAAATTCAAGTGCCAGGGAAAATTACCGAGAAAAACTAACCTTCGAGATTTCAAAACAAAAATATGAATGTACAACTTCAGTGGATCCCTGATTTTTCCACTCACCCTCTGTTCTCGATGTATTCTCTTAACGAGTAGTGCTACTTACCTTAAGCCCTCTAGCATAACCCTCGTCTTTGGAAGTGCGTGATAGCTGATGCGGAAAACTTTAAAACCTTGTAAGATATCTCTACTTGGAGACCTCTACTACCTGAGTAATAAGTTCGTGATTCAAGCGCGAAGATCTGAAGTAGAATACGATCTCGAACTATACGATAAGTTATTAGAGTGGTAGTTAACCTTCTTGTACTAGCGAGCACCTTGATAAAGTCCAAAACTTTTTCGAATCGGTGCGGTCGATAATAATGAAGAATTCATGGGGAAGACTCATGGTTGAACTTAAAGGATGGTATTGCTCCAAAAGATGTACTAAGAAGCATAGAAGATCAGCTACAAGAAATCTCATGTGTTAAATCACTTGAGATCCAACTACAACGAAGTGATAGACGTGCAGCAGATTGTAGACAAAGAAAGTCTGCATAATCATCCCCGATCGTAAGCGTTGGTGTTATTCCTCTTTAAATTTCAAACCTCTCCTAAAGTGATTCTCTAATACCTTACCCTAGAACGATCCGTACCATCGGAAATTCGAGCAAA
The DNA here is from genome assembly GCA_024085815.1 of Flaveria linearis. Taxonomy (NCBI): domain Eukaryota; kingdom Viridiplantae; phylum Streptophyta; class Magnoliopsida; order Asterales; family Asteraceae; genus Flaveria; species Flaveria linearis. The sequence continues at coordinate 63,362,457 of CM044005.1, forward strand.
AAGTCTTACTCCCATATCTCGTTGGAACAATTGATATGATTATAAAGGATTGGAATCTAAACAGAGCTACTTGCTTCACGAATAGACCCTCTACAGGGCACAGTTACCTTGGAGAATATGGACCGAGGAAGAGGTCATCTAGAGGGTTGGCCTTAATTAGGAAGCATTATGAAGAAATTAGTGGGAACGTTTGTAGCAATTCTGTAGCTTAAGACAACAGTTGAGGTTGCTCTTAAGGAAATTGAGTCGGAGAGTAGAAGCAATATATATATATACATATATATATATATATATATATATATATATATGGAGGTACTGGACTTGAAGCTTATATTAAGGAGCTGGTAGAAGGAAAGCAGATTCGATAGCTGTTAGATAAACAGTTCATAAGACCTAGTATGTCGTCTTGAGGAAACTTAATGCTCTTTGCGGAAGGAAAAATAGAATGCTCCAGTTACGGATGGACTATTAAGAGTTAAATAAAGTCACCAAGGATAAGTGATATCGTCTTCCTAGAGATGATAACCTACTTAATCAATATCAAGATGCTACCTACATCTTAATTATTATCAGTCATGTTTATAAGGAAGACGACACTACACAAATAATAGTTGAAACCAGATATGGCAAGTACGGAGGTTGTGGTCAAGCCCGTATGGGAGGACCTACACATCTCAGGTAATCAGAAGTCTCATGGATAGGATCTGTAAGACATAATTAGACATGTCTGACATTTTGCCACTGCTACTAGGCACGAAATACGAGACAAATTGCTATAGTGAAGCTATAAGATTCTGGGAAGAAGTAAAAAAAAAAACCGCATTGAGATGCGTCAATGCTTAGGGTTAGGAGAAAGTTGTAAAGGATTGACAAAAACTTGATTCGTGTAGCTATACAACTGGCATTGTTATCCTTGGAGAAAAGCGGAATTTGGTTGGGCGCGTATATGAAAGTTTCAGATGGGTGTTGATGCAACGGTACAAGATGATTTTCTAGTCGCCCGATTGAAGCCGAGAAAATATATGGAGAGCTACATTAAGCATGAACTGGAAACTTCCGTAAAATAAAAGGGAGCACCTGGATACATTATCGATGCGACACTACCAAATACACATCAGAATATTAGATCAAGCACAATAGGGTGATCGATAATCGGTAATGACAACCGCATTAACAAGTGCGGATAAGTAGCTTTCGTTCGCATTGTCCTAATACATCCATATTTCCAAATGAGAACAAGTCCTGACCGCATTTGTATCTTCTTACACTCATTGACAAATGCGGATAGCCTACAGTTAGGCTTTCCTTCTATTACCTACACCGTATCATTTCTTGAACTTAAGATTCTACCAGCGTCAGTTCACGTGAATATGTATATATAGCACATCCTATTTCGGAGAAAACTCTTGTCATGCGTCAGATAAGATGAACAGATCTACTCGAAAACTGAGGTTCTGATATATAGAACCGTTCCAGAAAAGGGTGCATACCAGAAGAAGCACGTAGTGGAAGAAAGGACTTAACCCCTTAAGATGAAGTCATAGAAGGAAGAGATCGAAGAAATTTTCGGAAGGAAGTTGAGAACTAAAGAGTAGACTTTGAAAGCTGAAGACCTTTGTGCATGAGCTAATCTCTATATCCTTTGAAATCGTGAAAACTTCTTAGTCTTAGCTTCATAGAAATGATCGCGCGATGCCTAAATGTTCATCTGTACTCGTTTGGAAAACCCAAACCCTTCTTGATTGAAACCTTTAATCTATTGTATCATGACTATCCTGTCTAATTAATGGCATTCACGCTAATATCCTCTTCTTTTCAATCGTTCTTAAGATTCTCAGTGAGGACCATAACACCGTTGGGAATTTGGGAATCGTCTCCTTGCTAGATCTATTTTGTAGGTCGGTGTATTAAACCACAGTGGAGAGTCTCTTCTTGTTAATTCTGTACAATTGATAAATGATCTGATTGTGAAGCCAAAAACCTGCTCATAGTTTGACTCACTGATCCTGTCAAGCATGATTCTAACATTCGGATAGTTACTCCAATCCAAATCAAACCTGATTATTTGACACCTAATCATCAACATTTGTCCTGGGATGCTCAGCTAAATAACTCTAAATCTTCAAGATTCATACTATGAGTGTATCACACTCGGAAACAAATATTAACGATACTAAAATTTCGAGGGCGAAATTTCTAAAAGGAGGGGAAAATGTAACACCTCTGAAATATAGCCCAATTAGAAAGCTCAATGTATTATAGGAACCAATAAAGGTCTGGATTTATTTGGGCTTACCAAAGAAACCTTGCAAAACGAAACTAGCCTTTTTGGGCCCAATAAGCCCAATAAGGGCCCGAACTTATAAAAAGGCCCATTTAAGGCCCAAATACACATTTAAGAACTAATTAAACAAGAAACCATGAAACAATGAATTATTAGGTGATTTGAAATCACTATGGAAAGATCCAAACTAAAAACAGATTCCAAACCCATGCCGGGTAAAATCCGGCAATTTGACGCGTACTAACGTCTGAATTCCATCAGAATTCCTTATAATGGCTTGTCATCCAATCCAAATCATTGTTAATGCTAACAATATCATAAATGATGTTTGTTGAAAGATTTTTCATCAATCAAGCATAAACAACAGAATTTCGTAAGCGAAACGGGAAAACCGGTTTTCACCGGCATTTAACTGACGTCAGTTATGACGACCGAGTCTCGTAAATCCGTGAATATTTATCTAATCATTGTTTACTATCATAAAATATTAAATTTGATGAATGGTACGTTGTCCGGAATAACTGTGTTCCGAAACGCGACCGTGACGCGAACCGGGTTACGATCTGGTAAAACCCAAGAATTCATCAGATAAAGCTTTAACGCGACTAACATAGAAAGTTAACGCTCAAAATATCATTTAAATACTTAGTTACGTATATTTTGATGGTAAAATGATAATATTAACGCTCATTCGATAAAAACGCGTAAAACCGTGGAACGTGTTAAAAACGTGATAAGTTACAAACTCGTTTGATTATCCGGCATGTTTAAATACATAATCTCGGGACACTTATAACGTTTTGTATAAATTGAAACTAACGAGAAACAAATCTAAACGTTACGTGAAAACCTTAACCGAACGTGTGCGAACCGAACCCGTTTCGTTAAACCTAGTATATAAACAACATGATCCTCATTTAGGGTTTTTAAAACAAAACATTCAGAGAATAGAGAAAGAGGCGCGCGACACCCCCTTCTCCCCCCTGTTCCCTTCGATCCGGCCAAACCACCGGCCGGAGGCGGCCGATTCCGGCGAGTGAACGCCAGCCCCCGCTTCCCCTCGACGCCCCGGTCGTGATAGTGGCTTTGATTTCTCCTAAAAGACAACCGGATGACACAAATCGACGACGATAAAGGCGGTTGCAGATCGATCGCGATAGTGATGATGGTGGTGTGCGGTCGCGATGGTGATGATGGTGTCCCGATGGTGGGTGTCGGGCGTGGATGATGGCGATGTGGTGTTGATGGTCGATGGTGTGACCGCGATGGTGGTGATAGTCGCGGTAGAGACGGGGATTGGAGGCGGTGATGTCGGGTGTGGCTACTGGCGGTGATGGTTGCTGTGGTGGACGCAACACCCGGCTGAGCCGGAGGTTGTGTTGGTGGCTGTCATGTGTTGGTGGCCGAAGGTGGCCTAGGCCGCCCCACTGCCCTTTTCTCTCAGTAAGGTTAACCTAGAACCAAACTAGTCATTCGTCTTTTGATTTCTTGAACTACATACTGCAAATCGGTGAGATCTAGGTTGCATATACAGATCTGTACCAGATCGAGGCTCGAGACAGTAGTCGCGATGGTGATGATTGTGGCAGCGGGGTTGGTGATAGTTGTTAACAGCCAAGGTAGCGGTGACAAGGTAATAGGCTGCTGAGTTGGTTAGAAGCTGTCAAGAGGATGGTTTAGTGTAGGTTAGGGTTGGTATGTGTCGATTGATGGTGGTTGGTGGCGGTTGTTGTTGTTGTTGGTGAACTATAGCGGTTTGAGGCTGTTCTTGTATTTGCATGTTGGGTACTAGACAAGATCTTCAAGATTTGGGTATGTTGGGTTAGATCCGGCGACAATTTCGGTCGACCAAGGGGCTGCAGGTGGCGGCCAGTGGCTAATCATGGTGGACCGTGGCTGCATATGGAGGATGTTGGTGATAAAAGCTTTAACCAAGGTGGATGGTAACGTATAATGAGATTATGGTTGCGTTTGGTTATGAGATAACAATGTTGTAGTGTTGTATGTAATCTTGGTATGTATTGGTTAGGTTAAACCTCGGGCAAAGCTGGTCAAAACTGGTCAAATGTGGTCAACGAGCAGTCAACGAGACGTAAACGAGTGGGTTAGAGTTTATAACCGAGTGGAAGGTAAAAATCGCACGCGCAACGCATTTGAGATTTAATTATAATCTGCATACGTGTTATTGAGCTCTAATTAACTAAAGCCATAAATTATAAAATACGTGAATTATAAACAAAAATGGACGTCACTTGTTATAATTATCAGATCTAAATAGATGGTTTGGGCTCGAGATTTAATTAGCAACGATACTTTATTCCAAATCAACCTAGATAACATGTGTGAAATATTACATGTTGGAAAATGGTTATAACATGTCATATATGATACAAATAAGCTTATCTCGTGTCACATTGGATCATTAGAAGGCTTAGAGATGTAATTCGTGCAAATATAATGATACACTTATAAATGTATATAAATATAATGAACATTTAGGTTAACCGACGTCTACACGTCTTATTTAAGGTGAAAGACCTAAAATGTGATAATGATCCACTATCTTATCGTTGTTAGTAATGGTCATCTCATTTTTATTGAAATAAATATTATTGGTGTCACCCTTTTCTTTTGAGAAATATAGTCAACTACCGTCAATAATTGAATTACTTAGCGTCAAATCAAGTTAACTAATACAATGTGAACGCGAGCATTATAAACATCGTTTGAAACATTATATATTACCTACATTGTTAATGCAAGTTATTTATAAAGATTTGGAATCCATGACATAAATTGATTTTTCTACATTATTTAAGCTAAGACTCAATTCTTGATTAAATGCATTAATTAACCTAATGTTCACGAGCTAATCCATGGCACTTAACAAATACACAAGAAGCTAAGGATACTAATCACCAACAATAATTTAACCAAAGAGCTCAACTTCACGCATGTAATAACATCATGCTAATTCTAAACGTGAATCTTATATGTTCTAGTTAGGATTGCTTTGTTGGTGATCATCACTTTTCTTTATCAAGCTCTGAAAATATATAAGGACACCAGGTGAGTTCTCGTGTTCCCCCTCTTTACTTTTGTTTTGGGGATGAAGCATTCTCCTTTTAAACTGAAACTCTTATGTGTGATATTGTTTACTGTTTTGCATGATCTTTTATTTAAGAACGATGATTGTGCTTTATTTGATACTTGTATGTGGGACTTTTTGGATACCTGCTGATACTTTAGTCATAATCATTAATTCTTTTGTGAACCGCTTGTTTTTACGTGAATAGATCTATTTGGGGAATCCCCCACGCACAGTGGCTCCCGCCACAGGGAGGTACCCCACTGAGATCCTGAGGGGTCGTTTGTGGCATGTAACAAGTTTTGAATAAGATACTATGGTGAACCATCCTAGCAGGAATGGTTCACTGTTCTGAGGCTTGGTTCCTCCCCTACGGGGGATATCCGGTTAAACACAAGTTTAGAAGAGGCCAACCGGGGACCAAGTGCAGGGTTGATTGTGATACCCCACAATGACTGATACTAAAAATGATGTTTTAAACATCAAATGAGACTTTCAGAAACTATCACACTTGATTCTAAAACCTTCACTTGTGGACTCTAAGAGTTCCTTTTATCGTTTTGAAACTTGAACCACTTGAACTCACCAACTTTATGTTGACACAATTTTCTTTTTGAGCATGTCTTCAGGTACATCTAGGGAGAATAGTTGAGCTATAGAAGACACCTATATCCGAGGAAAGAAGTGAGGGTAGGTGTTGAAGACAAAAGTCGAGCCTAGAAGCTTTAGTTACTGAAGCATCAAGAAACCTTTACCAAAAGATTGATCATAACACCTATAGACTGTAGATTTAGGCACCCTGTGAATTGAAACAGAGCCAATACTCTGATGTAAATGTTGAAAGTTGTAATGTATTAAACCATTTAGTTTCCGCTACATTTTGGTTGTTGTTTACTAATTGTGACGTCCCGCCTCTCTGGGCCCGGGGTGTGACAGATTGGTATCAGAGCCAAAGGTTGTAGCGAAGTAGGTCTGCTTCGCGAGACCTAAACTATAACCATATGAACCTCATAGGACCACCTTAGCAAGAAGACTCTTCTGAGCTTTGCTGAACCAATGGTGTAAAAATACGGGTTTGCTTTGCAATACCCAAGGTGTAACCATAAATAGGACCAACCTGGTAGGTTGTTTCCACGATACAGTGATCCAAAGTTTTTAGCAAGAATAGGTTTCCCTAAGAACACCCTTCTTTAACCTGGATACCTTAAGGATTTCATATATCCTATTAAGAATTCTCTACCCTATAAGAAATCTTGATACATTAGGGTATTACCTATGATAGGTGCACCCGAGTAAACCATGAAAGTATGGAATCTTCTGGGAGTTGACTCTTAGGACTACTGATTGTCAAACTCTTAGGACTACTGATTGTCAAGTACTAAGAATATTAGAAACCAAAGGTGTGCATATAAATTAGGACTTAAACCCTGGAGAGACACTTATCTGATTGCACAGTTGACTTTTATCACTATATGAAACAACTGCTGTTAGCTATACACTTGATACGACTTGTGTTGTTACCTGAGACAACTGTTATACTGATACTTGTTTGAAATGATGATGCTTGCTATTATGCCTCATTTGTAAGATGATACATGTTGGAAATTAATGATAAGATATTAACCATGATGCTTTTTGTTTGTTCTGCTCCCTAGGATAGCATGTACCTGAATGCTCATTTATTGCTTGATTTGCTCAAACTTACTTTGAAACAATTTCTGGGTTAACTTGAATGATTAGCATAATTGGAATCTAAGTGTGCTTAATTGCAAATGATGACGGGTGCACACGTAATGGTGAATTTACAGGTACTCTTGAATTCTTGTGGGCCCTGTCATGTAAACTAATATCAATGTAAAACACTTAAAGAACCAATAAATACATGAATAAACACAAATATTTGGAATATATTCAATAATTTCAGGTTGAAAACTTTCGTGCTGGACGAAGACATTTGACACTTGAAGAGCTACCAAGGACGACGTTGTAGTAACTATTCTTTTTCTTCATCTTCTCTTTTCTTTTGTTCCGCTACCCTATTGGGTTACAATGATGCAATTATCTGACTTAAGGGATCATAAATGTTCCTTCTCAAGCTCAACCAGCCTCGCGCTGAGAGTACGGTACTTCACCTAAGTTATGTGGGTACTTTAGCAAAATTGTTCATTCCTTTTGTGATGCCCAAGGATCCCTTCCTACCTATCACAGAATTCATTTCAACTTTGTCGGTGTCGTAAGAGACTCCCTAACATAAACTCTACAACCGAGAATAGATTGGAGTAATGGACTGTCAAGAAGCACGTCATGTAGTCAATGACATAGAAGACTTGTCACTTCTTTCTTCCTTATTAGCCATACTATTTTTAGCGATGCCTGAAAATTCCTTCCTACCCAACATTGTATTTGTCAAAAGCTTCCTCGACATAGTAGGAGACTCCCTAACAAGACTCTTACAACGGAGAACATACCGGAGTAATAAATTTCCGAGAAACGCCTCTCGTGGTCAATGACATAGAAGACTGTCACTTCTTTCTTTCTTAGTAGTTCACACTTTATAGGATCTTCCAAATCCTAGAATTCCTCTGATCATTTTCTCAAAGCCTTTGAGTAATATGACTTCTCTATACCTATTCATTGTAATGGAACCACCTGACTCAAAGGAATATCCTGGATATCATCTCCGATTGCGATTGATTATCACATTTCTTAATACTATGCTCGTGAAATCTTCCATCATCATAAACCGTTAGTCATCTAATGACAATCTTCACTCGAAACTTAAGTTGAGTTATCTTAACCATGCTTTTAACCGACCTTGTTGTTGGTAAATTTCTGAGCATCAGATTTAGCAGGAAATGAATCCTCGTTCTAAAATCCAGATTCTTCGGAGATCAAATTCAAGTGCCAGGGAAAATTACCGAGAAAAACTAACCTTCGAGATTTCAAAACAAAAATATGAATGTACAACTTCAGTGGATCCCTGATTTTTCCACTCACCCTCTGTTCTCGATGTATTCTCTTAACGAGTAGTGCTACTTACCTTAAGCCCTCTAGCATAACCCTCGTCTTTGGAAGTGCGTGATAGCCGATGCGGAAAACTTTAAAACCTTGTAAGATATCTCTACTTGGAGACCTCTACTACCTGAGTAATAAGTTCGTGATTCAAGCGCGAAGATCTGAAGTAGAATACGATCTCGAACTATACGAAAAGTTATTAGAGTGGTAGTTAACCTTCTTGTACTAGCGAGCACCTTGATAAAGTCCTAAACTTTTTCGAATCGGTGCGGTCGATAATAATGAAGAATTCATGGGGAAGACTCATGGTTGAACTTAAAGAATGGTATTGCTCCAAAAGATGTACTAAGAAGCATAGAAGATCAGCTACAAGAAATCTCATTTGTTAAATCACTTGAGATCCAACTACAACGAAGTGATAGACGTGCAGCAGATTGTAGACAAAGAAAGTCTGTATAATCATCCCTGATCGTAAGCGTTGGTGTTATTCCTCTGTAAATTTCAAACCTCTCCTAAAGTGATTCTCTAATACCTTACCCTAGAACGCTCCGTACCGTCAGAAATTCGAGCAAAAAGTCTTACTCCCATATCTCGTTGGAACAATTGATATGATTATAAAGGATTGGAATCTAAACAGAGCTACTTGCTTCATGAATAGACCCTCTACAGGGCACAGTTACCTTTGAGAATATGGACCGAGGAAGAGGTCATCTAGAGGGTTGGCCTTAATTAGGAAGCATTATGAAGAAATTAGTGGGAACGTTTGCAGCAATTCTGTAGCTTAAGACAACAGTTGAGGTTGCTCTTAAGGAAATTGAGTCGGAGAGTAGAAGCAATATATATATATATATATACATATATATATATATATATATATATATATGGAGGTACTGGACTTGAAGCTTATATTAAGGAGCTGGTAGAAGGAAAGCAGATTCGATAGCTGTTAGATAAACAGTTCATAAGACCTAGTATGTCGTCTTGAGGAAACTTAATGCTCTTTGCGGAAGGAAAAATAGAATGCTCCAGTTACGGATGGACTATTAAGAGTTAAATAAAGTCACCAAGGATAAGTGATATCGTCTTCCTAGAGATGATAACCTACTTAATCAATATCAAGATGCTACCTACATCTTAATTATTATCAGTCATGTTTATAAGGAAGACGACACTACACAAATAATAGTTGAAACCAGATATGGCAAGTACGGAGGTTGTGGTCAAGCCCGTATGGGAGGACCTACACATCTCAGGTAATCAGAAGTCTCATGGATAGGATCTGTAAGACATAATTAGACATGTCTGACATTTTGCCACTGCTACTAGGCACGAAATACGAGACAAATCGCTATAGTGAAGCTATAAGATTCTGGGAAGAAGTAAAAAAAAAACCGCATTGAGATGCGTCAATGCTTAGGGTTAGGAGAAAGTTGTAAAGGATTGACAAAAACTTGATTCGTGTAGCTATACAACTGGCATTGTTATCCTTGGAGAAAAGCGGAATTTGGTTGGGCGCGTATATGAAAGTTTCAGATGGGTGTTGATGCAACGGTACAAGATGATTTTCTAGTCGCCCGATTGAAGCCGAGAAAATATATGGAGAGCTACATTAAGCATGAACTGGAAACTTCCGTAAAATAAAAGGGAGCACCTGGATACATTATCGATGCGACACTACCAAATACACATCAGAATATTAGATCAAGCACAATAGGGTGATCGATAATCGGTAATGACAACCGCATTAACAAGTGCGGATAAGTAGCTTTCGTTCGCATTGTCCTAATACATCCATATTTCCAAATGAGAACAAGTCCTGACCGCATTTGTATCTTCTTACACTCATTGACAAATGCGGATAGCCTACAGTTAGGCTTTCCTTCTATTACCTACACCGTATCATTTCTTGAACTTAAGATTCTACCAGCGTCAGTTCACGTGAATATGTATATATAGCACATCCTATTTCGGAGAAACTCTTGTCATGCGTCAGATAAGATGAACAGATCTACTCGAAAACTGAGGTTCTGATATATAGAACCGTTCCAGAAAAGGGTGCATACCAGAAGAAGCACGTAGTGGAAGAAAGGACTTAACCCCTTAAGATGAAGTCATAGAAGGAAGAGATCGAAGAAATTTTTCGGAAGGAAGTTGAGAACTAAAGAGTAGACTTTGAAAGCTGAAGACCTTTGTGCATGAGCTAATCTCTATATCCTTTGAAATCGTGAAAACTTCTTAGTCTTAGCTTCATAGAAATGATCGCGCGATGCCTAAATGTTCATCTGTACTCGTTTGGAAAACCCAAACCCTTCTTGATTGAAACCTTTAATCTATTGTATCATGACTATCCTGTCTAATTAATGGCATTCACGCTAATATCCTCTTCTTTTCAATCGTTCTTAAGATTCTCAGTGAGGACGGTAACACCGTTGGGAATTTGGGAATCGTCTCCTTGCTAGATCTATTTTGTAGGTCGGTGTATTAAAGCACAGTGGAGAGTCTCTTCTTGTTAATTCTGTACAATTGATAAATGATCTGATTGTGAAGCCAAAAACCTGCTCATAGTTTGACTCACTAATTCTGTCAAGCATGATTCTAACATTCGGATAGTTACTCCAATCCAAATCAAACCTGATTATTTGACACCTAATCATCAACATTTGTCCTGGGATGCTCAGCTAAATAACTCTAAATCTTCAAGATTCATACTATGAGTGTATCACACTCGGAAACAAATATTAACGATACTAAAATTTCGAGGGCGAAATTTCTAAAAGGAGGGGAAACTGTAACACCTCTGAAATCTAGCCCAATTAGAAAGCTCAATGTATTATAGGAACCAATAAAGGTCCGGATTTATTTGGGCTTACCAAATAAACCTTGCAAAACGAAACTAGCCTTTTTGGGCCCAATAAGCCCAATAAGGGCCCGAACTTATAAAAAGGCCCATTTAAGGCCCAAATACATGTTTAAGAACTAATTAAACAAGAAACCATGAAACAATGAATTATTAGGTGATTTGAAATCACTATGGAAAGATCCAAACTAAAAACAGATTCAGAACCCATGCCGGGTAAAATCCGGCAATTTAACGCGTACTAACGTCTGAATTCCATCAGAATTCCTTATAATGTCTTGTCATCCAATCCAAATCATTGTTAATGCTAACAATATGATAAATGATGTTTGTTGAAAGATTTTTCATCAATCAAGCATAAACAACAGAATTTCGTAAGCGAAACGCGAAAACCGGTTTTCACCGACACTTAACTGACGTCTGTTATGACGACCGAGTCTTGTAACTCCGTGAATATTTATCTAATCATTGTTTACTATCATAAAATATTAAATTTGATGAATGGTACGTTGTCCGGAATAACTGTGTTCCGAAACGCGACCGTGACGCGAACCGGGTTACGATCTGGTAAAACCCGAGAATTCGTCAGATAAAGCTTTAACGCGACTAACATACAAAGTTAACGCTCAAAATATCATTTAAATACTTAGTTACGTATATTTTGATGGCAAAATGATAATATTAACGCTCATTCGATAAAAACGCGTAAAACCGTGGAACGCGTTAAAAACGTGATAAGTTACAAACTCGTTTGATTATCCGGCATGTTTTAAATACATAATCTCGGGACACTTATAACGTTTTGTATAAATTGAAACTAACGAGAAACAAATCTAAACGTTACGTGAAAACCTTAACCGAACATGTGCGAACCGAACCCGTTTCGTTAAACTTGGTATATAAACAACATGATCCTCATTTAGGGTTTTTAAAACAAAACATTCAGAGAATAGATAAAGAGGCGCGCGACACCCCCTTCTCCCCCCCCCCCCCGTTCCCTTCGATCCGGCCAAACCACCGGCCGGAGGCGGCCGATTCCTGCGAGTGAACGCCAGCCCCCGCTTCCCCTCGACGCCCCGGTCGTGATAGTGGCTTTGATTTCTCCTAAAAGACAACCGGATGACACAAATCGAAGACGATAAAGGCGGTTGCAGATCGATCACGATGGTGATGATGGTGGTGTGCGGTCACGATGGTGATGATGGTGTCCCGATGGTGGCTGTCGGGCGTGGATGATGGCGATGTGGTGTTGATGGTCGATGGTGTGACCGCGATGGTGGTGATAGTCGCGGTAGAGACGGGGATTGGAGGCGGTGATGTCGGGTGTGGCTACTGCCGGTGATGGTTGCTGTGGTGGACGCAACACCCGGCTGAGCCGGAGGTTGTGTTGGTGGTTGTCATGTGTTGGTGGCCGAAGGTGCCTAGGCCACCCCACTGCCCTTTTCTCTCGGTAAGGTTAACCTAGAACCAAACTAGTCATTCCTCTTTTGATTTCTTGAACTACATACTGCAAATCGGTGAGATCTAGGTTGCATATACAGATCTGTACCAGATCAAGGCTCAGACAGTGGTCGCGATGGTGATGATTATGGCAGCGGGGTTGGTGATAGTTGTTAACAGCCAAGGTAGCGGTGACAAGGTAATAGGCTGCTGAGTTGGTTAGAAGCTGTCAAGAGGATGGTTTAGTGTAGGTTAGGGTTGGTATGTGTCGATTGATGGTGGTTGGTGGCGGTTGTTGTTGTTGTTGGTGAACTATAGCGGTTTGAGGCTGTTCTTGTATTTGCATGTTGGGTACTAGACAAGATCTTCAAGATTTGGGTATGTTGGGTTAGATCCGGCGACAATTTCGGTCGACCAAGGGGCCGCAGGTGGCGGCCAGTGGCTAATCATGGTGGACCGTGGCTGCATATGGAGGATGTTGGTGATAAAAGCTTTAACCAAGGTGGATGGTAACGTATAATGAGATTATGGTTGCGTTTGGTTATGAGATAACAATGTTGTAGTGTTGTATGTAATCTTGGTATGTATTGGTTAGGTTAAACCTCGGGCAAAGCTGGTCAAAACTGGTCAAATGTGGTCAACGAGCAGTCAACGAGACGTAAACGAGTGGGTTAGAGTTTATAACCGAGTGGAAGGTAAAAATCGCACGCGCAACGCATTTGAGATTTAATTATAATCTGCATACGTGTTATTGAGCTCTAATTAACTAAAGCCATAAATTATAAAATACGTGAATTATAAACAAAAATGGACGTCACTTGTTATAATTATCAGATCTAAATAGATGGTTTGGGCTCGAGATTTAATTAGCAACGATACTTTATTCCAAATCAACCTAGATAACATGTGTGAAATATTACATGTTGGAAAATGGTTATAACATGTCATATATGATACAAATAAGCTTATCTCGTGTCACATTGGATCATTAGAAGGCTTAGAGATGTAATTCGTGCAAATATAATGATACACTTATAAATGTATATAAATATAATGAACATTTAGGTTAACCGACGTCTACACGTCTTATTTAAGGTGAAAGACCTAAAATGTGATAATGATCCACTATCTTATCGTTGTTAGTAATTGGTCATCTCATTTTTATTGAAATAAATATTATTGCTGTCACCCTTTTCTTTTGAGAAATATAGTCAACTACCGTCAATAATTGAATTACTTAGCGTCAAATCAAGTTAACTAATACAATGTGAACGCGAGCATTATAAACATCCTTTGAAACATTATATATTACCTACATTGTTAATGCAAGTTATTTATAAAGATTTGGAATCCATGACATAAATTGATTTTTCTACATTATTTAAGCTAAGACTCAATTCTTGATTAAATGCATTAATTAACCTAATGTTCACGAGCTAATCCATGGCACTTAACAAATACACAAGAAGCTAAGGATACTAATCACCAACAATAATTTAACCAAAGAGCTCAACTTCACGCATGTAATAACATCATGCTAATTCTAAACGTGAATCTTATATGTTCTAGTTAGGATTGCTTTGTTGGTGATCATCACTTTTCTTTATCAAGCTCTGAAAATATATAAGGACACCAGGTGAGTTCTCGTGTTCCCCCTTTTTACTTTTGTTTTGGGGATGAAGCATGCTCCTTTTAAACTGAAACTCTTATGTGTGATATTGTTTACTGTTTTGCATGATCTTTTGTTTAAGAACGATGATTGTGCTTTATTTGATACTTGTATGTGGGACTTTTGGATACCTGCTGATACTTTAGTCATAATCATTAATTCTTTTGTGAACCGCTTGTTTTTACATGAATAGATCTATTTGGAGAATCCCCACGCACAGTGGCTCCCGCCACAGGGAGGTACCCCACTGAGATCCTGAGGGATCGTTTGTGGCATGTAACAGGTTTTGAATAAGATACTATGGTGAACCATCCTAGCAGGAATGGTTCATTGTTCTGAGGCTTGGTTCCTCCCCTACGGGGGATATCCGGTTAAACACAAGTTTAGAAGAGGCCAACCGGGGACCAAGTGCAGGGTTGATTGTGATACCCCACAATGACTGATACTAAAAATGATGTTTTAAACATCAAATGAGACTTTCAGAAACTATCACACTTGATTCTAAAACCTTCACTTGTGGACTCTAAGAGTTCCTTTTATCGTTTTGAAACTTGAACCACTTGAACTCACCAACTTTATGTTGACACAATTTTCTTTTTGAGCATGTCTTCAGGTACATCTAGGGAGAATAGTTGAGCTATAGAAGACACTTATATCCGAGGAAAGAAGTGAGGGTAGGTGTTGAAGACAAAAGTCGAGCCTAGAAGCTTTAGTTACTGAAGCATCAAGAAACCTTTACCAAAAGATTGATCATAACACCTATAGACTGTAGATTTAGGCACCCTGTGAATTGAAACAGAGCCAATACTCTGATGTAAATGTTGAAAGTTGTAATGTATTAAACCATTTAGTTTCCGCTGCATTTTGGTTGTTGTTTACTAATCGTGACGTCCCGTCTCTCTGGGCCCGGGGTGTGACACTTACTGACATTACTAATCGCTTTTTGTCTGTTTCAAGTACCCTAAAGAAGTATGATGATCAGTTGGGAAATCATGAGCAAGTGAATAAACTCCTAGACTCTCTTCCACCCTAGTGGAGTTTACAAGTGAGAATGTTGAAACAAGAAAGAAACTTTGCTGATTATAAACTGATGGACGTGATTAACAAGCTAAAGTCTTTTGATTTGGATCTGAAAAGGAGGGAGTTTAATCAATCCATCATGCCAACATCCGGTTATTCACAGAATGCTGCATTACTATCTTCCGCTGCAAGCTCTCCAATGCAGGCATCGCGTCAAGGAGCAGTGACCGTGTGTTATTTTTCTGGAAGTGGCATTAACCCGGGGAAAGAGCAAGGGAATTTAAAGGCATCTAATGAATCTACTGTTCCAGCTGAGACTATGGCACTTTTTGGGATGTTTGTTCAAAGTTATGAAGCACTTGTTGCTGGTGATCTGAAAGGTAAAGGAATGACTATGGAGGACATGTATCAAGTGGATCCAGATGATCTTGAAGAAACTGATATTCAATGGCAAACAGCAATGCTGATGCTTAGAGCTCGGAGATTTAGGGAAAGGACTGGTAGAAAGAACTTTGGAGGTCAAAGCTCCAACTCCAAACTGGGTTTTGATAAGTCTAAGCTTAGATGTTTCAATTGCAAGCAATTGGGACACTTTAAACGTGAATGTCCATTGCCAACTGTCACTGATCCTAATAACTCTGGAGTTCCAAGATTGGCTGCTGGTGGGGGTAAAGATGAGTCAAGCCACAAGAAAGAAACTGCACTAATTTCTAACTTTGACTGGAGTGCAGAGGCTGAAGAGACAAAAGAAGAAATTAATCAAGCGTTAGTAGCTGAGATTCAGGAAGAGAAAATGAAGATGAACTGTGACAAAGAATTTGATCCATTTAAGGAGTTTAATGATGGAGTTGAAGAGAATGAGTATGAGAAAGATGAAAATATGAAGGAGTATGGAAAGCCAGGAACTCAATCCACAGTGCTTGAAAGAAATGATGACAATGCTGCTACCACCGTAGAAGAAAACAAGTCGAGTACTCCGGTGTGTCAATGTGATAAAGCCCTTGCAGCTGAGAAGGTGGTGATGGGACTTCCATATGAGGTAATTCAAGATATGTGTTCATCTGCATGTAAAATCAGATTATTTAGGGTTTATAAGGCTAATCGTTTATTAATTGATAATGAAAAGGAGTTGAAAAGAATTAATGAAGAACTTAAAATGAATGAGTCAAAATACTTTGTTAAATTAAATGAAGCGCTAAAAGAAATTGATCATCTAAAAAGAATTGTTTTAGAAAGAAACATTGAGGTGAACGGTTTGACTGAAAGGGTTGCCTTAGCTGAGTTTGAAACAAGCAAACTTCAGTCAAAACTTGATAAATGGACCATATCAGGAATGAAACATGATGATTTATGTAAATCTCAAAGTGGGGCTAGGATTAAAACAGGTTTGGGATATGAAAATGCTAAGGTTTATCCTCCTCCTAGTACATACTGTTACTCTCCGATGCCCATTCCACATCCTTCTATTGATTTGATCAAAAAGATTCTAACAGTATGTCTGCAGGTTTAGAAGGTGTGAATTCTATGCATGTTCGTGAGGACTACGATTATGGACCGACTAGAGGGCTTGGATGCTCTAGCCTTAGTACACCTGAACCTCAGCTTTCTGTTTTAGATCACAACTCTAGTTTAAATTCTGTTTTTGTTTCTAGTAACGTTGTAAAAGACTGTGTTTCGTTCAGTTCTAGTAATGTTTCTGTTTGCTCTTTGAATGCTATGGACCGTGATTCTGATTTATCTGTTGATTGTGTTGATCCATTGTCTGATAATACTATGAACAGCAATGAAGAAACAAAAACTAACCTTTTGAAAAATTCTTTTCTCATCCCATTCCATCATTTATACCTACAGAATTTGTTATGCTTAATGACAGGATTGCATCTTCATCTGAGGCAAGTACTAGTGGTACTAGTACCACATGTATCTCAGATAACATTTCAGTGTCATTAGCACACAATCATTTTTTCAAAATAAAATCAACTCTGTCAATACGAATGAGGCATACAGTGATGATGATTCAAGTTTATCTAAATGTGATGAAGAAATATGCATTGATGAAATCTCTACCTCATTACATAATGCATCTAGATTAAAATCACATTGTTTTCAATGTGGTAAAGATGATCATGTTGTTAAGTACTGTCCTCAGTTACATTATAGACATGTTTATAGACGTTCTTTTGGAAGTAAATTGAATCAGTTAGTTAATAAGTTCTTTCGCAAGAAATCAACTTCGAAGAAACCTAAAGTTGTTCAAACTTGGGTGCCCATTACTCCTGGTTAATTTTTTTTATGATTGCAGGAGTCGTCCACTAAGTCTGTAAATAGTGTATGGCATGTTGACAGTGGATGCTCGAGACACATCCGGCTTAAAGATTTATTGACCAACTACCGCATAATCAATGGTGGTTATGTTGCTTTCGCCGGAGACAAGAAAGGAGGAAAAATCATAGGTCAAGGAGAAGTTTGTAATGGTTCGCTCACCTTGGAAAAAGTCAATTACGTACCCGAGCTTGCATTCAATCTGTTGAGCGTCTCTCAGATTTGTGATAAAAGCATTCCGGTCTTATTCAAGTCCAATGAATGTATCTTTTTGAAGTCTGAGATTGATATTCTAGATAATTTAGTACTCATGCGGGCTCCCAAACAGCATGATACATATCTCCTTGACATGAATTCAAAGGGCTCATCATCCGCAGTCACATGCCTCTTGTCTAAAGCTTCCACCTCTGAGTCCTTCTTATGGCATCGTAGATTGGGCCATGTTAATTTCAAAATAATAAACAATTAGTTAAAAACAATCTCGTTCAGGGATTACCTTTAAAAGACTTTTCTGTGGTTGAGAAATGTATGGCATGTGCAAAAGGAAAGCAACATAAGAAACCACACAAACCTAAAATTGAAAATAGCATCTCAAATCCCCTGGAGTTATTACATACTGATTTGTTTGGTCCAATAAGTGTTAAATCTATTGCTAAGAAATCCTTTTGTCTTGTGATTACAGATGACTACTCCAGATATTCATGGGTAAGATTTCTTGCTCATAAGGGAGAGACTACTGAGGAGTTGCAAAAGTTAATTCTCTCAATTGAATCGATAAGCAAGAGGAAGGTTATGGCTATTCGAAGTGACAACGGTACTGAATTCAAAAATCAATTTTTTGACTCCTTCTGTGCCTCCAAAGGAATATTAAGACAGTTCAGTGCTGCGAGAACTCCTCAACAGAATGGTGTCGCGGAACGAAAGAATCGCACCCTAATTGAAGCCGCACGTACAATGTTAATAGAATCCTCCTTACCCATCATATTTTGGGCTGAGGCTGTGAATTGTGCTTCTTATGTTCTCAACAGGGTGCTGATAGTCAAAGATAAGATGAAAACTCCGTATGAACTATTTCACAAGAGAAAGCCTTTGATTGATTTCTTTCGCCCATTCGGTTGCTCGTGCACTCTCCTGAATACTCAAGCACAGAAGACAAAATTTGGTGCCATATCGGATGAATGTTATTTCGTAGGCTATTCTTCTTCCCAGAAGGCTTATCGGGTATATAACAAGAGGACACGTATCGTTCAAGAGTCCTTCTATGTCGATTGGCAGGAATCTAATTCCTCTGATGTTCCCTCAGAACCAGCTTGGTTCTTTGACTCAGATACGGTGTTAAAATCATTCAATCTTCCAGTTTTCGATGATGATGTGCCCTTCTCCAATACAACAACAAACATCATTCCTCCTGCCCCCATACCAGCTGAGCCTATTGTGCCTCATGTCACTAAATCTGATGATGATACCTCAGTCAATATTGCATCTTCCTCATCTTTATTTGACCTTCCACCTCCACCCATATCAACATCACCTTCTTTATCTCCTTTACCGCACCCTACTTCACCATCCAGCTCATCATTTAACCATCCACCTACTGATATCCCTTCCATGACTGCTGATTTCAAAACTTTGAAAGATCATCCACACGACAACATAATTGGTTCCATTACTGATGGAGTTCGGACACGGAGTCAATCTGGTTTGATTAATGTTTGCTTGTTCTCTTGTTTTATAACTCAAACCGTTCCTAAGAACGTTCATGCAGCTCTCCAAGATCCCTGCTGGGTAGAGTCGATGCAGTTGGAATTGCAACAGTTCAGAAAACTAAAGGTGTGGACCCTGGTGGATCTTCCACCAAATAAGTATCCTATTGGCACAAAATGGGTATTCAAGAACAAACCTGATGATCGAGGAATAGTGGTGCGAAACAAATCCAGATTAGTGGTTCAAGGCTTTGCTCAAGAAGAAGGCATTGACTACACAGAAGTCTTCGCACCTGTCGCCCGTCTTGAAGCCATTAGAATATTCTTGGCGCACGCTGCTCACAAGCAATTTAAAGTCTATCAGATGGACGTCAAATGCGCATTTCTCTATGGTGACATTGATGAAGAGATATATGTGTGTCAACCCCCAGGGTTTGAAGATCCAGACTTTCCTGACAAAGTATACAAGCTTGATAAGTCACTTTATGGACTTCATCAAGCTCCTCGGATCTGGTATGAAACACTGACCCAGTATCTCTTAAGCAATGGTTTTACGCGAGGCACCATTGATATGACCCTATTCAAAAGAGAGGTAAACGGTGAGATGTTGATTGTGCAAGTCTACGTTGCTGACATTATTTTTGGCTCTACCAATCCTCAATTATGTCGGGAGTTTGAGGAGGTCATGCGAAACAGATTTGAGATGAGCATGATGGGAGAAATGTGTTTCTTTCTCGGGCTGCAAGTTGAACAAAAGCCAGATGGAATTCTCATTCATCAAGAAATGTATATTAAGGAAATTCTGAAGAAATTCAAAATGGATGATGCTTCTTCTGAGATGACTCCCTTCACGGCTCAAACATGTCTCACTCCGGATGAAAATGGCAAACCAATCGATCCTCATCTCTACAGATCCATGATTGGCTCTCTCATGTACCTAACAGCAAGTCGTCCTGATATCACCTTTGCTGATGGATATTGTGCTCGATACCAATCAGCTCCTAAAGAATCCCATGCCAAGGCAGTCAAACGAATTTTTTGTTATCTAAAGGGGTCTTCTCGTTTAGGACTTTGGTATCCTTATGGTGGCAACTTTGACTTGCATGCTTATTCTGACAGTGATTCCAACGGCTGTAAGCTAAACAGAAAGTCTGTTTCTAGAGGTTGTCAGTATTTGGGGAATTGCCTTGTTTCTTGGCAAAGCAAGAAACAGACCACGGTTTCTCTCTCAACAGGAGAAGCTGAATATATTGCTGCCTCTAGTTTCTATTTGCAAGTGTTATGGATTCAACATCAAATGATGGATTATGGGATCAATTTTCTTCATACTCCATTGTTTTGTGATAACGAAGCGGCCATTGGAATTGCCAAGAATCCAATTCATCATTCTCGGACCAAGCACATTGAGACACGGATTCCACCATCCGTGATGCTCACGAAAAGGGTTTCATTAATATTATTCCTATTGATACAAAACATCAAAAAGCAGATCTTTTCACAAAAACCTTTGATAAACCACGTTTTTATGAATTGATTTCTATGCTAGGATTAATATCGTTCTGAAAATCTTTTCTGAGCAACACAACTGTTTACTTTGTAAATATGTGCATATCTTGTTTTTGGTTTTGATTAGTGTCAGTCTTGTGTCGCATAGATCTTTACCTTTTATTCTTATTTTTCTTTTACTTTAATTCTTAAGAAATTTTTCCATTTAGTATGCTGTCAAATAAAAATTTCAGGGGAGATTCATACTGATAATAAGTCTTAATTTTCATTCTCTCAGGAACTCAAGAAAAAGAAGTTAGAACAAGGGGACATCTTACGTTAGGATATGCATGATAGACTCATCCTAAAAACGAAGTAAACAAGTGATCATGCAGCCAAATTAAAGATCATAACTCAGTAATAAGGATTATTCTCATGATATTTCGATTTGCACAAAGATACAAGTCTTGTCTAAAACTTGGTTGAGAGTTGTTATTTGATGTCAAAGATTATCGATGTGAAGCTTATGGTGTTTCTCACTGGGATGGTGACTCGGTGATAACGCCCTCTAAGTCAATCATTAAATAATCTCAAATAGCCTATTATTATATATATAGATTATCAATGTGAATCTTATGACGTTTCCCACTGGGATGGTGACTCGGTGATAACGCCCTCTAAGTCAAACATTATATAATCTCAAAGAGTCCATTCTTGTATACACAATCATACTTTACATAAGAAAAGATGTGTGTTTATCTCCTCTGCTATGTGAAAGCATTGACCTGGAGTGATGATCTTCTTTGCTATGCGAAAGCATTGACCTGAAGCTCTCATCAACACGCCTAGATGATCTTCTCTGCTATGTGAAAGCATTGACCTGAAGCTCTCATCAATTAGTTATAGGTTGAGTCTGGATCTCACATATATGTGTGTCTACATCTGTACATTATAGAGTCCCATCTGTATATATGCCAGTCAGTGTGACTGTACATCAGTATAGTGATCAGGCAATATCAATGATTATGCTCAATAAACCTTGATGACGAGACTAGTTCTTTATCAAATATTAGTGGGGACTAAGTTGCTGAGTTACTAAGACAATTCAGAACATGATAAACAGCTGCAGATCATGAGTCGAAAAGAGCTGGGAATGGGTTTAAGCGGACAAACATATCAGCAATCTCGCTAAGTCATGATCCTCTTAAAACACTTTGGGAAAAACATGATACTATATCCTTCAACCATTTCATTTTAATTCTATTTCATTTTATTTTAATTTAATTTTATTTATTTTATTTTATTTTATTTTATTTTGAGTAAAGATTCTGCGAAACTACAGTTTCGCTTGGCGAAATTGCAGTTTCGGCCGCAGAAACTATAAGTCTGCATGGCAGAAATTATAGCTTCAAAATGCAGAAACTATAATTTCGCCATGCCGAAACTATAGTTTCGTAATGAAGAAACTATAATTTCGTTACGCCGAAACTATAGTTTCACAGTGTCAAAACTATAACCTCGCTGTGCCGAAAGTATAGTTTCGCTTTACCAAAATTACATTTTCATTCCTCTGCGAAACTCCTACGTACATAAACATAGTTTCGAAACAAAGTGCTCACTTTCGCAAAAATTGTCCACTTTCGTCGAAACTAAGTACTGTTAGGGTTTTCGAGACTCTTGACACAAATCTTGGTCTTTGTCTTGTTCTGTTGCATTTCCACCTGATTTTGAACTTCTTATGTGAGTTTCGAACTCAGAACATGAGTTTTCATAGAGTAATCTTTCCTACATTTGACTGGATTGAAGTGTGTCGTTTGGGTAGTCTCGCAGTTCATTCTGCGAAACTACCTCATCTTCCAGCGAAACTGAATGAAAGTTCCTTAAATATAGCGAAACTGTGTGGTTATGCTGCCCGAGCGAACCTAACAGTTTCGACAATTAAATTCAGTTTCGCCCAGTTGAATCTATTATCATGTCTTGCCGAAACTATATATTCTGTCTGTCGAAATTGTGTTTCCTTTTTGTCTATTTTAAAATAAATTCAGCGAAACTATAAATTCGAGTATGCGAAACTATAGTTTCGTCTGTGCGAAACTACACAATATATATATATATATATATATATATATATATATATATATTTATATATATATATATATATATATATATATATCTCTATTAAAAATTCATTTTAATTATACATGTATATATCTGTATTTTTTTTATCTCAATTTGTTTATTTACATTACGTTTGTGAATACTTAAATTCTAATTTAATTTCTAACCTGGTTTGTTTGTGTTGGATCTAGATTGTATAGGACTAGATCATTTTTGTATAGGCTTAGTACTTGAATCAAGTCTTGTAATTAATATTTGTAACAGTCAATATATATATATATGTGCATTGAATCTATAGGTTAACCTCATATATATGTGTGTTGATTTGTGACTTGGCAGGGAGAAACAATATACTTGGACGGATTCCTGATATTGACCAAGTGTAAGAAACATCTACGGATGAACATTATTGTTAATCCGTAGATATGTTTCTTACAAGACCAAATGACCAAGTGAATGTTCCTGCGGATGATCAAGAACCATAGTGAAGACTCCTACTGTAGAAGGATTTCCTACGGAAGAACGACTCTTCTACGGAAGACCAAATCATCTACGGAAGAACAAAAGTTCTGCGGATGACAAGACTGCTGCGGAAGAACATCATACTTGTTCGATTGCAATCACCAAGAAGTCAAACAAGTCAACACAATCAATAACAAATCCCGAGAGATCCGGTGTTTCCTTAGCCGACTCAAATCAGCTATAAATACGAGTCCTAGGTTTCACATCTCGGAGAACACAATCAATCAATATTACGGCTGTCGAGTTACATCATTGTGCAACCCTAACCGCCGTCACATCAACATCAACATTATTCGATACACTGAATTCGATTGTTCATAGTTATTCGTTATTATTCTTTTGTAATCATTACATTACAGTTAATGAAATACGTTTGAATAATTATTGATTTCGCATTTATTGTGTTTCTGTGGTTGTGTTCATCATTAACATTAAACCAATTAAACGTCAATTAGTGATAATTCCGCGATCATTAAATTGATTTATTTTAATACTGATAATTCCTGAATTGAGATCCTTGGATTCACAGGTGGTATCAGAGCTTTGGTGCTCATTGATCTAGATCAATTGATCTATCAGTATTAAAATTGTTTAATTGATTTTCAAACAATTAAATCAACGACTTGTCATTCAGCAAGCATTCTCTCATTGCTTGTTTGATTTAGATCTATATTCAAATCCATTGAATACTAGATCTGCGTCTTTGATAGATTTGTCAATTTAAGCATTTAAGTTTTGAATCATTCTTTTACATTAAACATGAGTACTTTTGGTGGAGGATCTTATCAACCACCAAAGTTGGAAACCAAAGCTGATTTTAAATCCTGGAAGATCAAGTTCAGGAATCATGTGAACTACACAGATTCTGACTTGTGGGAGTCCATCACTCAAGGTCCTTATATTCCACCCACTCTTGGGTCGGACTATAATGACAAGAATCAGCCAATCAGCACTAAGGACTTACCACCTGATGATGTCAAGAACGTCAAAGTGGATATTAAAGCATACAGCTTGCTTAGTATGGCTTTGCCAGAAGAAATCTTGATCAGGTGTGAGAATTACAAGACAGCAAATTCCCTGTGGAAGATACTTCACACTCTCTGTGAAGGGAGTGATGAGATCCGAAGCATAAGGAAAGACACCCTTAGATCACAATATGAAACTTTTCATCATATTGAGGGTGAGTCAATTCCTCAGCAACTCCATAGATTTATGCAACTTGTTACTGAGATAAACATCTTGGAGTTAAAATATACCACTGAGGAACTGAACAAGAAGATGCTCCACACCTTGCCTGAAAGTTGGAAGCAAACAGTCTCCATGTTCAAGAACACCATAGATCTCAAGACAACTGGTCTAGATACATTGGTTGCTAAGGTTGAAGCACTTGAACTGGATGAACAATCAAGAAACAAGAGTGTGAGAACTCATGTCTCACCTTATCACTTCAAGGAAACCAAGAATGCTGGAAGTGCATTTATCTCTAATAATGAAGGTGATAACTCTTGTACTTTGAGTGATGATGAAGAGGAAGTAAGTTTTTATGCATCCAAACCCACTAAGAAATCATCTCAAAGTAAAACTCAAAAAGAAAAGGGAAAATCTGCAGAGAAAAGAGAGACATCAGCAACAGCAAACTCAGAACCAATAACTGTGATATTGGATTCTGAAGAACAAAAAGCAGCCTTTGCAGCTTTTAGTTCAAGCTTTCAAGCATATCTTGGAAGTTCCCTTACATCAGCAAACATCTGTCAGCAAGATTTGGAGGAACTCCCTCTTGATGTAGTAGAAGAGATGGATCTACAATGGCAGATGGCAATGATTGCTTACAGAGCCAAGCAATATCTACGGAGAAATAAAAATCTGGCAGCAGCAAGCAAAACATCGAAGATTGGTGTTGATAAGTCAAAAGTCAGATGTTTCAAGTGCAATCTCTATGGTCACTTCTCTAGAGAATGCAACCAACAATCATCTCCGCAGTATCAGCAGCAGCAACAACAAAATCAGCAGGAACAACAATATCAGAATCAACAGACAAACTCTCTAAGATCTCTACAACGACAACCTCAGCTAACATCCCCACCAGCCACAAATACATCAGCAGGACCAAGCAACTCTAAGGAGTCAGGGCTGATCATACTTCAGGATGGAACATGTGACTGGATTTTGTATGAGAAGGAAGTGATGGAGGAGAATCAAGCATTAATGGCGCATATGGAAAACAAGGTTCCTCCTATGGCCAGAGAGGTAAAAGACAGGTTATGTTCATCAACATGTGTTGAGGAAGTTGAACGATATAGAGTCCATGCTCAACAATTGGCTAATAAAGTAAAGGAAACTATAATTTTGAATGAATCATACTTAAGAGAACAAAAATTATACCAAATCAAAATCAGTTCTTTACAAAAAGATTTAGAAAAATATGTTTCTGAAAACTATAGTCTAAAAGCCCAAGTTGAGCATCTGACCACTTCCTTAACAAAATCTATGGCTGATCATGCATCCACTGAAGTGAAACTTCAGAAGTTTCAATTATCATCTCAGCAATATGAGAAGTTGCTAAACTCTCATATTGAATCAAAGAACAGGTATGGGTTGGGTTATAATGCTGTTGCACCACCTATTAATGATAACTACACACCTTTACCTGAAACAATGACTAACAATTTGTCAAATCATTTTGTGCAAAGCACCAAAATTGACATAAAAAATAGTCAAATAAACAATAATGAAACTGAGATGAGTGAAACTGAATCTACTGAATCAGAATCACTTAAACATAATGAATCAGAATTTGATAAATATGATGACCTAGATGATTCTGATGAACATGATACGAATCACCTGAACATTGGTAAGAATGTTCAAGTTGAAACTGGTCTTCCACGAGTTCTTGAAGAATCAAAGTTGCAGTACCCTCCAAACCAACGAAACATGCTGAACACTATTTGCAAGAGGATTGCTGAACTGAATGAAGGACTACAAGAACTGAATCTTCACAAGATTGATAGCTACGGATCAAGTACTGAAGTACCTTTGTCATCTTCAGATAAAGGTAAGAAACAAAAACAAACAAGAATCCTCGGAAAGCACATACTGAGGAGTCCGTAGAACAACTGCGGAAAAAGAAAACAGAAGAATCCGTAGAACAACTGCGGAAAATGAAAACAGAGGAATCCGTAGAACAACTGCGGAAAAAGAAAACAGAAGAATCCGTAGAACAACCGCGGAAAAAGAAATCTGGAGAATCCGTAGAACAAGTGCGGAAAGCAAAAATTGACAAGTCCGTAGATCATCTGCGGAAAGCAAAATCTACGAACGAGGTCAAAACGGACGCCAACAACCTTGCACAGAAAAAGAAATCATCTGATGCTTCAGCAAGTGAGAAAAAGAACAACAAAAAGAAGGCTGAACCTGAAGAAACTTCAGAAAAATATTGCAAATGGTGTGATATGAAGAATCACAACACTGATGAATGCTATTTTAGCAGCTACTGTTCCATTTGCAATATGAACAATCACATGACTGATGATTGTTTCTTCAACAAACACTGTGCTATATGTGACAAAAATAACCATTCCACTCAGGAATGTTATTTTAATAAGAAGAACAAGAAAAAGAGCAACAAGAAGTCACAAGGTGCATCATCCGACTCAGATTCTCAATCTTTAGTAAGTGACAAAGAGACAAAGATTCAGAAAGACCAACAAAAGTCAAAGAAAAGATCATCTGTTGCGGACAAGACTGTGAAGAAGATACCAACACAGGCTAAGACACCTCACAAAAAGGTGGATTTGTCTGATAAACAGACTGAAGCCGTTGATGGTTTCTTTGACAACTTTGCAAAAGGAACTCCTGTGTCTCAATCAAAGCAGAAAGATGAAGAAACTTTCAAAACTACAGGATCCTCTTCAAAGTTAAGATATCAACCAAAACAAGCCACATTGAAGAAAAACTCAGATAAGCATGAAGACATCCAGAAACATGAATCATCTTCAACAGAATCATCCTCACAACCATCAACTCAAAAAGAAACAACTAATACTGAAACTTCAAGATTAATTCATGAAGGAGTAACTATTGTTGACACATCTGGCAAACCCAAGACAATTAAGCCTTGGGTTGTCAATTCTAACTAACGTTCTTTTTGTGAGCAGGAACAATCATGGAGAGCTGACAACAAGTGGTATGTTGACAGTGGTTGTTCCAGACATATGACAGGCAACTGTGGACTTCTCCATGACTTCAAACATAAACATGCCTCTTATGTGGCATTTGGTGGGGATAAGAAGGGAGGTAAAATTGTTGGTGAGGGAATGGTAACTAATGGTGTTTTAACATTTGAAAAAGTAAATTACTGTGAAAATTTGCAGTATAATTTACTTAGTGTTTCTCAAATCTGTGATCAACATTACTTAACACTATTTGATAACACTAACTGTTACATTCTTAAGCCAGGTTTTACAGTTCCAGCAGACTGGATACTTATTAAAGCATCAAGAAAAGGCAACACATATATCTTGGATATGAACAACACAACTCTCACAAATCAAGAGACATGCCTGCTGTCCAAATCTTTCGAAGATGAATCTCAACTGTGGCATAGAAGGCTTGTCCATTCCAACATGAAGAACATGAATAAATTGGTGAAAAATGACTTAGTCATTGGATTACCAAAGAAAGAATTTCATTGTTCTAATCATTGTTCTTCATGTTATAAAGGAAAACAACACAGAGTGTCTCATAAATCCAAAACAATCAACACTAACACTACACCACTCAAATTGCTTCACATGGACCTCTTTGGTCCAACCAATGTGCTGAGCATTGGAAAAAGGCAATATTGTTTGGTGATAGTTGATGATTTCACTAGATTCACATGGGTCTTTTTCTTAAAACATAAGAGTGAAACATCTAAAACATTAATGGACTTTGTGATCAAGATTGAAAATCAACTTGACTTAAAAGTTAAAATTTTTAGGAGTGATAATGGAACTGAATTTGTTAATGCTGATCTTGACTCTTTCTGCAGGACTAAAGGAATAGCTAGACAATTCAGTGCCCCAAGAACTCCACAACAAAATGGAGTGGCTGAAAGAAGAAATAGAACACTCATAGAAGCGACCAGAACAATGCTAGCTGATTCTCAGTTGCCCATTACCTTCTGGGCAGAAGCTGTGAATACAGCTTGCAATGTTCAAAATAGAACATTAATTGTCAAAGAACATAATAAAACCCCTTATGAGCTCTTATTTAAAAGAAAACCTTTTATATGATACCTTAGAGCTTTTGGGTGTCGTGTGTCTGTTTTGAATACTAAAGAACAATTGAGAAAATTTTCTGAAAAAGCCTATGATGGTTTCTTTGTTGGATATCCATCCTCTTCTAAATCATATAGGGTATATATTCCAGAACATAACATAGTTGAAGAGACTCCCAATGTTCCTTTTGATGAATCCGTGTTTACTACCAATGTAAAAGGATCATCTTGGTTATTTGATATAGATGCATTAACTGAATCATTTAACACTGGTTACCTGATCAATGCAGGTACTGCGGATACATGCTATCCCTTTGTGCCTCCAAGGTTGAATGAAGTGCCTCTAACAGCTGATCCACCAAGAGCACAAGTGTCACCTGAACCACAGCAAGAATCAAGTCAGCAGCATGAAGCTACATCCGGAGAAGCAAACTCTTCATCCCCAGCTCATGTAAATACATCCGTAGATGTTCCCTCATCCGTAGATGTAAATACTACTACAACTACTGATCCTAGGGATGGAGAGGATGTGGTGATTCAACAACACTTGCCAGATGACCAACATTGTTCATCAGTGGATGGTGTTGTAACTTCTACGGAAGTTCAAAATGCCTCCGTAGATGTTGCAGTTCCTCCTACGGATGAACAAAATGCTCCAGTCGAACTTCCTGCGGAAGAAGACAACCTAGCAGCAACTGACACACAAGCCAATCCTAATGACCATGAGCCTTTTGATTACTTCATAGACACAACTTCTCCGCTGACTCCATCTGCTTCCATGGGATTCTCAAACTTAGAATCCTCAGTTCCAGTTGATGCTGTGTCAACAAGCAGAATACACAAGTCTCATCCAACAGACAATATCATTGGAGACCTGAATGCTAGAACCACAAGGAGCAAAGGAGGTGTGGCAAACATCTGTTTGTTCACCTGCTTTTTGTCCCAAACAGTTCCTGCCAACATTACAGCTGCTCTAAAGGACAACAGTTGGATCGAGGCTATGCAAGAAGAACTTCAACAATTCAGAAAACAGAAGGTGTGGACTCTTGTAGACTTGCCTAAAGGTCAACATCCAATTGGAACAAGGTGGCTTTTCAAAAACAAGCTGGATGACAGGGGTATAATCGTGAGAAACAAAGCTAGGCTCATTGCTCAAGGGTATACTCAGGAAGAGGGAATCGACTATGATGAAGTCTTTGCACCAGTTGTAAGGATTGAAGCCATACGAGTCTTCCTGGCTTATGCCTCATTCAAGAAGTTCACAGTCTATCAGATGGATGTGAAGTGTGCCTTCCTTTATGGGAAAATTGATGAAGAAGTCTATGTGGCTCAACCCCCTGGATTTGAAGATCCTGATTATCCACATAGAGTATACAAGCTTAACAAAGCTTTTTATGGTCTTCATCAAGCACCCAGGAAGTGGTATGACACACTATCATCTTTCCTGCTGAAGAATGGCTACAAGAGAGGCACAATTGATTAGACACTGTTCCTTAAACATGACCATCAAGATCTTTTGGTGGTTCAAATATATGTTGATGACATAATTTTTGGATCAACCAACAAGAAGCTGTGTCAAAGCTTTGAAGACTTAATGAAATCTGAATTTCAGATGAGCTCCATGGGAGAATTGACATTCTTCCTTGGCTTACAAGTTCATCAGAAACCGGATGGCATTTTCATCAATCAAGAAAAGTACATTCATTAAATTTTGAAGAAGTACAATCTTGCTGATTCCACTTCATGCAAGACACCAGCATCAACAATAGACAAGATTGTGCCTGACCCTGCTGGAAAATCCATAGATCAAAGATTGTATAGATCAATGATCGGTTCTCTAATGTACTTAACTGCCAGTAGACCTGACATATTGTTTGCTATTTGTGTTTGTGCTAGGTATCAATCAGACCCAAGGAGTCCCATCTGAATGCTGTGAAGAGGATTTTCAGATATCTGAAAGGCAAACCTGCATTAGGACTTTGGTATCCCAAAGATGGAGATTTCAGCCTCTACTCCTATTCAGATAGTGACTATGGAGGGTGCAACAACAACAGAAAATCCACAACTGGTGGATATCAGTTTCTCAGACCACGACTTGTTTCTTGGCAGTGCAAGAAGCAAACAAATGTATCTGTATCCACAGCTGAAGCAGAATACATAGCTGCTTCAGCAGGTTGTTCTCAAGTACTTTGGTTGCAAAACCAATTACTTGATTATGGTTACAATTTCCTTCACACACCAATTCATATTGATAATTCAGCTGCTATGTTTATAACTGCTAATCCAGTTCAACATAGTAAAACTAAACACATTGAAATTAGATACCATTTTCTGAGAGACTGCTCAGAAAAGGGTCTAATCAAGTTAGTCAAAGTCGACACCACCAATCAGCTTGCTGATCTGTTCACTAAAGCGTTTGATTCTGTTAGATTTAATTTTCTGATAGAATCTTTGGGTATGATTAACTTAGAATAATTCAACAAAAGCATATGACTGACTTTGAGTAGAGTAAGCGTTAGGGATGAATTAAGTGTCTGATAGAACATCTGTGCATGCATTATATATGGGAAATGATAGTAAGCTATATTTGGTTTTTCAACAAACACTCAAAACTGACTTATATGCTACTGATATGTGAGTAGGTTCATCTTGAGTGGAAACAAAGCTTAGAGCATGCCAAACTAAAAGATTCAGGTAACTCTCTGTGGGGATTACATTTGCTAATCCAGAAGGTATGTTCTCGCCTGATGTGATCAAATCACATACCCAAGCACACTATGTAAAATACTTTATAATCTTCTATCTTTGCAAAGTCATATTCCCTCTGTTTTGTGTGAACAAAGACCTGGGCATATGATCCAAGAGTATGATCTTCATTCTCCCTCTGTTTTGTGTAAACAAAGACCTGGGTTAAGTTCACCTCTGTTTTACGTAAGTAAAGACCTGGTGACTATGAAGATCATATCTCAGCTCTAAAAAGAATAACTTGTGCTTAATTGTACATAAATTCAATGAGCTTCAACATCCAAGCATTCATGAGATTATACTATGTCTCAAGATAGAACTTATAACTTAATGTACATAGTCCTTAAGTGTGAGAGGAAGTGATTTGACTCACCTACGGAAGACATATTCTACCGGAAATTGATTGTGGACCTCATGATAGTTACTGCTTAACAAACTTTACAACATGATAAATAGCATGCCTAGTTGATACATTACTCATGTATAGATTTAAGGGGATCTCTATACTTACAATCACGTGTGTACTGAATCAACTAATTAACATCAGCAGAAGCCAAATCATAGTCTGATCCCTTTATATATATATGCATGCATGTAATTGTTTACGCACGATGTTTAATTTGTCCTATCAACTGATCTTCTCTCTCTTAGGCTGTCATATGCCTGTCATGCATGTTCACAACTTAAATTTATGATTTCTGCATTAGTTTAACATTAATCACAAATTTAGGGGGAGTAGTCCATGCATGAAAACAATAAACAATATAAAGCTGATGATTTAATTTATTCTGAAGGAATTGAAACTTGAGCACTAGGATACATGAGCACTTGCTATATGAGCACTTGCTTTCTTGTACTTAATTGCCACGCAAATAAAGTCAACAATGTCCAACATCAACAATTGAGTCTACTCAGTAGACATCATACATCTAAAGTTTTTAAAACTTTAAGGTCCGCAGAAGTTTCAGTAATACTTCTCATCCGTAGAAGTAACAGTGAAATTTCTGCATCCGCAGAAGTCTCAGCAATACCTCTCATCCGTAGAAGTATTGTGTGACTGATTTAGCAGCAAAACAAATGATGTTTGAACTAATGCATCAGCAGATGTTAAGACATCCGCAGATGCTAAGTTTCCGCAGATGTTCTGCGGAAGAAGTTATGCATTCTAAATAAACTTGGGATACGGAAAGGAATAAATGGGAGTGGGCCCAACATAATTAATAAAAGAAATTAATATGTTCGACTATAAATAAGGTTTTTGACTCTTAAAATTCATTAATCAATTTTACAGAGCACTTTTTCAGTTTTAACCTAGAAAATCGCCCACTTTCCCTCTCTTTCAAACTTTCAAAAATCCCTTCCAAGAAAACATAATCAATTAATCGATTACTGGTATTGATAAGGTAAATCATGTTCTAAACATCAGTACGGAACTGGTTAATCGGTTATTGCCATTAAAACGTTTCAACTTCATGTATGCTAACTCGATTTTCATTGTTTTCAGATGGCAAACAGATTCGCTAAAGAACACAATGTGTGCGCGTTCTTAAACGCTGATGATCCTGCAGCGGAAGGATGTCGAGATATCATAAGATATCTCCGACGATCCAGGATCTTCTACGCCTTGACGACAGAGCCTGTGATCCATCAGGCACACATAATCGACTTCTGGAACTCAGCACGGGTCGAACAACAAGGTGATACTGAAGTGATTGCCGCTGAGATTCTGAATGAGCGCCTTAGAATCACTGAAAGCACATTCCGAAGATGTCTGGAATTGGGTGACAGAGAGATAGGGCACCCCGATGTATTCGAGAATGAATACATTGAGAAAGTGTTCAGTCTAATGGGATACGATGGAGACTACGAGAAAGGAGAGATCAAAAAGGGTAGGCTATGCAAACCATACCGATTCTTGTGCCACACCTACCTGAAGTGCATGTCGAACAGGAAGTCAGGCCTCGACAGATTCTATCGGCACATATCATGTGGAATCATTAGGGTATTCGAGGGGAGAACTTACAACTATGCCAAATACATCTTCAACTGTCTGAGTGAACAAGTCAAACTTCAGAAGAATGACAAGATTTATATGTTCCCAAGATTCCTACAACTTGTGATCAACTCAGAACTGCCAAGACTGAACAGAGTTGGAGAAGTGTTTGTTCAAGCACACTTGAGCAAATCTGTGCTGAACAAGCTTAGTGGAAAGTACCAGGGTGAGGACATGCCAATGTTCGCCCATGTAGTGGATGCCCAAGCAGACCTGCCTCAAGAGTTGGTTTGGGCAGATGAAGCAGAGTCATCTGCTGATTCTGCACAGCAACACCACTCACCACTCCAAACACCACCACATCAACACCACTCACCTATCCAAACACCCCCTCATCAATCACAATCTTCAACAAGCAACAACACCCAACCGATATCCCCAATTCACCACAATGAATCACCTCTGCTGATATCCTCCACTTCCACCAAAAACACTCAGCCAATATCTCCAGGCCAACAACAATCACCATCTCAGTCTCATTCATCATCTCATCACACACAACCTTTCTCTCCACTACACATTCAATCCCCTGTACAACCACCACCAGAATCTCCAAAACATCCTTCACCGGAAAGGGCTAGCACTGAACCTGTTGAGCTGACTGAGTCTGTACACTCTGTACACTCAGGAGACACTGAGATATTATCTCAAGCTAGCACTGTTCCATTCTCTCCCACACACAGAAGAACAAGTGTCATCAGCACATACTGAGCCAATAATTTCATTGAAAGATGATCAAGCTGCTGATGAGCTTGGGGAAGTACAAGGATCTGCTGAGGATGTCATTGCATACCATGAGGATGACTTAAGTGACAATGATATTCCTGTCAGCAAAAGCTATTTGGTTGCTGAGTACAACAAGTTAGTACTCAAATCAAATAAGCAAAAACAAAGAATTCAAGAGCTGAAAGGTATAATCAAAGAGAAAGATGAAGAACTGATGAAGAAAGATGCAAGTCTGAAAAGACTGAGAGAGGATGCTATAAGTAACAATGACGTGATTGATGCTTTACTGCAAAAAAACAAGAGTTGGAGGCATCTCTGAAGAATGAGCAAAGGGATAAAGCTGAGCAAATCAAACAAAAGATGAAGAGATAGAGAAGCTAAAAAGAAAGATCTCAACTCTAAAAACAAAAGAGACCCCAAGTGTGGAAAAATCAAAACCTTCAGCTGAAGCTCAAAAGCAACTCATTCTCTATTCACGGAAAAGGAAATACTTGGGAGCAGTACAAAGGCAATCTGAAGATGAAACCTCCCCTAAAACACAAAAACTCCCATCTCCTAAACCTACTCCCTCAGTAGATGTGTCTACTTTAAAGGTATCATCCGGAGATGATGATGATAGTGAGAAAGAGTGGGAGGAACTGACCAGGATGGAGTCCCCCATTGTCCAAAAGGGAGGAAAGGCCGATGATCTTCTAACAACAGCAGACATCATGGAAGAGAGGCCTGATTCTAGCATGTTTATGACCCTCATCAACCATGGTTTTCCATATGACATGGTTGAGAGGATGAACACATCTGAAATGAAGAATGCACTGAAAGAGTTTGAGTTTGCAAGGTTCATAATCCCAAACTGTGATTATGAAGCCTTTACTGTATTTCAGTCATTGGAGAAGATCAAAAAGGATCTGGGCCACTGTGACACAGCCAAACTTACCAAGTACAACATGACTTGCTGGTTACAGGGACACAACTACAAACCGCATGAGCTTAAAGGCAGAACCACTGGAGAATTGTGGAGGATGATGGAGCATGTGATGAAGGTGGAATTGGAAACCGGTGTCAAATTCAGAACCACAGCTCCTCATCCAACTGATGACAAACAAAGCAAACTATCAGCTGATCCAATAACTGTGGAACCCAAGGATCAGCATAAAGCAAAGGACAAGCTTATCAGGGAACCAAGGGAAGTCATCCCAGGAAAAGTATGGCCCCTTGGTACTACAGTTCGAGAAATCACTGATCAGAAGTCCACTCTGATTCAGTTGATTGATCATCTCACAACTCCCAACTCAGCTGAAGAAAACAAGCTCATTTCATGGAAATATGATCAAGAGTGGGATTATGCAGTGATCAAAAGGACATCAGGAAGAGTTGAATACTTCCGTGATGTGTTTTCAGTTCTCTGCCTTCCTGAGAATGATCTAAAGGACCTGCAAAGCCTTAACATTACAAATTATCCAATACATCCAAGGGGCAGGGACTTCTCAAGCAGAGTGGGTCAACTGAAAACAAAATTCAAAGATGATGTGCTGGTTGTAGCTAAGAGAGATGATGATGAGCACAAACGAAGAATTCAAGGGCTAAAAAGACACAAGTCCAATGCCTCTGAATCAGTAGATGATGAATTTCTAAAGAGGGTTGGCTATAACAACAGAAACTCAGCAGCCATCAAGCACATTGAAGGGACTCAATACACACTCCCTATCACAGAATGGGGATATGTAGAGAGGACAAAAGAACTGGTGCTGCTGAGGAATACAGAGAACAAACGGGCTGAAAAGATCAGGATCTTTAATCCTGCGGAAATCAAGTTGCTTCATCCAAGCTACACTTCTTATCTTCATGACAAATTCTTTCCGAAGCTGAGTGATGAAGCAGCTCAAAATGATCTGTTCTTGCATGTTCACATGATACAAGTCATTGACAAACTTCATGCAAAGGGCTACAAACGACGCAGACACAATGCAGGCTTGCTGAAGGGAACAGAATATGATGAAGTCACAGAACTTCGCCTCTCCGAACAAGATGAACTTGAAGTAGTGAAGAATGACAGAGTCTTGGAGACTCTCACTACAGAGGAGGATGTTCTGGGACTGGGCTTCGAGACTCTGAAGAAGATTAGCAAAATAGAGATCAAATACAAGTATGATGATCAAAAGGCTACTGTATCTTACTTCTACAACAAAATCATATCAAGAGTCAAGGAGCTTGCAGTTTTGAAGGACTGATTACAAGGAGCTAAGCCTAAGGGGGAGTATTGTTGGATCTAGATTGTATAGGACTAGATCATTTTTGTATAGGCTTAGTACTTGAATCAAGTCTTGTAATTAATATTTGTAACAGTCAATATATATATATATATGTGCATTGAATCTATAGGTTAACCTCATATATATGTGTGTTGATTTGTGACTTGGCAGGGAGAAACAATATACTTGGACGGATTCCTGATATTGACCAAGTGTAAGAAACATCTACGGATGAACATTATTGTTAATCCGTAGATATGTTTCTTACAAGACCAAATGACCAAGTGAATGTTCCTGCGGATGATCAAGAACCATAGTGAAGACTCCTACTGTAGAAGGATTTCCTACGGAAGAACGACTCTTCTACGGAAGACCAAATCATCTACGGAAGAACAAAAGTTCTGCGGACGACAAGACTGCTGCGGAAGAACATCATACTTGTTCGATTGCAATCACCAAGAAGTCAAACAAGTCAACACAATCAATAACAAATCCCGAGAGATCCGGTGTTTCCTTAGCCGACTCAAATCAGCTATAAATACGAGTCCTAGGTTTCACATCTAGGAGAACACAATCAATCAATATTACGGCTGTCGAGTTACATCATTGTGCAACCCTAACCGCCGTCACATCAACATCAACATTATTCGATACACTGAATTCGATTGTTCATAGTTATTCGTTATTATTCTTTTGTAATCATTACATTACAGTTAATGAAATACGTTTGAATAATTATTGATTTTGCATTTATTATGTTTCTGTGGTTGTGTTCATCATTAACATTAAACCAATTAAACGTCAATTAGTGATAATTCCGTGATCATTAAATTGATTTATTTTAATACTGATAATTCCTGAATTGAGATCCTTGGATTCACAGTTTGTCTGTCAGATATAAATGGCGAATCTCAAGTTCGATGTTCGGAACAATATTACGGCTATTCTAGATGATTCTCATCCTAAAGCAGCAGGATTCAGAGATTGTATCAGATGGCTACAGAGATCTCCTACAGCATACGCCATATCTCATTCTACTACTATTTATGATTTACACATTCGAGATTTCTGGCGAACTGCTGAGTACAACACAAGGGGAGATTCTGTGAGTATTGTAGCCAAAGTTCTGGATCATCAAGTGACCATCACAGAAGAAGTTATATCCCAGGTGCTAAGATTAGAAGAAGACCCTGGAGGTGATATTGATTTGGCTGATCAGGAGGTGTTTGATGCTTTCTTGACTATGGGATATGAAGGTCCTCCTTTTGGGACTAGAAAGGAAATCAAGAAATCCTTTCTATCCAAGGAGTGGAGATACATTGCCCATGTTTTCATAATGTGCTTAGATCACCGAAAAGGTGGATCAGATGGGTTAAACTTAGACTGGGCGAAAGCAATGATTATATGTTGCAGAGGAGAGAAGGCTAACATTGCTAATCTTATATTTAGCTGCATGGCCGAAAACGTAATGGCCCTGAAGAAGGATAAATGGCTGCTTTATCCCAGATTTCTTCATATGATCATCGACGATCAAGTTCCCAACATCCCGAGACATGGAGAAGTCAAGGATCTAGTGTCGATGAATTCCAGAATCTTTGCCGACTGCTGTGCTATCAGGCACGACTTCAATGGTCGGATCACTCACTTATGGGAAAACATGTATACTCCTGATCAATGGAATTATATCAGGAGGGTGATCCAATCTGAAGCTAGACAAACAGAGGAAGTTAGACCAACACAGTCGGAGGCAGTAAAGAAAAGAAAAAGATATGCTAAGGAGAAAGATTACGACTTTGAGAAAGAAGTGGATGAGATGGCGGCTAAAGCCAAAATGGAGAAAGAAAAGAGGTCCAAAAGGACGGTTGATACTGGGGAGCAAGAGAGGAGAACAAAACAGAAACATCAGACATTCTCTGAGCCCCCACAAACAGAAAGACACTCCAGTTTGGATGAGGATGTAATCAGAAACCTCAACACCTCTCTCTTAAATGAACTAAGCATGATGAAGACCAAGTTGATGAATCAGGAGATGAGGGAGAAGCGAAAAGATGAAGTGTTGGAGGGGATGCAAAGAAATGTTAGTTGATCAGAATAATTTGATCAAAATGCTGTTGAAGGAGGTGAATGAATTGAAAGCTGCTGCCGGCCTGCCTAATCAGCTAACTCAACATGAGTTAGATGATCTGACTGACACATCTAAGTATCCATTTCTGAATATGGGTACTTCATCAAGGGCAGGAGAGGGCACCTCAGGAGCAGCAACTGAAGAAGCTGGAGGGTCTGGCAAAGGAACTGAAGAACCTGAAATGGAGAATATACAAACTGAGGATGATGTGATTGAAGCTGAGTTTGTGGATTTGGGTATAAATCTTGGAGATTTTACCGGAGAAGAACAGATGGGAAAACAACCTGAAACGACCGAACAACCCATTGAGAAGGGTCTGGTGGACGAGAAGGTTGATGATGAACAGTTGGTGGATTATGACTCAGAGCCTGAGTTTTATGAGGTGGACGAAAGGCCTCTGACTTATGTAATTCAGAAGGGTGAAGATGAAAATGACATTATTGAGATGGAGAAAGATGATTGGTTTGTAAGGGAGAAAGAGCCTGAAGAATTAACCCCTTTATTTCAAAATCTGGAAGGACTGAAGAGGAAAGAGGCGGATAAGAAGATTGTGAGCTGGAAATACAATCCTGACCTCAAAATGTTCATGATCAAGAGGAGAGGTGGAGGAATTTCATATCTACACAAGAGGAAGGCGTTTAAGACCTTGCCTAAGTGGGACTTAAGAAGATTGGCATCCTTACCCCTTCTTGAAGCCCATCTGATCGAAAGAGCCAAACTTCTGGAAAAAGAAATTCAAAATGGGCTCAATGACAACTTTGAAGCTTTTGGGTTTATGAGAGCAGAAAGAAAAAGATCGAAGAAAGACAAGGACTGGGTTACTGGAAAGGGAAAGATTGTATTAAGCATGAAGCCCCCAAAGACTGTCCAAAGGGTAAGATTGGCAGATCCCTCCCCTTCTCGTCTTCAAGCGTTTGAGAAATGGTTCTACGACAATCAGACGGGGGAGGCTGCTATTAGAGTAAAGGGTGGCGTTGAATATCGAATCTTTGACACAATAGAACTTTTTGGATTCTCAGACGAAGATCTGCTCATTCTATGTGAGAATCATATTAAAGCAGGAGCGGGAGAAGAGACTAGGAAGGAGGCTAGTTTGTTTATGATTGTTGCAAACAAAGTCAGAGGAGTGAGGGCAGAGGTGAAGGAGCTAGCTGAAAAGATAAGAGCTGAAGATGGTTTAAACATGGATATCCAGGATTTGACAAAACAATTTGCAGAAGCTAGTGCACATCCAGATGGAGCTAAAAGAGCAGGAGGCGTCCAAGGCAAATCAAGTGCTCAATTTCAAGAAAAGTATACTGCAGGAGCTAAAGCATCAACATCAGGTGCGGGTACGGGGAAGGCTGGAGCTGAATGAAGACATCAAGACAAGCAGAATGGGTGAGATCCAACCTAGGGGGAGTATTGACGATCAAGATAGGTTGGACTCACCATTAGAATAGTATTTGTTTATCTTTCGTTGTAATAGGATCTATGTTAGTTTCCTTTGTATGTTTGTTTAGTTCAAGTCTATATTTTGGCTGTCTAGCGAAAGTATAGTTTCGTCCTGGCGAAACTGTCAGTTTCGCCAGGCGAAACTGTTAAGCTCAGATCATATTTACCCGGCGAAACTGTTAGTTTCCGCCGGGCGAAATTATAGTTTCGCCTGTATAGTTTCGCCCACAGCGAAACTATATGCGAAACTATGACAGCTATATATAGATTTCTTTTGTCAAATTGTTAGCGATCCTTGCAAAACCCTAATCGTGTATTATTGTTGCAAGATGCAATTGTAAGCTTGTTCTTTCTGAATACATTGAGCTTATTTCATTTCATTCACTATTGTTCATCATTAAAACTTTATTTGAAAGCTTTTTGGTGTTATTTGATCTTCTTCTCATAGTGTTTGTTGTGTGTGTTTGGTATTGAACGATTCAAGCATTCTTCTGCATTGAAAAACGATCAAATGGACCAACACTCCTCTTTTGTGACTCCTGCGTGTATCTCAAAAGCAAAGCAGAGTCTTATGATATGTTGGAATTGGAGAGCTTGTATAATATCCTGCGTGTCATAGAATAGTGGCCACTTGTAAAGTGTGTAAACATCTTCAGCAGACAAGTTGGTAATCCACATTGGGTCAAATACCCTGATAGTCTCTATTTTGCCCTCTCTGTTTAGGACTATGTCCGTTTCACCCATCCTCCAGGCATAATACCACCATTTGAAGTGTGGAGTGAAGTCTTGAAGCATCTCCCGCAATCGGATCTTAGACACTGTGCGTGGGGGACTCCACTTCAACACTACTTTCGGCTTCCCAGTATTAGGGTCAACTTCAGTCCTATGGACGAACCTCTTCGGTTGTTAAGGTCTGAAATTTACCCATCTGGTGTGGTATTCTCTCTTTAGCGCCATCTCAAACTAGCCTGACATCTTCCTCGGGTTGGCGCACAAAAGGTCTAAACAGGCCAACCTATTTAGCTCAAAACCGGGAAGAGTCTTCAGATCATGTGGGTATCTGAAGTACGTTATCCCCTTCTCCCTCTTCACTGTATATACGTCCAAATCCTCAAAATAGGCACAACTTATGATTTTGCCTGACACCTTCTGATTTCTCTTAACCTTGTACAGTTTGGTGTAGGTGTTTGGCTTTGGAGGTTCACGTTGGGCTCTCATCTCTTTCAAACAAGCTGCCCATTCAGCCTTATTTAACTCAACATCAGCATCTGTGGTTTGGGCTTTATCTTCCTCTTTTTCTTTCTCTTTCTCGTTTTCATCAAGAGTTCCAAAGTATCACTGGCAAATGTTTCACCCAAGTCGGGATAACATTACACGCATGGTTAGTGTACTCTAGATAATACTCTGATGTGATTTCTTCATTCTCGACCTCATCCACGCCTTGTAGCTCTTCATCACTAACGACATCGACCTCAGGAGCATCTTTGACAAGCTTGTCTGGATTTAGTTGAACATGTCTGCGAGATACTCGTCAGTTAGGTCGTGGATGATTTCTCCCTCCTCTGGAGTGTAACTCATAGACCATCTTACTATCCCTTGCAAATCAAGAATCATTGTGAGTTGAGTCTTGATTTGCTGAAGGGGAGCAATATCATAGTCATCGATCTGTTGAGTTGTATCTGTTCGATTACATAATCGGCAATGTATACATTAATCATTTATCAAAGATATTAAACATACATTTTCCATAAATTACATTAATGTAATAAACATTTCAAGTACAAAAGTTTTAAAATACATAAACATTTAATCATTACTTTTCCCTTCATCACGTGTCTCTTCAGCTTGAGGAGCTGAGGACGAGGGTCTATGATGTTAATTTCGCTTAGTGCGCTTCTCCTTAGCAGATGGATTTGATGCTAATGCAGATGTATCACCTTCTTGATGATCCTCATCGTCATCATCACCTTCTTGCCTTTTATACTTTCTCCCGCTTCAGCCTCATCATCATCTTCATCTGATTCATCATCAGAAGAATCATCATCATCATTATCTCCACAATCATGACCATCACCCTTGATCTTTAAGGGTTCACCCTTAGTCACCTTCAACCTTAGCATCTGTGAAGTCACTGGATCGATGAACATCCGAGCATGTTCTTGACGGAAGGATAAATAACAACAATAACCAAAAGTCAATCAATAACACGAACAATAATCGAATGATTTCATTGATAAAACATAACGATTTTAAGCTCGTTACAACTTAAGAATACAGACTCTTGGCAAGGGGAGATCGAGCATGATCTCCCCTCTCATCCGGCAGCACCTAGGCCCCGGGCACAAACCCTCTAAAAACCCTTAGGTTACTACACAATGAAACTGGTATATATAGGCCTCGGCCCATATTAGATGCGACTGGGGCCATTCGTGCGATTGGACCATGCGTATGGTTCAATTGTACGACTGGACCATTTTTATGGTTTAGTCTTACGAATGTCCCAATCGCATC
Source organism: Flaveria linearis (assembly GCA_024085815.1). Classification (NCBI taxonomy): domain Eukaryota; kingdom Viridiplantae; phylum Streptophyta; class Magnoliopsida; order Asterales; family Asteraceae; genus Flaveria; species Flaveria linearis. The sequence goes on from CM044005.1 coordinate 63,405,083, forward strand.
TCTCAGTCGCACGACTGGTCCATTAGCATGGCTCAGTCGTACGACTGAGTCTCATTCGCATATGCTCCTGCGAATGACCCAGTTTCATGTGTTTACAAGGTGTATAACATTAAGCCTAGACTATTCGTCAAGCCGATGACACACTATATATGACTATATATGCTCCAACAAATTCCCCCTTGGACGTTGCTTGCGAATAGTAGATAACACCTCTTACAATCTTCAGTCAATCTTTGCTCTAGTTTCCAATAGGATCAAACGAACAGCCATATTAGCCAACGTTGACAATCCGTCAGGTTACTACCATATCCCTGAAAATGAATTTAGGCACAATAGCTTTCGTTTACTTTGCAGAACACCATCATAGCAGCAAGATTCCCCATATGACTGATTTTTCCAGATAATGACATGAACAGTTTTCCATTGCTTCAATCTTCACACAGGCTGGCCTGATTAACATTAACGACTGTAGAAATTCCCCCTCACATTCAGCATATCCCAATATATAAATGTTGTGCTCTCCTTGCGTCTTCATACGGTGTATTGGGCAAAAGGTTGAAGGTTCCAATCCACAGCTGACAATATCAAACAAATCAGCATGCATGTAGATTCATTATCAGAAACCTTCTCACATCATCACTTTCTGATTGCGTCTTCAATTTCTCTATACATGGATTCCACCTTAGAATAAGAATCCTTTTTGTGCAGAAATAAATATTACTTTGTTGGCCCATAAAAAGTCAGATGCTCCTGACTACCCCACAAAATCAGCACCGACAGCTGACATCTTCTCTTCTCTCTTTCGTGTTCTCACAACATTCACCTATTCTGGAAGTCCAACGAATAATGGGGTATCCATCAAACTTTTTTGACATAATAACCTCAGGGTGAATGTACTTTGCTCATCCTCAACTCTTGCATAGACTCTCCAGGAAAATCTTCACTACTGACCCGAACATGAACCGAAAAATGACCCGATAATTTTCCCCAAAAAAATTATTTTTACTAAACTTTTTCAGAAGGCTTCCCGACTGATAAAAATGGTTTAGGGTGAATGTACTTTGCTCTTCCTCTTTTTTTTTTTTGGTCTGGTACACAGCTCATTCGTGCGACTGGAACAGACGAATGAAGACATACGTGCGAATGGGTGATTCGTGCGAATGGATACTCCGAATGGGTTAGTCGTGTGAATGAAGTACACGAGAGGGTCAGTCGTGCGAATGAATGTTCATTCGTACAAATGGACATACGACTGGTTCTCATTCGCATATGCTCCTGCGAATGACCCAGTTTCATGTGTTTACAAGGTGTATAACATTAAGCCTAGACTATTCGTCAAGCGACGGACACACTATATATGACTATATATGCTCCAACAGCATCAGCTTTTTGTTCTTTTTCTCCACTTCCTCGATCCGTTTTACAGATGCCATCAATAGATCATTTTGGGTAGTCAAGGTATGGTGAGCTCGAGCTAACGCTCTCTCATGAGTAGCGTTCTTCTCTATCAACTGTGCTATCTGCTTGCCCTGAGCAGTGTTGACCGCTATCAACTGATTCATCTAATTTGCCATTAGATCATCTTTACCTAGCAGCTTGAGCACCAGCCTGTTGAGGCTTGCCAACTTCTCCTCTAACCCAACAGTGGGTAGAGTCGATCCTTATGGAGGTGGTAATTGGGCCTCTCCCCAGCTGATCGACTGGTCGGGGTGTATGAGGGATCTATGACATCAGTGTCACCATCCTCCGAACCAGCTAGGCGTCCTCCAACCGCCTCCTTTCCCTTTTCGGTAGCCACAACTTGGCTACCGACTCTCCTAGTGAGAGGCTCATCATCCGACTCCTCTTCATCTACCATGAAGTTCTAGTGGATGGCAGCCTGCTCAGATCCACCGGGAGCTGAGGAACCACTCTGCTAAGGTGGTGGAGAGATAGTAGACGTGTCGGTGGCTCGTGGTTGACTTGAGCGAGTATCTCCACCACCCAGACCATCATCTTGGTCATCATCATCATCGTCTTCATCATCCTGAACCACAATGGGCTCTACATCAAAATCACTGTCATCGTGACGCCACTTCTTTCGAGCAGGCGCCATGTAGTCCACGTTAGCCAGGTGGCCAAATAATCTCTTAACCAGGGGCTTCACCTACTTCCCCAGGTACACCTTCATCCGTCCCAATGTGGTGTCGTCCATAACCTCCAGGGACATCGCATCATCCTTCTGCTTGGGAAAGTGAGGAAGCTTCTCATCAATGATAATCTGAGTAAACCTCGGGTACATACAGAAGCCTTCCTTCCCTTTAGCCTCTATGTTCTCTGTTATGTATGTGAAGAACATCTGTGAGAAACTGAACGGGTGGTTCAGTACCAGTGCAACGAATGCATTTTGGATTTGGTCGCTCATCTCATCGAATCCTCCATGTCGGGAGGCAATGCACTTGAGGATCACATGTGCCAGATACTTAAACTGTGGGCACATGTTACTCTTGTTTAGCACGCTTGCATTGATGTCGCCGGAGTACTAGATCCTTAATAAACATCCCTGAACAGTCAGGGGATGTAGCTTGGTTGGGTAGGCTCTGTTCTCACCCAAGTCCAAGACCCTCCGGAAGTCATCTTCCCCTATATCGATGTCTTGGCCAAAGATAGAACTTCAGATCATGTATGGCTCAACAGAGCGATCTACAACAGCATTCTTCAAAAATGTCTACTCCAATGAGCGATAAGGTGTGCACGGAGTTGAAATGGCTCTATAGATCCTCGATCATCTAAGAAAAGCAATGATCCCAGCAAACTCTGAATCGAGGTAAGCACATATATTGTGCTTAGTGCTCATGGTCCATCTGTTAGCCATGTCGATACAACACAAGTAACAAATACGTTAGATCCGTTCATAAAGATGGACATTTTAATCAGAACAGATTGTATCTAACTGGTTCAATCGTACGATTGAACTACACGACTGAGCTCAGTCATACGATTGAGCCTACGACTGAACTTAGTCGTATGCTATGCCATGCGGTTGAGTCAATCGTGCGACTGAGTCACCGATTGATTCAATCATGCGATTGAATCATGCGTCTGGCTCAATCGGGCGACCGAAGTTCATCAGCATGTCATTTCGCATGTGCACTGTTTGAGTCCAAAAATTTGAATCTCTGTCGAAACAGTTAGTCACACATAGAGATTAGGTTCATTAGACGCGCAAGGACCCGATTTTACACTTATTATCTTTTAAATGATCGTTTACGTTCTTTTAAGTGTTCTATTTTAGGGTTTTAAGTCTCGGTTCTTGTTTTAACCCATTCGGACAGTTTGGTTTGATTAAACATCCTCATTAGTCATGATTGCAGTCTCATAGTACCTGTAGATGGACAATAATCGGTCAGTAAGGCAGTAATATGTCAATCGCGGGGAAAAATTTGAAAAAGGTGGGTTGGGCAGTCAGCGGTTTTTGAGAGTTTTGAAATCAAGTGGAAGGTATTGACGGACTGAGCCCCCTTTTTATACTGGATTGTGTTTCAGTCATGCGACTAGACCCATACGCATGATTCATTCGTACGACCGAGGTTCAGTTGTACGACTGACTTAGACTTCTTCAGCCAGTCATACGATTGGTTCATACTTGTGATCCAATCGTATACTTTGCCCCATACTCATGGTCCAATCGTGTGAATGGTTCATATTTATGGTCCATTCGTGCGATTGTTCATACTTATGGTCCAATCATCCGATTGGTCCATACATATGATCCAATTGTACGATTGACTCATACTTATGAGTTTGACTTCACTTTTCTCAACCTTTCAAAAACTAGAATTTGATATATGACATTATGACCATTGATCATCTCAGACATGATCATTTTAATTGAGAACTTTTGATCACCTCAAACGTGATCCTTTTAATCAAAACTGTTTGATCACCTCAGACGTGATCCTTTTAATCAAATTGTTTGATCACCTCAGACGTGATCCTTTTACTTTAAAACATTGTGATCACCTCAGATGTGATCCTTTTAACATTCCACAAACAAGCTTTTATCAGATTAGCATTAGGTTCAATTTGTGACATTCACATATTTCCTCTTGTTACATAGTCCGAAATCGACTTGATACAAATATAACTAAACTAAGAAAAACTTCGAAACAACCTAAATTAAGACAATCTTTTTGTATTTTTCATTTGAGGTGGGTTGAAAACATTTTAACTTTCCTTAAACAATTTCTCCCCCTGAGCAGAACAACATCAAGCATTTACATCTTATCTAGAAAGATTCTTATGGAATCATACATGCATAAACATAATTATTTGGGACCTTTTAAATTTATTTAAATACACAGAATGTTATATTTACCAATTACAGAGTCTTATTCATCTAAGAGTCGTGAGCACTAACAGTAAATCATGCTAGAACTGTTATGTAGCACACATTGATTTTGACTATCGGAGAATGCTACCACGATGATTATCAGTATATTTGTCCACCTAAATCCATACACATATTTTTGACATACATTGGTGATTATTTAGGTTTTTATTTCAACAAGCATTTATGGATCCCACACTTATATGATAATCAACTTTCCTCAGGAGAATTTTGAGCGGTCTACGAGTTTATGAGAAGAAGAAACTATTATAAGAGCTTTCAAAGAGATACCAAGCTTCATGTCAGTGCCATCGCACAGCAGGGGGCGCAAACAACTATGAATTCTAGAATATTTAGATTGTGCTTATTCTCAGGTCAGTGCCATCGCACAGCAGATTGGCACACAACCTACCTTCTTGTTAGAGCATTTTTATTTTACATATAATGCACCAACAACATCAGTCATTAGCTTATTGAGTTTCACATTTTTCATGCATTTTGCTCATTTTTTGGTCGTCCGCACACATTTGTGGCGTTCATTTTGCTCTTCACCCCTTATTGGAAAAAGTTGATTGTGTTAACCAGGGATGAGATGGAAACCCACAGCCTGTTGAATGATTTAGTTTCACATTTGTTCACCAATGAAGTCTAATTATCTATTGTGCTGAATCTACCGACACGTCATATGATGGACTAGCAACCCCTAGATCTATATTCTCTATGTAACCACAGTAGCAGACTACTTACTATCATTTTTCAACTCATTAGGCTTTGACTTCTTAAACTTATAATTTTCTGTAACTTTGAATATAACTTTTTAGAACATTTTAAATCTTTTGGTTTCCCAAACAATTTGATGCATGTGTACTATCATTTTCCATTAAGTTGAATCGATTTCACAGATGTGATGTCTTTGCTTTTCAGCTTATCTACCCGCCCTCATTTTTTTTTGAGTATTTAAATACTAACTACTGAAACTAAAACTATTCTCCCCCAAAATTCTAAAACCGAGAATCTTTTTGTGTTTTTGAATTTTTAACGACATAAAGAATAAAGAAAATAAAGAAAAAAAAACATAGAGTCGGACTATGAACTTGATTCGTCTAGAATCACATCATCTTTCTTTTTAACGCCATTGACCTCTAATAGATTCTGAAATCGAGGTTTATCAAAAGCTTTTATGTAGAGGCCAGCGTGTTGGAAATCCATGTTAATTTAAAAACATCGATTAATTGTTTTTCAAAACAGTCACGTATAAAGTGATATTTAATACCGATGTGTTTAGTTTTAGGATATTGGATCGAATTTTTGGTGACAGCAATAGCAGCAGAATTATCAACAAATATAGGGGTGTTAGAGAATTCAAACTGTAGTCCCGCATTTGCTATTGAATCCAGATGATTTGTGAACAGCAACTTGCCGCAGCAACGTATTCAGCTTAAGATGTGAACAGACGTCTGCTTCTTACACTACCAGGTGACTAATCGTCTTCCAAAGAACTAACATCCCGCAGATGTTGACTTGAATTCATCTTGCAACCACCGTAATCTGAGTCACTATACACTGTAAGCTCAAAGTCATCATCAAGAGGATACCACAACCCAAGTGTTAGAGTACCCTTTAGATAACGAAAGATCCTTTTTACCCCATCAGATGATTTACTTTTGGTTTTGCCTGATATCTGGAACAGAGACACGTGGCATACATAATATCAGGATGAGAAGCTGTGAGGTACATGAGAGATCCGATCATTCATCGATACATAGTGACATCAAGCATGTCACAATTTTCGTCGGGTGCCACATCATGGTTCGTGGCAAGTGGAGTACCTGCAACCGTTGCATTCTCCATGTCGAACCGACTAAGGATATCTCCAACATATTTGGTTTGATGCAGGAAGATTCCATTTGGTGTCTGATCTACTTGTAAACCAAGAAAGAACTTCATCTCTCCCATGGCACTCATTTCAAATTCAGCTTTCATCACCAATTCGAATTCTTTACATAATGCTTCGTTCTTGGACCCGAAGATTATGTCGTCCATGTATATCTATACCAGTAGTAAATCACCGTCTTTTTCTTTGATGAATAACATGCAGTCAATTACACCTCTGCGAAATCCATGTTTCAGCAGATGAGTGGAGAGTTTCTCATACCAGGCTCGAGGGACTTGATGGAGCCTGTACAAAGCCTTGTCTAGTTTGCACATTCTATCCCAATGATAAGGATCCTCGAATCCTTCGGGTTGACTGATGTACCCTGTTTCACGGATCTCACCATGATGAAATGCACTTTTCACATCCAATTGATAAACTTTGATCTGCATAAAGGATGCATAGGCTAGGAAGATTCTAATTGCTTCCATCCTGTCCACTGGTGCAAACACTTCATTATAGTCAACTCCTTCAACTTGCCTAAACCCTTGAACTACCAGCTTAGCCTTGTTTCTGATTATGACCCCTTAGTCATCCTTCTTACACCGAAGAACCCACTTAGTGCCAATTACCTTTGCACGTTTGGGTCTGTCAACAAGAGTCCAGACACCTAACTTCTTGAACTGTAGGAGCTCTTCTTACATGGCAGCTACCCATGCCTCATCCTTTAAGGCCTCACTTACAAACTTGGGCTCAACTTGAGAAACAAAACATTGATATGCCCCATCGTGTATGTATCCGTTTTCCATGATAGCAGTATAATCAGCTGAGTAAAGCTGATTTCTTTTCTGAAATCCCAAGAGAATATCCCCAATGATGTTGTCCAGGCGATGGTTCACGTTGATCCTAGTTCCAGGAGTTATGGGAGCTGCAACTTCATCATCTAGGTTTGGAATCGCAGGTTTAGTTTCATTAGCTATTAATGGACTGGGTTCAAAGGTTCCAGTTACTTCAGGATCAGTTGTAGGTGTACTTTCAACAGTGGGAACCTGTTCTTCCTGGTTCATATTTTAAGGTTAAGCATCTTCATCATCAGAGGAATCACTAATCTCTAGTTCTCCCCTGAAGAGCTAGTAGAACCTTCTAATGGAGCCGATGATTTGGAGTCTCGAGTAGGAGTGTTAAGAACATCGTACATCATGAGAGTAGCCAACAAATCATCAGAATGGGAAGAAGGTAGCTTGAAGGATTTAAAAAATCCATCATAGTTGAAGAAAAAGGAAGGTCCTTTTCCCACAGGGGGTGGTGTATCTTTGTACATCAACATTGCACCACACTTCTACCTGACCAGTTGAGTTATTGTAAACCCTTTCTTTTGCCTTCTCGCAGAACTTCCCAGTCTGATTTTTCTTTAGCAACATGCAGGGTGAGCCAAAGGGTTCCAGATACTCTAAATTGGGTTTACGTTGTTGGAGCAACTCATAACAAGTTTTTCCATGATGTTTGACTACCAAGACCCGATTTAAAGTGTAACATGCATTAGCCACTGTCTCATTCCAAAATTGAACAGGCAGTTTTGAGTCAACTAGCATTGTCCTTATAGTTTCTATCAAATTCATATTCTTCCATTCAGCAACGTCATTCATCTGTGGAGTGTAGGCAGAAGTGAATTGATGAAAAATCCCTTTCTCATGATAGAATGCCTCCATCCACTGATTCTTGAATTCTGTCCCATTGTCTGAAAGTATTTTCCTAACTTTCAGCTTGTAGAGTGACTCCAATGTGGTAGCAAGATTTTTGAATGATTCAAATGTCTCTAATTTTTCTTTCAGAAACATCACCCAAGAGAATCTCGAGTAATAATCCGTTACCACAAAACAGTACCAATCACCAGCAATGCTCTTTGCGCTAACAGGGCTAAACATGTCAATATCTAGAAGCTCAAGAGGAATCTTGATAGAATGAACTTTCTTTGACTTGTGAGAGTTCTTTGTCTGTTTTCCTTTCTTGCATGCTATGCAGAAGTCTGGAAGCTGGAAGTTTTTGACAGTCACTCCGTCCACCAGATCATTCTGAACCAGATGGTTCAACTTCCTGGGATTGATGTGTCTCCCATTCGCCTATCCTAGGAAACTGAATCTCTCTCAGTAGCGTTGGACAAGAAACACTGACTAGTAGACTCAGTTATGGAGGCTTTTGATAGGTCCAAGACATACAGGTCGTTATATCTTGAGGCCGACATTAGAACTTGCTCCTCCGGTATAACATACTCCTTTTTAAGTGTGTAACACTTCTTATTGTCAAAAACAACTTTAAAACCCTTATCACAAATTTAGGAGATAAAGAGAAGGTTGTTTTGCAATTGCTGAACGTAGTTTACCTTATCAAACTTTACTTTCTCATTTCCCACTTCGCCTTGAGCGAACGATATATGTCCCCCTTTAATTTGCTTGATGTTGAAAAGGATAGACGAATTCCCAGTCATGTGCCTGGAAGCCCCACTATCAATAATCCAGGTATTAGTGATAGCGCTGTAGCGGAAAACCTGCACAAAGAAGGAAAATGATTAGTCCAGGTTGGGGACCCAAGCCTATACTGGATTAGGTTTCCCAGATATATCACACATCATGAACTCAACCCACTAACCTTCAGAGGATGAGGACACATCTCTCTTCTTCTTGTCCTCACTTTTAAACACGTTACTTGACTTTTCTTTCCAAAAACAAGTTTTGAGGAAGGCCTGTTTGTGGTAAACAGACGACTGGCTTATGGTATGAACTTTTGGTTCACTAATAGTCCTAGGTTTAGCCTTAGTCAGCACAGCTTCGCTTTGAGCTTGTGACTTTGGTGTCTTAGAGGAGTAGTAGATCTATTTCTGAAAAATCTTGGTTTTTCATCAAAAAGCTCAATTTTTCTTCTGGGTGTCTAATAATGAGGACAATTTGAAGAAATATGTCCTGTTTTCCACAGTTATAGCAGGATCTCCCTTGACAGGTGAGGGAGCTCTTCTATGAGGGGTTGAGTCTAGTCGGGAGTTGGTCTGTGTCTTATCCAACTTCTATGCTTCTCCTTCTTTAACAAATTTAATTGTTTTGACATTTTGAATGCATTTTTGATGATTTACAGGTTTAGGGTTTGTTGGTTTAGAGGTTTTCGGTTCTGACATAGATGTTTGTGAACCCGTCCCAACACTATCCTTTTCCATGTTAACGCACACATCCTCTTTAAGCATCTTATCTTTTAATCCTGAAGTAGTAGCCTTCTGTTCAGTGATAGACTTCACAGTTTTACCTGTGTACTCTGGACCACTGACCAGAGGAGTAGTCACCACATGATCCTTAACCGGGTTATTATTTATTGGTTTACATTTAGTATTTAAAAAATTGCTTGTGGTGGTGGTACTAATTTATAACCGAGACCTTCCCCACCATTTCGTTCTTTCACTAAGTTCTGAACTATGTGAGAGGAACTTGCTACACTATGCAGTTTTTGTTTTAAAGATTCAACTTCGACTAGCAACACTCTTTTTTCCTTTTAGTTTCCTCTAAAGTGGTTAGATAGAACTTAATGTCTTTTGATTGACTTAGGGCAACAACCTCAGTTTCCTTTGTTGTTTCACTAGCAGTTCAATCTTTTCCTTAAAACTGCACTCATTTTGTTTTAAAACACGGTTTGATTCAGTGCACAGTTTTAAGTCATTTACCAGATTATCATTGTGTTCTAATAACCTAGCAAAATTTCAGTCAATGCTTTCTCTAAATTTATCACATTCAGCACAAGCATGTTTATCAAATAATTCGTCTTTAGAGTATACCTGTGCAGAACTGGATGAATCAGCCATAAACGTAGAGTCGGACTCTTCAATAACTGGAGATTCTATGTTTGCAGCATTCAACTCTTCTTCCATAATGTGATCAACAACATCCATAGCTTCTTCAATATCTGAACTTGCGTGCTCAGCTATGATGTTTCCCTCGATTGCAGATCCATCATCCAAGTCATCAACCTGTGCTACATTGGACTCTCCCTCATATACGAAACGGAAGGACCAGTCTTGTCCTTCATCACCTTGAGCAACCATAGCTTTTGACCCTTTGCTTGATGACGTACCTATCTTCTCTTTATCTTGACAATTGAACGAAGGAAAAGGGTTTCATTACCTGTCTTCTTTGGCTTTACACATTTACGTTTAAGTGCCTCTTTTCACCACAGTTGAAGCACGTGACCTAGGTTTTATCAAACCCAAATGTAGTGTCTTTTGTAGCAACCAAGTTCTGCCCCGTCTTCTTTACAAACATCTTAGCCCATCTAATAGCACTGGCTAAGGCCAACATGATATCCATGCGCTCCAATTCAGTTTCATCCACCTGCTCGTAGTCCTCATTAGCTAGATGACAATTTCCGATCTTCCCAGCAACTAACCCATCATAATACTACACAACTACTGCTAAAAGATCCATGTGGTCTTTGGCAACTTACATAGAGACATTTCCGAGGTTCTCGGTCTTCAGCTTGGTAGTATTGGAATCAGGAACTATGTATTGGGTTCCAGATGAACCCGATGCTTCACTTCCCGAGGATCTACTTTGAGATGAAGTAGATGAATTAGACACAAATGCCGTTTGTAGCTGTACGCCTGATGATGCTGGAGTAGGAACTGAGTTGTACAGTGAAGGATTCTGAGCGTAGGAACCTTTCTTAGACTTGTATTTCAGTCTCAGTTCCTCTTCTCTTAACTTCAAGATAAAGTCATTTATGTCTAATATGACAATTGTGTCATTTTGTCTCCGATTATACACAAATGGATCCTCGGGAAGATAGAATCAATCAATGATATCATCTAAGCTCTCATTTCCAATTGGTGAGAAATTATCAATCTCTTTCTTGAGATCTTTAGCCTTCAGCGCCTTCAGGGTTGCATTGCCATCATATCTCTTTTCTAGTGCCTCCCATAACTTATTTGACTGCTTGTTTTCAGAGAATTGATGGAATATGTCTTTAGGCATCGATTGGGTCAATAGTGCATACACTTTCTTTTTAGCATTATGTAGAACTTTCTGAGCTTCATTCATACCCCTCAAAGTCAACTTCACCCCATTAGCACTGAGTGGTATAGTATAACCAGTCTCTATAGACGTCCAAAGATTAGGGTCAACTCCATTCAAGTTGATCTCAAACCGTTGTTTGCACTGAGGATATTCATCTAAAGTTAACAACTTCGCGGTTTGTTGTGATTCCCAATCTCATTCTCCAGAAGAAGAAGATTCTGGATACGTGAGTCTTTACCGGCAGTAAACGCAACAAACTGATCTTCCATTGCTTAAACTTGACAAACTTGAGACAGAATAGATTCACTTGTGCGATTGAACAAGACGACTGGATAAATCGTGCGATTGAAGGATGCGGATGAGTTCAATCGTGTAATTGGATTCAGTCGTGTAAATGAAGAGTACCATTGAGGTCAATCGACTGGAATAGCTTAACCGTTCGAATAAACTTTGCGAATGAGTCCAGTCGTTGGATTGAACTATGCGAATGAGATTCAGTCATGCAATTGACCTAATCATGCGAATGAGGCTGCTGTTGTGGGAAAAAGTCGAATTTTTGAACACTTTGACACAAAAATATGAATTTTCACGAATCCTAATCAACCGTATGATAAAAAGTCAAAAAGGACACGTCAAAAACACATTTTAGAAGCAAAATGTGAATCTTTTGATTGAAAACGTTAAGTTTAACACCAAAACTAATCGAATCCACGCAAAATCACGAGCCTAAGCTCTGATACTACTTGTTAGGACCGTTTTCGTACGGAGTACTAACGGATTCTGCGTGAGACCAGATCAAATAATACGGAATTCTATTTGATTGGCTATCCAATCAGTGAGAACAAACAACTGATCGATCTAACGATGAAACAAACGTTAAGAACGAGTTGGAATCGATCAGGAATGAACTATGAACTTGGATGGACGACTTGAGAAGCTATGGACGGCTAGGGTATAAAAGTATTCGAAGTGTTATGTTTTTCCATGAATTATGTGGTATTATAGGTTTTCAGTGTTCATTCATACGACTGCACCATTAGCATGGTTCATTCGTATGACTGAACCATTAGCATGGTTCAGTCATGCGACTGACTTATGCGTCTGACTCATACGCAAGACTGAAGGTTCAGTCGTGCGACTGAGCCAATCTTATGTCTCAATCATACGATGATCAAGTCACCTGGTTAGGTCGTGCGACTGGTCCATAAGTATGGTTCATTCATGCGTATGGTCCATAAGTATGGTCCATTAGCATGAATAACCACTTGACTAAGTTGAACACATTTCTGAATCATTATTAACTCAGAACTATGTACAACAACCTCAAATCTATATATAATGTTCATCAATATAATTAATACCAATTAGAATATGAATATGAAATAAATACACACAATTCAACATCAAAACTCAAATCATATCTCATTAAACACTGTCATTACATATGTGTAAGAAATTAGGACCGTTTTCGTACGAAGTACTAACAGATTCTGCGTGAGACCAGATCAAATAGCACGGAATTCTATTTGGTTGGTGATCCAATCAGTGATAACGAATAACTTGATAGATCTAATGATGAAACAAACATTAAGAAACAAGTTGGAATCGATCTGGAACGAACTATGAACTTGGATGGACGACTTGAGACGCTCTGGACGGCTAGGGTATTAATGTGTTTGAAGTGTTATGTTTTTCCATGAATTATGTGGTATTGATAGGTTTTCCATGTTCATTCATACGACTGAATCATTAGTATGGTTCAGTTGCCTGACTGACTCATACGTCTGACTCATACGCAAGATGAAGGTTTAATCGTGTGACTGAGCCAATCTTATGTCTCAATCATACGACTGATCTAGTCACCTGGTTCAGTCGTGCGACTGGTCCATAAGTATGGTTCATTCATGTGTATGGTCCATATGTATGGTCCATTAGCATGAATAACAACTTGACTAAGTTTAACACATTTCAGAATAATTATTGACTCAGAACTATATACAACAACCTCAAACCTATATATAATGTTCATCAATATAAGTAATACCAATTACAATATGAATATGATATAAATAAAGATAATTCAACATCAAAACTCAAATCATATTCCATTAAACATTGTCATTACATATGTGTAAGAAATGAAAGACATTTACATTGAAGAACATAAACTAGGTACAATGTATCAACATATTCATCATTCATTATCTCACGTATTCATTCGTTTTGAACTTTATCATTTTCTTTCACTTAATCGTTCGTTTTGTACTTTATCATTATCTTTCACGTAATCATTCCTTTCGTACTTTATCATTATCTTTCACTGTTTCTGGATCCTGTCAAACTTTAACCCCATCATGGCCCGAAGCCACTATTCTGGGCACAAAGCCTCATCATTTCCTGGCACAAAGCCACTTATATCCATGCACAAAGGCTTTTCATTTCTGGGGTAAAGTGACAGGCATCCTGTTTCATACTATGGATCAGTCACCAAGACTGATCCCCCTGTATGTGAACCCTCATGGTTTAGCCAAAATCACACGCTATAATACACACAGTTGAGCTGACAACTCTTATGAGTTGTGATCCTCCTTTCATTCTGCTTGCAAACCTTTCTTTCATTCGTTCTTTATGTTCCACTTTCATTATCATTAATCTTATCTCTTTCTTTAATGATAATACTTTACGTTTATAATCATAAAACACCACGTAAGGTCACACATCAATATATAAGGAACATAAGAACATAACATAACTATGCATAAAATAGGCACATATAAGCCTTAAGTCAAACTAGGGTCAAAACCCTAAAATTATGATCTTTCAAAAATTTCAGCAAATTTTCTAAGTGTTCTAAGCGTTTTAACACTATGCAGGCGCATGAGGCCTGTTTAGGCGCTTTAGCACTATTTGGGGGCATGGACTTAACACTTAGGCATTTCAGCCTAATTCTAGCCGTTTCTACTGTTCAGGCGCATGAGCCTGTACTTAGGCACCTATGTAAAATGTTGGGCTCATGAGCACTATTAGGGCCATGATCCTAGTACTTAGGCGTCTGGCGAAGTACTCCAGGCGCATGAACTACTGTTCAGGTGCATGGGGTACAGTTAGTCCTTCTAAGTCAAAAATTGGGTGCATGGGGTACTGTTTGGGTGCATCAACCCTTACTTAGAATTTTTAAGTGTACTTTCCAGGTGCATGGGCCTTATTTGGGCGCATGACCACACTTAATATTTTCTAAGGCAATTTACCTAGGCGCATGGGCCCTGCTTAGGCGCATGACTACCTACTTACATGTTTGTAAGTTGTTTTTCAACCCCAAACATCATTTCAACATGGTCTAAGCTTGTTAAACCCATTTTAAACCTCAAACAAGCATTACAACCATAAAACATCAACATACAAATATGAATACATACAGTCATATATACAGCAGTTATAAAATCTTTTTTACATACATTTTCGGCCTTAAAAGGTTGTAAAACAAGTAAAAGACGGGGTCTAGAACTCACCTAGGCTGCTTCCAAGTTCAACTCCATCAACTTCAAACTTTCAAAGGTTTCTAACATCTAGACATGTCAAAACACATAACCCGAACACTCATAAACACATATTAACATAAAAATCTCGGTTTCATGGTCGAACACCAAGTAAAGCGAACCAATTATTCAAAACCTAGGCCAAGATTAGCTGCTTTCTCTCTCTAGAACCTAAGAAATCAGCTCTTCTTCTTCTTTTTCTCTTTTCATCAACAAAAGCAGATGGGATGGAGGCTATATAGGCGGCCATACTCATAATAAATTAAAATATCGAGTTTTTGTACTTTTTTCACCTACCCCCCTCCACTTTAGCTTCTTTTCCCCTTTGCAAGATACTTTTGTCTTTCTTTTCTTATTAGTTTTCTTCCTTTTACTTTTACAAAATTCAGGGTGTTACAGTCCACCCCCTTAAAAGGGTTTTGTCCCTGAAACCTTTCACTCTTCGAGTACCTGTGGGTAATGTTGACTCATTTATTCTTCATTCTCCCACGTAGACTCCAAACCCTTTCAGTGTTTCCATTACACATGAACCACTTCTGCATCCTCTTTTCTTTTCAATCAACGATTGTCAGTGGTTGCTCTAAATAATTAAGCCGTTCATCCATTTCGATATCATCCAGTGGTACAGTCATATCTTCATCAGCTAAGCACTTTCTTAGATGAGATACATGGAATGTTGGATGAATTCCACTTAACTCATCAGGTAGTTCTAACCTATAGGCCACCTCTCCCACTCGAGAAATGATTCAGAAAGGTCCTATATACCTCGGGTTCAGTTTACCACGATTTCTAAACTGAATAATTCCCTTTCAATGCGAGACCTACAACATGACTCTGTCAACTATGTTGAACTCGATCGGTTTACACCTTTTATAGGCATACGACTTCTGTCTATCTTTTGCTGCCTTCATGAAGGCTTTAATCTTTTCTAACTTTTCGTCATAGCCTCGATCATCTCGACACTTCCTAACTCCTTCTACCCAATGTCTCCTCAACATACGGGCGTCCTACACCTTCTACCGTATAGCATCTCGTAAGGTGGCATGCCAATGCCGGCATGATAACTGTTGTTGTATGAGAATTCTGCTAACGGTAAGTGATCATCCCAACTACCTCCAAAATCGATTGCGCATGCTCGAGGCATATCCTCGAGCGTCTGAATCGTTCTCTCAGACTGACCATCTGTCTGAGGATGATAAGTCGTGCTAATGTGTAGCCTCGTCCCCATCGCATCATGGAATCTCTTCCAAAACTTCGATGTGAATCGGGTGTCACGATCCGACACGATAGACACCAGCACACCATGACAAGTTACAATCTCCTTGATGAACAGATCCGCCAGTCTCTCGGATAAATATATCTCGTGGACCGGTAAGAAGTGGGAACTCTTCTTTAGACGCTCAACTATCACAAAAATGGTATCGTACCCCCTCTTTGTATGAGGTAGCTTAGTAATAAAGTCCATGGTGATGTGCTCCCACTTCCACTCGGGTATATCCAACGGTTTGAACTTACCGTATGGCTTTTGGTGTTCTGCCTTCACTTGAAAACAAGTAAGGCACTTACCCACGTACTCTACCATATCACGCTTCATTCCCGGCCACCAACAATCTTTCTTCATATCCTGATACATCTTTATGGCACCGGGATGAATCGAGTATCGAGTTTTATGAGCCTCATCCATAATTCGCCCTGATAGGTCACCATAACGAGGGATCTATATTCGTCCGTTTTGGGTCCTAACACCGAGAGTGTTTTCACCCAATTCTGTAACTAGACCCTTCATTCGCTCAAAATTTAGGCGATCTTCTTTCAACGCCTCATCTTTAAAGTCATTCACTTGGTTCATCACATCAGCAGTCATAACCAACTGATAAGCCTTTACCCTAATCAGCTCGGGTCTCTCTTTTCGGCTAAGAGCATTGGCCATAACGTTGGCCTTACTCAGATGACAATGGATCGCATAATCATAATCCTTAATGAGCTCTAACCATCTCCTCTTCCTCATGTTGAGATCCTTTTGCTCAAAGAACTACTTCAAGCTTTTGTGGTCTGTAAAGATGGTGCACTTTATCCCGTATAAGTAGTGCCTCCAAATCTTTAACACGAAGACCACTGCTACGAGCTCTAAGTCATGAGTAGGGTAGTTGACTTTGTAGGTTTTCAGCTGTCAGAATTCATAGGAAATTACCCTTCCACATTGCATCAGCACGCAACCTAGTCCCGAATAAGAAGCATCTGAATATACCACTAATTCTTCACTCCCTTCGGGTAATGTCATGATAGGAGCTTCAGTTAACACAAACTTCACATCTTTACGGTTCAATTTGGTCAAAGGTGAGGCTATTTTGGAGACGTCTTGGATGAATCTCCTGTAATAACCTGCCAAGACCAAGAAACTACGAACATCAGATGGCATCTTTGAAGACTTCCATTGCATCACTACCTCAACCTTTGCCGGGTTCACCATGATTCTTTCAGCATTAACAACATCACCGAGAAACTGAACATCATGCAACCAAAAAACATACTTATAGAACTTAGCATACAACTTCTCTCTTCTAAATGTCTCTAACACGTCGCGTATATGGTCGGCATCTTCCTCCTCACTTCTCGAATAAATCAAGATATCATCAATAAACACGATCACTGATTTATCTAACATTGGCCGACACACTCTGTTCATTAAATCCATAAAGGCAGCTGGCGCGTTAGTTTGACTAAAAGACATGATAAGAAACTCGTAGTGTCCATAACGCATGCGAAAAGCTGTCTTAGGAATATCCTGCTCCTTCACCTTCAACTAATGGTACCCAGATCACCTTCAACTGATGGTAACCAGATCGAAGATCTATCCTCGAGAACCAACTGGGACCTTGGAGTTGAACAATCAACTCGTCAATCCTCGGTAACGGATACTGATTTGTCACCGTCAACTTATTCAGCTCTCGATAGTCGATGCAAATCCGCATACTACCGTCTTTCTTCTTCACGAATAAGACCGGAGCACCCCATGAGGAGATACTCGATCAAAGGAACCCTTTATCCATTAACTCCTGTAGTTTATCCATTCCTTCATCTCGGTAGGAGCTAATTAATATGGCGCCTTGGCAACGTGTTGAGCACCGGGCATCAAATCAATCTGAAACTCAGTCTCGTGATCCGGTGGCATGCCTGGAAAATGTTCTGGAAACACGTCAGGGAAGTCACATACTAATAGTACATTGGACAATTGTGGTATAGACGTGTCCAAATCTGAAAGGATCTCAGCCTGTAGTTTGATCAATTAGGTTGTATTCGCAGCGGATTTAGCACAAGAATTAAGAAAATTATACTAAGAACACACGAGATATATCAATGAAACAGTAGTTTATAGAGAGAGAGAGAGGAATTATGCAAAAAGATGTTTTCTATTAGATCACACGCTTCGGCGAGGATTACAATTAGGTCATCTTCCTTTTATAGGAAGAATGACGTCAACTGATGTCACTTGATAGTGACATCAAACCGTTATTTTAACAAACTACTGAAACTAACTAAACTATTGAAGATGTCAAACAACTGACATCTTCTTACAAAATGCTAAGTGTTACTTATTACAACAACTGAAAAGAAATTACTAAAAAACTACAACGACTGAAGAACATACTCTTCAGTCGTTTACAAACTACTGAAATAGAAAATTACAATTACTGAAAAGAAAAAGCTGAAAGGTAAACATCATAACAACTGAAGAATACTTCTTCAGCTGTTGTGACAAACTCTGAAGCTTCAGAACTTGTCTTCAGACTTTAACTTCAGATGTTTCATCAGCTGATGACTTCAGTAGTTATCATCAGTTGATGTCTTCAGTCTTTGTCTTGCGTTTTGTGCTTCAGCTATTGATCTTCAGTACTTTGTACTTCATCTGATGGTCTTCAGTACTTGAATCCTCAGCACTTGAATCTTCAGTACTTTAGTCTTCAGTACTTGTGCCTTCAGTACTTGTGCCTTCAGTACTTGAGTCTTCAGTACTTGAATCTTCAGTACTTTAGTCTTCAGTTGATGTTCTTCAATACTTTGATCTTCAGCTGTTGAGGTCTTCAGACTTTGTCAAACAGCTGATGAAGCTTTCAGCAGTTGTTGTGATGTCTTGTGGGACTTAGAGGTTTTTCTGATCTGCCACATTGGTTCTTTTGGTCTAACAAACTCCCCCTGAACCAATGCAGCCAAAACATCTAAGCTTATTGTTGGTCCCACTTATTATAGGAGAACGATTTGTCTTTTTCCTTCTTGATCAGCTTCAGAAGTTGACCCATATAAGCATTGGCCTGGGAAGAAGTCTTCAAAGATCTGATTGGCATAGTATGGATGGGAACTCTGTTTAGGGAACTGGACACAGAGTTGTTATCCCATCCATAAGATCTACTTCCCTACTATGAGCCTGTAGGATTCTCTGGTGTAGGCTTCTAAAAACATTACTTGTTCCTCCATGGTAAGAACTTCTGCCTCACCTTCAAAGAATCCTTTAGGTCCATAGAGCTCTGAGATGTATTTGGCCTGTTTACCACTTTTGAGCTCCACAGTTGTTATAGCCCTATAGGCGAATTCATTAGGGTGATTACCCTCTAAAAACAACTGGAGCTCATTTCTCCTAACACTCTGAAACCTCTTGTAGACTAACCCCTTTTTATCCACCCTATTCTCCAACAACTTTTGTGGTGGCAGGTTAGCCTGATAGGTTTTCTTGAAATATTCTATGATCTCCCAGGGTGATACTATAATGGCGAAGAGATCACTTCATCTATAATCTTTTTTACTTGGCCATTGTATGTTAGTGGAATGTCTTTCTTCATGATCCTGTGAGACACCCTGGGATCAGGCCAAATACTCACTTTGTCCTTTTGAAATTGAAATGTATGCCTTAAAGTGAATAATCTCAGAGCTTGTTTCCACATATTCATGATTGATGAGGAAGCAGCATAAGCTTTATCTACTCTTTTCAATAGCTCATCATCATGTAGCCTATGCTGCTGTTCTTCTTCAAGTTTGACCCTTACAGCTTCCATCCGTAAGGCAGGAGTGATGGGTAATGGTTTGGCTTTAGGTAAAGATATGACTGCAGAGAGAGGCAACCTATCTTGGTCCTCATCATCCTCTTCTTCTTCTTCTTCTTCTAGCCTCAGGACCCTTCTCTTCCTCTTCAAGGGTGCATCATTGGCTATGGGTTTTGATGGAGAAGGGGTTGGTTTTGTGGGTGGTGGTTTGGTTTTTGGTGTGGGAGATTGGGCAGGCTGAGCTAGTAATTTAGATGTAAGAGAGGATTTGGTTTGTTTGGCTAACTCAGTCCTGTTCCCAGCACTCGCTTCACTAAGTGCTTCTATGATCAGTCCCTTAGTGAACACCTCAGACGAACAGATCTTGGTGGCTATTGCCAAGATGTTGTTCCTGGGCCATGATCTAATCTCCAGGACTGATCTCCCTAAATACTTCGAAATGAATCTTGTCATAGACTCAAGTCTCTCTTTTTCCTCTTGGCTATGACAAGACCATCGGTATTCTATTTCTTTCACCTCCAACTTCCTTATCTCCTGATCTAGCTCAGCAGTGTTAGTGTCAAAGCCTTGCCTGAACAACTGATCAATGATGTTATCCATTGACCTGCTATGTTTAGCATCAGCCTCCGTGACAAGAACAGCTAGATCTTTCTCCTCTCCCTTCTTCTCCTTCTCTCCCTTCTTCTTCTTATATGTGACATGAAAGTCTTTTTGACTTTCAGTCACTTTAACCAATTCAGCACTCTCCTTCTCCTTCTCCCTCTCAGTCTCCACCACTAACTCCCTCTCATGTCCTACCTCATCCTCAACCTCTTTCTCTTTCACTTCCTCCTCCACTCTCTTCCTCTTAGCTTTCACTGAAGTCTCCCCCTTTTTGGTTGCATTGGTTACAAGGGGTTGACTATCAGAAAGCTTCTTTAGCACAACAGCTTCCACCAAAGGCTGTATAGTAAAGGGAAGCCTCTCATCAAGGGTTTTGATCACAATATCTGTGATAATGGGTGTGATGAGAGGCAAGGAATTTTGAAAGATAGCAACTATTTACTCAGAGGGGATCTATCCCTGAGAACTAGTGCCAGAAGCAGGGGCAAGTAACTGAGTTTGTGGGAGTGGCTGAGTGTATGTGAGACCTTCAGGTGAAGGTGCCATCTGTGGGTGTATGGTGGCAGACGGACTTTGTTCTTGAGTCATATTGGCGAGTAGCTCTTTGAGTCTACTCACCTCATCCTCAAGAATAGTATTTTGAGCTACTACATTGTAGAAAAAGCTCAGGTCATCATCAGTTGTAACTGAATCACCTCACGTCCTGATTGAATAAGGATGTATATGTGCTGAGTGTGGCTCAGCGATCACATGTGCCCCTGTTCTTGGTACTGGGGACTTGCTGCCTCCGGATTGGATCCATCATCAGCAGTTGCCTCTGGTAAGGTCTTAGCTATGTTACCAGCTTCATCCTGCTCATGTGCTAAAGCAGGAGAAGTGGCAGCCTCACCAGATTGTCCTATCTCCTTTGCCACACTTGGAGATGAGACATATGATTCTCTGTGTTGTGGGCTCCCATCAACACTTATATCCACCCTCTCTGTGGTTGGATTTTTCCCAGTTGTGATTGGTTCCTGGGGAGAGGGTGGAGTGTTAAGATGAGTCAACACTTTAGCAATTATTAATGTAGGGCTTTGAGGGGCGGTTGCAGTGGGAGATGGGGTAGAAGCAGTATGCACATGGGGAGATGTGTGCTCTTCAATGGCAACCTCCTTAAGCGAGAAAGGTTCCAGATGTGTGGCAGCCCCAGAAATGGTTGCATTAGGCTCCGGTAAAGAGGATGCCTATACGGTTGTGGTTGGTGGAGTCGTGGTAATTGCTGGGAGAATCGTGCCAGCAATTACATCCTGCCTTTGTTGTGCAGGGGCATCCTCAGGGGACTCATCTCCCTGAGTAGCCTTTTTTGGTTTCTTGTGTTTGGGTTTGGTGGGGACTTTGGATTTGGAGGTGGAGGCTGTGGGTTCCAGCTGCGTGGGTTTGCGCAGCTTGGCAGCCTTTTTGAGTGTCTAGTCAGTGTTGTGCCTGGAGTATACCTCAAGCAATACAGCCATGGCAGGGACTCCAAGGCCAACTAGTCCCTCAGCTTGTAGCTGATTCTCTATTATGGCCATTATGAACCGTGGATATAGTATCCAACGGTTAGCAAAAGGTTTTGTGGCCATATCCTTAAGTTCCAAAAAGATTATTTCAGAAAAATTTAATGGTTGTTTCTCAAGGATAGAGAATAATACCTGCTGCCACCTGGTGGACATTTGATCCCATGATGAGGTCTTTGGGGCTAAGCAAACATTTACCATGTGGAAAATAAGGCGCTCAGCATCATGGAAATGTTTCTTGAGCAGGGTAGAGACATGAAGGTCACCCTGATAGTCATGGTGTGCAAAGGAGAGATCAGTGGTGCCTTTTGGATATTCGGTTAGGAAGGTCGCATCATCCAATTTTAGGGTTTGGCGGATGATTGCTGGAGTGATCACACCTTCTGGTTGTTGACGAATGAATGGAGAGAGACCTCGGTGTCGTTCTCTCTAGCAAGGGTGACATTCGTCCAAAACTGGGTAAGGGAATCGGGATATATTGTGGGATTGAGGAGAAAGGCTGTTTGGAGTGGGGAATCGACCATGAGATCAATAGCCTTATCAAACTTGGACCAAAATGGTGATTTGCTCAAGTATGCAACACAGTTGTGTCGAGGTTTAAGTTGCATGGTCGCCATTAATGGTAGGAGAGATGTTTCAGAGTTTTTGAAATATTAGGTTATGAGAGAATGAAAAACTCTGAAGGTAGGGTTAGGTATTTATAGTGGTTATAAAACAGCTGAAAGGAAACGACTGAAGGTTTTGGTGTTAGTCATCAGTTGTTTGAAGCGACTGATGACATGGTTTTAACCTTCAGAGGTTGTAAACATCTGAGGACTTGGTGTTAGTCATCAGTAACTGAGACCGTGGTTTTGTCCTTCAGATGTTGCAAACGACTGAAGACTTGTTGTTAATCATCAGTAGTTAGACTACTGAAGACATGGTTTTCATCTTCAGACGTTGTGAACAACTGAAGACATGGTTTTGGCTTCAGTTGTTGTAAACAACTGAGGACTTGGTGTTAGTCATCAGTAGTTGTAAAACTACTGAAGACATGGTGTTGTCCTTCAGTTGTTTGGTATGAAACAGCAGAAGAGATCAGCTGAAGAGTAAAATTACTCATCAGCTATCGTCATCAAATCAGTTGTTTCATGCTGATCTCAACATTTATTCATCAGCTCTTTGGCTGACTTTCAGATGTTTCATTGGCCTTCAGCTCTTGTGAATATTAATTCCTCAGCTCTTGTGAACAAATGTTCATAAGACCTGATGAAAGAAATTATTCTTCAGAGCTTGTGAACAAATTTTATCTTCAGTACTTATGTGTAAGATTACACATCAGTACTTGTGAACAAAATTTGTTCTTCAGTACTTATTTGTTTGAAAACTATACATCAGTAGTTATAACCACATCAGTAGTTGTAACTACATCAGTTGTTTGCAACAAATAATGTACTTCAGTACTTTGAAGCATTTTAGTCTTCACTAGGCACAAACTTTAGATCAATCAGACCCTTTCATAGCAATCCCTAATAAAATGATGTCTGATCTCAATATGTTTGGTCCTATAGTGCTGGACTGGATTTTTAACAATACAAAGAGCTGAAGCACTATCCATCAATAATGGAGTCTTAGTCTCTGTAATGCCATAATCCAAGAGTTGATTCTGAAGCCAGAGTACCTGGGATGTACAACCTGCAGCAACAATATACTCAGCTTTAGCAGTGGATGTAGCAATTGATGTTTGTTTCTTACTCTGCCAAGAAACTAAACAGTTGCCTAGGAATTGGCAACCACCAGAAGTGGATTTTCTGGTGACTTTGCATCCTGCATAGTCACTATCAGAGAAAGCAACTAATTTGAAAGAATGTCCAATAGAATACCAAAGACCTAAATATTGGGTACCTTGCAAATATCTAAAGATCCTTTTGACTGCAATCAAATAGGATTCTTTAGGTGCAGCCTGAAATCTAGCACAGGCACATGTTGCAAACATAATGTCTGGTCTAGAAGCTGTAAGGTACATAAGGACCTAATCATACATCTGTAAAGGGTTTCATAAACCGCTTTACCTTTCTGATCAACATCCAGTTGTGTGGTGCTGCTCATGGGAGTAGAACAGGGCTTAAAGTTTTGTAAATCAAACTTATTTAACAACTCTTTTGTATATTCGGACTGATGAATGAAGGTTCCATCAGCCCTTTGTTTGATTTGCAACCCTAGAAAGAACTGTAATTCTCCTATAGCACTCATTTCAAACTTTTGCTTCATGAGCTTAGTGAATTCATCACACAACTGTGGATCGGAGGATGCAAAAATTATATCATCAACATAAATTTGAACAAGTAGCTTATGTTGTCCCACATTCTAAATGAATAAGTTTTATCAACGGAGCCTCTAGTGAAATTATTCTTGAGAAGAAAATTTGATAATGTTTCATACCAGGCTCTAGGAGCTTGTTTCAACCCATAAAGAGCCCTATCAAGCTTATACACCCAATCAGGATGTTTATTATCCTCAAAGCCTGGTGGTTGACACACATAAACTTCTTCTTTTATTTTACCATATTAGAAGGCACTTTTGACATCCATTTGAAAAACTTTAAGATTGTGAAAGGCAGCATAAGCTAAGAACAATCTAATTGCCTCCAGTCTGGCTACAGGGGCAAAGGTTTTATCATAATCGATGCCTTCCTCTTGTACAAACCCCTGTACAGCCAGTCTGGCCTTGTTCTTGACAATTTGGCCCTTTTCATCTGTTTTATCCTAAACACCTATTTAGTGCCTATTGCACACTTACCTTGGGGTAAAGGAACAAGCTCCCACACTTGCTGCTTTTTGAACTGAAGAAGCTCAAGCTGCATTGCTTCAACCTATCCATTGTCTCTTAGTGCAACATGGTAGTACTTTGGCTCTTGCTGACTGATGAAGAGAGCATAGAAGCAGAAATTGGACAATTGACTCCTGGTTGAAACTCCAAGATTGATATCACCAATGATTTGAGACATTGGGTGATTCTTCAGCTCTTGATAGACAATAACATCAGTGCAAGTGTTTGTAGGGACCTTCAGCAGCAACAGATGGTGATGTAGATTCTTGAAACCAAGTAGGAGATGGTAACTCAAATGAAGTAGAGGATTCAGAAATCTCATCAGCATTTGTTATGGATGGAGCTGTTGAAGCTACAGGAGCATCAGGTTTAGTTGACTCAGGCAGGTGGTCACTAAACCTGAAAAGGTGAGTACTGGCTACATCATCATCAGTACCACCAGGTGGAGAACGGTTTATAGGAACAACAGCTGGAGGTTGATAAGGAACATATTGTAGTATGTCCAGATCAAATAACTCCATAGGGTTTTGTGGAATCTTGTCCTTTGGAGATTCATTAAAATTCACATGCAGAGTCTCTTCAACCATCTTTGTTCTGCAGTTGAAAACTCTATATGCCTTGCAAGTTGATGAATAACCAACAAAATACCCTGCATCCACCTTTGAAGCAAACTTCTGGAGTGGATTGCTACTGTTAAGAATAAAGTAAGGACACCCAAAGGCTCTAAAGAAGGAAATCAAAGGAGCCAAATGATGAAGTACTTCATAAGGAGTCTTCATCAACCTATGATTCACTAATACTCTATTCTGCATATAGCAAGCTGTGTTGACAGCTTCAGCCCAAAAGGACAGTGGCAATCCTGAGTCAGCCAGCATTGACCTTGCAGCTTCAATGATGGTCCCGTTCTTTCTCTCCACCACTCCATTTTGTTTAGGAGTTCTTGGACTGCTGAACTGCCTTTTGATTCCCTTTGACAAATAAAAGTCATCAAGTGTGTGATTTCTAAACTCTGTGCCATTGTCACTCCTCACACACTTGACTGGAAGGGAATACTGCTTCTCCACATATAACACAAAGTTCATTATAGCTTTTGCAGCCTCATCTTTGGAGTGCAAGAAGAAAGTCCATACAAATCTGGAGTAATCATCCATAATTACTAGATAGTATTTCTTCTTTGCCATGCTCATCACCCTGACAGGACCAAAAAGATCCATGTGCAAGAGTTGTAAGCAGGCGTTGGACTTTGGTTCTTCTATTGGAGGAAATGAGACTTTGTGTGTTTTCCCTTGAAACAAGCAGTGCAGTTGTCTTCATATTTGAACTCCTTCAAAGGCAACCCTCTTACTAAACCATGGTGTGTTAGTTGATTCATGTTTTTGAGATTCACATGACCCAGCTTCTATGCCATAGAATAGATTCTTGAGGAGAAGCCTTGGAGAATAGGCAATGATGTCCTTTTAGATCAATTTTCTTTGAAAGATCTAAGGCATATACTCTTCCTGTCCTGTTGGCCTTCAGGAGAGTATATTCATCCAACACCTTGTCAATCAAACTCAGAACTTTGGATGACAGAATCCGACAGTTCTGGCTGGTGAAAAGGGCAACATGGCCTTTATCACACATTTGACTGACACTCAAGAGATTGTACTTGAGATTCTCCACATGGTTAACACCATCAAACCTTATTTCCCCATTGGAAACAAAGCCTTTGCCGATGATGTAACCTTTTGCATCATTGCCAAAAGAAACAAACCCCTTCTTCCTTGAGAGTAGGCATTAAGAAGTGAGCGGCTTCCTGTCATATGCATGGATCATCCACTATCCACATACCAGATGCTTCTTTGGCATGTTGAAGAACTCTGCATTCATCACAACAAGTTAGTTTTTGAGACCCAAACCTTTTTGGTTTTGGGTCTGTTCTCATCAACAGATGTTACACTAACTGGTTTGTTATGTGTGACAACTGAGGTGAAGGAGATGGTGTAGAAGAGGAATCCTTTGGCTTGGATTTCCTTTTCTGTGATTTCAGCACAGGAGCATCTAATTGGTTGACTCTTCCTATTAGATGTTGAACCATCATAACCAGCTGTGTCTGATTTTGTGATAAAGCCTTTAGCTCATTAGACACATTGGAGCCTGCTTGTGATGGATTCTTGTGTTGCACCATCTTCTTTTGAGCAACCTCAGCTATTGCCTGATTAACCCCATCCTTCTTTTTGGATTTTTTCTTGGACTTAGGGGTTTCAGGTTTTGATGTTGCTGGTACAAACTTGGTTTCAAACTCAGTTTTCATTACATTCATTTTCACTTTAATTTTCTCCTTTTGTTTGAGTTTGGAGCCCTTTTGTACTAGCAATCATCAGTAAGATGATTGAACAAGCCACATATTTCACATGGCTTCTTCTTCATCTTTAGTTGATCATCAACTAAAGAAGATGAAACTACTGAAGACTTGTTCTTCAGCAATTTGCTATCAGTACTTGCAGTTTTCTTCCTTGTAGTACCTGCTTTCCTGATATCTTCTTCAGTAGTCTTCAAACCCTTTCTACTTACAGTTTTCTTCCTTCAGTACTGGCAGTAGTTGGGGTTTGAACTTCAGGTGTTATCACTTGCTCTCCAGTACTTTCAGTACTATTAGAGACAACACCTGAGTTGATCAACTTTTTGATCATGTGACAGTCAGCATTTGGATCATCAAATGTTGTAGCATCAGCTGATTGGTTTTGTGAGAAATAAATGATGACTTCGACCTCTGATGGTGTTGTATCAGATAGTAGGTCACATGATGAGAAGGATTGGTTATTGCTTTCTCCATCAGATTCTACTTCTGCTCTGGAAGTAAAATCTGTTGGAGGAGTATTGTGATTATAACCAATGCCAAACTTCACATTGGAAGCTGATTCCTTACTCAAAAGCATTTCAAAACCCTTGCAGGATTGCACCCAGCGATCACACTCTACCTGGGTAGCTGCAGGTGTTTCCTTGAGGTCTTTGTACTTCTCTAGAAGTACCTCTTCCCTAGTCTTATCATCTTTGATTTGGCATTTAAGTTTATAAATCTTATCATTTTTATCATTAAGCACAAACTCAAGTTCAGCTTTTCTTTTGGAAAGGGTTTGCTATAGCTCAAGATTTTATCAATTAAAGCTACATTTGCTTCTCTAATAGATGCAAATGCAGCTATGCAAGATTTAGAACATATCTTGGCTTTGGCCTCAGAAGATACCTGTGATGAAGCATTGGAGGATGACCCATCATCAGACACCAGGGCCATGAGAATAAGGTTCCCAAAAGGATGATCACCACCATATTGACCAGCACCAAAGAACAGTTATTCATGACTAGATAGATCGTCTGGTAAACTGCTCCAGTCAACAACTCCTGGGGTGAAGAAGTTGTGTTGTTGAGGTTGGGTTTGATGATGAGATTGAGAATGTTGAGGCTCAGGGAGAGCACGTGGTTCCTGAGCAGTGGGTGATGAACTGGACTTGATTGAGGCATGTAGTAGCAGGGGTATGGGTATGGCATATGACCCTGAGGCACAAAGTATGCAGGTGATGCCTGAGGTGGTGATGGATGACCAGAACTGGTGGTATGTTGCCCTTTGTGTTGTGAGCTATTGCTTGGAAAAGTCACAAAGTGTGCAGAGGAGTTAGATCCAGATGATCTACACTCTCTAGAAAGTGTCCAAGCCTTTGGCACTTGTGACACCTCAACTTGCTCTTGTCAAAACCAACTTTGGTTTTGCCAGAGAGACCAGGAAATTTCCTGCCAGTTCTTTTGTAGAACTTTTGAGATCTGATATTTATCATTGCCATTTGACTCAAAATATCCATCTCTTCCAGATCATCATCTGGAATGCCCTTCAAATCCTCCATCAGAAAGCACAGGTTATCACTGCTACCTCCTGAACTACCATCAACACCAACAAAAGCATGTTCAGAATTGGTAGAGAAATCAATATGCTCATCATAGGCACTCTCTGATGCAACATATTCTGACTCTTGACCTATCAGTGCAGCATTGCCTGATACAAAGTCATCAGTGAGCTTACCAGAGGTGGACAACTTCCTTTTCTGCTCTATCTCTCTCTCAAATGTAAGCAGTTTCCATTAAGTTGGGTGAGAGATAGAGTATCCAGATTTTCACTAGAGCGTAGGACAATGGTATAAGTGTCCCATCTCTCAGGAAGGGATCTGAGGAAATGGTTGTTCATCTGAGTATTGGAATACTCTTGTTTAACCATTTGTAGCTCAGAAATAAGACAAGAGAATCGCCCAAACTGTTGAGTCAGTGTCTCACCCTTCCTAAGAGAGAATGTCTCATATTGTTGGACGAGGATTTCCCTAGTGTTTGTTAAGACCTCATCAGTTCCTCTGAATTGTTCCTTCAGAGCAACCCAGAGATCATGAGCAGTTTCATGATGCATAAGCCTGAATAGATTTCATTAGGCAGTGCCATGGATAGAATTCCATGGGCTTTAGCATCAATCTCGAACATCTTAAGATCTTCGTCCGAATATTGATCAGGTTTCTTCAGAACCCTCTCATTTGATTCAGGAACACTCACCATAGGCTTGTATGTCCATGTACCACTGACTTCCAATAACCAGCACTGTTGATAGACAAGTGATGGAGCATACGACGTTGCCATATGTTATACTCACTCCTCACAAGCATCGGAGGCTTTGTTGAGGAGCCAGTATTGTGAGGATCATTAGTTGGTGTCGCCATCTCAGAATTCAGTCAAATTCAAGGTAAACAAAACAAATCTAGCTCAAAACCACGAGCACCTCAAATTTAATGGCCAGAAGCAGCAGAAACTCAATCTCTATAACCGATTCTTGCAAATTTGCTAATTCGATCAAACGTAGATAGCAAAAGAGCAGTTTCAATGATCAATTGTTAAATCGATCAATGATTAACCAGCTTTGATACCATTTGAAAGGATCTCAGCCTCTAGTTTGATCAATTAGGTTGTATTCACAGCGGATTTAGCACAAGAATTAAGCAAAATTATACTAAGAGCACACGAGATATATCAATGAAACAGTAGGTTATAGAGAGAGAGAGGAATTCTGCAAAAAGGTGTTTTCTATTAGATCACATGCTTCAGCGAGGATTACAATTAGGTCATCTTCCTTTTGCAGGAAGAATGACTTCAGCTGATGTCACTTGATAGTGACATCAAACCGTTTTTTAACAAGCTACTGAAACTAACTAAACTACTGAAGATGTCAAACAGCTGACATCTTCTTACAAAATGCTAAGTGTTACTTATTACAACAACTGAAAAGAAACTACTGAAAAACTACAACGACTGAAGAACATACTCTTTAGTCGTTTACAAACTATTGAAATAGAAAATTACAATTACTGAAAAGAAAAAGCTGAAAGGTAAACATCACAACAACTGAAGAATACTTCTTCAGTTGTTGTGACAAACTCTGAAGCTTCAGCACATGTCTTCAGACTTTAACTTCAGATGTTTCATCAGCTGATGACTTCAGTAGTTGTCATCGGCTGATGTCTTTAGTCTTTGTCTTCAGTTTTTGTGCTTCAGCTGTTGATCTTCAGTACTTTGTACTTTAGCTGATGGTCTTCTGTACTTGAATCCTCAGCACTTGAATCTTTAGTACTTCAGTCTTCAATACTTGTGCCTTCAGTACTTGTGCCTTCAGTACTTGAGTCTTCAGTACTTGAATCTTCAGTACTTCAGTCTTCAGTTGATGTTCTTCAGTACTTTGATCTTCAGCTGTTGAGGTCTTCAGACTTTGTCAAACAGCTGATGAAGCTTTCAGCAGTTGTTGTGATGTCTTGTGGGACTTAGAGGTTTTTCTGATCTGGCTCATTGGTTCTTTTGGTCCAACAACATCCTTCACGTAAGCCAGGTAGGCATTACATCCACACTTCATGCACTTCTCCACCACCGCCATCAAAATTACCTTCGGAACCGTAGTAACGCGATCACCGTAGACTGTCACCAAACTTCCATCGGTAACAATTAATCGAATCATATTCTTGCAACACACGATGTTTGCCTCATAGGTTGCTAGCCAATCTATCCCTAGTACCATCTAGTTCTATGGCACGGTAATTTAGAAGAAAGCCTATGACCTTCTAGTTTTATGGCACAGTCCTCGATCATATCGGTAATTCTAGTAGACTTGCCAATAGAAGTTTCTACATCAAAAGGTTCATCGGTACTTCTACTACTAACAGATAATTTATCACAGAAGGCAGTAGAAATGAAACTCCTACTAGCACCAGAATCAAATAATACAGAGGCACAAGTTAGGTTTACTAGAAACATACCTGACATAACATCGGGGTCTACTCTGGCCTCCTTTGTCATCATCGTGAAGGCTCTAGCACTTGCCCTCTGTCCTCCTTCTTCCAGCTTCTTCCTCATTCCAGAACTCTCGGTACTTGGCTTCTTGCAGTCTCTGCTCACATGGCCTTCGTCGCCACAGTTATAACACCGTATAACTCCACACATCTTCGCCACATGACCGGGCTTCCCACACTTGAAGCACACATTCATTCCCCACATTCGTTCACAAGTGGGCTCCCTCCCGCATCTGCCATACTTCTTCATCCCCGAGCTTGATGACACCATCCTACGGTCATCCACCTTCATCCTTTTGTTGTTTGGAGTGAAACCACCACGTCCAAACCTTTTCCTGCCCTAGCCTTTATCACCACCACCCGTCTTCTTCACCTCAACCACTATCGACTCCTCTCTTTCATCATACAGCCTACCCACCAGGTCTACTACCGACAGAAAGGTACCCGGTTGGGCAATCATCGCATCATTACATATATAATACATAAATCATAAATAAGCGGCGGAAGTAAGTCAACAAAAACCATTCATTTCATTGATAAATACTTTTTTTAAGCAATACAACATTGTTAAATTACAAAAGCATCGTTCATTTGCATTACAAAACAACAATATTATTATGTGTGAATGGATGCAAATCTTGCCCTGCCAAGTAGCTTCCCCGTGTGCCATCCGCAGCAAAATTATCTTCCAACTGAAAATGCATAAAAGTTAGCGTTGCTGAGTGAGTTCTAGTTTTAGAGTATTGAAAATACTTTTTACAGTTTGTATACGATAATACACTTTCTTAACAAAATACTTTCTTTACTTTCGTACGTGATCATTCATCGTTCATACAATAAGGCTGTTAGAACTTCTTAAAGATCAACATGTTGTCTTTCTTTGTCTTTTATATAAGTTTTTGTCAAAGTATATGGACTGTTATGTAAATAGTGTTCCTTTGTTTATTGATAGTATAAATAGCTTAGATAGTTTTGTGTAGACTAGAGACTTGAACGAACTGCTACTTACACTTGTAATTCTCTTTGCTATTATCAATAAAGTTCTATCAATTATTCTTGATTTTGTGCATTGATTTGATTATTGTGTTTGTATTTGATTGAATTGCCTCTTAATATCATCACAGATCTATATATTTCATCATATCAAATGGTATCAGAGCTGTTGGTTTAGTGATTGAGCTTGTACGAACTTGTAAACTCAAAAAGCACTTAAATCTGTGATTGATAAGCAATTCGATTAAAATATTGTTGATTTCAGTTGTGTTTCATCATCAGAAACATGAATTTAATCACAATTAGCGGTTTAATTTGTCCAGTTTCAGTGAATTGATCGAATTTGTGTTCAGAAGTTGTCTTCATTTTCGAACTTAAAATCAAGTAAAACGCTGATTTGTTGTTTGTAATTGAAGAAATTGAAGTGAAAGGATTGATAATCGATATAAAATGTACCGAATTGGAAGGTTTCAAATCAATCCATCAAGGTTTGAAGAATTTCAGAAGATTTGAGCTCCTTATGTTCATAAGAACATGTTGAATTTGGCGCATTAGGGTTGAAAAACTGTTGA
Source organism: Flaveria linearis (assembly GCA_024085815.1). Taxonomy (NCBI): domain Eukaryota; kingdom Viridiplantae; phylum Streptophyta; class Magnoliopsida; order Asterales; family Asteraceae; genus Flaveria; species Flaveria linearis. The sequence continues at coordinate 63,437,803 of CM044005.1, forward strand.
AAATTGCCCAAGTGTTTAGGCGCTTACAACTGTTCAGGCATTTGACAACTGTTCAGGCGCTTTACAACTGTTAAAGCATTTTTGGGTCAGGCGTTTTGCAACTGTTGAGACATATTTCAACTGTGTGGAGACTTTGGAATTACTCAGAAACTAAGTAATTCTAGGCGCATTTCAACTATTTGGGCAAATTAGAACTGTTTGGGCGTATTTACTCCCAGGCGTCTGATAACTGTTTGGGCGCATCTAGTTGGGCGTTTTTGAGAATTATTCGAAGGCAATCCCTTAGACATTTCTAGGTCAAAGCCAGAAGTACCACAACTGTTGGGGCGTTTCAACACTGTTCAGGCGAATCAACTTCAACACTTAGAAATTTTAAAAATTTGAAAAATCCAAAAATATTTTTAATCCATTTCTTTAATTAAAAATTTTAAAAATCAACAAAAATATTTCTTCTTCTTAAAATGAAAATATAAAAATGGTGAAATCATAAGATTCTGAAAATAGAGTACCTAAGCTTAAAAACAAAGTAGATTATAAAAATTAGTCACTTAGGTTAAAATATCACCTGAATTATATTGATACTGATCTTTGAAACTCTATAGAAAAAGGACCATATATTCCTATAACCACTCATGGGCCTGACAGGGGTTTTGTCTATATCAACAATTCTCCAGAACCCTACCCTAAAGATGGTCTACAAGGTGATGGTCTGAGAAAGGTTAAGAATGATATTAAAGCTTACTCTCTGATGTGTAAAGGACTACCTCTTGAAGCCCTAGCTAGGCTTGATGGATATCAAACTTGTTACACAATGTCAAAGCTTTAAAGACCATTTGTGAAGGTGGTAAAGAAATACAAAATCTCAAAAAGCAAAAACTGAAAAGGCAGTTAGAGCTTTTTCAACATCTATTTGGTGAGACCATCAATCAGATGATGAACAGATATGTGCAGCTTACCACAAAGATGTCAACAGCTAGCATTACACATGATCTTGAAGATCTAAACATTAGACTTCTCAATGCTTTACCATCATCATGGAAATAAACAGTGACATTGTTAAAGCACATAGAGAAATTTCCAATCAATCTAGATCTATTGATTGCCAAGACTGAATCTGTGCAGATTGATGAGAGTTCAAGGAATAATGACAGAACATCCTTAATATTACAGTATTAATTTGTTGCATCTCCTACAAACACTGTTGAGAATGCTTTCATGGCTAAGAATGAAAGTTTGCCTGAAGAAGAGGGAGATCTGTTTGTAGGAGCAGGGTTCTTAACTGATTCATCATTCACAAGTACATCTGCTTATGCAACCAACCCAACCTCAACCTCAGACTCCTCCTATTTCTCAAAGTTCTAAGGCTCAAACAGAGACTCAATCTATTAGATCTGCTAAATCTAGCCAAGTTAAAGATGTGATAAACATCATATTAGAGGATGAAGAGTCTAAAACTACCTTTACTACTTTCATGGCAAGCTTTCAAGCATATCAAGGTAGTCATCTCACTCAATTGTATCTTCTTTTGCAGGATTTGTTTGAAATGGATCCTGGAGATGTTGAAGAGATGGATCTGAATTGGTAGATGGTGATGATTTCCTACAGAACTCAAAAACACTCCTATGTTAACAGGAAATACAAGGCTAGTGCTAATAAGACTATTGGTTTTGACAAGTCAAAGTCGAGGTGTTTCAACTGCAACAGTTATGGACATTTCTCTAGGGAATGCAAAGCTCCCAGGAATAATGGAGGAAATGCTCAATCCAGTTTTGGCAATCAAAGGTTTCAATCATCTCATAGGACATTCCAAAAGCCATATCAAACTCTTCCACTGCCTAAGCTTAAAGATTAATCAGAATCATCTGATGAAATAAAGAAACCTCTTATAGTCAGTGTGAAGGATGGATGTGACTGGAGCACATATTCTGAGCAATTTACCAATGATCTAACCTTAAGTTTATCTCTTATTGCAGAAATCCAAGGGGAAGATTGGTCATAGGACTGTTATCCAAAAGTGGAAGGTAACAATGAGAACAAAGAAGATGATTATGACTGGAGTGACAAGTCTGATCCTAAAGAGGATTCAAATGAAATTGCTTTGATGGCTCAGTCTGATCAACCTAAGGTTAAAACTTCATCCTCAAACTCTGAAACTTCATCCCCAAAATATAGAAATACCATCTGAAGTAAGGGAAAAACTTTGCACCAAATCATGCTTTGAACATGTGGAATACTATAAAAGCTATTCATATCAAATCTACGAGAAACTTAAACAAGAAGAGTCAAAGCATAATAAACTAAAATCTGACAATAAAATAGTAGATGAAAAGATCATTTCTCTTTAAACATGATGGAACAAAACGTTAAAAGAGTTAGAAATTGTTTCTAAACAGTTGGAAGAAATGATTAAAAAACTAGAACAGGAGAAGATAGCACATGCTGCTACTCAAGTAGATCTTGCTAAGGTTAAAAGTACAAAAATGATTGTTGAAAAACTATTAAGTGAAAGAAAAGATAAAAAAGTAGGATTAGGCTTCACTCATGAACCAATGCCTGAATCAATAACCAACACCCTACCAGAAAACTATAACACGCATGATCATTCTTCTAAAAACAAACCTAAACTCAAAGCTTTTCAGAACAAAACCAAGAATTCTGACAATGAAGAAGAAAACACTAATATCAAAATCTTTGAAGAAAAGGACGATGAAAAGATCAAAAATGGTCATCCAATAAAGATTAAATCATATGAACCAAAAAAGAAAAGTCAGAAATCTTGTGCCCCAACAAAATCAGTGTTGGAAGAAGTTTTAATCAAAAATAAAGAAAAAGAAAAACTTGAAGAAGGAACAACGGAAGATTCAAACTCTGTTGATCTGACACTGAAAAATAATGAAAAAGAATCTTCACCTGAAGTTGTTCAATCTGCAAGTTAAACCAAGTTCTTCTAAATAAAAGAACCAAAGAAGAAGAAGAAAATCATCTAAAGCCAAAAATGATCAAACAAATGCCAAGAAAATCTGATAAAACCAACAAATCAAGCAACTAAACTCAAACCTATAAAATTTTTGTCTGCTGGTTTACTGAACATGAACTCTCTTTAAGAAGTTAAACTAAGTTCTAAGAACAAATCTCACTCTGATCTGAAAACGGGTTCAGATTCTAAGAATTCCGCTGTTACTAAAAGATTTGTTCCTAAGAAATTAAAGAAGGAAGTTCATGAGAAAAAGCTGAAAAATATGTCAAAGAACAAAATGTCAAATCAAAAACAAAATTTGAAAAATCAAAAACAACAATTTAACTTTTTGACGCCAAAATATAAACAAGAATCCAATATTACGTCAACATCAATAGTTAACAAGCAACTGTTTAAATATCCGCAAAGGTACTGTGAAATTTGTGATATGTACAATCACAATACTGTTGAGTGCTTTTTCAATAAGTACTGTCACATCTGGGGATATGAGGAATCATTGCACAGCAGATTGTTATTTCAACAAATATTGTACCTATTGTGATGAGAGAACTCACAACACTAAAAATTGTTACTTTAGGAAGAGTTCACCTAAGAGAGGATTTGCCAATTCAAACTTGAGCAAAGGTTATGTTAATCTTCAGTATCGAAGAAATCCAACCGATGGAATTCATAGATTAACTAACCAACCTTCTTTAGGTTTGAGGTCCTTCCAAAGGAACAATTATGTGAGACCAAAACAAGTTCTGAACGAACAATTCATACCAAGATCTGTAAGAATGACTAATAAAAATGTGGTAATCAATATTTTTCAAAAGTTGGTCAATCAACTTGTATGAATGTTTATAAAAATGATCCACAATATATGCATAACAAAATTGGAAAATTCATTAAGAACAAGCCAGATTTGAATACTCTTCATTTCAAGCAATTTACCATTGTTGATAAATTTGGAAAACCCAAGACCATTTCAGCTTGTGTAGATACCACAACTTAAATTTCTTTGTTGTGTAGGTACGCCCTAGAAGTCCATTCAATGCTTGGTATGTGGATAGCGGGTGTAGCCGGCACATGACAGGCAATCGTGCCTTATTGCAAGATTTTATGTTAAAGGATGAAATGCATGTCGCCTTTGGTGGTGATGCAGGTGGAAAGATAACAGGAGATTGAATAGTATCCAATGGGATAATAAACTTCAATAAAGTCAACTTTTGTTCTCAGTTGAACTTTAATCTATTAAGTGTATCCCAAATATGTGATATATCATATTCTGTTCTATTTGATGATTCTTTCTGTTATGTTTTGAAGCCAGGATTTCAGATTAGCAAGGATTGGGTGATTGTTAAAGCTGAAAGGGATTGAGATGTATACAAACTGGATATGTATCAAGTTGATCCATCAACAAAAACAACTTGCCTTATTGCTAAAGCATCAAATGATAAAAGTCAGCTTTGGCATAGACGTCTCGGGCATTCCAACTTCAAGAACATGAACAAGCTTGTAGCAGGAAATCATGTTATTGGACTTCCATCCAAGAAGTTTGCAACGACTGATCACTGCTCAGCATTTTTGAAGGGAAAGCAACATAGAGCTTCTTATAAGACCAAGCCGATAAACTCAAATTCCAAACCACTCCAGATGTTGCACATGGACCTCTTTGGACCAACCAATGTCAAGAGTATTAGAAGAAAATCATATTGTTTAGTTATCATTGATGACTATACAAGATTTTCGTGGGTTTTCTTTTTGAATGCTAAATCTGAAACTGCTGATTTATTAAAAGAATTCATCATTAAAGTTGAAAATCAATTAGATCAAAGAATGAAGATAATAAAAACTGATAATGGTATGGAATTCAAAAATGCTAATATTGACATGTTATGTGCAGAGAAAGGAATAGCTCATCAGTTCAGTGCTCCCAAAACTCCTCAATAAAATGGAGTTGCTGAAAGGAAGAACAGAACATTGATTGAGGTTGCACGATCTATATTAGCAGATGCTAAAATTCTGATCACTTTCTGGGATGAAGTTATCTCAACTGCGTGTTTCATCCAGAATCGAATGTTTATCGTGAAAGATAAACTGAAAATTCCATACGAGTTGATCAAAATCGAATGTTTATCGTGAAAGATAAACTGAAAACTCCATACGAGTTGATGTTTGGCAGGAAACCAAACATAGATTTTCTTAAATCTTTTGGTTGTCCAGTCACGATTCTAAATTCAAGTGATCATCTAGGAAAATTTGAAGCAAAATCTGATAATGGATTTTTCGTTAGATATTCATCTGTTTCAAAAGCATATCGAGTTTATAACTCTAGGACAAATGTTATAATTGAAACATTCAATGTTAAATTCCTAGAAAATTCATTTCCATCAATTTCAAATGGTCCTGCGTGGTTATTTGATTTAGATTCATTGTCAAATTCTTTTCATTCTAACTTGTTTTATCAATCTAACTTGCTTGATTCTACAGGTAAGAAGAAAGCTCAAGGAGATCTTGGTTCTTTCAGTGGTGACTCAGATTCAGACATCCCAGATGATCAAAGCCCAGATTACCCATTCTTCGCTTTTGTTAAGGATTCAACGATTCAATTTCATGAAAATGATCATTCTCATCAAGATTTAGATCATTCAGTTTTAGAAGATCATTATGTTTCTCAACCACTTCCTAATGATAGTAATGAATTTGTACAACCTGAGTCTAGAACATCATCCATCTCTAGTGAAGCAGTTGATTCTTGTAATCTTGATTAATTTATCAACTCACCGACTCAAGTTCCAAATTTCAATTCACACTCTTCTAGCCTACTATATCTGCTTCCAACTTGAATCAAACAAATCTGGATGTTAATGTTCAAGGAAATGAGATTCCGACATCTCGTATTCACAAGAACCATCCAATATATAAGATTATCGGTCCATTGAATGAGAGAACGACAAGAAGAAATCAGAACAAGCAAACCGTTGCTTATATTCGTGTTTTCATTCTCAACTTGTTCCTAAAAACGTTACTGAAGCGTTAAAAGACAATGAATGGATTGAGGCTATGAAAGAAGAATTACTGCAATTCCGCAAACAAGAAGTGTGGAATCTTGTGGATTTACCTGAAGGAGGAAACTCTATAGGCACAAAATGGTTGTTTAGTGTAAGGCCCTGTTCCCGGGCACCTCACAGTTGGTATTTCATCGCGCATAAAACATACATTTATTTCAAACATCGCAACGGAAATTACTTAAAACCATTTCATATATTTATAATTGCTTTTGCAAAGTAATACATCATTGTTACATTACAAAACATCAGTTGTGTATTACATCATAAAAACTTTATCATAATATAAAATGGATGCCATCCAAAGTAAGCAAAGTAGCTGCCCCGTGTTATCCTCAGCAACTCTCACCTACCAAGTGGAAAATACATAAATGTCAGCGTTGCTGAGTGAGTTCTGGTTTTATAAAAATATAACATACTTTACTTTCATTATCATATTCATACTTTATTCTATTTCATTTACATTCTCTTCCGTATACATTCTTTCATTTTGTACTTTACATTATCGCTTACTTTCATTCTCATACTTTCGTAACATACATTACATCATTCTTTTACTTTCTTACTTTCTTACTTTATTACTTTCTTTCGTATGTTACGTCATTCTTTTATTTTCATACGGATCGATAAACAATACCCCACACATTGTGCGTAAAGCTAATACTGGGCATGTGGTAATTAACTCACGAACATTATGCATGAAACTGACTCAGTCACCTAGGGCAAGTCATCTCTCCCATTCATTTAGACCAATTGGCAATACCCCGAACATTGTGCATGAATCTGATGTTGGGCCTGTGGTAAATAACTCACGATCCTTCACGAAGCTGACCCAGTCACCTAGGGCATACCATAAAGGTCTTGTCAATCATAATTATTGACCCTGTATGCATCCTTCGAGTTATTAAAACCGCATACAGATAAGCTAACGACAAGATGGTCGTGCAGCTCCTTCTATTTTCTTGGAAGCCATTCTTTCATTCATTACGTTTAACTTCTCATCTTTGTAATCTTTCACTTTGTTACGTTATTCTTTACGTTCTCTCATACATTTGTCATACTACGTAAAGTAATACATAATATTTAACGTATTTTATAATATAATATAAATACGTTTAAATACCATTAAAAGATAACACATTAGGCATACCATACGTCAATCATACATACTATAACACTAGATTGTGACATAATCATACTTAAAATGGGTAATCATAGCCCATGGGTCAAATCAGGTCAAACCCTATAAATTCTGGTTTTCCTATAAATTCTGGTTTTCCTAAAAATTCAGAAATAATTCAAAGTGTTTGGGCGCATGGGAACTATTTGGGCGTTTCTGCCATGTTTAGGCGTTTTGCCACTATATGGGCGTCTGAGCTTGTACTTAAATTATGAACACTTAGGCGCATGGGCCTTTGGGCGCTTGGACACTATTCAGGCGCATGGGCACTTAGGCGTTCGGGTACTATTCAGGCGCATGGACCTTAGGCGGTTGGGCACACTTAGGCAGTTTTTGACTGTTGGGCGCGCATGGGCCACTGTTTAGGCGCATGGGCAACCAACCTTCACCTAATTGACATAATTCAGTCCCAAACCATCATGTATCATGATCTAAGCTTAGTACTAACATTCTAGGCATCATAATATGAACATAACCACATATCAAACACGAATTTACACCCACCCACATACACATTGATACATACACATACGGGTAACAAAACCCATTTTTATAAAAAAAAAATCTTACGTGTATTTCCAGCCCCAAAATCGGTTAAACATGTTAAAACGGGGTTCTAGAAACTCACCTTTGTCAAACATTCGGGTAGACTTCTTCAAACCCTTTGGTTATGAGCTCAAACACCTAAAACCCACCAAAACACACACACAAATGTACATACACATACATATGCATATAACCGAGGCATAGGCCGACCAAGAACAACTCAAAACAAAGAATTCTTACCTTGAATTCGAATTCTTCTTCTTCTTCTTCTTCTTCTTTCAAAATCCCAAACTCTCTACTCTTTCTCTCTCTAAAATTGAGTGAAATGAAGTGTGCAGGAGGTTATGGGTGGCCATATCTCCTTTATGTACCAACTTTTTATTCTTTTTTCTTTTTGGCACTTTTAACCCCTCTCAGAGTTAAGACGATCTTCTTTCAAAGCCTCGTCTTGAAATTCCTTGACCTGCATCATCACATCAGAGGTCATAATCAACTGATAAGCCTTCACCCGAATTGGCTCGGGTCTCTCCTTTCAGCTAAGGGCATCTGCCACCATGTTGGCGTTGCCCGGATGGTAATGGATCTCGCAGTCGTAATCCTTTATGAGCTCCAACCATCGCCTCTGCCTTATATTAAATCTTTCTGCTTGAAGAAGTACTTCAAGCTTTTATGGTCAGTGAAGATGGTGCACTTCGTCCCGTATAGGTAGTGCCGCCAAACCTTCAAGGCAAAGACCATAGCTGCCAGCTCCAAGTCATGAGTAGGATAATTAACCTCATGAACTTTCAACTGTCAGGATGTGTAGGCTATAACCTTCGATCGTTGCATCAACACGCAACCCAACCCCGCGTAAGAAGCATCTGAATAGACAACCAAGTCCTCGCTTCCTTCGGGTAAGGATGAAACAGGATCTTGAGTTAACCTCATCTTTAACTCTTCAAAAGCCTTCTCCTGATCTCGACCCCATACAAACTTCACATCTTTGCGGGTCAGCTTAGTCAACAGAGAAGTTATCTTGGAGAAGTCTTGGATGAATCTTCGATAATATCCCGCCAACCCGAAGAAGCTACGGATCTCGGATGGCATCTTTGGATACTTCCATTGCATCACCGCCTCCACCTTTGTCGGGTCTACCATAATCCCCTCGGGATTTACCACGTGACCTAGGAACTGAACTTCGCGCAACCAGAACGCGCAGTTCGAGAACTTAGCATATAGCTTCTCCTTTCTCAATGTCTCCAACACCTCCCGAATATGACTGGCATGCTCTTCTTCACTCCTCGAATAAATGTGGATATCATCGATAAATACATTCACCGATTTATCTAACATCGGCCGACACACTCGATTCATCAAGTCCATAAAAGTAGCTGGCACGTCAGTTAAACCGAAAGACATAACGAGAAACTCGTAATGTCCATAACCCGTGCAAAAAGCTCTCTTAGGGATATCCCGCTCCTTCACCTTCAGCTGATGGTAACCAGATCGAAGATCTATCCTCGAGAACATACTGGCACCTTGCAGCTGATCAAACAAGTCGTCAATCCTTGGTAATGGATATTGATTTCTCACCGTTAACTTCCTAAACTCATGGTAGTCGATACACATCCTCATGATACCATCCTTCTTCTTTACGAACAAGACCGGAGGACCCGAAGGAGAGATACTAGGTTTGATAAAACCCTTATCGAGCAACTCCCGTAGTTGCTCCATCAATTCCTTCATCTCTGATGGAGCCAAACGATACGGAGCCTTAGCGACAGGCTGAGCACAGGGTATCAAGTCAATATGAAATTCGATTTCATGATCCGGTGGCACACCTGATAGATCCTCTGTGAACACATTAGGAAAGTCACACACCACCTGTACATCGGACAATTATGGTGTGGACATGTCAACATCTTTTACGTAGGCCAGATAGGCACTACATCCCCGTCTCAGGCATTTTCCCGCCACTGCCATCAAAATCATTTTCTGTATCGTCGTAACTCGATCACCGTATATCATCACCGAACTCCCGGCAGGTGCTGTTAGTCTAATCATCTTCTTGCGACACATAATGTTCTCTTCATAGGTTGTTAACCCATCCATCCCTAGTACTACATCAAATCCAGCTAGGGGCATCACATGCAACTTAGCAGAAAACCTATGACCTTCTAGTTCTATGGCACAGTCCTCTATCATATCAGTAATTCTAGTGGAATTACCAATAGCGGTTTCTACATCGAAAGGCTCACTAATACTTCTACTACTAACGGAAGGCTTATCATAGAAAGCAGTTCAAATAAAACACAAACTAGCACCAGAATCAAATAACACAGAAGCAAGAGTTTGATTTACTAGAAACATACCTGACACAACATCTGGGTCCGTCCTAGCCTCCTCCCTGGTCATCGTGAATGCCCTGGCGCATGCCCATTGCTCCTTAGTTCCGGTCTTCTTCCCTACTCCGGAACTCTCCGCCCTCGGCTTCTTGCAATCCCTTCTCAGGTGACCTGCTTCACCACAGTGGTAGCACCTCGCTACTCTGCAATCTCTAGAGATGTGGTTGGGCTTCCCGTATTTGAAACAAACATTAAGCCCCAGCCTGCACTTACCAGCATGCTCCTTCCCACACTTACCGCACTTCTTCATTCCTGAGCCTGTTGCAATCACCCGTCGATCATCCACCCTCATTTTCTTATTATTTGGAGTAAAGCCGCCACGCCCAAACCGTTTCCTATTCAAGTTCCGGTCATCACCACTAGTCTTCTTCCCCTTAACCAGCATCACCTCCCTCTTATCATACAATCTTCAAGCCAAATCAACCACCGACCTAAACGTACTCGGTCAGGCGGCGATCATGTGCCCGTGGATATCCGCCGGTAAGACCTGAATGTATCTCTTGATCTTCCATGACAAGGGTGTCACCTGATCCGGCACCGGCTGTGCCATTTTGTTGAACTTGGTGGTGTCCTGCAGATGTGTCATGGTTCCAGCCTCCAACTGTAGGAACTCCCTTTCCACTTTGTCCAACTCCCTATGAGGACAGAACTCCTCAATCACCAATTTCTTCAGCTCACTTCACCTCATCCGGCTAATCGCTCTACTACCCTCGGTCAGGACAATATTGTCCCACCAGCATAAGGCTGAGTCCATAAATGAGTGAGTGGTAAACATCACCTTCTAGACTTCTCTGCACTCGTTGATGTCAAGCACAGCTTCCATCTCTCTTACCCATCGATGTGCAGCAGCAGAAGTGTCGTTGCCATCGAAAGTTGGGGGCTTGCATCTTTGGAATGCCCTATAGTTATAGCCTCGTGCTGCCTCCAGCACAGGATGTTCTTCCTCCTCCTTATTAGTAGGGATAACCATCTTGGTCTCCGGTTGCTCTCTCCCTCCCAAGGACCTGTTCCTCCCCTTCCTTTCTCCTTCTCTTACAGCCTCTATTACCTCAGTCACCACAGATGGTAAGATTGTCTGCATGACTTGGTGAACCTTTTCCACCATAGCCTCCTTCACTGAGGCCCTCAAATTGGCACTCTCATCACCACCCTCCAGATGAGGGGTCTCAGGCTCCTCATGAGCCGCTTCTTCAGCTCTAGGCCTTCCTCTTGTGACCCGTGGTCCAGCACCATGTCAATACGTACTCCGCCTCTTGAAGCCTTACAAGATCTACCTCCTGCCATCCTCAAACACACTATAAGATTCAAGCACCAACGCGGTCATTCCAGGTAATATCTTAGTCTATGTCAAGTATCGTATGTCCCTAATTACAGTGGCCAGTTGTGATTACCCACTTACTTTACTCTTCATACTCCAAGCATTTCCTATCCTGACTACATCAGTATCTAAATCTACTAAGGGCAAACAGATCAAATAACATGCGTACATAATACCGGTTAACATTAAAGAAAATACCTGATGGCATGTAGCTACTCGGACGGGCATCCCTTCCCTTTGTCCCATTCTCAGTTTAAGTTTAGGTTATTTTGAAAATATTTACCCATTTCACTTAAACTTTGGTTTTGATACCGACTGGTAAGGCCTCGTTCCCGGGCACCTCACAGTTGCTATTTCATCGAGCATAAAACATACATTTATTTAAAACATTGCAGCCGAAATTATTTAAAACCATTTCATATATTAATAATTGCTTTTGCAAAGTAATACGTCATTGTTACATTACAAAACATCAGTTGTTGCATTACATCATAAAAACATTATCACAATATAAAATGGATGCCATGCAAAAATAAGCGAAGTAGCTGCCCCGTGCCATCCTCATCAAGATTTAGATCATTCAGTTTCAGAAGATCATTATGTTTCTCAACCACTTCCTAATGATGGTACTGAATTTGTACAACCTGAGTCTAGAACATCATCCATCTCTAGTGAAGCAGTTGATTCTGGTAATCTTGATTAATTTATCAACTCACCGACTCAAGTTCCAAATTTCAATTCACACTCTTCTAGCCTACTACATCAGCTCTCCAACTTGAATCAAACAAATCTGGATGTTAATGTTCAAGGAAATGAGATTCCGACATCTCGTATTCACAAGAACCATCCAATATATAAGATTATTGGTCCATTGAATGAGAGAACGACAAGAAGAAATCAGAACAAGCAAACCTTTGCTTATATTCGTGTTTTCATTCTCAACTTGTTCCTAAAAACGTTACTGAAGCGTTAAAAGACAATGAATGGATTGAGGCTATGAAAGAAGAATTACTGCAATTCCGCAAACAAGAAGTGTGGAATCTTGTGGATTTACCTTAAGGAGGAAACTCTATAGGCACAAAATGGTTGTTTAGTGTAAGGCCCTGTTCCCGGGCACCTCACAGTTGGTATTTCATCGCGCATAAAACATACATTTATTTCAAACATCGCAACGGAAATTACTTAAAACCATTTCATATATTTATAATTGCTTTTGCAAAGTAATACATCATTGTTACATTACAAAACATCAGTTGTGTATTACATCATAAAAACTTTATAATAATATAAAATGGATGCCATCCAAAAGTAAGCAAAGTAGCTGTCCCGTGTCATCCTCAGCAACTCTCACCTACCAAGTGGAAAATACATAAAAGTCAGCGTTGCTGAGTGTGTTCTAGTTTTAAAAAAATATAACATACTTTACTTTCATTATCATATTCATACTTTCATTCTATTTCATTTACATTCTCTTCCGTATACATTCTTTCATTTTGTACTTTACATTATCGCTTACTTTCATTCTCATACTTTCATAACATACATTACATCATTCTTTTACTTTCTTACTTTCTTACTTTATTACTTTCTTTCGTATGTTACGTCATTCTTTTATTTTCATACGGATCGATAAACAATACCCCAAACATTATGTGTAAAGCTGATACTGGGCATGTGGTAATTAACTCACGAACATTATGCACGAAGCTGACTCAGTCACCTAGGGCAAGTCATCTCTCCCATTCATTTAGACCAATTGGCAATACCCCGAACATTGTGCATTAATCTGATGTTGGGCCTGTGGTAAATAACTCACGATCCTTCACGAAGCTGACCCAGTCACCTAGGGCATACCATAAAGGTCTTGTCAATCATAATGATTGACCTTGTATGCATCCTTCGAGTTATTAAAACCGCACACAGATAAGCTAACGACAAGATGGTCGTGCACCTCCTTCTATTTTCTTGGAAGCCATTCTTTCATTCATTACGTTTAACTTCTCATCTTTGTAATCTTTCACTTTGTTACGTTATTCTTTACGTTCTCTCATACATTTGTCATACTATGTAAAGTAATACATAATATTTAACGTATTTATAATATAATATAAATACGTTTAAATACCATTAAAAGATAACACATTAGGCATACCATACGTCAATCATACATACTATAACACTAGACCGTCACATAATCATACTAAAAATGGGTAATCATAGCCCATGGGTCAAATCAGGTCAAACCCTACAAATTCTGGTTTCCTAAAAATTCAGAAATAATTCTAAGTGTTTGGGCGCATGGGAACTATTTGGGCGTTTCTGTCCTGTTAAGGCGTTTTGCCACTATATGGGCGTCTGAGCTTGTACTTAAATTATGAACACTTAGGCGCATGGGCCTTTGGGCGCTTGGACACTATTCAGGCGCATGGGCACTTAGGCGTTCAGGTACTATTCAGGAGCATGGACCTTGGGCGGTTGGGCACACTTAGGCAGTTTTGGACTGTTGGGCGCATGGGCCACTGTTTAGGCGCATGGGCCACTGTTTAGGCGCATGGGCAACCAACCTTCACCTAATTGACATAATTCAGTCCCAAACCATCATGTATCATGATCTAAGCTTAGTACTAACATTCTAGGCATCATAATATGAACATAACCACATATCAAACACGAATTTACACCCACCCACATACACATTGATACATACACATACGGGTAACAAAACCCATTTTTATAAAAAAAAATCTTAATTGTATTTCCAGCCCCAAAATCGGTTAAACATGTTAAAAAGGGGGTTCTAGAAACTCACCTTTGTCAAACATTCGGGTAGACTTTTTCAAACCCTTTGGTTATGAGCTCAAACACCTAAAACCCACCAAAACACACACACAAATGTACATACACATACATATGCATATAACCGAGGCATAGGCCGACCAAGAATAACTCAAAACAAAGAATTCTTACCTTGAATTCTTCTTCTTCTTCTTCTTCTTCTTCTTTCTAAATCCCAAACTCTCTACTCTTTCTCTCTCTAAAATTGAGTGAAATGAAGTGTGCAGGAGGTTATGGGCGGCCATATCTCCTTTATGTACCAACTTTTTTTTATTTTTGTCTTTTTGGCACTTTTAACCCCTCTCAGAGTTAAGACGATCTTCTTTCAAAGCCTCGTCTTGAAATTCCTTGACCTGCATCATCACATCAGAGGTCATAATCAACTGATAAGCCTTCACCCGAATCGGCTCGGGTCTCTCCTTTCGGCTAAGGGCATCTTCCACCATGTTGGCGTTGCCGGATGGTAATGGATCTCGCAGTCATAATCCTTTATGAGCTCCAACCATCGCCTCTGCCTTATATTAAAATCTTTCTACTTGAAGAAGTACTTCAAGCTTTTATGGTCAGTGAAGATGGTGCACTTCGTCCCGTATAGGTAGTGCCGCCAAACCTTCAAGGCAAAGACCATAGCTGCCAGCTCCAAGTAATGAGTAGGATAATTAACCTCATGAACTTTCAACTGTCAGGATGTGTAGGCTATAACCTTCCATCGTTGCATCAACACGCAACCCAACCCCGAGTAAGAAGCATCTGAATAGACTACCAAGTCCTCGCTTCCTTCGGGTAAGGATGAAACAGGATCTTGAGTTAACCTCATCTTTAACTCTTCAAAAGCCTTCTCCTGATCTCGACCCCATACAAACTTCACATCCTTGCGGGTCAGCTTAGTCAACAGAGAAGTTATCTTGGAGAAGTCTTGGATGAATCTTCGATAATATCCCGCCAACCCGAAGAAGCTACGTATCTCGGATGGCATCTTTGGAGACTTCCATTGCATCACCGCCTCCACCTTTGTCGGGTCTACCATAATCCCCTCGGGATTTACAACGTGACCTAAGAACTGAACTTCGCGCAACCAGAACGCGCAGTTGGAAAACTTAGCATATAGCTTCTCCTTTCTCAATGTCTCCAACACCTCCCGAATATGACTGGCATGCTCTTCTTCACTCCTCGAATAAATGAGGATATCATCGATAAATACATTCACCGATTTATCTAACATCGGCTGACACACTCGATTCATCAAGTCCATAAAAGCAGCTGGCGCGTCAGTTATACCGAAAGACATAACGAGAAACTCGTAATGTCCATAACCCGTGCAAAAAGCTCTCTTAGGGATATCCCGCTCCTTCACCTTCAGCTGATGGTAACCAGATCGAAGATCTATCCTCGAGAACATACTGGCACCTTGTAGCTGATCAAACAAGTCGTCAATCCTTGGTAATGGATATCGATTTTTCACCGTTAACTTCCTAAACTCATGGTAGTCGATACACATCCTCATGCTACCATCCTTCTTCTTTACGAACAAGACCGAAGGACCCCAAGGAGATATACTAGGTTTGATAAAACCCTTATCGAGCAACTCCCGTAGTTGCTACATCAATTCCTTCATCTCTGATGGAGCCAAACGATACGGAGCCTTAGCGACAGGCTGAGCACAGAGTATCAAGTCAATATGAAATTCGATTTCACGATCCGGTGGCACACCTGATAGATCCTCTGTGAACACATCAGGAAAGTCACACACCACCTATACATCAGACAATTATGGTGTGGACATGTCAACATCTTTTACGTAGGCTAGATAGGCACTACATCCCCGTCTCAGGCATTTTCCCGCCACTGCCATCGAAATCATTTTCTGTATCGTCGTAACTCGATCACCGTATATCGTCACCGAACTCCCATCAGGTGCTGTTAGTCTAATCATCTTCTTGCGACACACAATGTTCTCTTCATAGGTTGCTAACCCATCCATCCCTAGTACTACATCAAATCCAGCTAGGGGCATCACATGCAACTTAGTAGAAAACCTATGACCTTCTAGTTCTATGGCACAGTCCTCTATCATATCAGTAATTCTAGTGGAATTACCAATAGCGGTTTCTACATCGAAAGGCTCACTAATACTTCTACTACTAACGGAAGGCTTATCATAGAAAGCAGTTGAAATAAAACACCTACTAGCACCAGAATCAAATAACACAGAAGCAAGAGTTTGATTTACTAGAAACATACCTGACACAACATCTGGGTCCGTCCTAGCCTCCTCCCTGGTCATCGTGAATGCCCTGGCGCATGCCCTTTGCTCCTTAGTTCCGGTCTTCTTCCCTACTCCGGAACTCTCCGCCCTCGGCTTCTTGCAATCCCTGCTCAGGTGACCTGCTTCACCACAGTGGTAGCACCTCGCTACTCTGCAATCTCTAGAGATGTGGTTGGGCTTCCCGTATTTGAAACAAACATTAAGCCCAGCCTGCACTTACCAGCGTGCTCCTTCCCACACTTATCGCACTTCTTCATTCCCGAGCCTGTTGCAATCACCCGTCGATCATCCACCCTCTCTTATTATTTGGGGTAAAGCCGCCACGCCCAAACCGTTTCCTATTCAAGTTCCGGTCATCACCACTAGTCTTCTTCCCCTTAACCAGCATCACCTCCCTCTTATCATACAATCTTCAAGCCAAATCAACCACCGACCTAAACGTACTCGGTCAGGCGGCGATCATGTGCCTACGGATATCCGCCGGTAAGACCTGAATGTATCTCTTGATCTTCCATGACAAGGGTGTCACCTGATCCGGCACCGCCCGTGCCATTTTGTTGAACTTGGTGGTGTCCTGTAGATGTGTCATGGTTCCAGCCTCCAGCTGTAGCAACTCCCTTTCCACTTTGTCCAACTCCCTATGAGGACAGAGTACCTTAATCACCAATTTCTTCAGCTCACTTCACCTCATCCGGCCAATCGCTCTACTACCCTCGGCCAGGACAATATTGTCCCACCAGCATAAGGCTGAGTCCATAAATGAGTGAGTGGTAAACATCACCTTCTAGACTTCTCTGCACTCGTTGATGTCAAGCACAACTTCCATCTCTCTTACCCATCGATGTGCAGCAGCAGCAGTGTCGTTGCCATCGAAAGTTGGGGGCTTGCATCTTTGGAATGCCCTATAGTTATAGCCTTGTGTTGCCTCCAGCACAGGCTGTTCTTCCTCCTCCTCATTAGTAGGGATAACCATCTTGGTCTCCGGTTGCTCTCTCCCTCCCGAGGACCTGTTCCTCCCCTTCCTTTCTCCTTCTCTTACAGCCTCTATTACCTCAGTCACCATAGATGGTAAGATTGTCTGCATCACTTGGTGAACCTCTTCCACCATAGCCTCCTTCACTGAGGCCCTCAAATTGGCACTCTTATCACCACCCTCCATATGAGGGGTCTCAGGCTCCTCATGAGGCGCTTCTTCAGCTCTAGGCCTTCCTCTTGTGACCCGTGGTCCAGCACCATGTCAATATGTACTCCGCCTCATGAAGCCTTACAAGATCTACCTCCAGCCATCCTCAAACACACTATAAGATTCAAGCACCAACGCGGTCATTCCAGGTAATATCTTAGTCTATGTCAAGTATCGTATGTCCCTAATTACAGTGGCCAGTTGTGATTAGCCACTTACTTTACTCTTCATACTCCAAGCATTTCCTATCCTGACTACATCAGTATCTAAATCTACTAAGGGCAAACAGATCAAATAACATGCGTACATAATACCGGTTAACATTAAAGAAAATACCTGATGGCATGTAGCTACTCGGACGGGCATCCCTTCCCTTTGTCCCATTCTCAGTTTAAGTTTAGGTTATTTTGAAAATATTTACCCATTTCACTTAAACTTTGGTTTTGATACCGACTGGTAAGGCCTCGTTCCCGGGACCTCACAGTTGGTATTTCATCGAGCATAAAACATACATTTATTTAAAACATCACAGCCGAAATTATTTAAAACCATTACATATATTATAATTGCTTTTGCAAAGTAATACGTCATTGTTATATTACAAAAGATCAGTTGTTGCATTACAAAACATCAGTTGTTGCATTACATCATAAAAACATTATCACAATATAAAATGGATGCCATGCAAAAATAAGCGAAGTAGCTGCCCCGTGCCATCCTCAGCAACTCTCACCTGCCAACAGCAAAATAAATAAAAGTCAGCGTTGCTGAGTGAGTTCTAGTTTTATAAAAATATAACATACTTTACTTTCATTATCATATTCATACTTTCATTCTATTTCATTTTAATTCTCTTTCGTATGCATTCTTTCGTTTCGTACTTTACATTATCTCTTACTTTCATTCTCATACTTTCGTAACGTACTTTACATCATTCTTTTACTTTCTTACATTCTTACTTTATTACTTTCTTCCGTACGTTACGTCATTCTTTTACTTTCATACGGATCGATCAACAATACCGCGAACATTGTGCACGAAGCTGATGCTGGGCCTGTGGTAATTAACTCACGAACATTATGCATGAAGCTGACCCAGTCACCTAGGGCAGGCCATCTCTCCCATTCATTCAGACCAATTGGCAATACCCCGATCATTGTGCACGAAGCTGATGCTAGGCCTGTGGTAAATAACTCACGATTATTGTGCACGAATCTGACCCAGTCACCTAGGGCATACCACAAAGGTCTTGTCAATCATAACAATTGACCATGTATGCATCCTTCGGGTTATTAAAACCGTAAACAGTTGAGCTGACGACCACATCGTCATGCACCTCCTTCTATTTGCTTGCAAGCCATTCTTTCATTCATTACATTTTACTTCTCATCTTTGTTATCTTTCACTTCATTACGTTATTCTTTACATTCTTCCATACATTTTTCATAATACGTAAAGTAATAACATAATATTTAACGTATGTTATAATATAATATAAATACGTTTAAATACCACTAAAGACAACACATTATGCATACCATACATCAATCATACAGACTATAACCCTAGACCGTCACATAATCATACTTAAAATGGGTAAACATAGCCCATGGGTTAAATCAGGTCAAACCATACAAATTCTGGTTTTCCTAAAAATTCAAAAATAATTCTAAGTGTTTGGGCGCATGGGAACTATTTAGGCATTTCTGCCCTGTTTAGGCGTTTTGCCATTACGTGGGCATCTAAGCTTATACTTAAATGGGCGCATGGGCATGTGGGCGCTTGGACACTATTCAGGCGCATGGGCCTGACTTAGGGGCATGGGCACTTAGGTGTTTGGGTACTATTGAGGCGCATGGACCCCGGGCGGTTGGGCACACTTAGGCAGTTTTAGACCGTTGGGCGCATGGGCCATTGTTTAAGCGCATGGGCAACCAACCTTCACCTAATCGACATAATTCAGCCCCAAACTGTAAGGATATTAGTATGGCTGATGCAACCAAAACACTTAAAGTCTTTCCTGCATGCATGCACATGTACACTAAAGTGGAATGCTTCGGAAGATTCACACTGACTAGGAAATTATTCCAAGTGTGAAATCTTCCGAAGCCAGGACCAATATCTTCAGAAGCCAAAAGATGAAGTCTTCCGAAGCTTCAAGGACAAAGTCTTCTGAAGCCAACCATTGAAGATAGATTTCTTCCGAAGACTTTTATATTACATGTTTTATCAGATGTACTTTTTAACTAAAGCTGAACCACTTTCCGCTGCCACTCTGATAAGTCACCAACCTTTTCATGAGTTGGTGAAAAGGTCCATGCTTTGGTAGACTGTACATTGAGGTCTTGAGTCTTTAACTTTCCACTTTATGTACTTTCCTTTTTTTAATATATCAGGACGTGATCTATGGCATGTAATAGTCACTAGTCAAAAGGCAATCTGCCTTTTGACTCTACATGGATTTTGTTGTCTAGTTCATGTATCCAGCTGGCCTTCCAAGTATGGCCGGCTATAGGATTTAGTATATAAGTATTTTTTGGTCCTTGTTACTAAGTAAGTTTTGATTGAACTTTTTAAACCACCTTGTAAGGAACTAGAAGATCAATATACTTTAACCTTGAAAACGAACTGCTTGTGTATTGCTCTAGTTTCTGTCTCATTACATCTTGTGTTTCTAAGTTCTCTAGACTCATCTCTTTATCAGTTCCCCATTTGAATTGTTAAATGTTTAAATACACCCTCCTCTTTGTGTTGTTGTGTTATACAAGTGCATAAGCCCTTCACCCGGTCCTGCAATAGGTATCAGAGCTTCTCAGGCTCTTGATATAAGATCTCACCATCTTAAGATCCCTCACACACATAAAAATACTTAACCCTTCAAATGGAAGCTATCTCCAAACATTATATGAAAACTGGAACTATGACAAAGTCCCCACTGATCACTCTTGATGACTTTGAGACTTGGTGCCAAAGAATGGAAGGTTTCATCAAGTGTCAAGACTCAAGAATGTGGGAATCTGTTGTCTCTGGACCTTACATACCAAAAACTCCTTCAGCTGCTGCTGGAGGTGGTATGATCCCCAAGGTTGTGGCTGACTACTCAGAAGAAGATAGAAAGAGAGTAGAGATTGATCAAAAGGCCATGACAACCCTTCAGACTGCTATTCCAAACTTTGTATAAAGAGGTTTTAAGAAATGCAAAACAGCTAAGCAGTTGTGGTATGCATTGAAACTAACGTATGAGGGTTCTTCTGAAGCCAATGAAAACAAGAAGGATCTTTTGAAGCAGCAGTTTGAAAATTTCACTTTCAAAGCAGGTGAGACCATGACTCAACAATACTTCAGGTATGTTTAGATTGTGGATACTCTAGTGGATGTTAGAGTAACTCTTGAAAACAGAGACATTGTAAGGAAGTTCATGTCCTCTCTTCCTAGGCAATGGACACATTACTGTGTTGTAATCAAGTGTACAGAGATCCTTAAGACTCTCACTCTGACAGAATTGTATGGCATTCTCAGTGGATACCAGATGGAGATGAACATGTAAGGTTCATCTGGTAACTCCAGCAATCATTTGAGTTTAGCCCTTCATGTGACTGAAAGGGATAGCATAGAACCCCAGCATCATTTCATATGGTACCCTGACATCTCACAAAAGGGTCCTTTCATCACCTTCCCAGAGACACCAAGGGAGAACTATACTTAAGGAAGCCCATTCCAAGAGATAAGTTCTTCTCAAGCCTTTGTGTCCTCTGATGAAAGTTGTGGCAGCTTCCTATTCACCATTGAAGATTTGGACTGTATCCATCCAGATGACCTGGAGTATATGGAGATAGTCCAGTAGATGGCTCTTCTCACTCACAGAGCCAAGAGATTATATAAGAGGATAGGATGGAAGTTTCCTAGCAATATAGCCAGTGGAAAGTTTAGACTAGACAAAAGCAAAGTTAAGTGTTACAACTGTAACTTGATGGGTTACTTTGCTAGGGAGTGCAAAGCACCAAGAACAAATAGTGGACAAGCACAATCCTGACCAAACTACACTGATAAAGCTACCCAGAATGAGAAGCCAAAGCAGCAAGCTGCAGTTGCTGTTGAAGAAGGAGGCTTTGACTAGAGCTTTCAGCTGGAAGATGCATCTCCAAACCAAGCATTAATGTCTGACCATGATGAAACCAAGGTATTGGAACATCTTTGCACTCCTGAATGTATTGCTAAAGTCAAGAGGTCCTATAACCTAGAGATGAGATCTGATCTTGAGTCCTTGAACATACTAAAATCTGACTTCAGAAAGACTGAAAATGATTACAAGTTAAAGATAGAGGACTTAGAGAAAACCATTTCAGTTTTAAAACATGAGCATATAAATTACAGGACTAAGATCAAAGATCTCATAACTAAGTTAACTGAATGCCAGGCTGAGCTTGTGATCAGTAAAGCCAGGGCAGAAAAATGTGTACTTGAAGAAGAGACCATCAAGAACATCATATCCTCATCCTTGCATGCAAAAGTTTGTTATCAAAATAGGTAGGGACTGGGATCTAGTGAGATAGCTCCTCCACACACAATCTTGTCTGTAAGATCACCTAGGTGTGGAACTTGTGAAGATGAGCTTCCTTACATAGACCCCTTGAGTGAAGAGGATGAAAAAGTGATAGTGAAGAATTCCTCTGAGAAGAGTGAAGAGGAGGATTCTAAGAAGGGTCACTATCCATCTGAGGAGAGAAGGAAGCCTGAGATGACCAAGTCTATGAGGAAGAACTTGATCAGAAAGAGCAAAAGAAAGGCCAGGAGGGCTCAAGAGATCAAGGCCACTTTCAACTCTAAGCAGAAACAAGTCTTTATTTCTGCAGGATTTGATATGGTGAAGACTGAAAACTTAAACCTCAACTCTTCTACAAAGAGTTCTGGTTCATGTTCAAATCATCTCAGCATCAAGAAGAAGGCTGATTTGTTGTGTACCACTGCTACACAGCCTGAACCATCCAACTCCAAAAACAGTCCTAAGCCCAAAGGGAATGTCTCATCATCTGCAAAGATGAAGGTGGAGAAGGGAAGTGATCAAAGTCAGCCTTGTTCTCAGAAGAAAACTCTTAAGAAGAAGAAGATAAGTTGTGATATATGTGAAAGTACTTCTTATCTTGCTATGGATTCTCCATACAATCCAAAAATTACTCTTCATATGACCAAGGAGGAGGCTCCCAAGAGAACTAAGAAGAACTCAGCTTCGGAAGGAAAATCTGTCTCCTTTGAAAGCTCCAAAGGAAAGAAGAAGGTAAGTGAAAAATTGGCTTCGGAAGAAAATTTGGTCTCGGAAGAATGGAATACTTCGGAAGCACTGAAGTCCGTTGTAGTGCTAGCAGAATCTTCCGAAGGTTCAGTCATCAAAACTTCCGAAGTCTTAAAAGCTTCTGAAGTGATTACGGTCAGGTCCAAACTTCTAATGGTGGTATGGAAGTCAAGGAAAGACCAACTGACTGAAAGTTTTCCATCAATAACAGCAACAGATCCCTAGAGCACAACCATAGGATCTATTACTGTTTCATTATCTTTTATCTCATTTGATGAGCCTAATGCCAACGAGGCTTGGGTTTCCAAATATAACTAACCATTTTCTGTGTGCAGGAACAACTCAAGACAAACAAAAATGTCTGGATCATTGATAGTGGTTGCTCCAGGCACATGATAGGCAATAGGTCACTACTCTTGAACTTTGAAAGGATTGACGGATGACCAGTTGCTTTTGGAGGAGATAAAGGAGGTTACATATCTGGAAGGGGCAAGGTCACAAATAGTAAGCTCAGCATTGAGAAGGTAAACATTGTGAAGGAGCTTGGGTACAAACTTCTGAGTGTATCCTAATTTTGTGATCAGAGTCATAACATGCTCTTACTGAGCATGATGTCACACCCCGGGCCCAGGTAGGGTGGGACGTCACAGACTAGCAACAATATATGGCAGCGGAAACAAGCCAATACCAGAGCTCAAAGGAGAGAATATCATATGGCAATTAAAGTTTCAAAAGGCACTGGGGCTAGAAACAGATCTAGCCCCAAATTAGTAATACAGTCAACATAAAAACATATTGCATTGTTTAACAAAAATTTTCAATCATTCAAATCGTTCAATAAGCAAAAATAAGCCAACGCCATGGTCTAGGGGATAGGTCTAGGTGTTCGATAGTAGCTAATACCTCTTCATGGAGTATCACAATCAACCCTGCACTCAATCCCGGTTAGCCTCTTTGAAAGTTGTGTTTAACCGGTTAACCCCCAAAAAGGGGAGAACTGAGCCCCAAACCAGTGAACCCTACCTGCTCGGATGGATCACCATAGTTTCTTAGCAAAATCTATCACATGCCACAAACGACCCCTCAGGATCTCAGTGGGGTACCTCCCTGTGGCGGTAGCCACTGTGTGGGGGTTTCCCCAAATAGATCTATCCCCATAAAACAAGCGGTTCACGAAAGAATTAATGATCATGAAGTAAGTATCAGAAGGTAACCATAAATCTCACATACAATCACCAAGTAAAGCACAATTTAAAATTCATAAATAACAGAGCATGTTTCATCCCAAAGCAGTGGTAAAAAGGGATCACTAGAACTCACCTTAGGTGTTAAGCAAAGTACTCTTCGTGTGCCAGGATTGTCTCAAGTATAGCACCCTAAGATGAATATATTAAGTAATTAGCTACTGCTCTAAACCTATTTAAGGTGCAACAAGTATGTCTAAGTCTTATTTTGTCGGATTCGGCTTTGATTCGATTAGGGTTTGCATAAAAAGTTTCCTTTTATGGAAAGTCCAGTTTTCTCATACAATCAAGGATTTTACACTATTAAGTTAAGAATATAGGGTAAATATGCTGTTCAAGTGATTATTGGGCTCATTTGAGTCGGTTACGAAGTTTGGCAAAATTTTACAGTTTAGCCCCTAAGGTTTCAAAATTGACAGTTTCTACCCTCAAGTTTGGTTTTCTTGTATTAGATGACTTTTATAACCAAAAATCAGGTTCATGACCTTAAAATAACTTAGTTTTAAGAAAATATACACAATTTTTTAGATTACAGGTTCAGTTTATTACTTACGTGTTTAACGTTCCCGGTTACGGTAAAACCGAAGGGTTTTAACGGTTACCTATGAACTTTCATGTTTTTGAGTCTTAGACCAGTAGATAACATTTTAAAGTCATTTTACTAAGTTTCAAGTCATTTTATTATTAAATTTTGCCTCTAGTAGTTGAAACCCTCGTTTTTGTGTTTAACCCGTTAAAACGCGTTTTTAACCGAATTTAACCGTTTAAAAGCTCGTTTGACCAACTTTTCTTCTTTATAAATTATTTTCCCACTTAACCTACAGGAATAACATGGTTTTTATAAATTTTAGCTCTTTACCCATATTTCTTAGATTTTCCTCAAAAATGTCACCCGGTTAGTACCCGTTTTTACTTAAAAATCCATTTAAATTATCCATTTCACCACTAAAATTTCCCATTGACTCCAGAAAACTTAATTAATCCTTAATGAACCTGTAATTCTCTTTAAAAATTTATAGCCCAAGCTTTCTTGTTTTTAAGTTGTTTTTCCATGTTTTCGGGTCCAGAAAGTGACTAAAATGGGTCTAATCTTAACATGTATTTCATTTGCAGAGATTAACCATTAATAAAACACTTAACATTCATCAAAACTTTCTGAAATTTCAGTCCCAAATCGTGGCCTAGTTGTTCTACACATCCATAGACTACAAATATAGTGAAAATGTCATAACCGACCATTACACATGTGTAAATCATTGTAACTTGAGTTTAAACATTGCCAAAACTTCATTTAACTTAAAAATAAGGTTATTAGGGTGTTTAAAATTTGTTCTTGAGCAGTTTATGACCCTTTTTTGAGAGGGGTTTCAAACAAGTGCCTAAATGGTATTGTTACATGTTGAAAGAAGGATTTTCAAGGTGTACTTATGCTATAACCTCACATTCATGGTGTACACCCATTTGTAACATTCAAAAAAGGTTATTAGAAGTATTATGAACCATTAGAAAGCAGGTTACAAGTTTTGTTTCCAAAGGTTACAAGGTTTACAAGTTGAATGGTGCAAAACACCCAAAATGAGGGTTTTCAAGAGGTAAATCAGGTTCTACCCGTTAGAATAGCTATCATATCAAGTGATAAACCTTCAAGAACATTAAGAACTCCTCAAGAACAAGGTGATGGTGTCGGGTTTCTGCTACAACAAGGAAAGAGAGGTTTTTAAGTGAAAAATGATGAAAACATGAGAAATGACCAAAACCAGCAACATGAAGCTTACACTTGATGTAACTCATGGTTTGGAGAGTGTTGTTGGTCATGGATGGCTTGAAACTCCTTGGACAAGGTTGGAGAATCTCGAAAAAGTGCTGTAGGGCCGCGAGCTTGTAAGATCCAAGCACCAAAGCTCTTAAACCTTCACTTCTTTGCGGTTTGAGCTTGGCCGATGGTGGTGATGATGTTGTTCTTGATTATGAGCTGAAATGGAGATGGAATCAGAGAGTGTGTGTGTGTGTTTTCTAGTGAGAACATCCGAGAGGGAGAGAGGGAGGAATGAGGGTGGAGTGTGGTTCTTGCAAAGCATTTGCATGGAGTGGGAGTGGTGGGTATGTGGGTGGTGTAGAAGAGAGGAGAGTGGAGGAGAGGGGGGACGGCCGATTTTGGCATCTTGTGAGGATTTTGGTTTTTAATTTTAATTAGTAATTAATATTATGTGTAGTATTATTTGTAGTGTTGTGTAGTATTTTAGATGGTAAAATTTTGTTAGTTGATAATTATTGTGCATGCACATGCATGCTTTAGCCGTGGATTATGGGTGTGTGTATGCACACATATTTAATTGTTTCAATTAATATTTTGGTTTCATTGTAAGGGTGACTAATGACTTTCCCGGGACACCAAGTTCAAAAAGGTAAAACCTAAATAACTAAAAGTCACTAAAATCACATAAAATCATAGAAATGTAAATAATAGCAATTGGTGATTCTAATCTCACTAATAGGGTTTGATTGTTTCTATTATTAGTATTCATAATACGGGTGATGATGCAAGTAAGTTAGGGTTAGAAAAGTGACCTTGAGGCCGGTTGTCACATTCTCCCACCGTTTAGGAAATTTCACCCCGAAATTTTAGCTTTGATTAGAATCTGAACGGGTGGGTTTAAAGAGGTGTGGATAATTCTTCCTCATCTCATCTTCACGTTCCCAAGTGAATTCAGGCCCTCGTTTTGAGTTCCATCTAACCTTGACCTTGGGTATGCGGTTCCGCCTGAGTTGCATGACCAAGCGGTCCGTGATCTCTATGGGCTCTTCCATGAAATTCAACTTGTCATTGATTCTTGCTTCTTTCAATGGTAGCTTCAGGGTTTTGTCCACCATGCACTTCTTCAGGTTTGACACATGGAAGGTGTCATGTATACAACTCAGGTTCTGTGGTAGTTTCAATTTGTACGCCACAGGGCCAATTCTTGCAAGTATTCGAATGGTCCAATGTATCTCGGTCTTAACTTTCCTCTTTTTCCAAACCTCACGGCTCCCTTCCATGGTGCCACTTTCAGCATTACCTTGTAACCTACCTGAAATTCTAATTGCTTTCGTCTCCTGTCAGTGTATTTCTTTTGACGGTCCCTTGCTGCCCGTAGACGCTCCTTGATTTTGAAAATCTTATCGATGGTCTCCAACACGATGTCGGGTCCTAATACTTGGCTATCACCAATCTCGTTCCAACTCAGTGGTGATCGACATTTCCTACCATAGAGAGCCTCATACGGAGCTTCCTTGATACTCGCATGGTAACTGTTATTATAAGAGAACTCCACCAACGAGAGATGGTTGTCCCAGTTCCTACCAAAATCAATCACGCAAGCTCTCAGCATATCTTCCAAAGTTTGAATAGTTCTTTCACTTTGACTGTCAGTTTGTGGGTGGTAAGCAGTGCTTAAGTCAAGACGGGTTCCTAAGGCTTGATGGAATGATTTCTAGAAATGAGAAGTGAAACGGCTATCACGGTCGGAGATTATCGACAGTGGCACACCATGCCTAGTCACTATTTCATCCATATACAGTTGAGCTAGTTTCAACATGTCATAATCTTCTCGAATTGGCAAGAAGTGAGCTGATTTGGTTAGTCTATCCACTATTACCCAAATAGCATCATGACCTCTAAACGTTCTGGGTAACTTAGTAACAAAATCCATCATGACGTTATCCCATTTCCATTCTGGGATTTCGGGCTGTTGCAACGTCCCTGACGGTTTTTGGTTTCCAGCTTTTACCATGGCACAAGTTAGACATTTTCTGACATAACAGCGATTGCTTTCTTGATTCCAGGCCACCAGAAAAGTGCCTTTAGGTCCTGGTACATTTTGTCGCTTCCGGGGTGAACCGAGTACCTAGATTTGTGTGCTTCATTGAGGATTACTTCTCTAATTTCTCCGTACTTCGGCACCCAGGTTCTCCCCTCATGTTTATATGTACCATCATCATTCCTCTCTAACCGCTTTTCCATTCCTGTCAGAGCTTCTCCTGCTAAATTTTCTCCCTTTAATGCTTCTCCTTGAGCTTCTTTTAGCCTTGCAATCAGGTTGGTGTACACACTCATCCTTAAGGCCTATACACGAAGAGGCTTTTCTCTCTCCTTTCTGCTCAAAGCATCTGCCACAACATTGGCCTTACCGGGATGATAACGGATTTCACACTCGTAGTCGTTTAATAGCTCAACCCATCTTCTCTGACGCATGTTTAGCATCTTCTGGTCAAGAATGTGTTGCAAACTTCTATGGTCAGTGTAGATGATGCACGTCGTGCCATAGAGGTAGTGCCTCCACATTTTGAGAGCAAACACCACGGCGCCTAATTCCAGATCATGCGTAGTATATTTCTTCTCGTGATCGTTTAGCAGTCTACATGCATAGGCAATGAACTTGTTGCGTTGCATTAGCATGCATCCCAGCCGTTGACGCGAAGCGTCACAATAGACTACGAAATCTTCGACTCCTTCTGGGAGGGCCAGAACAGGTGCACTGCATAACTTTTCCTTAAGCGTCTCAAATGCTTCATCTTGCTCATGTTCCCACACAAAGATTTTGTTCTTCTTAGTCAGTGCTTTCAAGGGTTGCACAATGCGTGAGAAGTCCTTTATGAATCGTCGGTAGTATCCAGCCAATCCTAGGAATTGCCTAATCTCAGTGGGAGTTTCAGGAATCTTCCAATTCTTTATTGCTTCAATCTTGGAAGGGTCAACTTCAATCCCATTCTCATTCACTACATGCCCTAGAAATTGGATCTCTCGCATCCAAAATTCATATTTAGAAAATTTGGCATATAGTTGCTCATTCTTGAGTAACTTAAGAATTAGTCTGAGATGCTTCTCGTGCTCTTCCTTACTACCGGGGTAGATTAGGATGTCATCTATGAACACGGTCACAAACTTGTCGAGATAAGGGCGACATACACGGTTCATGAGATCCATGAACGCTGCTGGTGCATTTGTCAGTCCAAAGGGCATGACTAAGAACTCATAGTGTCCATACCTAGTTCGGAAGGCTGTCTTGGGTATGTCTTCTTCTCTTATCTTCAGTTGGTGGTAACCGGATCTCAAAACTATGTTGGAGAAGTAGCTTGCTCCTTGTAGTTGATCGAATAAGTCGTCTATCCTCGGAAGAGGGTAACGGTTCCTTATGGTCAGCTTATTTAATTCCCGGTAGTCAATGCACATACGTAAGGTTCCATCCCTCTTTTTCACAAATAGCATCGGGGCGCCCCATTGAGAGACACCTGGACGTATGAATCCTTTGTCCAGTAGTTCTTGAATTTGCATCATCAGTTCCTTCATTTCAGGAGGGGCTAGTCGGTACGGCGCCTTGGCTACTGGTGCAGCGCCAGGCAACAAATCTATTTGGAACTCAACTTGTCGATCGGGGGAAGTCCCGGTAGGTCTTCCGGAAATACTTCTGGGTACTCAGAAACCACTGGGATATCTATAATCTTCTTCTCCTCTTTGGTCTTCATCACGTAGACTATGAGAGCTGAGCATCCTTTCATTAAGCTCTTGGTAGATTTTAAATGGGATATCATGGGGTATAAAGTGTTATTCGTTTCACCTTGCACCACTAACACTTCCTTGTCGTTCAACGGTATCTTGAGTAGGCGTTCGTCGCATACAATTTCGACTCTATTCTTAACTAGCCAGTCCATACTAACAACCACATCAAATCCTCCTAACTTAATGGGCATCAGATTTATTCTAAATGTATTTCCTTCTAGATTCAATGAGCAATCCTTGATGACTTCATTAGTTTCTAAAATGTTACCGTCAGCTAATTCAACGGTAAATGTATCGGTTAAGGTACACGCATCTAAGTCAATCAAAGATCTAAAAGCACTAGAGATAAAACTAGCAGTCGCTCCAGTATCGAACAAAACAGTAGCAGGATGGTTGTTTACAAGGAACATACCGTTAACAACATCGGGTTCCTTTTGAGATCCAGCCGGATCCATCACGAATGCTCTTCCCTTAGGCTTGTTAGGCTTGGCATCCTTGTCTCTAGCCAGCTTAGGACAATTAATCCTCATGTGTCCTTGATCCCCACATTCATAGCATTGTTTTCCTGGTGCGTAAGTACAATCCTTGATTAAATGACATGTTCTCTTGCACCTGAAATAGAGCATCGGGTTACATTCTCCTTGATGGTGTAGTTTGCACTTATTGCAAAACAGGTTTGTCCCCGAGTACAGTCTTCGGGTCTTGCCTCCCTGTTCTTTGCGTCTCGCACCTTCGAAACTCTTTCTTCCAGACCTGCTACTACTTCCAACTGCCTTCTTTGCTTCAAATCACCTTCTTTTCTCACCAACAGACTTCCTCTTTTCATCAGTCCTAGTTTGCTCGGTCCATCCATCACTAACTATGTCGTCAGTCAAACTGCTGGTGAGGTCAACTGCGGATTGTAGAGTCAAGGGCTTGAAGGAGCGGACCATTCCCCTAACTTTAGGATGTAGTCCCCATTTGAAACGTGCTACGCCTTTAGATTCAGGTGTCACCAGATGAGGAACCAGTCGAGATAGGGCTAAGAATCGATTGATGTACTCGGTGTGATTGGAACCTTTCATTTCCAGACCCAATAATTCTGACTCTAGCTTCTCAAGTTGATTGAGGGGGCAGTACTTGTTGGTTAACACTTCTCTAAATTCTACCCAGCTTATTCGACTTGTAGCATTCCTTCCACGTGCTTGAGTGATCGACTTCCACCACTCTAATGCCGATCCGTTCTGTGATTGAGAAGCGAATTTCACCATAAGGTCCATTTTGCTTTCGCTGATATCCAAAACAGCTTCCATCTCGTCGATCCATCTGTAAGTCTCTATAGCACCCTCGGTGCCGTAAAAGTCCTTGGGTTTACATGCCATAAAGGTCTTATAGGAGCACCCATTCCTTATCGCTTCGGCTTCTTCATTACGGTCTTCGTGGTTCTCAGGTCCATCATTCCTATTAGTATTACACCGGTCAGCATTGATCTGAGCGATAATTGTCGGGATGGCGTTAGCAATTTGTTGTGATACTAGGTTAGTCATCCTCTCGTCGTATTCTTGGTTAGCATTTCCCTACGGGGAGTTCCCGATGGGGTAGGTTGGGTTCTCGTTTGCCTGGCCTCCTCATGGCCTCCTGTAGCTCCTTGCCTCCCAAATGGTGTTCCCCTCCTAGTTGGCATTCTGATAGCATCATAGATAAATTCGTTTAGCATCTCAAAGTTTGTTTCGAATAGTTCATGCGTCATTACCCTGTTATACCTAGCCTCAGGAGGAGA
Organism: Flaveria linearis; assembly: GCA_024085815.1. NCBI lineage: Eukaryota > Viridiplantae > Streptophyta > Magnoliopsida > Asterales > Asteraceae > Flaveria > Flaveria linearis. Next base: position 63,469,371 of record CM044005.1, read on the forward strand.
GATCGTGGTGTGTACACATATATGTTTATATACAACCCACTATGTGATCCTTACAAGGTTTAATTCAAAATATGGCATAGCAGTTTAGGCAATCAATAAAAATGGGGACAGACGAATTTCAAAGCATAAATTAATACAATGCAAGTTAATATAGATAGTCCAATAACCTAATTCCAAACAAGCAGTTTCATAGTTAAATAGTGATAGTAGTGTCAGCGAGCCAGTTGAATCAGAGTCATGCTTTTACAATTTGGAAGGTGCCATTACCCCCATAATAGTAACAATAATAGTATCAAATATAAATCAAGGTAGTTTCCTTCAACTGTCTAAGGACAGATAGTCCCACTGCTTATCCCTTCTCTCACATCCACTTTTTCTTCAGCCATCCAAGCCATCCAGAGTTCTTCTTCTTCTGTTCCTGTTCCAACCGCTGCATCCCATGTGAAGCCATCATAGCCTGGAATTGAGCAGACTGGGAGGTTCGGGTGGCGTGCTGAAGAGTCAGCTCGTGGCGGCGGACGGTCTTGAAAATCTCATCCAGGGCTGCATCAGAGGGTCCAACGTCACTTGCCCGGTGGCTGGACTAGGAGTACCTATCACCTGCCAGTATGCAAGGGCCGTCGTACATACTGTGCCTCGGTGGCATCTAGGGCTCATCATGTGGGTGGCCTTGGAGTGGGTCAAACGGCAGTGGTGCAGGTATAGGAGTCCTAACAGGTGGTGGAAGAGGAGGTGGCATCCTAAACAAGACTGAAGGTCCAGGCCTAGCACTCTTGCGTGGATGAGTGACAATGCGTGCTCCCCTATTCCCGATAGGTGGGATAGGCGAGTGAGCAGAAGCAGTAATATGTGGAGAGTGGGAGCATGTCCGGCTCCTGGATGGTGTCGTTGAGGAAGAGTCCTCAGAAGCTTCGGTGCACTGGTGTCGTCCGATGCGACGGATATCCATCCTGGGTGTCCGTATCTCCAGAGGTATGCCTCGTACTCAGTCTGAGGCTTCGCTCTTCTAAGGGTTCCAGTAGGGGTAGTCTCATTGTCTGGGTGTGCGGGCGCCTTACCTTTGTCTTCCATAGTCCTTGTGCCCTGTATAGAAACATTATGAGTAATTTGGTTTCTCATAGCTAATGATTATAATATTAATAGTACTAGTAATAGTAGTAATGGCAGTAGTATTGGACATTTCAATATATCATTTGTGAATGATATAAGAATCAATAGTCTCTCTAGAAAGTATCAGACAACATAGTTTACCATAAAAATCATTTAAATATCCCCTTTTTCTTTTAAAATAAGTTTCAAAGTCATCAATGTGAATCAGAAAAGTCCAAACATTACCTAAAGGTTCGTGTTGGAAATTACACGCCCGGTAAATTCATGATTACGTTGATCAAGTGAAATCATCAATTTACCCAACCCGATCATTCCAACACTTCCCACAAGGACAGTCCTAAGGTATCAGGGTTGTAGCCTAAGGTCTACTATGGTATTCCCAATTTCTCTACAAACTTTGGCTCTGATACCAGTTTGTCACACCCCGGGCCCAGGTAGGGTGGGACGTCACAGACTAGCAACAATATATGGCACCGGAAACAAACCAATACAAGAGCTCAAAGGAGAGAATATCACATGACATTTAAAGTTTCAAAAGGTACCGAGGCTAGACACAGATCTAGCCCCCAAATTAGTTATACAGTCAACATAAACACAGATTGTATTGTTTAACAGAAATTTTCAATCATTCAAATCGTTCAATAAGCAAAAATAAGCCAATGCCATGGTCTCAGGGATAGGTCTAGGTCTTCGACAGTAGCTAAGACCTCTTCATGGATTACCTGAAACATGCTCAAAGAGAAATTTGTGTCAACTAAAAAGTTGGTGAATTCAAGTGCTTAAAGATTAAAAACAATTGTACTTAACAAAATTTTCATTTGATAAAAAGGAAAGGATCAGAGTTCATTTTTGTGGGAGTATCACAATCAACCCTGCACTCAATCCCGGTTAGCCTCTTCGAAAGTTGTGTTTAAGCGGTTAAACCCCCAAAAAGGGGAGAACTGAGCCCCAAACCAGTGAACCCTACCTGCCCGGATGGTTCACCATAGTTTCTTAGAAAAACCTATCACATACCACAAACAACCCCTCAGGATCTCAGTGGGGTACCTCCCTGTGGCGGGAGCCACTGTGTGTAGGGGTTTCCCCAAATAGATCTATCCACATAAAACAAGCGGTTCACGAAAGAATTAATGATCATGAAGTAAGTATCGGCAGGTAACCATAAATCCCACATACAATCACCAAAGTAAAGCACAATTTAAAATTCATAAATAACAAATCATGTTTCATCCTAAAGCAGTAGTAAAAAAGGATCACTAGAACTCACCTTAGGTGTTAAGCAAAAGTACTCTTCGTGTGCTAGGAGTGTCTCAAGTCTAGCACCCTAACATGATTATATTAAGTAATTAGCTACTGCTCTAAACCTATTTAAGGTGCAATAAGTGTGTCTAAGTCTTATTTTGTCGGATTCGGCTTTGATTCGATTAGGGTTTGCATAAATTTTCCTTTTATGGAAAGTCCAGTTTTCTCACACAACCAAGGATTTTACACTATTAAGTTAAGAATATAGGGTAAATATGATGTTCAAGTGATTATTGGGATCATTTGAGTCGGTTATGAAGTTTGGTAAAATTTTACAGTTTAGCCCCTATGGTTTCAAAATTGACAGTTTCTACCCTCAAGTTTGGTTTTCTTGTATTAGATGACTTTTATAACCAAAAATCAGGTTCATGACCTTAAAGTAACTTATTTTTAAGAAAATGTACACAAATTTTTAGATTACAGGTTCGGTTTATTACTTACGTGTTTAACGTTCTCGGTTACGATAAAACCGAAGGGTTTTAAAGGTTACTATGAACTTTCATGTTTTTTAATATTAGACCAGTAGATAACATTTTAAAGACATTTTCCTAAGTTTCAAGTCATTTGATTATGAAATTTTTGCCTCTAGTGGTTGAAAGCCTCGTTTTTGTGTTTAACCCATTAAAACGCGTTTTTAACCGAATTTGACTGTTTAAAAGCTTGTTTGACCAACTTTTCTTCTTTATAAATTATTTTCCCACTTAAACTACTGGAATAACATGTTTTTTATAAATTTTTTCTCTATACCCCTATTTCTTAGATTTTCCTAAAAAACATCACCCGGTTAGTACCCGTTTTTACTTAAAAATCCATTTAAATTATCCATTTGACCACTAAAATTTCCCATTGACTCCAGAACACTTTATTAATCCTTAATGAACCTGGAATTCTATTTAAAAAGTTTATAGACCAAGCTTTCTTGTTTTTAAGTTGTTTTTCCATGTTTTCGGGTCCTGAAAGTGACTAAAATGGGTCTAATCTTAACATGTCTTCCTTTTCCAGAGAAAAACCATTAATAACACACTTAAAATTCATCAAAAATTTCTGAAATTTCAGTCCCAAATCGGAGCCTAGTTTTTCTACACATCCATAGACTACAAATATAGTGAAAATGTCATAACCGACCATTACACATGTGTAAATCATTGTAACTTGAGTTTAAACATTGCCAAAACTTCATTTAACTTAAAAATAAGATTATTATGGTGTTTAAAAGAGGTTCTGGAGCAGGTTATGACCCTTGATTGAGAGGGTTTTCAAACAAGTGCCTAAATGGTGTTGTTACATATAGAAAGAAGGATTTTCAAGGTGTACTTATGCTATAACCTCACATTCATGGTGTACACCCATTTGTAACATTCAAAACAGGTTATTAGAAGTCTTATGAACCATTAGAAAGCAGGTTACAAGTTTTTTTTCCAAAGGTTATAAGGTTTACAAGTTGAATGGTGCAAAACACCCAAAATGAGGGTTTTCAAGAGGTAAATCGGGTTCTACCCATTAGAATAGCTATCATATCAACTGATATACCTTCAAGAACGTTAAGAACTCCTCAACAACAAGGTGATGGTGTCAGGTTTCTGCTACAACAAGGAAAGGAGAGTTTTTAAGTGAAAAATGATGAAAACATGAGAAATGACCAAAACCGGCAACATGAAGCTTACACTTGATGTAACTCACGGTTTGGAGAGTGTTGCTGGTCATGGTTGGCTTGAAACTTCTTGGACAAGGCTGGAGAATCTTGAAAAAGTTCTGTAGGTCTGCGAGCTTGCAAGATCCAAGCACCAAAAACTCTTAAACCTTCACTTCTTTGCGGTTTGAGCTTGGCCGATGGTGGTGATGATGTTGTTCTCGATTATGAGCTGAAATGGAGAGGGAATCCGAGAGTGTGTGTGTGTGTTTCTGGTGAGAAAATCCGAGAGGGAGAGAGGGAGGAATGAGGGTGGAGTGTGGTTCTTGCAAAGCATTTGCATGGAGTGGGAGTGGTGGGTATGTGGGTGGTGTAGAAGAGAGGAGAGTGGAGGAAAGGGGGGCGGCTGATTTTGGCATCTTATGAGGATTTTGGTTTTTAAATTTAATTAGTAATTAATATTATGTGTAGTATTATTTGTAGTGCTGTGTAGTATTTTAGATGGTAAAATTTTGTTACTTGATAATTATTGTGCATGCACATGCATGCTTTAGCCGTGGATTATAGGTGTGTGTATGCACACATATTTAATTGTTTCAATTAATATTTTGGTTTCATTGTAAGGGTGACTAATTGACTTTCCCGGGACACCAAGTTCAAAAAGGTAAAACTTAAACTAACTAAAAGTCACTAAAATCACATAAAATCATAGAAATGTAAATAATAGCAATTGGTGATTCTAATCTCACTAACAGGGTTTGATTGTTTCTATTATTAGTATTCATAAGACGGGTGATGATGCAAGTAAGTTAGGGTTAGAAAAGTGACCTTGAGGCCGGTTGTCACACGTCACTGCATTGTTCTCAAGTGTGATTATTCCTCATGAGCATATTCTGCTTAGAGCCCCCAGAAAAGGGAACATGTATAAGATGGATTTGCAGGAAACATCTCCCTCAGGAGAAGTTTCATGCTTTCTATCTAAAGCCAATAGTGATGAGTCTTTTCTTTGGCATAAAAGAATGTGCCATGTAAACTTTAAGAACATGAATAAGCTAATTAAGAATGATTTGGTAACTAGAATGCCAAGGTAAGAGTTTACAAGTGATGATCATTGTGTTGCATGCCTGAAAAGGAAGCAACACAAGGTATCTCACAAGCCTAAGGAAAGAAACTCCATCACTATACCCCTACACTTGCTACATATGGATCTCTTTGTCCCCACTAGCGTAATGAGTTTAGGAAGGACCTCTTACTATCTGGTGATCACAGATGACTTTACAAGATTCACATGGGTCTTCTCCTTAGAACAAAGGATGAGACCCCTGAGACTCTAAATAATTTCATCTTAAGAATTGAGAATCAATGTGATCAAAAGGTCAAACCATATGATGTGATCAAGGAATCAAATTTAAGAATCAAATCCTTGATACATTTTGTGATGAAAAGGGTATTACAAGACAATACAGTGCTCCCAGGACTACTCAGCAAAATGGTGTTGCTGAGAGGAGAAACAGGACACTAATTGAAGCTGCTAGAACCATGTTGTCTGACTCTAAACTGCCCATCACCTCCTGGGTAGAGGCAGTCAACACTGCCTTCTATGTGTAGAACAGAGTTTTAGTGGTTAAGACCCATGGTAAGACTCCTTATGAACTTTGGCACAAGAGAAAACCCTTCATTGGTTTTCTCAGGTCATTTGGGTGTCCATGTAGCATCTTGAATACCAAACATCAAATTGCCAAGTTTTCTGAGAAATCAGATGATGGACACTTCATTGGATACCCTTCCCAAGCTAAAGCTTATAGAGTATACAATCTCAGAACTAGAGTAGTTGAGGAGTCAGCAATGTGACTTTGAATGAGCACACTCCCAGTATGAAAGGTTCTGTTTTGGATTGGCTTTTTGATCTTGACTTCATTACAAACTGTTTTAACAAATTTAGTGAGAATGTTTCAGGGTCTACGGACAATCTACCTTCAGGTGATCCTGATCCAAGATTTGAGCTGAGAAGACCTTCAAGTTATACATCTTCAGCTCCAGTGGTAACTACATCAGCAAATGAGGTTACCATCAGCAGAACAATGACAACTATAGCTGATCCATCTGAGATGCCTTCAAGTTCCAGCTCAGAGGCACAATAGATAAACAAAGAAACTTCAAATGCAGAAGAAGATGATGGTGGTGGTGACAGTGATCAAGAATTTCTGGATGCTGATAACCATCCCATAGATGAACATATCAATGATGTCACACACTCATTGGATCAAGTTTCTCTTGATAAGTGTGTTGAAGTGGTGGAAGATGCATCTATGCCAGATCTAAGTTTCACTAATTTAGATCTGTCTCAGCAACTTGTTGTGATCCCTCAGTTAAGGATCCACAAGTCCCATCCTACCACAAACATCATTGGAAATGTTGACACCGGGGTAAGAACAAGAGGACAAACCTATGAAACAAATGTTTGTCTACACTCTTGTTTCTTATCCCAGATAGAGCCCAAAAAAGTTGATGAGGCTCTGAAGGATGGAAGTTGGATTAAAGCCATGCAGGAGGAGCTACTTCAATTCAAGAGACAGAAGGTTTGGAACCTATGTCCTCTTCCACATGGGAATACTACTATAGGAACCAAATGGGTATTTAGGAATAAGAAAGATGATAGAGGTATTGTCATCAAGAACAAAGCTAGACTAGTTGTTCAAGGATACACACAAGAAGAAGGAATTGATTACACTGATGTCTTTGCTCATGTAGCAAGACTAGAAGCTGTTAGGATATTCTTGGTCTTTGTTGCATCCAAGAACTTCAAGGTCTATCAACTTGATGTCATGTGTGCTTTTCTGTATGGGGTGATTGATGAAGAGGTGTATGTCAAACAACCACCTAGTTTTGAAAATCCTAATCACCCTGATTATGTCTGCAAACTTGATAAAGCTCTCTATGGGCTACATGAAGCATCAAGAAGGTGGTATGAGACTCTATCTCACTATCTTTGCAAGCATGGATACAGAAGAGGTACTATAGATGGAACTCTCTTCATCAAAGGACATGGAAATGACTTACTGCTAGTTCAAGTGTATGTAGATGACATCATTTTTGGTTCAACTAATCCAAGGCTCCGCAAAGACTTTAAGAAGCTGATGAAAGACAGATTTGAAATGAGTTCCATGCGGGAACTAAATTTCTTTCTGGGCATTCAAGTGAAGCAAGTTGAATATGGAATCTTCATAAGTCAGTCAAAGTATGTCCAGGACATACTCAAAAGATTCAACATGACTGATTATAATATTGCTAAGACACCCATAGCAAGAAACCACTCCCTTGAGCCTGATCTTGAGGGGGAGTGTATGGATGAACACCTTACAGGGCTATGATTGAGTCTCTTATGTATCTTACAGCTAGCAGGCCTGATATCATGTTTGCCATATGCATTTGTGCAAGATACCAAGCCAACCCCAGGATGTCTCACCTCATCACTATCAAGAGAATTCTAAGATACCTCAAAGGTGCTCCAACACTGGGCCTCTGGTATCCTAAAAATTCCGACTTCAATCTGTATGCATATACAGATAGTGACTATGGTGGTTGCAATATGAGTACAAAGTCTACATCTGGGGGATGTCAGTTCCTTGGTGGAAGGGTTGTCTCATGGTAATACAAGAAACAATCTGTGTCTCTGTATCAACTGCCGAAGCTGAATACATCGCTGCTGCAAGTTGCTGTGCTCAAGTGCTTTGGATTCATAATTAGATGCTTGACTATGGTTTCAACTTCAAGGAGACTCCCATTCACATAGACAACAACAGTGCTATCTCTATCACAGAGAATCCTGTGCAGCACTCAAGGACAAAACACATAAACATCAGGTATCATTTAATTAGAGATAACTTTGAAAAGGGATTAAATAAACTAGTTAAGGTTAACACAAATTAACAATATGCTGATTTGTTCATAAAAGCTTTTGATGAACAGAGATTTAAATATCTTATATCAGCTATTAGGATGATTAACCTTGAGTAGCTTTTTCTTAAAAACTAATTCATTTTATTTCTTAAAATCTATGCGTCCTAGATTGTTTAGTCTATCACCTTCATAAGCTCACGTTTTCTAGGGATAAAAATGTAGGATTCTATGTGCCCAAGACACTTAGAATATTGATGTGGTTAGTACGTTATGATCCAAGTCGGGTTATACCCAATAACAAGCTTAGCAAACACCAAATAATATTTAATTGATGATATGATCATGCAATAAAATATTAACACCAATTTAGAAAATGGGTTTTCTAAATAAGTTGCATATGACGTGGAACAATTTATTAGGATATATTGTTCAATGATAATATTTGTAATGTTGTTTCATATTAATTAGATGACATTACAAATTAATAATGGCTATATATATTATACAATTAATTGGTTAGTTGGTATATATATATTTTCTAAGGGGGACAAATAACAAGACCAACAACAAGTGATTGTGTCTAAACAAAAAGGGGGGAAAACCCTTTTTCATTCAAAAATCGGCCGCCCCCCCCTAGGCTCCCATTGGACCATTTTTGTTGATTGAACAAATCACTTTAAGGGGTCTTTTTAGTTCTTTGTACCAGCCATTCATTCAAGTTACATGCAACAAAGAAAACACCAAAAACTCTCTCCAAAATCTCGGTTCTTGGCAGCAAGTTTAGGAGCTCTTTTGGTTTTCTTTTGGTGTTGAAATCCTAGCATACAAGGTGTTTGTGGTGAAGCTTTGGGTATACAAGCTTGAGGATCTTCTTCTTGGAGTCTTGGCCAAAAAGAACTCATCTCTTTCACCTCCTAAATCTCGGTTCTTTGCAGCTACAAAGGTTGTAGTTCTTTCATCTTTTATTGTATGCATTGTATATGTAGATCCATGGCTTGGGGTTATTATAAAATGGGTTTTATAATCAGATCTTAACATGTTTTTAATCTAATATTCCGCTGCGTTTTTCATATATATAAGCATATATGAACTTTGATAAACATGTTAAAACCCCATCAATGGCATCAAGAGCCACTTATACATATGCATACATGTATTACACCTTGTGTTTCATTTTGGACAGCACCAAACCGTGGGTTTAAGGGGCTGTTTTGGTGCCCCCTTTTGATGTTTTTAAAGATGCTATATTTTGCACATTAGGATCTTTAAAACTCTAGTTTATAAGATAATTGTTTGCATGGACTAAACCCATTAGTTCTTGGTTTATGTTGGCCAAAAACATGGGTTTTAAGGGGCTGCCAAAAATCGACCTCTTGTGTATATTTGGATATATTGTTGTTTGTTATGCATAACAAACCCTAGACCACTTGGATTGAATGATTGATTGTCATGTTGTATTCATTTGGGCATGTAATAATTTATCTTTGGTTTCAAGTTTTATTTTGTAATCTATTCATTCATTTGGTTTGTAATAAATAGATTAGGAGTTCTTTCTTTACTAGAAAAATGTATTAGGATACATGTTTTGTAAAGGAAGCTCAAGATCAAGACTTGAAGAAAGGATAAGACAAAGAGGATGCTTGAAGATGTGGTTTCAAGTGGGAGTCCCTTTGGTCAACCATGTGTCATGATTCATAACCCTTAGGACATGACCATTTGACACACTTGTTTTGGCTAAACAAGTGTGATCAACTTAGTATGCTTTGTTATGCATATATGACTTGTTTTGTTTATGTTTGGTTGAATGCATGTGATGATGTTTGTTTGAATATTTGGATATGATTAACAAACCGTCAACTAAAACAAACATAAAACAAGTAATTGGTTCTCAAATCATTAAGAATAAATAGAATGGTTCTATAAAAGGAGTTAATGATTTGCAAAATAAAATGGGTTTTATTTAAAAGAACCAATAGGGTACCATATGGATTGAATGCATACAATCATATGATACATAGACTTTTCTGAAACAAGAATTGTGAAATTATAAATCCCTTTTGAAAAACAAGTTAAACACCATCCTTTTACACAACACTTAGGTTACTTGCTAACTCTTAGTGGGATAAAGGTCACCTAACCACTTTGAGGGAACTTGTAACTTGAGGTGAGAATACCATGTTTGTGGGATAAAGGTCACCTAACCACTTATATAGTAAACTCACACGTGTGTGTAAGTAGGACGACTTGATTTATAAAATATATTGAATGGATCACCTAAATATGTTTTATAAAAGGTGTTGATGGGATAAACATGCCGTGATAAACATATGATGTTTAAACGATCCCATACCACTAGAAGTTGCAATAGGTTGCAATTGTCATTTATGACTACCTTGTTTTATTTAAATAATGGGATAAAGGTCACCTAACCAATATTTAAATATAACGTTGGATTCTAAAATTTTGTTTATTAATAGTCTATGAGACATAAAGGGTATTAATAAATAGAATATATTTATCAACGATTACTAAAATGGAACTTTGTAAAATCTTGTAGATGGCCGACAACAACAACAACGCTAATAATGATGTACCAAACCAAAGCAACCAATCCTTAAGGGCGATCCTTCAAAGGGATCGTCTAACACCTAATAACTTCATGGATTGGTACCGCAACTTGAGAATTGTTCTCAAGCAGGAAAGGCGGTCCTATATCCTTGATGATCCCATCCCCGATGAACCTAACGAGGAGGATGTGGAGGCCTATAATGATTGGGTCAGATATGTGGAGGACTCCATCCAGGTCTCTTGCTTAATGTTAGCAAGTATGACACCCGAACTCCAAAAGGAGTATGAGCTCCATGGAGCCTATGACATGATCACTCAGCTGCGGGAAACGTTCCAGCAGCAAGCTAGAGTGGAGCGCTACGAAACGGTTCAAGCGCTTAATGCATGTCGGATGGAGGAATCCCAATCAGTTTCATCTTATGTTCTTAAGATGAAAAGCCACATCGACCGCCTTGAAAGGCTGAATTGTCCCGTCTCAAAAGAGTTAGCCACGGATTTGATCCTTAATGGCCTAACTAAAAAGTTTGAGGCATTCGTCATGAACTACAACATGAACGGATGGGACAAGAGCATAAATGAACTTCATTCTATGCTCAAATCAGCTGAGGCGGGAATGGGTAAAAGGGTTTTACCCGTTCTCACCATTAATGAAGGTGGGAGAAGGAGAAGGTCTCTACCCCCTCCTAAGGCAACTGTTGCCAAAGGAAAGAGGCACGTTGGGGGCAAGGGGAAGATGGTTGTTAGGGCGGAACCTCCAAAGCCCAAGGAGAAGAAGCAAAAGGTCGCTGTGAACGACCCATGCTTCAAATGTGGTGAGATAGGGCATTGGATGAGAAATTGTCCAGTCTATCTCAAAGAGTTGAGAGAAAAGAGGGATGCGGGGCAAACCTCAGGTATAACATACATGATACACATAGAACTAAATGTTATTTCTTCTAACACATGGGTATTAGATACCGGATGTGGAACTCACATTTGCAATTTGTTGCAGGGGTTCAAAAGAAATGAGCATTATGAGAAAGGGGAAATAAGTCTCTTCATGGGTAATGGTGCAAAAGTTCACGTGGAAGCCCAAGGAGACTACATTTTGAAACTTCCAAATGGTTTGGAAGTTATTTTGTCTAATGTATTATATGCTCCTAGTTTAACTAGGAACATAATTTCTGTTTCCCGTTTAAGACAATATGATTATGATTTCAAGTTTGTTGACAATGATATTCATGTTTCTTTAAATCATGTATTTTATTTTAAAGCTATACCTTGTAATGGCATTTATGAATTGGTTCATGAAAACGCAACATATGATAGCTCAATATACCAAGCAACCACCAAAAGACTCAAATTGGATTTGAGTGATACCTACCTTTGGCATTGTCGTCTTGGTCATATAAACAAGAAACGCATACAAACACTTCAAAAGAATGGTCTTTTAAAAACAAATGGATGTGATTCATTTGATGTATGTGAATCTTGTTTACAAGGAAAAATGACTAAGACACCCTTTAGTGGTACTAACGAAAGGGCAAAAGATTTATTAGGTATCATACATTCGGATGTATGTGGTCCTTTTAAGCCAATGACTAGGAATGGTGAAAGATACTTCATTACCTTTACCGACGATTATAGTCGCTATGGGTATGTGTATTTATTAAGACACAAAGATGAAGCTTTTGAAATGTTCAAAATCTTCAAGAATGAAGTAGAAAATCAACTCGACAAATCAATTAAAGTTCTCCGCACTGATAGAGGTGGTGAATACCTAAGTGATGTCTTTCAAGATCATCTTAGGAGTTGTGGGATTGTCTCACAACTCACTCCACCTGGAACACCACAACATAATGGTGTGTCTGAGAGGAGGAATCGAACCTTATTGGATATGGTTCGATCTATGATGGCTAGAAGCACATTGCCTCTATCATTTTGGGGTTTCGCTTTGCTCTCCGCGGCCCGTATTTTGAATATGGCCCCAACCAAGAAGGTGGAAAGGACACCTTTTGAGATATGGCATGGAAGAGTTCCATCCCTATCATATTTAAGGGTTTGGGGTTGTGAGGCTTATGTTAAGACTCCCACCCCAAACAAATTAGATGTCCGATCCACCAAGTGCATCTTTGTTGGATATCCTAGAGATTCTATGGGATATTATTTCTATGATCCACTGGAACAAAAGGTGTTTGTTGCCAGGAAGGGTGAGTTCTTAGAAGCCAAGTTCCTTATGGAAGGAGCTAGCAGTAGAACAGTGGATCTTGAGGAAGATCAAGAACCACAGCCCGATGCATGTTTGGATGAAACTAGCACTCAACATGAGGATGTTGATGAAGATCAAGCGGTTGATCAATACACACAAAACGTTCGCAGGAGTGGTAGAACTAGTATTCCACCTGAAAGATGCGGATTTTTCATGGATGGATGCTATGTGGTAGATTCAGATGAACCAACCACGTATCATGATGCAGTGTCCAATGTGGATTGTGACAAATGGCTTGAAGCCATGAACGTTGAGATGCAATCCATGTATGACAATCAAGTTTGGGAACTTGTTGTACCACCTCTTAATTCCAAAGTTGTTGGAAGTAAGTGGGTTTTCAAGAAGAAAACTGACATGCATGGAAACTTGGATACTTACAAAGCTAGACTTGTAGCAAAGGGTTTCACTCAAACTCAAGGGGTTGATTATGATGAAACTTTCTCACCTGTTGCAATGCTTAAGTCTATAAGGATATTGTTTGCCATAGCAGCTCATTATGATTATGAGATTTGGCAAATGGATGTCAAAACCGCTTTCCTAAATGGATATCTTGAGGAAGATGTCTATATGGTTCAGCCTGAAGGTTTTGTCGATCCAAAACATCCTAACAAAGTATGCAAGTTAAAGAAATCAATCTATGGATTGAAACAAGCATCGAGAAGTTGGAATCACCGTTTTGATGATGAAGTAAAGAAATTTGGCTTCATCAAAAACGCTGATGAGGCTTGTGTGTATAAGAAGGCTAGTGGGAGCACAATAATCTTCTTAGTATTGTATGTTGATGACATACTGCTATTTGGAAATGACATTCCAACCTTGGAAGGTGTAAAAACCTGGCTTGGAAGTTGTTTTTCCATCAAAGATCTTGGTGAAGCCACCTATATTCTGGGAATAAAGATCTATAGGGATAGATCAAGGCGGCTGATTGGTTTGAATCAAAGTGCATACATTGACAAAATCTTGAAAAGGTTCAAGATGGAAAACTCTAAGAAAGGTACTGTACCTATTCAAAGAGGGACAATATTGAGTACGACTCAATGTCCAAGCTCGAAGGAGGAGCAAAATAGAATGAAGGCAATCCCATATGCATCTGCTATAGGATCCATCATGTATGCAATGATATGCACTAGACCGGACGTGTCATGCGCTTTAAGCATGACAAGTAGATACCAGCAAAATCCTGGTGATAGTCATTGGATGGCTGTCAAGAACATTCTGAAGTACCTAAGGAGGACTAAGGACATGTTCTTGATCTATGGGTCTGGTGAAGAGGAACTCGTTGTAAAAGGTTACACGGATGCGAGTTTCCAAACCGATCGAGATGATTCACGATCTCAATCAGGGTACATTTTTATTCTGAATGGCGGAGCTGTTTCTTGGAAAAGCTCAAAGCAAGAAGTCGTAGCGTTGTCCACTACAGAGTCAGAATATGTCGCCGCTTCAATGGCAGCACAGGAAGCTGCATGGCTGAAGAAATTCATAGCCGACCTAGGGGTAGTCCCTTCCATTCAGGATCCCCTAGAGATCTTTTGTGACAACGAGGGTGCGATTGCTCAAATCAAGGAACCTCGTGCTCATCAAAAGACTCGGCACATTGAACGGAGATTCAACTACATAAGGGATGAAGTTGAAAAAGGAAAGATATGTATTCGCAAAGTCCACACTGATAAAAACATTGCGGATCCACTCACAAAGCTCCTTGAAAAGGCAAAGCATGAAGGTCATGCTTGTGCCATGGGACTTAGATATTCTAGTGACTGGGTATAATGTTGTACTTTGTACTTGGATATTGGAACTTATGTTATTTGACTTAATTATATGGTTAAAATTTTCATTTGTTCTTCTATTTTTAGTATGTTTAAATCCCTGAATAAATAAGTTATTCTAAATGTCCGTAGTCGCTCAGACTTGTGGGAGCAAGTTTGAAAGTAAGACTATTATGAACTAGGATTGGTTGATATTCATAAGGATGAATATAGAGCAATGGGTTGCTACCAAGGTTTATAGATATTTGTGGGATACAAATATTGGACTAACCCGCATCTCAAATTTTACTACATGGAATCTTGTTGATTGATCATAAGTAAATTTGAGTAAAGGAGAATATCATTTGGTATCCTCCGACCTGAGATACATATTGGGTTTTGATATTCACCAAGTTTTATACCTTGAGCCTATTCTTCACTGCCCTGAAATAATGGACAGTACATAAGGATATGTTCAGGTATAACACGAGGTGTTTGTGAGAAACGTATGTGGTCAAGATGGAATTTGTTCCTCTTATTCGTTGAGAGTTAGATGTCTAAGGCCTGATTAAGTTAAATCAACAAGGAATGATCATTCTGTGTCCTTGGATTTAACATGACATCTGTAACAAAAGGATAGATGATTAATTCACCTAAATCATTTCAAGTAGGGTACTTGAAAGGGATGATGTTATTGAATGGCTATAAGTCATACGTATTAAGGGTAGTAAACCGTTGTTAGGCGGTATTTACTGCTTGCATCAATCTTCTATGAATCTTGGGCAAGTGGGAGATTGTAGGATTCTATGTGCCCAAGACACTTAGAATATTGATGTGGTTAGTACGTTATGATCCAAGTCGGGTTATACCCAATAACAAGCTTAGCAAACACCAAATAATATTTAATTGATGATATGATCATGCAATAAAATATTAACACCAATTTAGAAAATGGGTTTTCTAAATAAGTTGCATATGATGTGGAACAATTTATTAGGATATATTGTTCAATGATAATATTTGTAATGTTGTTTCATATTAATTAGATGACATTACAAATTAATAATGGCTATATATATTATACAATTAATTGGTTAGTTGGTATATATATATTTTCTAAGGGGGACAAATAACAAGACCAACCACAAGTGATTGTGTCTAAACAAAAAGGGGGGAAAACCCTTTTTCATTCAAAAATCGGCCGCCCCCCCTAGGCTCCCATTGGACCATTTTTGTTGATTGAACAAATCACTTTAAGGGGTCTTTTTAGTTCTTTGTACCAGCCATTCATTCAAGTTACATGCAACAACGAAAACACAAAAAACTCTCTCCAAAATCTCGGTTCTTGGCAGCAAGTTTAGGAGCTCTTTTGGTTTTCTTTTGGTGTTGAAATCCTAGCATACAAGGTGTTTGTGGTGAAGCTTTGGGTATACAAGCTTGAGGATCTTCTTCTTGGAGTCTTGGCCAAAAAGAACTCATCTCTTTCACCTCCTAAATCTCGGTTCTTTGCAGCTACAAAGGTTGTAGTTCTTTCATCTTTTATTGTATGCATTGTATATGTAGATCCATGGCTTGGGGTTATTATAAAATGGGTTTTATAATCAGATCTTAACATGTTTTTAATCTAATATTCCGCTGCGTTTTTCATATATATAAGCATATATGAACTTTGATAAACATGTTAAAATCCCATCAAAAAACTGAATCAAGAGATTTTCATAGATTTTTGAGAAATTTTCATCTTTCGGAAGATATGCTTTTATCTTCGGAAGAAAATATTCCTTCAAGACAAATAACTGTCTAAGTGAAATTTACCTTCGGAAGAAATTTCTGAAATATCTTCCGAAGCATGAAAACTCTCTTAGGCACTTGTATGTTTTTTAAGGATCATTTCTCTTCCGAAGGTTATTAACTCTCGGAAGCTTTGCTTTTATGGAACAAGGCATCCCAGTTTAACAATTATCTTCTGAAGCAAATTTGTCAAAACTCTTTGAGAAATTCTTCCAAAGCTATTTTAGCTTCGGAAGCTTTTTCCTTAAAACTTCCGAAGAAATTTTACCTTCGGAAGATTTTCGAATTCCAAGAAAACAACTTTTGAGCAAAAAGCAAACTACTTTTTCAGAGGTGGGACCACCTTCTGGATTTCAAAGTTTATCCTCTTTCATTAAATTTGTCTCAAATCTTTTTCACATATAAACCCTGTCGGTTCCCCCTCTTTTTATCATCCTCATCTTCTCTCCAAACCTAAATTAAGAGATTTCTCTCTGAAACCGCCTTCGTTCATCCTTCCTTCATATGTAAGCTTACTCAAAATGGCAATTCTTGACACACGAAATTACCTAGACTTTTCTATGCAGTTACACAGGTAACACAACCAGGTTGCACTGTTAAACTTTGAGAAAGATCCATATTTCTCAGAGGTATGCGAATTCTTGTCCCTGTCTAACTACTTCACCTCCCTTACCATTGATCCTCCTCTGTACGAGGATCATTTGCTTTAATTCTGGAAGACCTGCCAAGAGGTCATTTTGGATGGGAAGAAAGCATTGTTAGCCATAGTGCAGGGAAGAACAGTCTTCATCACTCCGGCCATTATCAACACTCATCTTCAGCTAGATGATGAGAAGGTGAGGTGTTTTTCCCAAAAGAAGCTGTCAACCATTCTTTTGAGCAGATAGGTTATGAAGGAGATTTCTCTGTAAAGACCTTTAGGAAAGGGAAGGTCTCATCTAAGTGGAAGTATTTACTTCATGTGCTTATCCACAGCTTGTCTAACAAGCATGGAGGATGGGACCAGATACCTGAAGATCTCTCCTTCATAGTACATGGAATGATTCAGGGGGTCAGTTCAGGTATTCTCAATTTGTATATACAAATTTAATAGCAAACTTAGACTCCTTAGAATATTACATGTTTCCTAGATATGTTCAATACATTCTCAACTGTGAATTGGGCTCACAGTTGAGTGATACAGGTAATATTCTTAAATTGGGACAGATAAAGCCCGACATCTTTAAAATCTTGAAGAAGCCAACTGTTGGCTTCTCAGGGGTAGAAACAGCCCTTGTCCCAAAATGTTAGAGCTCATTGCTCAAGGTGACAACTTAGCAACACAAGCTAGTGTTGAACCCACACCTTCTACATCCCAACCATCAAAACAGCAACAAATCACCCTCACCTACCAAAGAAAACACAAACGAACCCTGCACAAGCTATTGAGTCTGTGCAGGCCCCCATATACTCATCTACACAAGAGGAAGTGGACACTAGAGCTCCCACTTCCCTTGAGGAGCAAACCACTCCCATCACTACAAGAATCAGTGTTGAGGTTCCTCATGCTCAGCCTAATGAGCTCACAAGCCCAACAACCATAAGCCTTCACTTTGAGTCTCAATATTCAAGTGAACAACCTTCAGGGGACAGCTACCATCCCCAGCCTTTAGATTTAAAGCAACCAATACCAAACCTTGACTTCTATACTGATGAGGACTTAGATGCGAGTGAGTATCATGAGTCTTCCTACTACACCTCTCCTCAAAGGGAGATGAGTGCTGCTGAGTCATCTAAGTCTAGCCCACATCAGTCATCTATCACTGAGGTGGATACTTCTGAACATGTTCAGGATATCCATATGGAAGAGGCTCTCACTTTAGCAAGTGATTACATCATTTAGACCTCAACCATGGCAACTCAGCCCATTGACACTTCAACTGAAGTTGTCACTGAGCATAGGAAATCCAGCAGCCAAGAAAACCATGCTGATGATGAGGAAGAGGACCTTGGTCCTATTCTCTCATCCCCCAGTGATTTTTTTGATGAAGATGAGGGGAACTTCAGACTAAAGGTGCAAAAACTGTCCAAAACATGCACCTATTTAGTCTCCAAGGTTAGTCATCTTGAATCTCAGGTGACTACCTTGCAACATAGGGTCAACGATCAGCAACATGAGATATCTTATCTCAAGGAACAACTAGCTAGGAGACCCTTAAGAGAAACTCAACCAGGAACACAAGAGCCTGTGGATGTAATTGACCTAACTCTTAGCTCCCCTGTGCAAGAGGGTGATGCTACCAAAAAGGGGGAGGAAGTCATTACAATCAAAGAACCTAGGAGTTCCTCAGGGGACATTGAGGACTCACCATCCTCACTTGCAGTTGTGTATACTCAGCAACTTTCTCAAGTCCATATTGATGTGGACATCATAGACTCAGTCATAAGGAGTCTATTTGAGAAAGGCATCCCAAGAGCAGTATCATCTCCACCAACTCTAGCTCACACTTTTGGGTGGAGGTAAGATACTGCTAGAAGAACTCTTATTCTTCAAAGAGTTCAACAGAGGAACACTACAGAGTTCAGCCTCAGAGGAAGACAAAGGCAATCAAGCAATACCATCGGTCAACTGGATGTTGTGGCAGACCCTGAGATTAGCTTCAAAGGGAAAACCGGGACTGAAGGCCAAGTGGTAGAACCTGAGAGCCCTGTCTCACCATCAACTACTGCAGAGGTTTAATCCCTTGATGAGACACCTGCTGGTGAAGGTGTATCTCAACCTCTCTCTGGCCAGAGCTTGGAAGCTACACCAAGCAATGAAGGCCAAAGCTCTCTCCACCCTGAGTCACAAAGGTCTGTGATTGACGAAGGGAAAAGGAAGTTAACACCTGAGGAGATTGAGGAGGAGGAGAGAGAGAGGGAAAGAAAGCTAAGGGGAGAAAGTTCCTCTACTGGGTCTTCAAGGCTCATGGAAAGTGCTATCAGGGCTGCCCCCAGACCAAATACTCAGGATGATGAGTTAAGAGCAGCCGGGATAAACTACTTGCAGACTAGTAACTATGATATTGATAATATCATTTCTCTCCCCTTAGTAGAGTTGAATGAACTGGCTGATATAGAACTATTAAAAGAGAGAGAGGAAGAAGAGGATTCAGAGCTTCTTCTAAAAATCAAAAAAGAAAGAAGCAGGAAGAGGCTCTATAAACACATGCCTACTCTCTCACCGGTTCAAGAAACTCAGGAACAAGAGGATGTGGTACCACAAGAACCTTAGGTAGACAAAGAAAAAGATAGGATCAACATGATCAACTACCTGAGTGCCATAGGCCTCTACCAAGCTGATACACTTCTTCCCTTACCCTTTGACTACAATGAGTTTGAGTACCTCAAACAACTTGATGTTGATGTAGCCAAAGAAAGAAAGATCACCAAAAGGAAGTTAAGGAAAGAAGCTGTAAAATCAAGAGCCATCATCTATAAGAATCTGAAGAAGTCTGCTGACAGACAGAAGATGATGAGCTTATTGAAGCTATATGGATTCTCTGGAAGGAGACTTGGTCCCATGTCACTATCCACCATGGATGAGAACATTAGGGTGATCAAGCAGAAGATCAAAAGAGGTGAGCTTGTTGACTTAAACTCCCTACCAAGTCAGGTCCCTTAGGAAGTAGAGGTTAAGGTTGAAACACACAAGATAACACAATCTGAACCTCCTACTGAATCTCAGCAAACTTCCACTTCTGATCCATAGCATGGATCTGTCCCCTCTCAATCTGAACCTGTGAGAGAGGAAGACCTAAATGAGAAGGACAAAGAAGATCAATCAAGTGCTGTAGGCCAGTCTTCTCAGTTAAAGAGTTCAAAAAGGAGGAAAAGGATGGTTCCCAAACCAAAGTCAAATAAGAAGAAGAAGGAAACATCCACCTCCAAACCTCAGGATGAGTCAGAACATCCTGAGGATGTGCAACAAGAGGATGCCCCACCAACTCCAATTCAAGCAACTCCTCTATCATCAGGCAGACCCATCTTATCTTAGACATATACCACAAATCCAGAAAGATGGCATGTCATAAGAGATCAAGGTATTGAACATGTCTACACATGGCAGGATATGTTCAATCTACCTCTATATGATCTCTTTGACATAAGAAGATACTATGAGAGTCTGAGTGATCCTGACCATCTCATGAAGAAAGGGATGGTCATCATCATAATAAGGACTATAAATATCTAGTGTCTTAAGGTGTTTTGGTAGCATCAGCCTAGGGGGAGTTTGTAAGGATCTTAGTAAGGCTGATGCAACCTAAATACTTAAAGTCTTTCCTGCGTGCATGCACATGTACACTAAAGTGGAATGCTTCGGAAGATTCACACTGACATGGAAATTATTCCAAGTGTGAAATCTTCCGAAACCAAGACCAATATCTTCCGAAGCCAAAAGATGAAGTCTTCCGAAGCTTCAAGGACAAAGTCTTCCGAAGAAACCGTTGAAGACAGATTTCTTCCGAAGACTTTTATATTACATGCTTCATCTCATGTACTTTTTACCTAAAGTTGAACCACTTTCCGCTGCCACTCTGATAAGTCACCAACCTTTTCATGAGTTGGTGAAAAGGTCCATGCTTTTGGTAGACTGTACATTGAGGTCTTGAGTCTGTAACTTTCCACTTTATGTACTTTCTCCTTTTTGTAATATATTAGGATGTGAGCTATGGCATGTCATAGTCACTAGTCAAAAGGTAATCTGCCTTTTGACTCTACATGGATGTTGTTGTCAAGTTCATGTATCCAGCTAGCCTTCAAAGTATGGCCGGCTGTATGCTTTAGTATAAGTATTTTCTAGTCCTTGTAACTAAGTAACTTTTGAGTTGAACTTTGTAAACCACCTTGTAAGGAACTGGAAGATCAATATACTTTAACCTTGAAAACCAACTGCTTGTGTATTGCTCTAGTTTCTGTCTCATTACATCTTGTGTTGCTAAGTTCTCTAGACTCATCTCTTATCAGTTCCCCATTTGAATTGTTAAGTGTTTAAATACACTCTCCTCTTTGTGTTGCTGTGTTGTACAAGTGCATAAGCCCTTCACCCGGTCCTGCACAAACCATCATGTATCATGATCTAAGCTTAGTACTAACATTCTAAGCATCATAATATGAACATAACCACGTATCAAACCCAAATTTACACCCATCCACATACACATTCATACATACACATACGGGTAACAAAACCCATTTTTATAAAAAAAAACATTCTTACATGTATTTCTAGCCCCAAATCCGGTTAAACATGTTAAAAAGGGGGTTCTAGAAACTCACCTTTGTCAAACTTTCGGGTAGACTTCTTCAAACCCGTTGGTTATGAGCTTAAACACCTAAAACCCACCAAAACACACACACAAACTTACATACACATACATAAGCATGTAACCGAGGCATAGGCCGACCAAGACCAACTCAAAACAAAGAATTCTTACCTTTAATTAGAATTCTTCTTCTTCTTCTCTCTAAAACCCAAACTCTCTTCTCTTTCTGTCTCTAAAACCGAGTCAGATGAAGTGTGTAGGAGGTTATAGGCAGCCATATCTCCTTTATGCACAAACTTTTTATTCTTTTTGTCCTTTTGACACTTTTAACCCCTCTACTTGGGTTAAATTACATTCTGTCCTTTTCTATTCGCGTTTATTCTTTCTTTCTTGTCTATTAAAATATCCGGGTGTTACATTTAGAAACAAACTGATGATCGAGGAATCGTCATTTGAAATAAAGTGAGACTTGTTGCACAAGGATACACTCAAGAAGAGGGTATTGATTATGATGAAGTATGTGCTCCAGTTGCAAGACTTGAATCCATTCGTGTTTTCCTGGCTTATGTATCATTCATGAAATTCAAAGTGTATCAAATGGACGTTAAAGGTGCATTCTTGTTTGTTCCAATCACTGTTAATGTGTATGTGAAGTAACCTCCGGGTTTTGAAGATTTAGAATTTACACATCGTGTGTACAAGCTTAGCAAAGCTTCGTATGGACTTCATCAAGCTCCAAGAATCTGGTATGAAACATTGTAACAACACTTGATCCAACATGGATACACCATAAGGAAAGTCGATCCAACTTTATTCATAAAGAAGGATGCTGATGATCTCTTATGTGTATAAGTGTATGTTGATGACATCATATTCGGTTCCACCAGTCCAAAATTGTTCAATGAATTCGAAGAAATTATAAAGTCTTGATTTCAAATGAGTTCTATGGGAGAAATAAATTTCTTTCTTGGACTTCAAGTTCAACAATCTGCAGATGGTATTTTTAGAAATCAAGAGAAGTTTGTTGACAAGCTCTTGAAGAAATTCAAACTGCAAGATTGCTAGTCCATTAGAACTCCAACTCACATAAACTCCAAGATTGAGCCTGATCCAAAAGGAAAATCAGTTGACCAAACCTTATACAAATCTATGATTGGTTCATTGATGTATCTTACTGCATCAAGACCAGACATAATGTATGTTGTTTGTGTCTATGCCAGGTATCAATCAGACCTGAAGGAATCCTATTTAACTCCTGTCAAAAGGATATTCAGGTATCTCAAAGATATACCGGCTTTAGGGCTATGGTATCCTTACAAGGGAAACTTTGAGTTACATGTGTTGGACTCAACAAAGTGCATTAAGAATTAATGCAAGAAAGTATGATGCTTGCCATTATCAAATAATCAACCAAATGTGTTTTAACATACAAATTATACATTAGAAACACATTAACATCATTAACATTCATAATAATCACTAACATGTGTAAATTTCTTTTTCAGATTTTGTAGATAAATAAATTTTACTAAGTCACCCATTGCGGATGACGTCAACCACTCCGGATGAAGAAGTCCACATTGGATGAAGTCACCCAATGAGGATGAAGAAATCCATAGCAGATGAAGAAAGAATCCCGTAGTGGATGAACAACTTCTCCACATCGGATGAACAACTTCCCCAAAGGGGATGAACAACTTCACCACAGCGGATGAACATCTTCACCACAGCGGATGAACAAACAAGATTCACAGCTGATGCTTATTCTCCATAGTGGATGACTTATTCTCCACAGCGGATGACTTATTCCCATAATGGATGACTTATAGACTTAGGATTAATTTTTATGTAATTTCATTTACATAAGGTAGATTAGTAATTGTATATAGCTTTTGTGTATAGGCTATAAATAGCACTCTACCCTAATCCTTTGTAAGCTTTTGAACAAATTATCAATCAAACAAGCATTTTATTCTCGTGCATTCTAACACACAAACACACACACACAAACAAACACACACTGAAATCATGCACATTAATCATGGGTTTCCGCACCATGTTTAGTGTTTGTTGATTTGTGAGAGATTTGCAAAGATCCTTGGAGAAATCAACCTCTTCATATTGAATATTGTTCTTTCAAAGTTCATGTTCAATATGTTTGACTAGTTTGATTTTCATCAGGTGATATCAGAGCCTTGCCTCAATCAAACATTGATTTCGATCCTCTCAATCATCAAACATGATTTTAATGGTTCATTAGCTTCAAAACACACATTTTACAATCTGTTCAATCATAAAAAATCATCTTTTTCTACTCATAACATTCATTGAATGCAAATAAACATGATTTTTGAATCTGTTTATGCATTTTGAAGAAGTGTTTTTGATTTTATAGCTTGAGATTTCAAACAAACAAGTTTTCTATGGATTATTTGATGTAACAATACACGAGTATTGTTTATCATTGTCCAAAACATCATTAAACAAAAGGTTTTCGAGTTGAAAAGATCTTAAAAGTGTGAAAACCCTATTCGGATTTTAAGGGTTTTTGACACTATTCTTGTTTTTTTCATCGAATCCACTGCATTATTTGAATATTGTAAACTCATTAGAGTGTTCATTATGACCACAAACTAGTGACAATTCCACTAGAAACACTTTTTGTTCAAAATTCAATCACCGCATTGAATATTTTGCATAATCATCAAACAAAAACCCTAGAAAAACCCTAGTGTTTTTGTTCACACAATTCACGGGAATTGTGTTTTTGTTCTAGAACACTGTTGGTCCATTTGATCGATTTTCAGTACAAATGATTTATTGAGTTGTTCAATATCATAAACAATAACAAACAACAAAGATGAAGATCAATAAGAATAAGCTAAATGTATTCTAAAACAAGCAATAATGATCCAATACAATCAAAAGAAGAAAAGATCAATATATTCCAGTGGATAACAGCTTACAAAAGTCCCTTGCAACACAAATACTCGATTAGGGTTTTTGCAAGGATGCCAAACAATGAACAAGATCAAATATATATATAACAGTCCTAGTTTCGCTCATAGTTTCGCTCATAGTTTCGCTGGACTCCAAAACTACATAAACTAATCAACATACAAAAGTAAACTAACATTAAACCTATTACAAAGTAATATAAACATAATCTAATCTAAGGTGAGTCCAACCTATACTAGATCTTTAATACTCTTCCTAGGTTGGATCTCACCGCCTTCACTTGTCTTGATTTGCCTACTCGGCTCCAGTCTCTGCCGCTGCATCTGATGTATCTTTATCTGCTCCTGTAGCATCACCCTTAGCAGCTTCAGCAACTGATTCACTCTTGTCACCTCCTGCTTCATTAGCTCCCTCGGAACAAGCACTAGCTTGCTTAAATTGTTTTGATAAGTCCCGGATATCCACATTCAGATCATCTTGAACTCTCACCTTCTCAGCTAGCTCCTTTACTTCAGCTCTCACACCTCGCACCTTCTTAGCAACGACCATAAAAAGACTGGCCTCATCAATCAATCCTTTCACAACAACCTTCTCAGCACCTACAGTCTGTTCTGTGAACATTTCTTCTCCTCCCAGACCATCCATGTTCATCCCTATATCAACAAATCCAGCCTCAAACACCTCTTCCACATTCTCCACATGCACAGTCTCCATCCTTATTCTAGAACCTCCTGCTTCCTCAGCTGTTGCACCAGATGTGCCCTCTCCTCCCCGGGAAGATGTACCCACATGTAGAAATGGGTACTTGGAAGTATCAGTCAAATCATCTAACTCATGTTGAGTTAGCTGATTGGGCAGGCCGGCTGAAGCTTTCAGTTCATTTACTTCCTCAAGTAATCTTTTGATCGATTTGTTCTGATCCATCAACATCTTGGTCATGCCATCAATCACTTCATCCTTCTACCTTTCCCTTAACTCTTGATTGGTAAGTTTTTTCTTAATCATGTTTAACGCATTGGCCAGAGATGTGTTGAGGTTTCTTATCACATCCTCATCCAATCTGGCTCTTCCTTCCGTCCTCGAGGGCTCACTAAAATTTTGATGTCGATGTTTAGTCCTCCTCTCAGTTTCTCCCTCATCAGTTTTTTTCTTAGCCATCTTTTCTTTCTCAGCTTTGGCCTCAGATGCCATCTCATGAACTTTATCCTCAAACACATAATCCTTCTCCTTTGTATATCCCTTCCTTTTCTTGACATCTTTAGAATGTTTGTGACTTGTTTCTTCTTCTCTTTTATCCACATCCTCAATTACGCTCCTGATATAACCCCAACATTCTGGAGGATACATATTTTCCCAGAGATGAGTGATCTACCCGCTGAAGTCATGTCTAATTGCACAACAGTCTCCAAAAATGCGGGTGTTCATCGATACTAATCTCTTGATTTCTCCATGTCTGGGAATGTTGGGAATGAGATTATCTATAATCATTTGAAGGGATCAAGGGTACAACAGCCACTTGTCCTTTTTCAGCACCATCACATTCTCTACCATGCACTCAATGATCAGTCTCGTAATATTGGTCTTCTGCCCTCTGCAACAAATCATCATGGCTTTTGCCTAGTCTAGGTTTAGCCCGTCTGATTCACCTTTTCGGTGATCTAAAGCACATGATAAACACGTGGGCTATGTATCTCCATTCCTTGGAGAGAAAGGACTTTTTGATTTCCTTTCTCGTGCCAAATGGAGGTCCCTCATATCCCATAGATCTGAAGGCATCAAACACCTCCTGATCTGACAATATCACCTCCTCCCCTGTGTCCTCATCGAGCCTTAGCGCCCTCGATATGACCTCAGTAGTAATGATCAGGTCATTCTCCAGCACCCTAGCCACAATCCTCTATGAATTGGTTCTCGTGTCATACTCAGCTCTGCGCCAAAAATCTCTGATGTGTAAGTTATATATAGTAGGGGAATGTGAGATCGCATAGGCGATTGGAGATCTCTACAACCATCGTATGCAGTCTCTAAATCCACAAGCTTTTGGATGAGTGTCATCCAAGATGGTAGTAATGTTGTTCCTCTCATCGAACTTTAGACTGCCATTTAATCTGAAAAGCAGATGAAACGTATTAGAATGGTATATTAAACAATGATATTAAAGAAAAATAAGAAAAGATTAAAATTAAACAAAAAACAAATTAATTTGTAAGGCCCCATTCCCGGGCACCTCACAGTTGGTCAATCATTGCACATAAAACATATCATTATATAATCTTCACTAAAATCATGCAGCGGAAACTATGAAATAACTTTTCATTTTACTATAAATACTTTTGCCAGTTAATACAACACTCATCAATTACAAAATATATGTTGTTGTATTACATCACAAAAGCATTAAACAAAAGAATGCCATCCCAAAAGAGCTGAGTAACCGCCTCGCGCCATCCTTAGCAACACTACCTGCCAACTGAAAACACAAAAAAGTCAGCGTTGCTGAGTGAGTTCTAGTTTTATAACAAAACATACTCTTCTTTCATTTAAAACCGTTCTTACATACATGCGATCACACAACATACGTACATGCAGATAATATTATTATTATCTTCATCGTTCATTCATTAGCTTTCATTCATGTACCGTTCATCGTTATCATTCATGTTCGTTCATGAACTCTTTCTTTCGTTCATACGTTTCTTACCTTCATTCATACATTCATTACGTTCGTTCGTACGTTCGTTACATTCATTCATTCATTCAATACGTTCATTCGTACGTTCATTACATTCGGTGACATGTACAATACCCCGAACATTGTGCACTATTGCTGGTGCTGGACCTGTGGTAATCAACCACGAACGTTGTGCACTACTACTGATCCAGTCACCTAGGGTAGGTACATGCACCAATTATCTTTCCTCTTTCATTCCGAATCAATGCCATATGCTATACCCCGAACATTGTGCACTACTGCGGGTACTGGACCTGTGATGATCAATCACGAACGTTGTGCACTACTGCTGATCCAGTCACCTAGGGCAAGCGGCAAGGATCCTATACATATGGTCAATCACAAAGACTGACCCCAATGTGCATCATTCGGGGTAGCTAACCCGCACACCGTTGAGCTAACACCTGCAATGGGTGTGCACCCCATACATTTGCTTGCAAGTCTTTCTTAATTTCATTCGTTCAATCATTAATGCATGCATTCATTCATCATGTTCCTCTTTCATTATCTTTCACTTTACGTTTCTTATTTCTTTCGTTTCATTCATTAATGCATAACACGTAAAGTCACGGAAAGATAAACACGTATCGAAAACAAGGAACATCGATATTTGCAAATCATCAGTTATTACCATCATATAGGGCTACATCATACTTATCACACATACATCATGTATTTACATGCAATACTATCTCTCTCCTCGTACTAGACAACCCTATTTGGGCGATTGGACATACCTCAATCGCATGGCCTCCACGCGACTGAATCATGCAATTGGGAACCTAAGCGAATGAACATACAATCGTGCGAATGGACCTCCTATCGTGCGAAGGAACACTATGCGAATGGACTCCTATGCGACTGAACCCTCAGTCGTGCGACTGAACCCTCAGTCATGTGACTGAACAACTATGCAACTGAACCTATGCGACTGAGCTCCCCGTCGCATGACCTGTCGTTCATCCCTAAATCCCCAGTCATGCGACTGAGCCTCAATCGTGCGATACGGCAGCGACTGGAGTTCATCCCTAACTACAGCCGCGACATACGACCTTCAAACTCTTCCAAACTCAT
Source organism: Flaveria linearis (assembly GCA_024085815.1). Taxonomy (NCBI): domain Eukaryota; kingdom Viridiplantae; phylum Streptophyta; class Magnoliopsida; order Asterales; family Asteraceae; genus Flaveria; species Flaveria linearis. Next base: position 63,497,713 of record CM044005.1, read on the forward strand.
TTCCAGCCCAAATTACCCTTCCTAAACCTTAGGAAATCATACTAGGACATCATACAAGCACATACAAGTCCAAAATCGCACTCTAAACACATTACATACAACTACACCCAAATGGGTCAAACTCATACATTACAAAAATGGGTGTATATGTGTTCCAGCCCCAAAATTGTTTGAAAACAAGTAAATGAGGGGTCCTAGAACTCACACAAATAAGAAGAAGATGAAGAGCTTCGTTTGGACTAGTCACTCGACAAGTTTTGAGCCCGAATCACCACTTTCTCTCTTTTTCTCCTCTTTCTCTCTTCTTTCTCGCTCTGCTCTTCTTTTGTCTGAATTTTGCAAGTGTGGGGACGGGAGATGGTTGCCCCTCCATTAAAGTTACAGCTAAGTCGCCCGACTCCATGCGACTGGACCTTCGGTCACCCGAACACCATGCGACTGGACCTTCAGTCGCATGAGTTCCATTCGATTTGGACTCCAATCGCCCGAGCTCCATGCGACTGGCCCCTTCATGCGGATGGACTCTCAATCATATGACTATCATGCGTATGGAGCTCCAGTCGTTTGAGCTCCATGCGACTGAGCCTCCAGTCGCATGACACTCCAAAAAGTCAAATTTCCGGGTGTTACAAGTCCACCCCCCTTATTTGGGTTTCGACCCCGAAACCTGTCATTCCTCGAACAAACGTGGGTAATGTTGTCTCATCTCTTCTTTGGTTTCCCATGTTGATTCGGATTCCTTCCTGTGCCGCCACTGTACACGTACCAGAGGAACCACTTTATTTCTCAGCCTCTTCTCCTTTCGATCAATGATTGCCACTAGTTGTTCTACGTAGTTGAGCCGTTCGTCTACCTCAATATCCTCCAGTGGGACAATCATATCCGCGTCCACCAAACACTTCCTCAGATGAGATACATGGAAGGTCGGGTGAATTCCACTTAACTCATCTGGTAGCTCCAACCTATAGGCCACCTCTCCTACTCGAGCATTGATTCGGAAAAGGCCTATATACCGCGGGCTCAACTTACCCCGCTTTCTGAACCGAATGATACTCTTCAAAGGTGAGACCTTCAACATAACCTGATCTCCCACCTGGAATTCAATCAGTCTGCGTCGTTTATCAGCATACGACTTCTGCCTGTCTTTGGCTGCCTTCATATGGGCCTTGATCCTTTTAAGCTTTTCAGTCGTAGCCTCGATCACTTCAACGCTCCCTAATTCCTTCTGACCAATATCACCCCAACAAACAGGTGTCCTGCATCTCCTGCCGTATAGCATCTCATAGGGTGGTATGCCAATGCTGGCATGATAGCTGTTATTGTATGAGAATTCTGCTAACGGAAAGTGGTCATCCTAACTTCCCCCGAAATCAATCACACATGCCCGGAGCATGTCTTCTAAAGTGTGAATGGTCCTTTCTGACCGACCATCAGTTTGGGGATGATAAGCCGTGCTAATATGTAACTTCGTCCCCATGGCATCATGGAATTTCTTCCAGAATTTGGATGTAAACCGGGTGTCACGATCGGACACAATTGATACTGGTACACCATGACGAGTCACAATCTCCTTGATGAAAAGATCAGCCAACCTCTCGGATGAATATGTCTCACGCATTGGTAGGAAGTGAGCACTCTTCGTCAGACGATCAACAATCACCCATATATCATCATACCCTTTCAGGGTACGTGGCAGCTTTGTGATGAAATCCATGGTGATGTGCTCCCACTTCCATTCCGGTATATCCAAAGGTTGAATCTTTGCATACGGCTTCTGGTGCTCGGCCTTCACTTGCAAACAAGTAAGGCACTTACTCATATACTCCACCACATCACGCTTCATACCCGTCCACCAATAGTCTTTCTTCATGTCTTGATACATCTTTGTAGCACCGGGATGAATGGAGTATCGAGTCTTGTGGGCTTCATCCATGATCTTTACCCGTAGATCCCCAAAACGAGGAATCCACATCCGCCCGAATCGGGTTTTAACACCAAATGTGTTTTCCCCCAACTCCACAACCAGGCCTCTCATTCTTTCGGAGTTAAGGTGATCATCTTTCAATGCCTCATCTTGAAACTCTTTGACCTGCTTCATCACGTCGGAGGTCATGATCAGCTGGTACGCTTTCAGTCGAATCGGCTCGGGCCTCTCCTTCCGGCTAAGGGCATCTGCCACCACATTGGCTTTGCCCAGATGGTAATGGATCTCACAATCATAATCCTTTATAAGCTCCAACCATCACCTTTGCCTCATGTTCAAATCTTTCTTCTCGAAGAAGTACTTCAAGCTCTTGTGATCGGGGAAAATAGTGCACTTCGTCCCATACAGGTAGTGCCTCCAAATCTTTAACGCAAAGACCACTGCTGCTAGTTCCAAGTCATGAGTAGGGTAGTTAACCTCATAAACTTTCAACTGTCGGGATGCATTAACACACATCCCAATCCCGAGTAGGAAGCATCGGAGTAAACCACTAAATCTTCACTCCCGTCGGGTAAGGACAGAACAGGAGCTTGGGTCAACCTCACCTTCAATTCTTCAAATGCCTTCTCTTGAGCTTGACCCCATACAAACTTTACATCCTTCCGGGTCAGCTTGCTTAGTGGAGAAGCGATCTTCGAGAAGTCTTGAATGAATCTTCTATAATAACCCGCCAAACCCAAGAAACTACGGATCTCGGATGGCGTCTTTGGAGACTTCCAGTGTATCACCGCTTCCACCTTTGCCGGATCCACCATAATCCTCTCCGGATTCACCACGTGACCCAAGAACTGAACTTCGTGCAACCAAAACGCACACTTGGAGAATTTGGCGTACAGTTTCTCCCTTCTCAGCGTCTCTAACACCTCCCGAATGTGACCGGCATGGTCTATCTCGCTCCTCTAATAAATCAGGATATCATCTATGAACACAATCACTGATTTATCCAACATTGGCTGACACACTCGGTTCATCAGGTCCATAAAAGCAGCTGGCGCATTGGTCAAACCAAAAGACATGACAAGAAACTCGTAGTGACCATAGCACGTGCGAAAAGCTATTTTAGGGATATCCTTCTCTTTCACCTTCAGTTGATGGTATCTAGATTGAAGTTCTATCCTTGAAAACCAACTGGCACCCTGAAGTTGATCAAACAAGTCATCGATTCTCGGCAGGGGGTATCGGTTCTTAAACGTCAACTTGTTCAACTCGCGATAGTCGATACACATCCTCATACTACCGTCTTTCTTCTTTACAAACAGGACCGGAGCACCCCAAGGTGAGATACTCGGTCTAATGAACCCCTTATCTAGCAGCTCTTGCAACTGCTCCATCCACTCTTTCATTTCCATCGGGGCTAATCGATATGGTGCTTTGGCAACAGGTTGGGCGCCTGGTATCAGATCAATCTGGAACTCAATCTCTCGGTCAGGGGGCACTCCCGATAAGTCTTCGGGAAACACGTCTGGAAAGTCACACACAACCGGAACATCGGATAGTTGTGGTGTTGGCATTTCTACATCCTTTACATAACATAAATAGGCACTACATCCACGCCTCATACACTTTCCCGCCACCGCCATTGAGATCACCTTCGGAATCGTCATGACCCGATCCCCATAAACTATTACTGGACTCCAATCAGAAGCTATCAAATGAATCATCTTCTTTCGACACACTATATTCGCGTCGAAATCCGCTAACCAATCCATCCCAAGCACCAAATCAAAACCACCCAATGTCATCGCAAATGGTCTAACCGGAAATTTGTGGCCCTCTAATTCCACATCACAACCCTCTATCACCTCGGAAATCTTGGTAGATTTACCTATAGCAGTTTCTACATCAAACGGTACGTCAACGCGCCTACTACTAATAGGCAGTTTGGCATAGAAAGCCGTAGAAATAAAACTCCTACTGCCACCCGAATCAAATAATACAGAGGCTAAGGTTTGGTTCACCAGAAACGTACTAGACACAACATCAGGGTCCGTCCTAGCCTCCTCCCGCGTCATCGTGAATGCTCTGCGTTTGCCCTCGGTCCTTCATTCCCCGTTTTCTTCACGCTGGAACTCTCAGCCCTTGGCTTCTTGCAGTCCTTATTCATATGACCGCTTTCCCCACAGTTGAAGCACCTCATGCCCCTACACTCTCTAGCCATATGACCAGGTTTCCTACACTTGAAGCAGACATTTAACCCCAGCCTGCACTCCTTACTATGCTCCTTTCCACATTTGCCACATCTTTTCAGTCCCGTACCCGGTGTGGCTACACAGCAGTCATCCACCCGTGCCTTCTTGTTGCTCGTCGAGGCATCACCCCGACCAAACCTTTTCCTGTTTCAATTCCGGTCACCACCCTTCTTATTACCATCAGCCACCATCACCACTGCCCTTTCATCATATAGTCTCCCAGCCAAGTCCACCGCCGACCTAAAGGTGATTGGTCGGGCGGCGATCATATGCCTACGAATATCCGTCGGCAAACCCTGAATATACCTCTTTATCTTTCGCGTCAGAGGTGTCACCTGATCCAACACCAGACATGCCATTTCGTTGAATTTCATGTATACTGTTGGTGGGTCATCGTCCCCGCCTCCAGCTGCAGGAACTCTCTCTCTTAACTTTATCCATCTCCTGATGAGGACAGAACTCCTCAATCACCAACCTTTTCAACTCGGACCACTTCATTTTCCCAATGGCCCTGCTACCCTCGGCTTGGACTAGGTTGTCCCACCAGCATAGAGCCGAATCCGTGAAAGAGTGGGTAGCGAACTTCACCTTTTGGTCCTCCCAGCACTCGCTGATATCAAGGATCGCCTCTATTTCTCTCACCCATCGATGAGCAGCAGCAGTAGTGCCATTACCGTCGAAAGTAGGGGGCTTGCACCTCATAAACGCCCCGTAATTACAGCCTCGTGCTGACTCATGCACATGCTCCTACTCCTTTTGCTCCTCATCATTAGAAAGAACCGTTTCCAGCTCTTGTTGCTCCTGTCTCCCTGAGGCCCTATTCCTCTCTTCTCATTCCCCTTCCCGGACAACCTTTATCACCTCGGTCACCACAGACGGTAAGATCGTCCACATGACTTGATGTACCTCTTCAACCACTGCCTCCTTTACAGAGGCTCTCAAATTGGCACTCTCGTCTACACCCTCCTGATGAGGGGTCTCGGGTTCTTCACGGACAACTTTCTCCATCCTAGGTCTTCCTCTTGTGGCCCGTGGTTCAGCACCACGTCCGCCACCACCTCCACCACGTGAAGCTTTGGATGATCTACCACCGGCCATCCTCCAACACTCACTGAAAGATTCAAACACCAACACGGTCATTCAAGGGAATAGCTCAGTTTATGTCAAGTATAGTAAGTCCCTAATTACAGTGGCCAGTTGTGATTAGCCACTTACTTTACTCTTCGCACCCCGAGCATTACATGTCCTGACTACATTAGTATCTAGATCTAACAGTAACACATAAACCACATAACATGCGCACATAATTCTGGTCACATTAAGAAAATACCTGATGGCACGCAGCTACTCAGACTGGCATTCCTTCCCCTTCCGTCCCGTTCTCAGTTTAAGTTAAGGTTTATTTTGGAAATTTACCCATTTCACTTAAACTTTGGCTCTGATACCAACTTGTAAGGCCCCGTTCCCGGGCACCTCACAGTTGGTCAATCATTGCACATAAAACATATCATTATATAATCTTCACTAAAATCATGCAGCGGAAACTGTGAAATAACTTTTCATTTTACTATAAATACTTTTGCCAGTTAATACAACGCTCATCAATTACAAAATATATGTTGCTGTATTACATCATAAAAGCATTAAACAAAAGAATGCCATCCCAAAAGAGCTGAGTAGCCACCTCGTGCCATTCTCAGCAACACTACCTGCCAACTTGAAACACATAAAAAGTCAGCGTTGCTGAGTGAGTTCTAGTTTTATAATAAAACATACTTTTCTTTTATTTAAAACCGTTCTTACATACATGCGATCACACAACATACGTACACACACATAATATTATTATTATCTTCATCGTTCATTCATTAGCTTTCATTCGTGTACCGTTCATCGTTATCATTCATGTTCGTTCATGAACTCTTTCTTTCGTTCATACGTTTCTTACCTTCATTCATACATTCATTACGTTCGTTCGTATGTTCGTTACATTCATTCATTCATTCAATACGTTCATTCGTACGTTGATTACATTCGGTGACATGTACAATACCCCGAACATTGTGCAGTACTGCTGGTGCTGGACCTGTGGTAATCAACCACGAACGTTGTGCACTACTGCTTATCCAGTCACATAGGGTAGGTACTAGCACCACTTATCTTTCCTCTTTCATTCTGGATCAATGCCATATGCTATACCCCGAACATCGTGCACTACTACGGGTGCTGGAACTGTGATGATCAATCACGAACGTTGTGCACTACTGCTGATCCAGTCACCTAGGGCAAGCGGCAAGGATCCCATACATATGGTCAATCACAAAGACTGACCCCAATGTGCATCCTTCAGGGTAGCTAACCCGCACACCGTTGAGCTAACACCTACAATGGGTGTGCACCTCCATACATTTGCTTGCAAGTCTTTCTTACATTCATTCGTTCAATCATTAATGCATGCATTCATTCACCATGTTCCTCTTTCATTTTCTTTCACATTACGTTTCTTATTTCTTTAGTTTCATTCATTAATGCATAACACGTAAAGTCACGGAAAGATAAACACGTATCAAAAACAAGGAACATCGATATTTGCAAATCATCATTCATTACCATCATATAGGGCCACATCATACTTATCATACATATATCATGTATTTACATGCAATACTATCTCTCTCCTCGTACACGACAGCCCAATTTGGGCGATTGGACATACCTCAGTCGCATGGCCTCCACACGACTGAATCATGCGATTGCGCACCTAAGCGAATGAACATACAATCATGTGAATGGACATCCTATCGTGCGAAGGAACACTATGCGAATGGACTCCTATCCGACTGAACCCTCAGTCGTGCGACTGAACCCTCAGTCGTGCGACTGAACCCTCAGTCGTGCGACTGAACAACTATGCGACTGAACATATGCGACTGAGCTCCCAGTCGCATGACCTGTCATGTGACTGAATCCCCAGTCGTGCGACTGAGCCTCAATCGTGCGATTGAACATCAGTCATTCCTCGGTCGGCCGATTGGCCCCTTCAGTCGGCTAACCCTAACTGGGCAGCGACTGGAGTTCATCCCGAACTGCAGCCGCGACATACGGCCTTCAAACTCTTCCAAACTCATTTCCAGCCCAAATTACCCTTCCTAAACCTTAGGGAATCATACTAGGACATCATACAAGCACATACAAGTCCAAATCGCACTCTAAACACATTACATACAACTACACCCAAATGGGTCAAACTCATACATTTAAAAAATGGGTGTATATGTGTTCCAGCCCCAAAATCATTTGAAAACAACTAAATGAGGGGTCCTAGAACTCACACAAACAAGAAGAAGATGAAGAGCTTCGTTTGGACTCGTCACTCGACAAGTTTCGAGCCCAAATCACCACTTTCTCTCTTTTTCTCCTCTTTCTCTCTTCTTTCTCGCTCTGCTCTTCTTTGGTTTGAATTTTGCAAGTGTGGGGAGGGGAGATGACTGCCCCTCCCTTAAAGTTACAGCTCAGTCACCCGACTCCAGGCGACTGGACCTTTGGTCGCCCGAACACCATGCGACTGGACCTTCAGTCGCATGAGTTCCATGCGATTGGGACTCCAGTCGCCCGAGCTCCATGCGACTGGACCCATTCGTGCGGATGGACTCTCAATCGTGCGACTATCATGCGTATGGAGCTCCATTCGTGTGAGCTCCATGCGACTGAGCCTCCAGTCGCATGACACTCCAAAAGTCAAATTTCCGGGTGTTACATAATTTTGCTGGACGAAATTATAGTTTCGTTGGACTAAGTTTTAGTTTCGGCAAGCGAAAATACAATTTCGGCAACAATTATTAATTAGTTTCGGCGAGGCAGTGTAGTAGATTCGACAAGATGAAACTATAGATTCAGCTAAGCGAAACTGAAGTTTGATCAGTGAAACTGTTAAGTTTGCTCAGACAGCATGACTATACAGTTTCGCTGAAAAGCATTGAACTTTCGTTCAGTTTCGCTGGACTATCGGTAATTTCACAGTAAGAACTGCGAGGGTACCGAAGAGTCTCAATCAAATAAACTCACAATGTTGCCATTAAACCTAGAAAACGCTAAGGTCCTGAGTTCGAAACTCACTTGTGGATGTAAACCAAAGATCAAATGTGCGAAAATGAGAAGGTAATTTCGCAAAACGCTAAGGTCCTGAGTTCGCATGAAATGCAATCGGTAAAACCCTAAACGTCTAAACCCTCGAATGTGCGAAAATGAGAAGGTAATTTCGCAAGTTGAGTTATATAGGACTTAGTTTTGCCGGCAGCGAAACTATAGTTTCGCCAGTGTAAGCTCTGGTCGAAACTGACCTTGCAACATGCAAAACAGCCAGCGAAGCTATAATTTCACCTTGCAAAACTACCAGCAAAAGTATAATTTCGCTGGATACTTAAAAAAATGAAATTTTTTTTAAATAAAATAAGGAACAATTATTTAGAAAAGAATTAAAATAAAGTAAGCAAAAATAAAAGAAATCAAAAGAAATTTTCCCCATAAGACCTCGCCACACTTCACGTATTTTTAAACAAAATAAAACAGTGGAAAACGGATATGAATGAGAAGCAGAAAGGTGTAGGATTCGGTTTGCCCATGATACATATTAAATTGATGTGGCTAGTGTGATATGATCCAAGTCGTGTCATACCCAATAACAAGCTAGACAAACACCTGCAATATTTGTTTATTGATTTGATCAATTAAATAAATAACAACACAAAATACATTTAGAAAATGGTTTTCTAAAAGGATGCACTTGAGATATTAATAAATAACATGGGTTTATTTATTTTGAGAGAATACTTTATATTGTTATTTAATATGTTAAATAACATTATTAAGTTCATATGACATGTCTTGTTACTTGTCTAAAAATACAAGTTTGTTTAAAAGGATTTAAATAAAACTTGTTACAAATAAGTTGGGTGGCAAATTTGAAAAGGGAAGCCCCTCATTGGACCTCCCAACTCTCGGCCTAAATGGCAGAAAAAGGAGGCCACCCAATGTTGGAACATGCTTAATTAAATGGAGAAACCCACATGCAAGACACAACTCTCACTTCTCAAGTTAATCAAGTTTTTCTCTCCCTTTTTTTCTAATTATTTTCGGAACAAAGAAGGCTGAAAAAGTCTGAAAAACTTGGCTGGACAAGGGTGTTCAAAGCTAACAAAAAGTGTTCAGGATCCTAGCTTCCAAAGGTGTTTAGTTGGTGGTTTGGGGTATGCAAGCTTGAGGTCTTCTTGGTTGAAGAATAGCTTTCAAACATCATCTTCTACACTTCCAAATCCACGATTATAAGAGGTAGTTCTTATGGTTGTTATGTGTTTTGATAGCATGTTCTTTCATATAAAGATCCTTTCTTCATGGGTTTTGTTTTAACATATGTATTTGATGCATAAACTAACTAATATCAAAATGGGTTTTTGATTATAACTCCGCTGCATTTTGACATATTAATGGTTAATATGACATTGATAAAGATCTACAAAACCCAACAATGGCATCAAAAGCCGTGTAACGCCCGGCAGTTTGACATTTTGGTAGGTTATGCGACTGAGCCTCAGTCGCATGGGATGGATGAGACTGGAGGTTCGATCGCATGTTATTCGGCCGATTGAAGCTTAACCGTACGATTGGAGTTCAATCACCCGAATGAAGGATGAATCGCATGGAACTCATGCGACTGGGGTCCAGTCGCATGGTGTTTATGCGACTGAAGGTCCAGTCGCCCCTGGAGCAGATGCGACTGAGCAATACCTATAAAAGGGGAGCAGCTCTCATTCTCCTCCCAACACTTAGAAATTTCAGTCGGGAAGAGCAGAGAGCGACCGAGAGCAGAGAAAGAAAGAGGGAAAGTGCTGACCGAGCTCAAGATCTGTCGAGAAGCTAGCCAAATCGAAGCTCATCAACTCCTACCTGTTATTGTGAGTTCTAGAACCCTCATTTACACGTTTTCAAACGATTTTGGGGCTGGAATCACATATAAACCCTATTTTTGAAATAGTGTATTTTTGACCCATTTGGGTCAGATCTTGAGTAATGCGTTTATAGTATGAATTAGGACTTGTATATGCTTGTATGATGTCCTAGTATGAATCCCTGAGGTTTAGGAGGGCTAATTTGGGCTGAAATCGTGTTTAGATGGGTTTGGACTTCGTTGGTTCGCGACTGCTGTTCATGAAGAACTCCAGTCGCTGCCCAGTTAGGGTTATGCGACTGAAGGGCCATTCGCCCGAATGAAGAATAGTTGATGTTCAATCGAACGATTGAGGCTCAGACACACGATTGAGCCTCAGTCATACGATAGTCCATGCGATTGAGGGTTTCGGTCGCATAGGTCCAATCGCAGGGTAGTTCAGTCGTACGGTTAAGGGTTAGTCGCATTTAGCCCAGTCGCATAATGTTCATTCGTACGGAAGGAAGTCCAGTCGCACGATTGTATGCCCATTCGCATAACAGCCCAATCGCACAACCCAGTCGCATTGAGGCCATGCGACTGAGGTATGTTCAATCGCCTAAGTAGGGCTGATGTGAATGAATAGAGAAGTGTATGTGTGATGTATGTATGTTAAGTATGATGTTGCCATGATAGATGGTGAATACTGATGACTTGTAAATATCTATGTTCCTTATATTTATGTATGTTATCTTTTTATGACTTTACGTGAACGAATGAAAGAATGAAACGAATGTAATAAGAACGTAAAGTAAAAGATAATGAAAGAGGAACATGATGAATGAATGCATGCATTAACGAATGAATGAATGAATGTAAGTAAGGCTTGCAAGCAAATGTAAGGAGGTGCACACCCCTGGCAAGTGTTAGCTCAACGGTGTGCGGGTTAGCTACCCCTTAGGATGCACATCGGGGTCAGTCTTTGTGATTGACCATATGTATGTATGGGATCCTTGCCGCTTACCCTAGGTGACTGGATCAGCAGTAGTGCACAACGTTTGTGATTGATCATCACAGGTCCAGCACCCGCATTAGTGCACAACGTTCGGGGTATAGCATATGGCATTGATCCAGAAGTAAAGTGAGAAGATAAGTGGTGCATGTACCTACCCCAGGTGACTGGATCAGCAGTAGTGCATAACATTCGTGGTCGATTACCACAGGTCCAGCACCAGCAGTATGTATGATGTATGGGGTATTGTACATGTCACCGAATGTAAATAATGTTCGAACAAATGTAATGAATGTATGAATGAATGAAACAAACGTTCGAACAAATGTAATGAACGAATGTAAAGAAAGTATGTATGAACGTGAACGAGAATGATGAATGGTACACGTATGAAAGATAAATGAACGAATGATAAAGATAATAATAATATTATCTACGTGTACGTATGGTGTGTGAACACATGTATGAAAGAACAGTTAATGAGGATGAAAGTATGTTTTATTATAAAACTAGAACTCACTCAGCAACGTTGACTTTTTATGTGTTTCCAGTTGGCAGGTAGTGTTGCTGAGGATGGCAGGAGGCGGCTACTCAGCTCTTTTGGGATGACATTCTCCATTTGATAATGCTGCAACGTCTTGTGTTGTGGGTCCATAATGTACGCAACACATCACGTTGCAAGCTATTATAAGATTTCTTGAGGATTCCCATAAAAGGGATTACTTAAGGAATCTTCTTTATGATGTAACAATTTTATATTTTTATATTAGAGGTCACTGTTTATGACCCTATGATTGCTGAGGATTCACATAAATGAAATTACTTAGGTAATCTCAGGTTTCATATGCTTCAGCAGCAATCATAGTAAAGTTAGGCAATGTAAAGGAAGCTTGTATTTTTAATAGTGCTTTTGTAATGTAATGCAAACATTGGATGTTTTGTAAATGAAGTACATTGTATCAAATGGCAAAAGTATTATTAGTAAAAGTTCATGTTTGAATGTTTTCGCTGCGAAAGCTCTTTTGAAATGTTTATGAGTATAAATACTATATGTATGTTTTAAGCGCGATGAATCACCAACCGTAAGGTGCCCGGGAGCGGGGCCTTACAAGTTGGTATCAGAGCCAAAGTTTAAGTAAAATGGGTAAACTTTCAAAATAAACCTAAACTTAAACTGAGAATGAGACAGAAAGGAAGAGAATGCCAGCTGAGTAGTTGCGTGCCATCAGGTATTTTCTTAAAGATTAACTGGTATTATGTGCGCATGTGATGTGATTTATCTGTACTGTTAGACTTAGATACTAATGTAGTCAGGAGAGGTAATGCTCGGGGTACGAAGAGTAGAGTAAGTGGCTAATCACAACTGGCCACTTTAATTAGGGACTTACTATACTTGACATAAACGGAGCTATTTCCTTGAATGACCGTGTTGGTGTTTGAATCTTTCAGTGTGATAGAAGATGGTCGGTGGTAGATCATCTAAAGCTTCCCGTGGTGGTGGACGTGGTGCTGAACCGCGTATCACGCGAGGAAGACCTAGGGCAGAGAAAGTAGTTCATGAGGAAAACGAGACTCCTCATCAGGAGGAGGCAGATGAAAGCGCAAATTTGAGAGCCTCGGTAAAGGAGACAGTGGTCGAGGAAGTGCACCAGGTCATGCAGACGATCTTACCATCTGTAGTGACCGAAGTGATAAAGGCAGTACGTGAAGACGAGAGGCGAGGGAGGAATCAGTCCTCAGGTAGACAGCAACAGACGGAAGCAGAAACGGTACTATCTGATGATGAAGAGGAAGAGGAAGAAGAGCAGGTACGGGAGACAGCCCGGGGTTGTAACTACGGGGCATTTATGAGGTGTAAGCCCCTGACTTTTGATGGTTCTTGTACGGCTGTAGATGCTCACCAATGGGTGAGAGAGATGGAGGCGGTCCTCGATATCAGTGATTGTCAGGAGGATAAAAAGGTGAAGTTTGCTACCCATTCCTTTACAGGGACGGCATTGTGCTGGTGGGACAATATTGTCCAGGCTGAGGGTAGCAGGGCCATTGGGAAGATGAAGTGGTCTGAGTTGAAGAGAATGGTGATCGAGGAGTTTAGTCCTCGTCGGGAGATGGACCGAGTTGAGAGAGAGTTCCTGCAGTTGGAGGCAGGGACGATGACCCACCAACAATACACCACCAAGTTTAACGACATGGCACGGTTGGTGCTAGAGCAGGTGACGCCGGTGTCTCGAAAGATCAACCGGTATATTCAGGGCTGCCAGCCGAAATTCGTTGGCATTTGATTTCCGCTCGACCGAGTACTTTCAGGTCGGCGGTGGATTTGGCGGGGAGGTTGTACGATGAGCGAGCTGCGTTGGTGAAGGCAGAGGGTAGTAAGAAGGGAAGTGATGAAAGGAAGTGGCAGGGGAAGAGGTTGGGTCGGGGTGATACCTCGACAAGCAGCAAGAAGGTACGGGTTGATGATCGTCGTGTGGTCACGTCAAGTACAGGGTCGAGAAAGTATGGGAAATATGGGAGAGAGCACGGTGGTGAGTGCAGATGGGGGCTGAATGTCTGTTTTAAGTGTGGAAAGCCCGGTCATATGGCTAAACAGTGTAAGGTTATGAGGTACTTTAACTGCGGGGAAAGTGGCCATATGAATAAAGATTGCAAGAAGCCGAGATCTGAGGGTTCCGGCGTGAAGAAGACAGGGGGCGAAGGGTCGAGAGCAAGCGCCAGGGCATTCACGATGACGCAGGAAGAGGCTAGGACGGACCCTGATGTAGTGTCCGGTACGTTTCTGGTGAACCAAACTTTAGCCTCTGTATTATTTGATTCGGGTGCCAGTAGAAGTTTTATTTCTGCTGCTTTCTGTGCCAAATTGCCCGTTAGTAGTAGACGTGTGGATGTGCCGTTTGATGTAGAGACTGCTATAGGTAAAACTACCAGGATTTCCGAGGTAATAGAGGGTTGTGACGTAGAACTAGAAGGCCGTAAATTTCCAGTTAAGCCGTTTGCGATGACGTTAGGTGGTTTTGATTTGGTGCTCGGAATGGATTGGTTGGCGGATTTTGAGGCGAACATTGTGTGTCGCAAGAAGATGATCAGTTTGACAGCGCCCGACGTAGTTCAGTGACAGTTTATGGCGATCGGGTTACTACGATTCCGAAGGTGATCTCAATGGCAGTGGCAGGGAAATGTATGAGGCATGGATGTAGCGCTTTCTTATATTATGTGAAGGATGTGGAAACGCCAACACCATAACTGTCTGATGTTCCGGTTGTGCGCGAGTTCCCAGACGTGTTCCCGGAAGACTTATCGGGATTGCCACCTGACAGAGAGATCGAGTTCCAGATAGATCTGATACCAGGCGCCCAACCTGTTGCCAAAGCACCATATCGATTGGCCCCGACAGAGATGAAAGAATTGATGGAGCAGTTACAAGAGCTGCTGGATAAGGGGTTTATTAGACCGAGTATCTCACCTTAGGGTGCTCCGGTCTTGTTTGTGAAGAAGAAGGACGGTAGTATGAGGATGTGCATCGATTACCGCGAGCTGAATAAGTTGACGGTGAAGAACAGATACCCCTTGCCGAGGATCGATGACTTGTTTGATCAACTTCAGGGTGCTAGTTGGTTTTCGTGAATAGATCTTCGATCAGGCTACCATCAACTGAAGGTGAAGGAACAGGATATCCTTAAAACAGCTTTTCGTACGCGCTACGGTCACTATGAGTTCCTTGTCATGTCATTTGGGTTGACTAATGCGCCAGCTGCTTTTATAGACCTGATGAACAGGGTGTGCCGGCCGATGTTGGATAAATCAGTGATTGTATTCATTGATGACATACTGATTTATTCGAAGAGCGAGACTGAGCATGCCGGTCACATTCATGAAGTTTTGGAGACGTTGAGAAGGGAGAAGTTGTATGCTAAATTCTCCAAGTGCGCATTCTGGTTGCGTGAAGTTCAATTCTTGGGTCACGTGGTAAATCCGGATAGGATCATGGTCGATCCGGCGAAGGTGGAAGCAGTGATGCAATGGAAGTCTCTAAAGACGCCATCCGAGATCCGCAGTTTCTTGGGTTTGGCGGGCTACTACCGAAGGTTTATCCAAGAATTTTCCAAGATTGCTTCTCCACTGACCAAGTTGACCCGAAAGGATGTGAAGTTTGTATGGGGTCAAGCTCAAGAGAAGGCGTTTGAAGAATTGAAGACGAGATTGACCCAAGCTCCAGTATTTGCATTACCCGAGGGAAGCGAAGACTTGGTGGTTTATTCTGATGCTTCCTACTCGGGGTTGGGGTGTGTATTAATGCAAAGGGGGAAGGTGATATCCTATGCATCCCGACAGCTGAAAGATCATGAGGTTAATTACCCTACTCATGACTTGGAGCTAGCAGCTGTGGTTTTCGCGTTGAAGATTTGGCGGCACTATCTGTACGGGACAAAGTGCACCATCTTCACAGACCACAAGAGCTTGAAGTACTTCTTCGAGCAAAAGGATCTAAACATGAGGCAGAGACGGTGGTTGGAGCTGATAAAAGATTATGATTGTGAGATCCATTACCACCCGGGCAAAGCCAACGTGGTGGCTGATGCCCTTAGCCGAAAGGAGAGGCCCGAGCCGATTCGGGTGAAGGCGTACCAACTAATCATGACCTCAGACGTGATGGAACAAGTCAAAGAGTTCCAAGATGAGGCGATGAAAGAGGATCATCTAAACTCCAAACGAATGAGAGGTCTGGTCGCGGAACTGGGTGAAAACACGTTTTGTGTCAAGACTCGATTTGGGCGAATGTGGATTCCTCGATTTGGGGATCTACGTATGAAGATCATGGATGAAGCCCACAAGACTCGATACTCCATTCATCCCGGTGCTACCAAGATGTACCAAGATATGAAGAAAGATTATTGGTGGCCGGGTATGAAGCGTGATGTGGTGGAGTATGTAAGTAAGTGCCTTACGTGTCTGTAAGTGAAGGCCGAGCATCAGAAGCCGTATGGAAAGATTCAACCGTTGGATATACCGGAATGGAAGTGGGAGCACATCACCATGGATTTTATCACAAAGCTGCCACGTACCCCGAAAGGGTACGATACTATATGGGTGATTGTGGACCGTCTGACGAAGAGTGCTCACTTCCTACCGATGCGCGAGACATATTCGTCCGAAAGGTTGGCTGATCTTTTCATCAAAGAGATTGTGACCCGTCATGGTGTACCGGTGTCGATTGTGTCTGATCGCGACACCCGGTTTACATCCAAATTCTGGAAGAAATTCCATGACGCTATGGGGACGAGGTTGCATATTAGCACGGCTTATCATCCTCAAATCGATGGTCAGTCGGAAAGGACCATTCAGACTTTGGAGGACATGCTCCGGGCATGTGTTATTGACTTCGGGGGAAGTTGGGATGACCACTTACCGTTAGCTGAATTCTCGTACAACAACAGCTATCATGCCAGTATTGGCATGCCACCCTACGAGATGCTATACGGTAGGAGATGCAGAACACCATCTGTTGGGGTGACATTGGTCAGAAGGAATTGGGAAGCGTCGAAGTGATCGAGGATACGACTGAGAAGCTCGAAAGAATTAAAGCTTATATGAAGGCGGCCAAAGACCGACAGAAGTCGTATGCCGACAAACGACGCAGGCCGGTTCAATTCCAGGTGGGAGACCGGGTTATGTTGAAGGTCTCACCTTGGAAGGGTATCATCCGATTCCGAAAGCGGGGTAAGTTGAGTCCGCGGTATATAGGCCCTTTCCGAATCGTTGCTCGAGTAGGGGAGGTGGCCTATAAGTTAGATCTACCAGATGAGCTAAGTGGAATCCACCCGACTTTCCACGTGTCTCATCTGAGGAAATGTTTGGCGGACGAGGACATGATCGTCCCACTGGGGGACATCGAGATAGATGAACGGCTTAACTATGTAGAGCAACCAGTGGCAATCATCGATCGCAAAGAAAAGAGGTTAAGAAATAAAGTGGTTCCCCTTGTGCGTGTACAGTGGCGGCACAGGAAGGGATCCGAGTCAACGTGGGAAACCGAAGAAGAAATGAGGCAGCATTACCCACGATTGTTCGAGGAATAACAGGTTTCGGGGACGAAACCTAAATAAGGGGGGTGGACTTGTAACGCCTGGCAGTTTAACATTTTGGTAGGTTATGCGACTGAGCCTCAGTCGCATGGGATGGATGCGACTGGAGGTTCGATCGCATGTTATTCGGCCGATTGAAGCTCAACCGTACGATTGGAGTTCAATCACCCGATTGAAGGATGAATCGCATGGAACTCATGCGACTGGGGTCCAGTCGCATGGTGTTTATGCGACTGAAGGTCCAGTCGCCCCTGGAGCAGATGCGACTGAGCAATACCTATAAAAGGGGAGAAGCTCTCATTCTCCTCCCAACACTTAGAAATTTCAGTCGGGAAGAGCAGAGAGCGACCGAGAGCAGAGAAAGAAAGAGGGAAAGTGCTGACCGAGCTCAAGATCTGTCGAGAAGCTAGCCAAATCAAAGCTCATCAACTCCTACCTGTTATTGTGAGTTCTAGAACCCCTCATTTACACGTTTTCAAACGATTTTGGGGCTGGAATCACATATAAACCCTATTTTTGAAATAGTGTATTTTTTGACCCATTTGGGTGAGATCTTGAGTAATGCGTTTATAGTATGAATTAGGACTTGTATATGCTTGTATGATGTCCTAGTATGAATCCCTGAGGGTTAGGAGGGCTAATTTGGGCTGAAATCGTGTTTAGATGGGTTTGGACTTCGTTGGTTCGCGACTGCTGTTCATGAAGAACTCCAGTCGCTGCCCAGTTAGGGTTATGCGACTGAAGGGCCATTCGCCCGAATGAAGAATAGTTGATGTTCAATCGTACGATTGAGGCTCAGACGCACGATTGAGCCTCAGTCGCACGATAGTCCATGCGATTGAGGGTTTCGGTCGCATAGGTCCAATCGCAGGGTAGTTCAGTCGTACGGTTAAGGGTTAGTCGCATTTAGCCCTGTCGCATAATGTTCATTCGTACGGAAGGAAGTCCAGTCGCACGATTGTATGCCCATTCGCATAACAGCCCAATCGCATGACCCAGTCGCATGGAGGCCATGCGACTGAGGTATGTTCAATCGCCCAAGTAGGGCTGATGTGAATGAATAGAGAAGTGTATGTGTGATGTATGTATGTTAAGTATGATGTTGCCATGATAGATGGTGAAT
This sequence comes from Flaveria linearis, assembly GCA_024085815.1. Taxonomy (NCBI): domain Eukaryota; kingdom Viridiplantae; phylum Streptophyta; class Magnoliopsida; order Asterales; family Asteraceae; genus Flaveria; species Flaveria linearis. The sequence goes on from CM044005.1 coordinate 63,516,027, forward strand.
ACTGATGACTTGTAAATATCTATGTTCCTTGTATTGATGCATGTTATCTTTTTATGACTTTACGTGAACGAATGAAAGAATGAAACGAATGTAATAAGAACGTAAAGTAAAAGATAATGAAAGAGGAACATGATGAATGAATGCATGCATTAACGAATGAATGAATAAATGTAAGTAAGTCTTGCAAGAAAATGTAAGGAGGTGCACACCCCTGGCAAGTGTTAGCTCAACGGTGTGCGGGTTAGCTACCCCTTAGGATGCACATCGGGGTCAGTCTTTGTGATTGACCATATGTATGTATGGGATCCTTGCCGCTTACCCTAGGTGACTGGATCAGCAGTAGTGCACATCGTTCGTGATTGATCATCACAGGTCCAGCACCCGCATTAGTGCACAACGTTCGGGGTATAGCATATGGCATTGATCCAGAAGTAAAGTGAGAAGATAAGTGGTTCATGTACCTACCCCAGGTGACTGGATCAGCAGTAGTGCACAACGTTCGTGGTCGATTACCACATGTCCAGCACCAGCAGTATGTATGATGTATGGGGTATTGTACATGTCACCGAATGTAAACAATGTTCGAACAAATGTAATGAATGTATGAATGAATGAAACAAACGTTCGAACGAATGTAATGAACGAATGTAAAGAAAGTATGTATGAACGTGAACGAGAATGATGAATGGTACACGTATGAAAGATAAATGAACGAATGATAAAGATAATAATAATATTATCTACGTGTACGTATGGTGTGTGAACACATGTATGAAAGAACAGTTAATGAGGATGAAAGTATGTTTTATTATAAAACTAGAACTCACTCAGCAACGCTGACTTTTTATGTGTTTCCAGTTGGCAGGTAGTGTTGCTGAGGATGGCACGAGGCGGCTACTCAGCTCTTTGGGATGGCATTATCCATTTGATAATGCTGCAACGTCTTGTGTTGTGGGTCCATAATGTACGCGACACATCATGTTGCAAGCTATTATAAGATTTCTTGAGGATTCCCATAAAAGGGATTACTTAAGGAATCTTTTTTATGATGTAAAAATTTTATATTTTTATATTAGAGGTCACTGTTAATGACCCTATGATTGCTGAGGATTCACATAAACGAGATTACTTAGGTAATCTCAGGTTTCATATGCTTCAGCAGCAATCATATTAAAGTTAGGCAATGTAAAGGAAGCTTGTATTTGTAATAGTGCTTTTGTAATGTAATGCAAACATTGGATGTTTTGTAAATGAAGTACATTGTATCAAATGGCAAAAGTATTATTAGTAAAAGTTCATGTTTGAATGTTTCCGCTGCGAAAGCTCTTTTGAAATGTTTATGAGTATAAATACTATATGTATGTTTTAAGCGCGATGAATCACCAACCGTAAGGTGCCCGGGAGCGGGGCCTTACAAGCCGGTTATATGGATACATGCTTCAAAAAACGAAATTTTCGGGTCCTTTTTGTATAAAAAGTGGGCTGGAAATTTCATCCATGGCAAACCCTTTGTTTTTCAAGATAATACTTTTATATGCATAGTAATCATCTTGAAAAATTAATGTCATAAGATGGCTTGTTTGTTTGGACAAAAACCCCTTATATTTGGTTAATGTTGGCTGAAATTTGGGGGTTTAAAAAGGGTGTCATTCTTGGTTTTTTAGTATACATATTTGGATGTATTTTGGTGCATATAACCTAGCCATGACCTTTTGTTTGGATGTTTGTGGTTGTGATTTTATTTGTTATTATAAAGGCATGTAATTTATTTGTTTCATTTGGTATGTAATAAATAGATTAGTTTGCACTTTATTTTTCTAGAAAAATGTATTAGGTTTTTCTAAGTAATCGTTCTTTGGGGTTGTTTTGGATGACCAAGAAGGTGCCTAAAGAAGATGGTGAAATCACAACACAAAAGGATTACTTGAAGCATATGGATGCGGGTTCAAGTGGGAGTTCACCAACACAACTTTCATGTCAGGTTCTACCCTTAGGAATGACCTCTTGACACACTTGTTATGGCAAGCAAGTGTGGTCAAAATAGTTGGCTATGGTTATGCACTTATATTGTATGTTTGGTTGTTTGGTTGTGTTTGATATTTTGTTGAAAATTGATAAACTAGTTAAACAACTATGATAAAACAAGCATAAAATTGGTTCTTTAATATCATTAAAGGAATTAATAAAATGTGTTTATTAAGGGTTAATGATTTAATAAAAATGAATTTTATTAAAAGGAACCATAAAAATAGTTTTTCATAAAATGCCATGCATTTGAATGCATACAAATTGTATGGTATAAAAGGTTTTTCTAAAAACTAGAATTTTAGAAACTATAAAAACCCTTTTCAAAACAAGTTTAACACCATCCTCTTAAACAACACTCGATTCACTTGTAACTCGTTTGTGGGATAAAAGTCACCTAACCATAAATGTAGATACTTGTGAAGTTGAGGTTAAATTATCGTATTCGTGGGATAAAGGTCACCAAACCACTTATATTTGTAAAATCATACGTGTGTCTAAGTAGGACGACTTGATTTGGAACTCATGCATTAGGATCACCGAAGCATGACGTACAAAAGGTGTTGATAGGATAAACATGCCAAACTAAACATAAGATGTTTAAACCGATCCCATACACTAGAAATTGTAATAGGTTACAATTGTCAAACGTTGACTACCTTGTTAATTTTCTATGAGACATAAAAGGGTATTAATAATTAAAATACTTTGATATCAAAAATACTAAAAATTGAACTTTGTAAAATTGTAGATGGCAAACAACAACAACTCAATCCCGACCATCCATGACCTATCACTAAGAACCATTCTCGAGAAGGAACGTCTCAACCATGGGAACTTCATGGATTGGTACCGAAACTTGAGAATCGTTCTCAAGCAAGAAAAGAAGTCCTATGTGTTAGAAGATTCCATTCCCGATCAACCCGATGAGAATGACGTAGAGGCCTTTAACTAGTGGGTCAAGTACACCGAGGACTCTGTGCAAGTCTCATGTCTCATGCTAGCAAGTATGATTCCCGATTGACAAAAGGACTTTGAGAACCACATTGCCTATGACATGATCACCCAGTTGAAGGAAATGTTCCAACAACAATAAAGGGTGGAACGCTTCGAAACGGTTCGAGCACTCCATGCATGTCGGATGGAGGAGACCCAATGGATATCATCTTACGTTCTTAAGATGAAGAGCCAAATTGATCATCTAGAAAGGCTTAACTGTTGTGTCTCCAACAAGTTGGCAATGGATTTGATCCTCAACTCCCTATCCAAGAAGTTTGAAAGCTTTGTTATGAACTATAACATGAATGGATGGGACAAGAGCATTGGTGAGCTTCATTCAATGCTCAAAACGGCCGAGGCGGGCATGGGTAGAAAAGTTCTACTGGTCCTTACGATCAATGAAGGAGGTAGTAAGAAAAGAAACCTCCCCGACCCTAGGGCAAGTGTTGCCAAAGGGAAGGGACATGTTAAATGGAAAGGGAAGGGTAAAGCTAAAGTGGAACCCAAAGAAAAGAAGCAAAAGGTTGCTAAAGATGATCCGTGTTTTGATTGTGGTGAGGTAGGCCATTGGAAACGAAACTGTCCGATCTATCTCAAAGAGTTGAGAGCCAAGAGGCATGCGGGGCAAACCTCAGGTATGACTTTTATGATACATGTTAAGCTAAATGTTATTTCTTCTAACACATGGGTATTAGATACCAGATGTGGAACTCATATTTTCAATTTGTTGCAGGGGTTCATAAGAAATAAGCATTACAGAAAGGGTGATGATAGTCTCTTTGTGGGCAATGGAGCTAAAGTTGAAGTTGAAGCCCAAGGAGACTATGTTTTGCAACTTTCAAGTGGCTTGAAAGTTATTTTGAAAAATGTTTTGTATGCTTCTAGTTTGACTAGGAATAATATTTTAGTTTCCCTTTTAAGACAATGTGGTTATGATTTCAAATTTGTTGACAATGATATCCATGTTTGTTTGAATCATGTGTTTTATTTTGAGGCTATTCCTTGTAATGGAATTTATGAATTGGTTCATGATAACACAACATATGATAGCTCAATGTACCAAGCAACCACCAAAAGGCTCAAATTGGATTTGAGTGATTCCTATCTTTGGCATTGTCGCCTTGGTCATATAAACAAGAATCGTATGCAAAAACTTCAAAAGAATGGTCTTTTGAAAACTAATGAAAATGATTCATTTGATGTATGCGAGTCTTGTTTACATGGAAAAATGACAAAGGCCCCTTTTAGTGGGACTAATGAAAGGGCAAAAGATTTATTAGGGATCATACATTCGGATGTATGTGGACCTTTTAAACCAATAACTAGGAATGGTGAAAGATACTTCATTACCTTTACCGATGACTACAGTCGTTATGGGTATGTGTACTTGTTAAGACACAAACATGAATCTTTTGAAATGTTCAAAATCTTCAAAAATAAAGTAGAAAATCAACTCAACAAAACGATCAAGATTCTTCGTACCGATAGAGGAGGTGAATACCTAAGTAGTGACTTTCAAGAGTACCTTAGAAGTTGTGGGATTGTCTCACAACTTACTCCACCTGGAACACCATAACATAATGGTGTGTCTGAGAGGAGGAATCAGACTCTATTGGATATGGTTTGATCTATGATGGCTAGAAGTACACTACCTCAATCATTTTGGGGTTTCTCTTTGCTCTCTGCGGCCCGTATTTTAAATATGGCCCCAACCAAAAAAGTTGAAAGGACACCTTTTGAAGTATGGCATGGAAGGGTTCCATCATTATCATATTTAAAAGTTTGGGGGTGTGAGGCTTATCGTAAGCAATACACTCAAAACTAACTGGAAGCCCGATCCACAAAATGTATCTTCGTTGGATATCCTAGAGATTGTATTGGATATTATTTCTATGATCCAACAGAGCAGAAAGTGTTTATTGCTCGAAAGGCAGAGTTCTTGGAAACTAAGTTCCTTTCAGAAGGAACTAGTGGAAGAATAGTGGAACTTGAAGAGGTTCAAGATTCACAAGACGATACACATTTGGTTGATACTAGCAATCAACATGAGGATGTTGAGAATAATCATGTGGATGATCAAGATACACAAAACGTTCGCAGATATGGTAGAACTAGTGTTCCTCCTGAGAGATATGGATTTTTCATGGATGGATGCTATATGGTAGATTCGGATGAACCAACCACATACCGTGATGCAATGTCAAAACCTGATTTTGACAAATGGCAAGAAGCCATGAACGTTGAGATCCATGTATGATAACCAAGTTTGGGAATTGGTTACACCACCTCTTAAATCTAAGGTAGTTGGAAGTAAGTGGGTGTTCAAGAAGAAAACCAATATGCATGGAAACTTGGATACTTATAAAGCTAGACTTGTAGCAAAAGGTTTCACTCAAACTCAAGGGGTTGATTATGATGAAACTTTTTCACCTGTGGCAATACTAAAGTCTATTAGGATATTATTTGCCATAGCAGCATATTATGACTATGAGATTTGATAAATGGATGTCAAAACCGCTTTCCTTAATGGATATCTTGTGGAAGATGTCCATATGGAACAGCCGGAAGGTTTTGTCGATCTAAAACATCCTAATAAGGTATGCAAGTTAAAGAAGTCAATCTATGGATTGAAACAAGCATCAAGGAGTTGGAATCACCGTTTTGATGATGAAGTGAAGAAACTTGGCTTTATCAAAAACGCTGATGAAGCTTGTGTACATAAGAAAGCTAGTAGGAGCACTATTACTTTCCTTGTATTATATGTCGATGACATTTTACTACTTGCAAACGACATTCCAACCTTGGAAGGTGTAAAAGCCTGGCTTGGAAGCTGTTTTTCCATTAAGGATCTTGGTGAAGACGCCTATATTTTGGGAATAAAGATCTATAGGGATAGATCAAGGCGGTTGATAGGTTTAAACAAAAGTGCATACATTGAAAAAGTCTTGAATAGGTTCAAGATGGAAAATTCTAAGAAAGGTTTGATACCTATTCAAAAGGGGACTACATTGAGCACGTCTCAATGCCCTAGTTCAAAGGTTGAACAAGAAAGAATGAATGGAGTCCCATATATATCTGCTATAGGATCCATCATGTATGCAATCATATGCACTAGGCCGGACGTGTCATGTGCTCTAAGCATGACAAGTGGATATCAACAGAATCCTGATAATAGTCATTGGGTGGCTGTTAAGAGTATTTGAGATACCTTAGAAATACTAAGGATATGTTCTTAATATATGGATCTGGTGAGGAAGAGCTCGTTGTAAAGGGTTACACGGATGCGAGTTTCCAAACTGATCGGGATGATTCTCGATCACAGTCAGGATATGTCTTCATTATGAATGGAGGAGCGGTCTCTTGAAAGAGCTCAAAGCAAGATGTAGTGGCACTATCTACAACAGAGTCAGAATACATCGCCGCTTCATTGGCAGCTCAAGAAGTTGCATGGCTAAGGAAGTTCATTGCTGATCTAGGGGTTGTTGCTACCATTCAAGACCCCCTAGAGATCTTTTGTGACAACGAGGGTCCGATTGCTCAAATCAAGGAACCTCGTGCTCATCAAAAGACTCGGCACATTGAACGGAGATTCAACTACATAAGGGATGAAGTTGAAAAGGGAAAGATATGTATTTGCAAAGTTCACACCGATCAAAACATTGCGGATCCGTTCATGAAGCTCCTAGATATGTCAAAGCATGAAAGACATACTTCTGCCTTAGGACTTCGATATTCTAGTGATGGGACTTGATCAAATTTTGTATTTGGATGTTGGAACTTATGTTATTTGACATAATTATATGGTTATAATTTTCATTTGTTCTTCTATTTTAGCATGTTTAAATCCGTAAATAAGTAAGTTATTCTAAACGTCCGTAGTCGATCATACTTGTGGGAACAACTATGAATGTAAGACTATAATGAACTTCGATTGGTTGATATTCATAAGGTATGAATATAGAGCAAGAGGTTGCTACCAAGGTTCATTGATATCTATGGGATATATATATAGGACTGACCCGCTCTCAATTATTTCTGCATGGAATCTTTGTGATTAGTCATAAGAGATATTGAGTAAAGGCGAATATCATTGTATCCTCAGACCTGAGATACATATTGGGTCTTGATATTCACCAAGTGCTGTACTTTGACTTAGTACTTTGCTGTTCTGAAAGATTGGCAGTACATAAGGCTAGGTTCAGGTATGATATAAGGTGATTGTGAGAGACGTATATAGTCAAGATGGAATTTGTTCCTCTTATTCATTGAGAGTTAGATGTCAAAGGCCTGTTAAAGTTAAATCATCGGAGAATGACAATTCTATGTCTCTGGAATTTAACATGACATCTATGACAAAAGGATAGATGATTGATTCACCTAAAACATTTCAAGTATGGTACTTGAAGGAGATTATGTTATTGAATGGCACTTATTCATATACATTAGGGGTAGAAATGTAGGATTCGATCTGCCCAAGATACATATTAAATTGATGTGGCTAGTGTGATATGATCCAAGTCGGGTCATACCCAATAACAGGCTAGACAGACACCTACAATATTTGTTTATTGATTTGATCAGTTAAATAAATAACAACACCAAGAACATTTAGAAAAATGGTTTTCTAAATTAGATGCACATAAGAAATTAATAAATAACTTGGGTTTATTTATTTTGAGAGATTATTTTATAATTGTTATTTAATGGTTAATTAACATTTATAAAATAAACTATAACATGGCATGTAAGGTGTTACAAATTAATTAAATTGGGTTTTAATTAATGTCATGTTAGAGTTAGTTGAGTGTACAAAATAAAATGTAAGTGTTACAAATTTATTTTGGGGTTTAGTTAAATAAATTGGATGAAAAACAAAAGCTAGACCACCCATTGGTGGCAGCCATTGTCTCGGCCCAAGAGGCTGAAAAGGGGGGCCATCCAATTGATTTAAATATGCCTTTTGCACCTACAAGTCATCCACATGCAAATACACTTCAATCTCTCAAGCATTAGTTGAATAATCCTCTCTTCTCTCCTCTTCTTGTCCTCGGCAGCTAGCAGGGAAAAAGGGGCTGGAATTTTCACTTTTAAAGTGTTTAAAAAGTGGAACTTGGTGTTGTGAAATCCTAGCATCAAAGGGGTCTTTGTTGGTAGCTTGGGGTATAACTCTCTTGAGGTCTTCTTGCTTGAAGATTCAGCCACAAACTTCATCATCTACACCTCCATCATCTTGGTTTCCAACAACAAGAAAGGTTGTCTTTTAAACATCCTGTGGTTGTCTTTATTGTATGCATTTCGTATATGGGTCCATGGTTTGGGTTTTGTTTATCAAATGGGTTTAATAATCAACTTATTAACAAGTTTTAAACTTATAATCCGCTGCGTTTTTCATATAAACAAGCTTATATGAACTTTGATAAACTTGTTAAAACCCTGAAATGGCATCAAGAGCCACTTATACGAATGCATGCATGTATAGATTATACAATTTCAGGGTTTTGTGGTGTGTAACACCATATGGCCGAGACTTTTAGGGCTGAAATGGTTACCCTTTTGTTTTTTTTAAAGATTATACTTTACATGCATGTGGTAATCTTTAAAAATCAAGTAACATTGATGGATTGTGTTGTTTTGTTTGGACAAAACCCAAAAATTTTCAGTTGGTTTAACCTTGGCCAAAAATTTAGGGTTCAAAAGGGAACCATTATAACTAGAAATGCTTGCATATTTGGATGTGTATTTGAATGTTCATAACCTAGCCAATACCTTGTGTTTGGATGTATGTTGGGATGCATTTGTGTTGTGATATTGTTTGATTATTCAAATTGGGTTGTAATATTTATTTAGTTGGGTTTGTAATCTATTTATTATTTATGTTGGTTTGTAATAATAAGTAGATTAGTTGTATTTCTTTTACTAGTAAAAATGTATTAGGATATATTTTGTAAAAGAAGTTCAACAAGACTTGGGTTTTTGGTTTGGGCCATTTTAGGCCCAAATGGGCCACATAGCCCAAGATTGGTTTTAAGCCCAATAACCAAAGCCCAAAGCATGGAGGCCCAAGGAAGCTAGGAGCTGAAGTTGGAGCCCAAAAGAAAGCCCAAATAAAGCAAAATGATGACAACACAAAATGGACACTTGATGCATTAGGATGCGGGATCAAGTGGGAGCACACCATCTCAATGCCTTGTGTCATGTTTATGCTTTATAATAGACCCTTTTGGCACACTTGTTTTGGCCAACAAGTGTTGCCAAATCCATTTGCTATGGTTATGAACTTGTGGTTGTTTTATTATGCATGTATGGTTGATTTATGCTCATCTTATCTTATTGTTGAATTGGATAGTTAACAACAAGAAATCAACAACTTGCATAAAATTGGTTCCTTAGAAATCAATAAGTAATAAAATGGATTTTACCAAACGTTATTGATTTCATAATTAAATGGTTATTGAAAGGAACTTTGAAATAAGTGTTCAAACAAACTACCATGCATTTGAATGCATGCAAATGCAAGGTATGAAAATTGTCTTCCAAACTAGAATTTTGTAAAACACAAATCCCTTTTAAAATAAGTCAAACACCATCCTCTTATACAACACTCGAATTATTTGGGAACTTGATGTGGATAAAGGTCACCTAACCAAATTAGAGGGAACTTATGAGTTTAAGGTGGGTTTGCCATATTTATAGGATAAAGGTCACCTAACCACTTATATTAGCAAATCCACACGTGTGTCTAAGTAGGACGACTTAATTTGGAAATCATGCATTAGGATTACCAAAGCATGACGTACAAAGGGTGTTGATGGGATAAACATGCCAAACAAAACATAAGATGTTTAATCGATCCCATACACTAGAAATTGTAATAGGTTACAATTGTCAAACGTTGACTACCTTGTTAATTTAAATAAAGGGATAAAGGTCACCTAACCGATATTTAAATGTAATGTTGGATTCTAAATTTTTTGATTATTAATTGTGTATAAGAAAAAAAGGGTATTAATAATCAAAATATATTGATATTGAAAATACTAAAAATTGAACTTTGTAAAATTGTAGATGGCTAACAACAACAACGCAATCCCGACCGTCCATAACCTATCACTAAGAACTATCCTTGAAAAGGAACGTCTAAACCATGGGAACTTCATGGATTGGTACCGAAACTTCAGAATCGTTCTCAAGCAAGAAAAGAAGTCCTATGTGTTAGACGATCCCATTCCCGATCAACCCGATGAAAATGACGTAGAGGCCTTCGCCGAGTGGGTCAAGTACACCGAAGACTCTGTGCAAGTCTCATGTCTCATGCTAGCGAGTATGATTCCTGATTTGCGAAAGGACTTTGAGAACCACAATGCCTATGACATGATCACCTAGTTGAGGGAAATGTTCCAACAACAATCAAGGGTGGAGCGCTTCGAAACGGTTCGAGCACTCCATGCATGTCGAATGGATGAGACCAATCGGTATCATCTTACGTTCTTAAGATGAAGAGCCACATTTATCGCCTTGAAAGGCTTAACTGTCGTGTGTCCAACGAGTTGGCAACGGATTTGATCCTCAACTCCCTATCCAAGAAGTTTGATAGCTTTGTTATGAACTATAACATGAATGGATGGGACAAGAGAATTGGTGAGCTTCATTCAATGCTCAAAACGGCCAAGGCAGGCATGGGTAGAAAGGTTCTACCAGTCCTTACGATCAATGAAGGAGGTAGTAGGAAGAGGCACCTCCCCGACCCTAGGGCAAATGTTGCCAAAGGGAAGGGACACGTCAAGGGAAGGGTAAGGGTAAAGCTAACGTGGAACCGCCCAAACCGAAAGAAAAGAAGCAAAAGGTTGCTCATGATGACCCGTGTTTTGAGTGTGGTGAGGTAGGCCATTGGAAACGCAATTGTCCGGTCTATCTCAAAGCGTTGAGATCGAAGAGGGACGCGGGGCAGACCTCAGGTACAATCTTTATGATACATGTTGAGCTAAATGTTATTTTTTCTAACAAATGGGTATTAGATACCGGATGTGGAACTCACATTTGCAATTTGTTACAGGGGTTCAAAAGAAGTGAGCATTATGCAAAAGGGGAGATTAGTCTCTTTATGGGCAATGGTACAAAGGTTCACGTGGAAGCCCAAGGAGACTACATTTTGAAGCTTCCAAGTGGTTTGGAAGTCATTTTAAAGAATGTTTTGTATGCACCTAGTTTGACTATGAACATTATTTTTGTTTCTTGTTTAAGACAATGTGATTATGATTTCAAGTTTGTTGACAATGATATTCATGTTTCTTTAAATCATATGTTTTATTTTAACGCTATACCTTGCAATGGTATTTATGAATTTGTTCATGAAAACACAACATATGATAGCTCAATGTACCAAGCAACCACCAAAAGGCTCAAACAAGATTTGAGTGATTCCTATCTTTGGCATTGTCGCCTTGGTCACATAAACAAGAATCGTATGCAAAACTCCAAAAGAATGGTCTTTTGAAAACTAATGAAAATGATTCATTTGATGTATGCGAGTCTTGTTTACAAGGTAAAATGACAAAGGCCCCTTTTAGAGGGATAATGAAAGGGCAAAGGATTTATTAGGGATCATACATTCGGATATATGTGGGCCTTTTAAACCAATAACTAGGAATGGTGAAAGATACTTCATTACCTTTACCAATGACTATAGTCGTTATGGGTATGTGTACTTGTTAAGACACAAACATGAATCTTTTGAAATGTTCGAAATCTTCAAGAATGAAGTAGAAAATCAACTCAACAAAACGGTCAAGATTATTCGTACAGATAGAGGAGGTGAATACCTAAATAGTGAATTTCAAGAGTATCTTAGAAGTTGTGGGATTGTCTCACAACTTACTCCACCTGGAACACCACAACATAATGGTGTGTCTAAGAGGAGGAATCGGACTCTATTGGATATGGTTCGATCTATGATGGCTAGAAGTACACTTCCTCTATCATTTTAGGGTTTCGCGTTGCTTTCCGCGGCTCGTATTTTAAATATGGCCCCAACCAAGAAAGTGGAGAGGACACCTTTCGAAATATGGCATGGAAGGGTTTCATCATTATCATATTTAAAAGTTTGGGGGTGTGAGGCTTATCCTATGCAATACACTCAAAGCAAACTGGAAGACCGATCCATAAAGTGTATCTTCATTGGATATCCTAAAGATTGTATTGGATATTATTTCTATGATCCGATAGAGCAGAAAGTGTTTATTGCTCGAAAAGCAGAGTTCTTGGAAACTAAGTTTCTTTCGGAAGAAACTAGTGGAAGAAAAGTGGAACTTGACGAGGTTCAAGATTCACAAGTTGATACACAATTGGTTGATACTAGCAATCAATATGAGGATGTTGAGAATGATCATATGGATGATCAAGATACACAAAACGTTTGCAGATCTGGTAGAATTAGTGTTCCTCCTGAGAGATATGGATTTTTCATGGATGGATGCTATGTGGTAGATTCCGATGAACCAACCACATACCATGATGCAATGTCAAAACCTGATTTTGACAAATGGCAAGAAGCCATGAACGTTGATATGCAATCCATGTATGATAACCAACTTTGGGAATTGGTTACACCACCTCTTAAGTCCAAGATAGTTGGAAGTAAGTGGGTTTTCAAGAAGAAAACCGATATGCATGCAAACTTGGACACCTATAAAGCTAGACTTGTAGCAAAAGGTTTCACTCAAACTCAAGGGGTTGATTATGATGAAACCTTTTCGCCTGTGGCAATGCTAAAGTCTATCAGGATATTGTTTGCCATAGCAGCATATTGACTATGAGATTTGGCAAATGGATGTCAAAACCGCTTTCCTTAATGGATGTCTTGAGGAAGATGTCCATATGAAATAGCCTGAAGGTTTTGTCGATCCAAAACATCCTAACAAAGTATGCAAGTTAAAGAAGTCAATCTTGTAGGGTTTGTTAGAACATAAAAACCAAGTTTAACCTTTTAAACTTTCAGAAAACGCAGCGGATATATATAGCTTTATAAACCCTTTTAAAAGCTGTAAAACGTGTTTATTAGGTGACCATATTCATGTATAAACAAACCCATATTACAAGGATCATTTTTATGTGAATCAACATGCTATGTTTGTACAAAATCAATACAATATGACATCCTCAAAGGGCTGCCATAAACTACCTCACTGCAGTCCTCAAAACGTGGATGAAAGAGTGTAGATGAAGATGATGATGATGTCGAATTTGCAGCCCTCAAAGGAGAGAACCTCAAGTAGCTATACCCACAAGCTTGCTACAAACACCTTGTTTGCTAGGAGGTATGACACCCAATGTTCTCCAGCTTCTTTAATCCGAAAACAGCCTTGAAAAACCCTTTTTCAGCAGCCAAAATTTCGATTCCTATTGAGAGAAGAAGGAGAAGAGAGTTTGCTTGCATGTGTGAGAGAGAAAGAGAGTGTAGGTTGATTTAATTGAAGAGTGTTCAAGTTAGTAATGTCTTGCATAAAACAGGACTAAAAATGAACTTCCCAAGGCAAGTGGGCGGCCAAGCTTGGGTGTTTATAAGGTTTCCCACCTTTTTTTCATCCTTTATTTTATATAAACACTCTTTCAATTAACCAACTTATAAAATTAAACACTTAGTTTAATTTTATAACATAACACTCTTTTATATTTCATTGTTTAACTAATTTAAATAATGAAACATAAAATTATCTCATGAACATATTATCCACATAATTATGTTCTATCACAAAAGCAATATCTAGAAAACCAATTTTCTAAATTGGTGTCCATATATTTGTTATATGATCCTATCAATAAACAAATATATGTAGGTGTTTGTATAACTTGTTATTGGGTATGACCTGACTTGGATCATTACGTACTAACCACATCAATCTTGTATGTGTCTTGGGCATATAAGATCCAACAATCTCCCACTTGCACAAGATGCATAGAAGATTGATGCAAGCAGTAAATACCGCCTAGCAACGGTTTACTACCCTTAATACGCATGACTAAGTGCCATTCAATAACATCATCCTCCTCAAGTACCATACTTGAAATGTTTTAGGTCAAACAATCATCTATCCTTTTGTCACAGATGTCATGTTAAATACTAGAGACACGGAGTGATCATTCTCATTGATTTAACTTATCAGGCCTTAGACTTCTTACTCTCAACGAATAAGAGGGACAAATCCCATCTTGACTACATACGTCTCTCACAATTACCTTATATTATACCTGAATTCAGACTTTTGTACTGCCATATTTCAGAACAGCGAAGAACTGAGTCAAAGTACAATATTTGGTAAATATCAAGACCCAATATGCATCTCAGGTCAGAGGATACCAAATGATGTTCGCCTTTACTCAAAATTACTTATGATCAATCAGGACGATTCCATGTAGTAATATTTGAGATGCAGGTCAGTCCAATATTTGCATCCCACAAATATCTATGAACCTTGGTAGCAACCCATTGCTCTATATTCATCCTTATGAATATCAAGCAATCCAAGTTCATAATAATCTTACCCTCATACTTGTTCCCACAAGTCTGAACGACTACGGACATTTAGAGTAAACATTTTACTCATGGATTTAAACATGCTAAATTGGAACATTATTCGAAACATTATAACCAAATAATTTCATTCAAATAATAAAGAGTCCCACATATCCAAATACAAAATTTACAGATCAAATCCAATCACTAGAATATCGAAGTCCCATGGCACAAGTATGACCTTCATTCTTTGCCTTTTCAAGGAGCTTCGTGAGAGGATCCGCAATGTTTTGATCCGTGTGAATTTTGCGAATACATATCTTTCCCTTTTCAACTTCATCTCGTATGTAGTTGAATCTCCGCTCAATGTGCCTAGTCTTTTGATAAGCACGGGGTTCCTTGATTTGAGCAATCACACCCTCGTTATCACAAAAGATCTCTAGGGGGTCCTGAATGGAAGGGACAACCCCTAGATCGGCAATGAATTTCTTCAACCATGCAGCTTCTTGAGTTGCTAATGAGGCGACGACGTATTCTGATTCTGTAGTTGATAGAGCCATCACATCCTGCTTGGAGCTCTTCCAAGAAACCGCTCCTCCATTCAGAATGAAAATGTATCCCGATTGTGACCGAGAATCATCATGATCGGTTTGGAAACTCGCATCCGTGTAACCTTTTACAACGAGTTCCTCATCACCAGATCCATAGATTAGGAACATATCTCTTGTCCTCCTTAGGTACTTAAGTATGTTCTTAATAGCCATCCAATGACTATCTCCAGGATTTTGCTGGTATCGGCTTGTCATGCTTAAGGCGCATGACACGTCTGGTCGAGTTCATATCATCGCATACATGATGGATCCAATAGCAGATGCGTATGAGACTGCCTTCATTTTATCTTGCTCATCCATTGAGCTTGGACACAGAGTCGTACTCAATATCGTTCCTCTTTGAATAGGTACCGTACCTTTCTTAGAGTTCTCCATCTTGAACCTTTTCAAGATTTTATCAATGTATGCACTTTGATTCAAACCAATCAACCGCCTTGATCTATCCCTATAGATCTTTATTCCCAGAATATAGGCGGCTTCACCAAGATCCTTGATGGAAAAACAACTTCCAAGCTAGGTTTTTACACCTTCCAAGGTTGGAATGTCATTTCCAAATAGTAGTATGTCATCAACAAACAATACTAGGAAGGTTATTGTGCTCCCACTAGCCTTCTTATACACACAAGCCTCATCAGCGTTTTTGATGAAGCCAAATTTCTTTACTTCCTCATCAAAACGGTGATTCCAGCTTCTCGATGCTTGTTTCAATCCATAGATTGATTTCTTCAACTTGCATACTTTATTAGGATGTTTTGGATCGACAAAACTTTTAGGCTGAACCATATAGACATCTTCCTCAAGATATCCATTTAGGATAGCGGTTTTGACATCCATTTGCCAAATCTCATAATCATAATGAGCAGCTATGGCAAACAATATCCTTATAGACTTTAGCATCATAACAGGTGAGAAGGTTTCATCATAATCAACCCCTTGAGTTTGAGTGAAACCCTTTGCTACATGTCTAGCTTTATAAGTATCCAAGTTTCCATGCATATCGGTTTTCTTCTTGAAAACCCACTTACTTCCAACTACCTTGGAATTAAGAGGTGGTACAACAAGTTCCCAAACTTGATTGTCATACATGGATTGCATCTCAACGTTCATGGCTTCTAGCCATTTGTCACAATCCGAATTGGACATTGCATTATGGTATGTGGTTGGTTCATCTGAATCTACCACATAGCATCCATCCATAAAAAATCCATATATTTCAGGTGGATTACTAGTTCTACCACTTCTGCGAACGTCTTGTGTGTATTGATCAACCCCTTGATCATCCTCAACATCCTTATGTTGAGTGCTAGTTTCAACCAAACGTACATCGGGTTGTGGTTCTTGATCCTCCTCAAGATCCACTATTCTACTGCTAGCTCCTTCCATAAGGAACTTTGCTTCTAAGAACTCACCCTTTCTTGCAACAAACACCTTTTGTTCCAGTGGATCATAGAAATAATATCCCATAGAATCTCTAGGATATCCAACAAAGATACACTTGGTGGATCGGACTTCCAATTTGTTTGGGGTGGGAGTCTTAACATAAGCCTCACATCCCCAAACCCTTAAGTATGATAGGGATGGAACTCTTCCATGCCATATCTCAAAAGGTGTCCTTTCCACCTTTTTGGTTGGGGCCATATTTAGAATACGGGCCGCGGAGAGCAAAGCGAAACCCCAAAATGATAGAGGCAATGTGCTTCTAGCCATCATAGGTCGGACCATATCCAATAAGGTTCGATTCCTCCTTTCAGACACACCGTTATGTTGTGGTGTTCCAGGTGGAGTGAGTTGTGAGACAATCCTACAACTCCTAAGATGATCTTGAAAAACATCACTTAGGTATTCACCTCCTCTATCGGTACGGAGAATTTTAATTGACTTATTGAGTTGATTTTCCACTTCATTCTTGAATATTTTGAACATTTCAAAAGCTTCATCTTTGTGCCTTAATAAGTACACATACCCATAGCAACTATAATCATCGGTAAAGGTAATGAAGTATCTTTCACCATTCCTAGTCATTGGCTTAAAAGGACCACATACATTCGAATGTATGATTCCTAATAAATCTTTTTCCCTTTCATTAGTTCCAGTAAAGGGTGCCTTAGTTATCTTCCCTTGTAAACAAGATTCACAAACATCAAATGAATCACATTCATTTGTTTTTAAAAGACCATTCTTTTGAAGTGTTTGTAAACGTTTCTTGTTTATATGACCAAGACGACAATGCCAAAGATAGGTATCACTCAAGTCCAACTTGAGTTTCTTGGTGTTAGTTTGGTACAATGAACTATTTAAAGTATTTTCATGAACCAATTCATAAATACCACTAATAGGAATAGCTTTAAAATAGAACATACCATTTAAAGAAACATGAATATCATTTTCAATAAAGGATAATACATAATCATAATGTCTTAATTGGGATACAGAAATAATGTTCCTAGTCAAACTAGGAGCATACAAAACATTCTTCAAGATAACTTCCAAACCATTTGGAAGTCTTAGGATGTAGTCCCCACGAGCTTCAACTAAGACTTTAGTTCCATTGCCCATGAAGAGGCTACCATCCCCTTGTTTGAAGTCCCTACTTCTTGTGAACCCCTGCAACAAATTGCAAATGTGAGTTCCACATCCGGTATCCAATACCCATGTGTTAGAAGATGTAACATTAAGATCAATATGAATCATGTATATTGTACCTGAGGTCTGCCCGGCATCCCTCTTGGCTTTCAACTCTTGGAGATGGACAGGACAATTCCTTGCCCAATGCCCTATCTCCCCACACTTGAAGCATGGGTCATTAGTAGCAACCTTTTGCTTCTTCTCCTGTGGTTTGGGTGGCACCCTTGCCACCCATTTCCCCTTTCCCCATACGGGTCCCTTACCCTTGGCAACCTTTGCCTTGGGTGTGGGATGAGGCCTTTTGTTGTTCCCACCTTCATTAATGGTGAGAACGGGTAAAACCATTTTACCCATGGCCGCCTCGGCCGTTTTGAGCATTGAGTGAAGCTCACCAATGCTTTTGTCCCATGCATTCATGTTGTAGTTTAACACGAATGTCTCGAACCTCTTGGTAAGGCCATTTAGGATCAAATCTGTGGCCAATTCCTTCGAGACGGGACAATTAAGCCTCTCGAGGCGGTCAATATGACTTTTCATCTTAAGTACATAAGATGAAACAGATTGGTTGTTGTCCATACGACATGCGTGGAGTGCTCGAACCGTTTCGAAGCGCTCAACCCTCGCTTGCTGTTGGAACGTTTCCTTCAGCTGGGTTAGCATGTCGTAAGCTCCGTGATGTTCATACTCCTTTTGGAGATCCGGAGTCATGCTCGCTAGCATGAGACAAGACACTTGGACAGAGTCCTCAGTGTATCTAATCCAATCATTGTAGGCCTCCTCATCATCCTCAGTAGGTTGATCAGGGATAGGATCGTCTAAAACATATGATCTTTTCTCTTGCTTGAGAACGATTCTCAAGTTTCGATACCAACCAATGAAATTATTATGATTTAGACGTTCCTTTTGGAGGATCGCTCGTAATGATTGGTTCGACGCGGATGAGTTATCGTGATTTTCATTATTGGTGGCCATCTACAAAATTTAACAAAGATCTATTTTAGTATTTTTGATATTGCTAATTTTAATAATTAATGACTTTTAAGGTCAATTTTATATTAAAATCTAGAACCCATCATTACATTTAAATTGTGGTTAGGTGACCTTTATCCCATGATTTAAATTAATAAGGTGGTCAACGATTGACGATTGCAACCATTTGCAACTTCTAGAGGTCTGGGATCGACTTTAAACATCATATTAAAATCTAGAACCCAACATTACACTTAAATTGTGGTTAGGTGACCTTTATCCCATGATTTAAATTAATAAGGTGGTCAACGATTGACGATTGCAACCATTTGCAACTTCTAGAGGTCTGGGATCGACTTTAAACATCATATGCAAAGTCGGCATGTTAATCCCATCAACACCATTTGGAAACCATATTTTAGATGATCAATTTAACATGGTTTGCAAATCAAGTTACCCTACTTTCACACACATGTGAGTTTACCACATAAGTGGTTAGGTGACCTTTATCCCACCAATGTGGTATTCCGACCTTAAGTCACAAGTTCCCTCAAAATGGTTAGGTGACCTTTATCCCATTAAGAATTTCCAAATGACTTAAGTGTTGTGCAAAAGGATGGTGTTAAACTTGTTTGTTAAATGTTTAGAGGTTTCATAATTCTAGTTTAGAAAACTCTATGTACTTGTATTTGCATGCTTTCAAACACAAGGTACCCTATGGTTCTTTGATTAAAACCTATTTTAATCTTTAAAATCATTAAATCATTTTAATAACCTTTTATTAACTCTTAAGAACCATCAATTTTCAGCTTGTTAAGTTTGTTAATGAGTTTGTTATGAATATCCAAATATCAACCAAACAATCAAACAACAAACAATCAAACAAGCATAAACATATAAACATGAGTGCATAACCTTAGCTACTAAGTTGACAACACTTGTTTGCCATCACAAGTGTTGTCATAAGGTCTTTCCTAAGGGTTTGTAATGGCACATTACATGTGTCCATGGACTCCCACTTGAATCCATATCCAAATACTTCAAGGTCCATGTCTTTGATGTCCATCCTTGGGTCTTGATCTTGTGCATCTTCCTTTTACAAAATTGTATCCTAATACATTTTTCTAGTAAAAGAAATGCACCTAATCTATTAAGGTCCTGAGTTCGCATGAAATGCAATCGGTAAAACCCTAAACGTCTAAACCCTCGAATGTGCGAAAATGAGAAGGTAATTTCGCAAGTTGAGTTATATAGGACTTAGTTTCGCTGGCAGCGAAACTATAGTTTCGCCCGTGTAAGCTCTGGTCGAAACTGACCTTGCAATGTGCAAAACAGCCAGCGAAGCTATAATTTCACCTTGTGAAACTACCAGCAAAAGTATAATTTCGCTGGATACTTAAAAAATTGAACTTTTTTTAAATAAAATAAAGGAACAATTATTTAGAAAAGAATTAAAATAAAGTAAGCAAAAATAAAAGAAATCAAAAGAAATTTTCCCCACAAGACCTCACCACACTTCACGTATTTTTAAACAAAATAAAACAGTGGAAAACGGATATGAATGAGAAGCTGAAAGGTGTAGGATTCGGTCTACCCATGATACATATTAAATTGATGTGGCTAGTGTGATATGATCCAAGTCGTGTCATAACCAATAACAAGCTAGATAAACACCTACAATATTTGTTTATTGATTTGATCAATTAAATAAATAACAACACAAAATACATTTAGAAAATGGTTTTCTAAAAGGATGCACTTGAGAAATTAATAAATAACATGGGTTTATTTATTTTAAGAGAATACTTGATATTGTTATTTAATATGTTAAATAACATTATTAAGTTCATATGACATGTCTTGTTACTTGTCTAAAAATACAAGTTTGTTTAAAAGGATTTAAATAAAACTTGTTACAAATAAGTTGGGTGGCAAATTTGAAAAGGGAAGCCCCTCATTGGACCTCCCAACTCTCGGCCTAAATGGCAGAAAAAAGAGGCCACCCAATGTTGGAACATGCTTAATTAAATGGAGAAACCCACATGCAAGACACAACTATCACTTCTCAAGTTAATCAAGTTTTTCTCTCCCTTTTTTTCTAATTATTTTCGGAACAAAGAAGGCTGAAAAAGTGTGAAAAACTTGGCTGGACAAGGGTGTTCAAAGCTAACAAAAAGTGTTGAGGATCCTAGCTTCCAAAGGTGTTTAGTTGGTGGCTTGGGGTATGCAAGCTTGAGGTCTTCTTGGTTGAAGAATAGCTTTCAAACATCATCTTCTACACTTCCAAATCCACGATTCTAAGAGGTAGTTCTTATGGTTGTTATGTGTTTTGATAGCATGTTCTTTCATATAAAGATCCTTTGTTCATGGGTTTTGTTTTAACAAATGTATTTGATGCATAAACTAACTAATATCAAAATGGGTTTTTGATTATAACTCCGCTGCATTTTGACATATTAATGGTTAATATGACATTGATAAAGATCTACAAAACCCAACAATGGCATCAAGAGCCGGTTATATGGATACATGCTTCAAAAAACGAAATTTTCGGGTCCTTTTTGTATAAAAAGTGGGCTGGAAATTTCATCCATGGCAAACCCTTTGTTTTTCAAGATAATACTTTTATATGCATAGTAATCATCTTGAAAAATTAATGTCATAAGATGGCTTGTTTGTTTGGACAAAAACCCCTTATATTTGGTTAATGTTGGCTGAAATTTGGGGGTTTAAAAAGGGTGTCATTCTTGGTTTTTTAGTATACATATTTGGATGTATTTTGGTGCATATAACCTAGCCATGACCTTTTGTTTGGATGTTTGTGGTTGTGATTTCATTTGTTATTATAAAGGCATGTAATTTATTTGTTTCATTTGGTATGTAATAAATAGATTAGTTTGCACTTTATTTTTCTAGAAAAATGTATTAGGTTTTTCTATGTAATTGTTCTTTGGGGCTGTTTTGGATTACCAAGAAGGTGCCTAAAAAAGATGGTGAAATCACAACACAAAAGGATTACTTGAAGCATATGGATGCGGGTTCAAGTGGGAGTTCACCAACACAACTTTCATGTCAGGTTCTACCCTTAGGAATGACCTCTTGACACACTTGTTATGGCAAGCAAGTGTGGTCAAAATAGTTGGCTATGGTTATGCACTTATATTGTATGTTTGGTTGTTTGGTTGTGTTTGATATTTTGTTGAAAATTGATAAACTAGTTAAACAACTATGATAAAACAAGCACAAAATTGGTTCTTTAATATCATTAAAGGAATTAATAAAATGTGTTTATTAAGGGTTAATGATTTAATAAAAATGAGTTTTATTAAAAGGAACCATAAAAATAGTTTTTCATAAAATGCCATGCATTTGAATGCATACAAATTGTATGGTATAAAAGGTTTTTCTAAAAACTAGAATTTTAGAAACTATAAAAACCCTTTTCAAAACAAGTTTAACACCATCCTCTTAAACAACACTCGATTCACTTGCAACTCGTTTGTGGGATAAAGGTCACCTAACCATAAATGTAGATACTTGTGAAGTTGAGGTTAAATTACCGTATTCATGGGATAAAGGTCACCAAACCACTTATATTTGTAAAATCATACGTGTGTCTAAGTAGGACGACTTGATTTGGAACTCATGCATTAGGATCACCGAAGCATGACGTACAAAAGGTGTTGATGGGATAAACATGCCAAACTAAACATAAGATGTTTAAACCGATCCCATACACTAGAAACTGTAATAGGTTACAATTGTCAAACGTTGACTACCTTGTTAATTGTCTATGAGACATGAAAGGGTATTAATAATTAAAATACTTTGATATCAAAAATACTAAAAATTGAACTTTGTAAAATTGTAGATGGCAAACAACAACAACTCAATCCCGACCATCCATGACCTATCACTAAGAACCATTCTCGAGAAGGAACGTCTCAACCATGGGAACTTCATGGATTGGTACCGAAACTTGAGAATCATTCTCAAGCAAGAAAAGAAGTCCTATGTGTTAGAAGATTCCATTCGCGATCAACCCGATGAGAATGACGTAGAGGCCTTTAACGAGTGGGTCAAGTACACCAAGGACTCTGTGCAAGTCTCATGTCTCATGCTAGCAAGTATGATTCCCGATTGACAAAAGGACTTTGAGAACCACAATGCCTATGACATGATCACCCAGTTGAAGGAAATGTTCCAACAACAATAAAGGGTGGAACGCTTCGAAACGGTTCGAGCACTCCATGCTTGTCGGATGGACGAGACCCAATGGATATCATCTTACGATCTTAAGATGAAGAGCCAAATTGATCGTCTAGAAAGGCTTAACTGTCGTGTCTCCAACGAGTTGGCAACGGATTTGATCCTCAACTCCCTATCCAAGAAGTTTGAAAGCTTTGTTATGAACTATAACATGAATGGATGGGACAAGAGCAATGGTGAGCTTCATTCAATGCTCAAAACGGCCGAGGCGGGCATGGGTAGAAAAGTTCTACCGGTCCTTACGATCAATGAAGGTGGTAGTAAGAAAAGGAACCTCCCCGACCCTAGGGCAAGTGTTGCCAAAGGGAAGGGACATGTTAAAGGGAAAGGGAAGGGTAAAGCTAAAGCGGAACCCAAAGAAAAGAAGCAAAAGGTTGCTAAAGATGATCCGTGTTTTGAGTGTGGTAAGGTAGGCCATTGGAAACGAAACTGTCCGATCTATCTCAAAGAGTTGAGAGCCAAGAGGGATGCGGGGCAAACCTAAGGTATGACTTTTATGATACATGTTGAGCTAAATGTTATTTCTTCTAACACATGGGTATTAGATACTGGATGTGGAACTCGTATTTTCAATTTGTTGCAGGGGTTCATAAGAAATAAGCATTACAGAAAGGGTGATGATAGTCTCTTTATGGGCAATGGAGCTAAAGTTGAAGTTGAAGCCCAAGGAGACTATGTTTTGCAAATTTCAAGTGGCTTGAAAGTTATTTTGAAAAATGTTTTGTATGCTCCTAGTTTGACTAGGAATATTATTTCAGTTTCCCTTTTAAGACAATGTGGTTATGATTTCAATTTTGTTGACAATGATATCCATGTTTGTTTGAATCATGTGTTTTATTTTGAGGCTATGCCTTGTAACGGAATTTATGAATTGGTTCATGATAACACAACATATGATAGCTCAATGTACCAAGCAACCACCAAAAGGCTCAAATTGGATTTGAGTGATTCCTATCTTTGGCATTGTCGCCTTGTCCATATAAACAAGAATCGTATGCAAAAACTTCAAAAGAATGGTCTTTTGAAAACTAATGAAAATGATTCATTTGATGTATGCGAGTCTTGTTTACATGGAAAAATGAAAAAGGCCCCTTTTAGTGGGACTAATGAAAGGGCAAAAGATTTATTAGGGATCATACATTCGGATGTATGTGGACCTTTTAAACCAATAACTAGGAATGGTGAAAGATACTTCATTACCTTTACCGATGACTACATTCGTTATCGGTATGTGTACTTGTTAAGACACAAACATGAATCTTTTGAAATGTTCAAAATCTTCAAAAATGAAGTAGAAAATCAACTCAAAAAAACGATCAAGATTCTTCGTACCGATAGAGGAGGTGAATACCTAAGTAGTGACTTTCAAGAGTATCTTAGAAGTTGTGGGATTGTCTCACAACTTACTCCACCTGGAACACCACAACATAATGGTGTGTCTGAGAGGAGGAATCAGACTCTATTGGATATGGTTTGATCTATGATGGCTAGAAGTACACTACCTCAATCATTTTGGGGTTTCTCTTTGCTCTCCGCGGCCCGTATTTTAAATATGGCCCCAACCAAAAAAGTTGAAAGGACACCTTTTGAAGTATGGCATGGAAGGGTTCCATCATTATCATATTTAAAAGTTTGGGGGTGTGAGGCTTATCCTAAGCAATACACTCAAAACTAACTGGAAGCCCGATCCACAAAGTGTATCTTCATTGGATATCCTAGAGATTGTATTGGATATTATTTCTATGATCCAACAGAGCAGAAAGTGTTTATTGCTCGAAAGGCTGAGTTCTTGGAAACTAAGTTCCTTTCGGAAGGAACTAGTGGAAGAATAGTGGAACTTGAAGAGGTTCAAGATTCACAAGACGATACACATTTGGTTGATACTAGCAATCAACATGAGGATGTTGAGAATAATCATGTGGATGATCAAGATACACAAAACGTTCGCAGATATGGTAGAACTAGTGTTCCTCCTGAGAGATATGGATTTTTCATGGATGGATGCTATATGGTAGATTCGGATGAACCAACCACATACCGTGATGCAATGTCAAAACCTGATTTTGACAAATGGCAAGAAGCCATGAACGTTGAGATCCATGTATGATAACCAAGTTTGGGAATTGGTTACACCACCTCTTAAATCTAAGGTAGTTGGAACTAAGTGGGTTTTCAAGAAGAAAACCGATATGCATGGAAACTTGGATACTTATAAAGCTAGACTTGTAGCAAAAGGTTTCACTCAAACTCAAGGGGTTGATTATGATGAAACTTTTTCACCTGTGGCAATGCTAAAGTCTATTAGTGTCACACCCTCAATTTCCACAAACGGGGTTTTACCGTTAGGCGTGTGACATAACCAGGATCTCAGATAAGCATCAGTTACACCAAACGACTCGATAATTACAAAACATAATAGTTTCTTAGTAATAATGAAATAAACCAACTTGTATTCAAGTATTGCGGAAGCGAAAACAGAAAAACTTTTAACAACGGTTTTGGAACATGCAAACACGCGTCCAATCCTATTTATGTAAACTACATGAAATTAAATCTTGAAAACAGTTAGGATGAAAGTGGTATGACATGCAGTGGATGTTGTGCTCCTAAACGTGCCATTTCAATGTCCTGAGAGAAAACATGCAAAAGTCAGTACAAGACTGGTGAGTTCACAGGTTTATCAGAAAACATTAAGTATCAGTAATGAAATTCCCGGATTTAGTAATCAAAACATATAATGGGTAGCTAGCCCATAGCAATCACTATGTGTATGAAATCGCGACCGAGCTGACACGTAATCAATAGTAATAAAGTATGCCCGGCTGTGGATCCCACACCACAACACTGTAAAATAGGCTGACCATTCACCCGTTAGACCTCCAGTCTAGCTAGCGCGACTAGCCCGGGTGGGGCGTGTCAAAACCAAGTAGATCTACTAACAATCACCTCGCTATTTGCATATTAACGGTCCGAAGGGCAAAGTATAACACCATAGTTTCAGGTATATGCAGTATTTGTGACAAGCGGTCCCAAGGTCACTATTCTAAACCCTAATTTAATTGCATCATATCCCGTCTTATGAGTACTAATAATGGAAACAATTCAATTATATCAAGAATGTTAGAATCACTAATTTTATTTGATCAATTTTTATGATTCTATGTGACTTCAAAAACAAGGCTATCAACAACCCTCTCAAAACCAAACGTCTAACCTGCATATTAATGGGTTTTAAGACTATCAACAACCTGTTTTTGAAGTCTCCAAGGGTGTACACCACCTACATGTGGTGAAAGTATGCATTACACCTTGAACAATGCTTCATTCTACTAGTAATAACCTCTTTTAGACATTTCCTGAAAAACCTCTTAGACAAGGGTTGTAATCTGCTAAAAATGACTTTTAAGACACCCTAATAATCTGATTTTTAAGTTAGATAAAGTTAAAGTAATGGTTAAACTCAAGTTACAAGGATTTACACATGTGTAATGGCCATTTATGACACTTTCTACATGTTTTAAAGTCCATGGATGTATAGAACAACTAGGCAACGTTTGGGACTGTCATTTCAGTAAGTTTTGGTGCATATTAAGCTTAGTAACATGGCTTGACCTCTGGAACAAAGTACATAATGTGTTTAGGCCTAGTTTGGTCACTTTCGGGACCCGAAAACGGGTTAAAACGACTTAAAAATAGGAAACATGGACCATAAACGTTTTAAAGAGAATTTACAGGTTCTAAATGAATAAATAAAGTGTTCTGGAGTCAATGGAAAGTTTTAGTGGTCAAAAGACAATTTAAATGGATTTTTAGTGAAACCGGGTGTAAACCGAAAGACGTTTTTAAGGAAAATTTAAGATAAATGGGTTAAATGTTACAAATTATAAAAATCATGACTTTCCAGTAGGTTAATAGATAAAATAACCTCAAAAGTCGAATGGTGGGTCAAACAAGTCTTTAAAATGGTCAAACCCGACTAAAAACGCGTTTTAACGATTTAAACGTAAAAACGAGCCTTTCCACTGTTAGCGGCAAATTTTTATAATATAAAAGGTTTGAAACCCGTAAAAATGATTTTAAGAAATAGCTACTGGACTTAGACTCCAAAAAGGTGAAAACTCATAAATAACCACTCTAAACCGTTCGGTTTTACCGTAACCGGCAACGTTAAATGCGTATTTTAGAAACCGAGTCTATAAACTGAAATTTTGGTAATAAGTCCTTAGAACTAAGTTTAATTAAGGTCATGAACCTGATTTTTAAGAATAAAGGCCATTTAATACAAGAAACCAAACTTAAGGGTAGAAACTGTCAATTCTGAACTTTAGGGGCTAAACTGTAAAATTTGGTTACACTTCCTAATCGACCCCAATGAGCACTTTAGTCACTTTGTTAGCATAATTATCATACATTCTGGACTTAGTAATGTAAAAACCATTAATTGTATGAGAAACCTTAACTTTCCATAAAAGGAAACTTTTATACAAACCCTAATCGAATCAAATCCGAAACCGTACATTTAAGTCTTAGGCACTATTGTTGCTCCTTAAATAGGTTTAGAGCAGTAGCTAATGACTTAATATATTCATGCTAGGGTGCTAGACTTGAGTTATTCCCGGCACGCGAAGAATTTCTATTTGCTTGATACCAAAGGTGAGTTCTCGTGTTCCCCCTTTTTACTTTTGTTTTGGGGATGAAGCATGCTCCTTTTAAACTGAAACTCTTATGTGTGATACTGTTTACTGTTTTGCATGATCTTCTGTTTTTATGAACTTTGATTGTGCTTACTTGATGCTTGTATGTGGGACTTTTTTGGATACCTGCTGATACTTTAGTCATAATCATTAATTCTTTTGTGAACCGCTTGTTCTTACGTGAATAGATCTATTTGGGGAATCCCCCACGCACAGTGGCTCCCGCCATAGGGAGGTACCCCACTGAGATCCTGAGGGGTCGTTTGTGGTATGTAACAGGTTTTGGGTAAGATACTATTGTGAACCATCCTAGCAGGAGTGGTTCACTATTCTGAGGCTTGGTCCTTTTTCCTACGGGAAAATCCGGTTAAACACAAGTTTAGAAGAGGCCAACCGGGGACGAAGTGCAGGGTTAATTGTGATACCCCACAATGACTGATACTAAAACGATGTTTTTAAAATCGAATGAGATTTTTATAAACTATCACACTGGATTCTAAAACCTTTACTGTGGACTTTTATAGTTCCTTTTATTTGTTTTGAAACTTTAAGCACTTGAATTCACCAACTTTTTAGTTGACACTCTTTTTATTTTGAGCATGTTTCAGGTAACCTGTGAAGACTCTTAGCTTATGGACGACTTAGACTCAACCCCGAGACCATGGCATTGTTTGTGTGACCAGAATTTATGACTTTGACAATTTGATATCATGACTATTTAAATTTATATTGAACATGTAAACATTTGGGGATGGATCTGTTTCCAGCCCGGTGTCTTTTAAAACTTTTAATGCCATGTGATGTTCTCTCCCTTTGAGCTCTTATAATGGTTTGTTTCCGCTGCCATATATGTTGTTGCTAATCTGTGACGTCCCACCCTACCTGGGCCCGGGGGTGTGACAGATTGGTATCAGAGCCAAAGGTTGTAGAGAAGTCAGGAATACCATAGTAGACCCTAGGCTACAACCCTGATACCCTAGGACTATCCTTGTGGGAAAGTGTTGGAATGATCGGGTTGGGTAAATTGATGATTACGCCTGATCAACGTAATCATGAATTTACCGAACGCGTAATTTCCATCACGGACCTCTAAGTTAGGTTCGGACCTTTCTGTTTGATGCTGATTAACCTTGAATTTTATTTTGACTGGGGATTTCAAATTAATTTCCTTTAGATGAACTGTATTGCCTGACACTATTATGAGAAATAATTGATTCTAACATCACTGATAAGGGATACATAGAGATCCCTGATACTAATGCCATCACTATTACTATGAGTATATTATTATTATTAAGACTATCATGAGCTATGAGAAACCAAATTACTCATGATGTCTTTTTACAGGAAACTACTATGGCTGAAAGAGGTAAGGCACCCGCACCTCCAGTTGATGAGACTGCCCCTGTTGGGACACTGAGGAGGAAGCCCCAAACGGAGTACGAGGCGTACCTGCAGAGGTGTGGACACCCGGGTTGGATCTCCGCCACGTCACAGGACACTGGAGCTTCCGAGGATTCTTCTTCGTCAACGCCACCCAGGAACCGGACACGCTCCCGTTCGCCACATGTTGCCGCTCCATCCCACTCACCGATACCTCCCATTGGGAATTGGGGAGCACGCACCGTCACTGGTCCACGAAAGGCTGTTAGACCTGGGACTTCGGTCTCATTTAGGTTGCCTCCTCCTCCTCCACGACCGGTCAGGGCTCTCATACCCGCACCATCGCCGTACGAGGCACACCGACGCCACCCACAAGAGGAGCCTTGGATGCCTCCAAGGCACAGCATGCATGTTGGTCCCAGCGTGTTCTCTCGAGACCAGCACTCTTAGTCTAGCCGGCGGGCTAGTGACTTTAGTCCATCCGACCCTACCCTGAGTGAGATACTGAGGACCATCGAGCGCCACGAGCTGACTCTTCAGCACGCCACCCAGACCTCACAGTCCGCTCAATTCCAAGCTATGCTGGCATCGGAGGGTGTGCAGAGATTGGAACGGGAGCAGAGGAAGAAGAGCACCGGATGGATGGGATGGCTGAAAAAGAAGTGGATGCGAGGGCGATCATGTGGAAGAGGAAGAAACTATCTGTCTTTGGATATTTGAAGGAAACAAACTTATTATTATCCGACATTATTATTATTATATTTTCATGGGGGTGATGGCACCTTCCACCTTGTAAGAGCTAGACTCTGATGCTATGAACTTTGTCTTGTTTTGAACTAATTCATATGATACAATGCTGTTGAAACATTTACGATTATCCGTCATGTGTTGTTTATTCATGGTGTTGGGCCATGTTATTGTTTATGACTGCTTAAACTGTCTAAATTGTAATCTGTGGAACTTGGTAAGTTGTGTGCAATTATACACCGTATTCTCTATTCGTAGAGAGGAAGTCTTGTAGGGAATTGATGCATAGACTGATTGAAACAAATTATGAGATGCTAAACGACTTTGTCTGTCGTACTGTCAGAATGCCTACCCGAAGAGGAACACCCATTGGAAGGCCAGCAGCAAACCGAGGTCGTCATGAAAGAACAAGGCGAACCAGAAACCAGCCACCTACCCTTCCAGGGACTCCCACCGGGGAGAATGCTAACTCAGGAAACGATGAGAGGATGGCAAATCTTATGGCACAACAAATTGCAAATGCCATACCAACTATTATTGCTCAAATAAATGCTGACTGGGATGACGCCGGAGGTGGTACTGGGGCTGCCAACAATGAAGAATCTGAAGCTATCAGGAAAGGTTGCTCCAACAAAACATTCATGGCTTGCAAGCCAAAGGACTTCCATGGCACCGAGGGTGCAATTGAAACCTATAGATGGCTGGACGAAATCGAAGCTGTGTTAGACATCAGTGAGTGCAAGTTGGAACACATGGTGAGGTTTGCTTCTCAATCTCTCAAGGGACCAGCACTTGAGTGGTGGAAAACCATCATCCAGCCTCGAGGCCGGGATGCTGTGGGTAGGATGAACTGGTTTGAGATTAGGGAGCTAATCACCAACAAGTACTGCCCGATCAACCAACTGGAGAATCTGGAGGCAAGATTTCTGAATTTGGAAATGAGGGGTCCGAACTACACCGAATACATCAACCAGTTCCTTGCATTGTCCCGACTGGTACCACACTTGGTGTTGCCAGAATCCAAGGGCGTGGCCCGCTTCATCTGGGGGTTACACCCAATGGTAAGGGGCATGGTTCGGTCATCCAGGCCGACAACCATACAGGCAGCGGTCGACCTTACCAGTAGTCTGACCGACGACCTAATTAGAGCGGGGTGGATTGAACATGGGAAAATTAAGGACAAGAAGAAGGTTGTGGCAGAAAAGAGGAAGTGGGTTGATACTAGGAAGATGATCGGCAGCAGCAGCGGTTCAAACAAGAAGCCTAGAGAAGAAGCAAGACGAAATGACCATGGTGGAAAGGCAAGGAGGTTGTATCTGGGCACAAGCCCCTTCTGCGATAAATGCAAGCTTCATCACCAAGGGGAGTGCAATCCCATGCCTTGTTATCGATGCAAGAAACCTGGTCACCTGATTAAACACTGTACCTACGAGCCTGGAAAACAATGCTATGAGTGCGGGGACCCCGGGCATATGAGGAACAAATGCCCTAAGTTAGGAAGAAACAAGGACAACCGACCCAACAAGCCCAAGGGAAGAGCTTTTATGATGGATCCCGCTGGAGCCCGAAAGGAACCCGACGTGGTCAATGGTACGTTTCTTGTAAACGGTCATCCTGCTACTGTTTTATTTGATACTGGAGCAACTGCCAGTTTTATCTCTAGTGCTTTTAGATCCTCGATTGACTTAGCTACGTGTGCCTTAGCCGATACGTTTACCGTCGAATTAACTGATGGTAATATTTTAGAAACTAACGAAATCATCAAGAATTGTTCAATAAATCTAAATGGGCATGCATTTAAGATAGATCTGATGCCCATTAAGTTAGGAGGATTTGATGTTGTAGTCAGCATGGTCTGGTTAGCTAAGAACAGAGTCGAAATTGTTTGTGATGAACGCCTACTCAAGATACCATTGAACGACAAGGAAGAGTTAGTGGTGCAAGGAGAAAGGAGTAACACCATATGCCCCATGATATCCCATTTAAAAGCTACCAAGAGCTTAAGGAAGGGATGCTCAGCTTTCATCATCTACGTGATGAAGACCAAAAAGGAGAAGAAGATTTCGGACATCCTAGTAGTTTCTGAATACCCTGAGGTGTTTCCGGAAGACCTACCGGGACTTCCCCCGAATCGACAAGTTGAGTTCCAAATAGATTTGCTACCTGGCGCTGCACCGGTAGCCAAAGCGCCGTATCGACTCGCTCCTCCTGAAATGAAGGAACTGATGATGCAAGTTCAAGAACTATTGGACAAAGGATTTATACGTCCGAGTGTCTCTCCATGGGGTGCTCCGGTGTTATTTTTGAAGAAGAAGGACGGCACTTTATGCATGTGCATCGACTACCGGGAATTAAATAAGTTGACCATAAAGAACCGTTACCCTCTCCCGAGGATAGACGACCTATTCGATCAACTTCAAGGAGCAAGCTACTTCTCCAAGATTGATTTGAGATCCGGTTACCACCAACTGAAGATCCGAGAAGAAGATATACCCAAGACGGCTTTTCGAACTAGGTATGGGCACTATGAGTACTTAGTCATGCCTTTCGGACTGACTAATGCACCCGCAGCATTCATGGATCTCATGAACCGTGTATGCCGCCCATATCTTGACAAGTTTGTGATTGTGTTCATCGACGACATTCTGATCTACTCCAGTAGTAAGGAAGAACACGAGAAGCATCTTAGACTAATCCTTGTTGGTACACATGTCCCCAGATCTAGTCTAGTGAGCTTAAATGTAATAGAACTTCTTTTTATAACACATATGTAATTGTTTAATCAATGTAAGGAGAATCTCTTCTATATATGGTTGTTGGTTATTTAATGTTATATCTATCTACATTATTAGTTGTTACACGCATAATATGACCATGTTATATAGGTTTACAGTTGTGAGACATAGTTCTGAATCATTAATGGTTCAAGAATGTGTTTGACTAAGAATCCTGATTCAGTCGCACAACTGGACCATACGAATGGTCCAATCGCACGGTTGAACTAGGTGATTGAGTCAGTCATAAGACTGACTCAAGCGTACGAATGAATCAATCGTATGACTCAGTCGCACGACTGAACCAGTCGCAAGGCTCAGTCGTGCGAATGAGATCTGTAACCTATAAATACCACCTAACTCGTGGAAAAACGCAACACTTTGAATACTTGAAACCCTAGTCGACCCAGAACGTCTAGTTCGTCCATTCCAACTTCACAGAATGTCTGAGATCATTCCTATTCCATTCTTAACGTTTTCTAATCGTTAGGATTGATCTTGATTTCGTTCTCCCTGATTGGATCGCCAATCAAATAGGATTCCGCACTATTTGATCTGGTATAACGAAGAATCAGTTAGTACTCCGTACGTACACGGTCCTAACAAGTGGTATCAGAGCTTAGGCTCTTGATTCTTCGTTGATTCAATTGTTTTTTGTGAAAAAGTCTACGTTTTTACGCGAAAAGATCAAATCTTTCTGCTAAAAATCGAGTCTTTACGTGTGCATGTTCTGAAAAATCAATATTTTTCGAGTTTCAGCCGTCTAGGGTGCAAAAACTTGCGTTCTAGGTCAAAGTGTGCGAAAAATCCCGTTTTCAGCCGACCCAGTCGCACGATTATCTCAATCGTACGACTGAACCCAGTCGCCCAGGTCATTCGCCCGATTGAGTCAGTCGCTGTGTCAATTCGCCCGATTGAGTCAGTTGCCTTGTCCAGTCGCCCGTTTGAGTTCAATCGCACGATTGTATCTCAGTCGCCTGTTCAATCGCACGGTTGAGTTCAATTGCATACAGTTCGTGTCAATCGCATCCCAATCGTACTCCCCAATCGCATAACAATTTTTTTTCAAGTTTAAGTCAACCTTCATTATGGACTCCAAAAACTTCGCATTTTCAGCAGGTATAGATTCAAGGATCCAGAACCTACTGCTTCTGGAGAATGAGATTGGTAACCACAATAAGCCACCTAAGCTTCTATCTATTGATGAGTTCCCACAGTGGAAGCAAAGGTTTGAGATTCATCTCAATGGCGTGGATAATAATCTGTGGAATTCTATTGAAACTGGTTACACCATGCCAGTTGGTGCTGATGGTTTGCCATTAACGTTGAGTGGAATGACTGATGCTCAAAAGACTGCCTATAATGCTGAAAAGAAGGCTTATGCTATGCTCACCCAGTCTATTCCTAAAGAGATCTTGCATCAGTATTCGGATCAGAAACAGAGTAAAAAATTCTGGAAAGCTCTCGAGAAAAGGTATGAAGGGAGCTCAACTCTGAAATCCTTGAAGGCCAAAGCTCTCAAAAAGGAGTTTGACAATTTCTCTGCTATTGGGAACGAGAGCTTGGAGGACATCATTGACCGCTTCTATCATCTAATGAGTGAACTTCACACTCATGGGGTTACAACGTCTAAAGAAGAAAAGGTCGCCAGTTTAGCTGAAGGTCTTCCAGAAAAATGGGATTCATTTATTTCCGCCTTGAGACAATTCAGTTCTCGAGACTTTGGATATAAATGACTTTATTCTAAAACTGCGAGAGGAAGAGGTCAGACATAAGTATAAGGCGAAGAAGGGTGCATATGCTCAGGATCCTACTCTTTACAATGTGACTCCAACTCCAATTGCAAAGTCTTCCAATGCTCCTCTGCAGACTGCATTTGTTTCTAATACATCTGGTCAAAGCTCATCGTCTGGGGGTGAGTCATCTGTTTCATCAGGGGTTCAACACAGTATTACTGAAGCTCACTCGACGAAGTTAATAACTGAGAACCTGGGTAAAGTCACTGTG
Organism: Flaveria linearis; assembly: GCA_024085815.1. Classification (NCBI taxonomy): domain Eukaryota; kingdom Viridiplantae; phylum Streptophyta; class Magnoliopsida; order Asterales; family Asteraceae; genus Flaveria; species Flaveria linearis. Next base: position 63,550,639 of record CM044005.1, read on the forward strand.
GAAGTTACCAAGGAACACATGGACCTACTTGCTGCAGTGGTTCATTCCTATGATGGTTTGGTTGCAGGGAAGATAGGAAACTGCCACTTGGCTGATGAAGATTATGAGCAGGTGGATGAAAATGAGTTGGAGAGGATGGATATCATGTGGGCTCTCGCAAGTGCTGTGCGACGAGCAAAGAAGTTTGTTAAGAAGACAGGGCAGAACCTCGTGGCTACAAAAGATACTACCTTTGGTTTTGACAAGTCCAAAGTCACGTGTTTCAACTGCGGGGAGAAAGGACATTTCAAGAGGGAATGTGTGAAGCCTAAAAAAACTGGGAACGGAAATCCTTTCTCCTCTTTCAACAGGCAAGATAAAGATAAGAAGCCAGTTCCAGCAGGAAGTGATTCCAAGGCTTTGGTGGCACAAGGTGATGAAGGACAGGACTGGTCCTTCCGGTTCTTATCTGATGGTGAAGCCAACATAGCTTCTGTCGAGGATCTAAATGAAGACTCAGCAAGTGAGGGGGAGAACTTAGCTGAGCCTGACACTGCTGAATTGGATGATGACATAGCTGATGTTGATCAGCTAGTTGAGAATGAACTGAATGCTGATCCTGAAGCACAATCTGAACCCCAAAATGCTTTCATGGCTAGAACATCTACATCGGCACAGGTAGAATCAAATGATGAATTATTTACTAAACATGCTTGTGTTGATTGTGAAAAATTTAGGGAAAGCATTGACCTGAAATTTGCTAGGTTATTAGATCATAATGATAACTTAGTAAATGATTTAAAATTGTGCACTGAAGCAAACAGAATCTTAAAACAGAATGAAAACAGTTATAAAGAAAAGATTGAAGCGTTAAATAAACAGTTAAAAGAAACTGAAGTTGTTGCCTTTAACCAATAAAATGATATCAAGTTTTATTTAAAGACAATAGAAGAAACTAAGAAGGAACGAGCAGTTTTACAAGTTGAAAACAAGTCTTTGAAACAAAGACTCCACAGTCTAGCTAGTTCCTCACATATTTTGAAAAACTTGGTTAAAGAACGCAACAACGGGGAGGGTTTGGGTCATAAAGTTGTGCCACCACCACATGAGTCCTTTTTAAACATCAAACAACATCCAATTAATGATAACCCCATAAAGGATCATGTGGTGACAACTCCTCTAGTCAGTGATCCGGATACAGCAGTTAACTCTGCTCCTTCGGTTCCTGACCAGACAGATTCTGCATCAAGCACAACAAGCACACAAATCACTGGCAAGGGAGTGGAAGAGAATGTTCAAACATCTCATGGGTTGGGTAAAAAATCAACTTCCAAACAACCTAAGATTTCCAAAGATACTCAAGCTAAACCAGTGACGCAAGATAATCACCAATTTCCAAGACAAAACACAAATCATATTAAACAAGTTAAATTTGTCAAAGGAGGTGAAAATCTTAAAAGTGATAATAAAAAGAAAGAATCTGAGGTTTATTCACCGCCCCACAAGAGATCTCCTAGCCCTGATGAATGGAGATCCTGCTATACTTGTGGTCAGCGCGGTCATATTTCGACTAATTGTCCTCGCTATCAGACACCAAGAATTAAGGTTGAGCTAAACGACAAAGTCAAAGTAGATTCAAAATAGCTTTCTAAGACTCCAGTTAGATCGAAAACACCTATTAGGTCTAAAACACCTTCTAGGTCGTTTTCGTCTCCACCACGCCAAAGGCAAAACAGACAAGTTCCCGACAAGTCCGTGATGCCAGAGGTAAAACCTGTTTCTGAATCTAAACCATATGCTCAAACCGTAAATCAGTCTAAGGTTTACCACAAACAATCCTTTCACAGGGATGGTTTATGGAAAGCCAAGACAACTGGTGTGTCTGAAAGCAAGGACAATCTGAAAGTTGAGATTCCACCCACTGATAAAGGACATTGGGTCGAATTCATGATGGTTGATTCCTCTAGGAAACCCAAGCCAGTCAAGGCTTGGGTCCCCATCCTTAACTGATGATTTTCTCATATGTGCAGGTTGTCCGCTATAGTGCGTCTACAAATACATGGATCGTAGATAGCGGAGCTTCCAGGCACATGACGGGAAACAAGTCTCTCCTTTTCAATGTCAAACAGATTAAAGGGGGACACGTTTCATTTGCTGGAAACAAAAGAGGTTACATTACCGCTCAGGGAGAAGTAGGTAATGAAAAGGTAAGGTTCGATAAAGTCAACTTTGTTCAGCAATTAGAAAACAATCTGCTTTCTGTGTCTCAGATTTGTGACAAGGGCTTCAAAGTCATGTTCGATAATCGCAAATGTTACATTCTGAAGAAGGAAATGGATATTCCAGAGGAGCAGGTATTAATGTCAGCATCTAGATATAATGACTTGTATGTTCTAGATATGTCTAATGCTTCTACTAGTGCTTCTACTGTTCAATGTTTCTTATCTAAAGCAACAGAGAAGGACTCCATTTCGTGGCATAGAAGAATGGGACACATTAATCATCAAAAGATGAATCACCTGATTCATAACAACCTAGTTGATGGAGTTCCTGTCAAGAACTTCAAGCTTCCTGATTTTTGTGTCTCATGAAAGAAAGGAAAGCAAACCAGAAAATCTCACAAGACCAAAAATGTCAATTCTATCGAGATGCCCCTAGAGTTGCTGCACATGGATCTCTTCGGTCCGGTTAGCACGAAGAGTATCGCAGGAGACTGGTACTGCTTTGTAGTCACCGATGACTACTCACGATTCTCGTGGGTGATGTTTCTGAAAGCAAAGTCAGAAACTTTTGAGTCATTCAAAGTGCTGGTCACCACTCTGGAATCACTTTACAAGCTTAAGGTGAGAAAGATTCGCTCAGATAATGGAACCGAGTTTAACAATCAGTGGATGGATGCGTTCTGCAAAGAAAGGGGAATTGTTCATCAATTCACCTCTGCATACACACCACAGATGAATGGAGTTGCTGAGCGAAAGAACATGAGTCTGATTGAGACCTCCAGGACTATGTTGGCAGACTCAAAACTGCCAGTACAGTTCTGGAATGAAGCTGTAGCTAACGCCTGCTACACTCTTAATCGTGTGTTAGTAGTGAAGAGGCACGGGAAGACTTGCTATGAGTTGCTACAGAAGCGTAAGCCAAACCTGGAGTATCTGGAACCTTTCGGTGCTCCTTGTACTCTTCTGAAGAAAACTCAAGAAGGCAAGTTCAATGAAAAGGCAGATCAGGGGATCTTTCTGGGATACAGTATACCCGACAAACGAGTTTACAACAACTCTACTGGTCAGGTAGAAGTATGGTGCAATGTTGATGTTCAACGTTTCACTATCCCCCCTGCTGGAAAAGGGCCATCGTCATTCTTCGACTACGATGGCTTTTTCAAATCATTCAATCTTCCTCAGATAGTTTCAGATGATGATATTGCTACTCAGATGATGCACGATGTTCTCAACTCATCGAATCTAGATACTAGCAATACCACTCCTACAAGTGGGTCATCGGGATCTGCCTCAACCGATCAAAATGATAGTGAAGACTCATCAGAGGATGAAGAAGCATCTGAACCAGCACAAACACCTAATGTTGATCTTGAAGGAGGCTCTTCAGCTGCTACTCCGACATCTGGAAATATAGATACTGAACCTCCCATCACCACTATGGACTCTGAAGTTGTTGTTCCTACAACTCCCATGACTAGGATCAGTACGAGTCATCCACCAGATGCTATCATCAGTGATCTCCACTCCGGCGTGCAGACTAGAAGTAGATTGTACACTGCTGATTACGCTGAAGTAATGGAAAAGGGCTACGTGAATGATGGAGCTTACAGATGTTTTGTCTCTCAAATTGAACCCAAGCACGTAAGTGATGCCCTTAAGGATGAAGCATGGGTCAATGCTATGCAAGAGGAGTTGCTACAGTTCAAGAAACTTGGAGTGTGGACTCTTGTTGACTGACCCAAAGGATTCAAGGTAATTGGTACCAAATGGGTACTAAAGTGGATGACCAGGGTGTTGTTATCAGAAACAAGGCACGATTGGTTGTCCAAGGCTTCAGACAAGTCGAAGGAATCGACTACAATGAAGTCTTTGCTCCCGTAGCTAGAATGGAAGCCATTCGTATCTTTCTAGCCTACGCCTCTTACATGAAAATCAAAGTTTATCAACTAGATGTTAAGAGTGCGTTCTTGCATGGGGAAATCCGTGAAGAGGTATATGTCAGTCAACCCAAAGGTTTCGAAGATCCTTATCATCAGGACAGAGTCTACAAGTTAGACAAGGCTCTGTATGGGCTACATCAGGCTCCTCGAGCTTGGTATGAAAAGCTCTCCACCCATCTGCTGAAACATGGCTTTCGCAGGGGTGTGATTGACTGTACATTATTCATCAAAGAGAAGGATGGTGATTTGCTTTTGGTACAGATTTATGTGGATGACATAATCTTCGGCTCACGAAACGAAGGGTTATGTAAAGAGTTTGAATCTGTGATGAAGGCTGAGTTTGAGATGAGTGCCATGGGAGAAATGAAGTTCTTCCTAGGATTACAGGTGGACCAAACACCTACCGGCATCTTTTTGCATCAAACTAAGTATGTCGGTTACATTCTTAGTCGTTTTGATATGGAAAATGTCACTGCAGCCGGTACCCCTCTCGCCACAAATCACGATGTGGCTCCTGATGAGAATGGGGATTTGGTGGATGCCACCATGTATCGGGGGATGATCGGATCTCTCATGTACCTCACTGCCTCTCGTCCAGATATCATGTATGCCACATGTTTATGTTCCTGATATCAGGCAAAACCTAAAGTCAATCATCTGATTGGAGTCCAGAGGATTTTTCGTTATCTGAAGGGTACTCCAACACTGGGGTTGTGGTATCCTCATGATGATGACTTTGAGCTAACAGCGTATAGTGACTCGGATTACGGAGGCTGCAAAATGAATTACAAGTCTACGTCAGCAGGATGTCAATTTTTCGGGAAAAGATTGGTAACTTGGCAGTGCAAGAAGCAGACATCAGTTGCTCTGTCTACCTGTGAAGCTGAATACGTTGCCGCCGCCAGCTGATGCTCTCAAATCATTTGGATTCAACAGCAAATGCGGGATTACGGTTTGCATTTCACTTCTACTCCTATCTATGTTGATAATTCTGCTGCAATTGCAGTAACTAAAAATCCGGTTCAACATCCTAAGACCAAACACATAGGCATAAAGTATCATTTCATACGCGATTGCTATGAAAAACACTTAATTGATGTGGTCAAAATTAACACGGATTTTCAACGCGCTGACCTCTACACTAAACCATTTGATAAACCAAGATTTTTCTACCTACTAGAGGTCAACGGGGTTAAAAAGAAAAGTGATGTTATATTAGACGAAACAGATACATAGTCCGACACCGTTTTTTTATTTTTAGTATTTTTTTTTATTTTATTTTTTAATTTCCTTGTCGTTATAAAAATCCAAAAACACAAAAAGATTTTCTGTTTTAGAATTTTAGGGGGAGATTAGGTTTAATTCAGTATTTATTTACTTAAAAAAAAAGGGGGAAGGTGAGTAAAGCTGAAAAGGCAAAGACAACAAAACTGGAAATGTGACTCGACAAAAATTGGAACATGATAGTACACAGGCATCAAGTTACTTGGAACAACAAAATGGCTTTGAGATAAGAAATGTTAATTAAATCACGGAAAATGTATAAATCAGAGAAGTCTAAGTCTAACAAATTGGGGAATTGATAGTACGTTTGATTGTTACTGTAATTACAAGGAGAAAGTTGATCTAGGGAGGTGCTAGTTCATTATATGATGTGTTAGTAGATTCAACACTATAGACAAGTAGACGTCATTGGTAAACTTAATCTAAACTAAATGGTTCAATCAACTGTGGGTTCCCATCTTATCACTGGTTAACACAATCAGCTATCTCCGATAAGGGATAACGAGCAAATAAATGCCACCAAAGGTATGCAAATGACCAGAAAGAGAGCAAAGCACGAAAAAAATATACTAGCGCAATCAAGCTGATAATTTATGTTGTTGGTGCGTTATGTGCAAAAGAAAATAAGAAATGCTCTAACAAGGAGATAGGTTGTGTGCCTCTCTGCTGTGCGATGGCACTGACCTGAGGATAAGCATAACCTACATATTCTAGACTTCATTGTTGTTTGCCGCCTCTCTGCTGTGCGATGGCACTGACCTGAGGATTGGTTTCTCTTTGACAGATCTAAGAATAGTCTCTTCTTGCAAAAATACCTAAAGACCGCTCGAAAGTCCATTAAGGAATGCTGATTACCATATAAGCGTGGGATACACAAATGTTGTTTGAAATAATATAACATAATTCATCACCAATGTATGTCAAAAGTTTGTGTATGAATTTAAGTGGACAAGTATACTGACAATCGTCTTGAATGCACCGACTGAAGTTGACGATCAAAGTGTGTTACGTATCATATCAAACATGATTCCCAGTTAGTACTTAGAAGTCTTAGATCAGAACAAACTGTGATATGTCATCATGAAAGGTGAAATCAACTCATAATGTTCCAAGTAATGGTGTATATGCCTGTCTGATTCCAAATGAGTCTGTTCCTGATATAATGTCAATGCTAATAGGCTACACAAGCCTGCCCTAACAAAAATCACAAATAGATATTCATTCCGTTCGTAGTTTAATATTTTATTTAATTGATTAGTATATGTGTGTCAATGTCAGACTGTGTATACTGTTATCTGTAAATGTCACTAAACGAGCTTAATGTTTACTAAAATAAATTGTTTCTGAAAAGCTAAATGTATCACGTCTGAGGTGATCGGGTGGTTAAATGGATCATGTCTGAGATGATCAATTGCACATAATGTTTTATCAAATGTTGAAGGAAATCTATGTGTCTATAACTGAAATGACTAAGATGGCACAAGTATAGCCCAATCGCACAACTTCATGTTGAGTATGATCAGTCATATGAATGGGCTATACGATTGAAGACAATCGTACGATTGGGTCATGCGAATGAGCCCAATCGGTCGATTGAAAGTGCCCGACTAGATTAAACGTGCGAATGGGGTGTGCGAATGAGTCAAATCGAACGATTGGAGGTAACCGACTGTAACAGTCGTTGGGATGAACCTCAATCGCCCGATTGGAGATGAACGATTGGGTAGATTGAACGACTGAGACTCAGTCGCCCGACTGACCAAGGCGACTAGGCTCAGTCGCCCGACTGGAATTTGCCCTAGTATAAATACAGGCCGAATCAGCATCAGCCGCTCATTCACCCAAATCGCCCCCTCTATTCGCCCGACCTAAAGAACCGCTGCCAAAATTTCTTTTGATTCATTTTTACCTCCTATTGGTGTGTTCTATCACTCATTTGTGTTTAAACAGGTAATATTCGTGGTGTTTTATCGTTGAAATCGATCAATGACATCGAGAATCAAGAGAATTCTGACCCAACAGTAACCGAAAGTTTAATGACCAAATAGATAATCATAACTAATCGAAACGTTTAAACAAAAGTTAAAATATGCTTAATCGGTCATTTCTGAGTTTAATGAGCCAAATTTCGACGTTTAACATCAAGTATAGCTCAAAACATGAATTTGAATGGACAAACAGTCGAGTAGGCGACTGGACACACTGATGAACTCCAATCGCCCGACTGAGAAGACGACTAGTCTCAGTCGCCCGACTGAGATGGACAAATGATTCAATCGCACGACTATGTCCATTCGCTTGACTTAGTCGCCCGTACGAATTAATTCACTCATATAAAGCTCAGTCGTTCTACTCAGTCGCACGACTATGTTCATTCGGTGGCTCAGTCGCCCGACTTAACCAAAGTGTAAAACTCATTGACTTTAATTTGCTATCTTCTGCATACACTGATGTTTACTTACATTGTGACAGATGGCAAGTGGTTGGGTCATAAGCACAAAGCACAACATCTGTGCTCATCTTGATCTGACCTCCAGGAATGCAGCGGAGTTCGTGGGCATAATTTCATTCTTACGGAGATCGAGGATCTTCAGGGCGATATCTACACCCTGCACTCCGTACCGCTCATTACAGCAGGCATTCTGGGAGAATGCTGCGGTAGATAGATCAGTCGAGCCCTATCAGATCAGGAGCTCCATCCTTGGTCATGCTCTAGAGATCACAGAGAAGGACCTAAGGACAGTCCTCGAGTTTGGAGATGATGGTGACTGTCCTACTCGTTTACACCCGATGACTGTTAGAGGGTGTTTCCTAAGGGCAAAGTACACTGGGGACATCAACTCAAGGATGCTCAACAAGAGCAATCTCTGCCCCCAGTTCAAGTATCTCGCCCACGTGATGCTCAGATGTATTGCCTCAAGGAAAGGAGGCTTCGATGAACTCTCTGAGCAGATGCAGAACGCCTATGTTGCGTTAGTGCTGAACCATCCGTTCAGCTTCTCCAGGATGATCTTCACTTACCTAGTGGAGAACATAGAGGTGAAGGGCAAAGAGGGCTTCTGCATGTATCCTCGCTTCCTGCAAATGATCTTTGACCAGAAGCTTCCTATGTTACCAAAGGAGAAGGAGGATGTAGTTATGCTCGAGGTGATGGACGATACCACCTTGGGCAGGATGAAGGTTTACAGGGGAAAGCAAGTAAAACCCCCTGTCAGGCGGTTATTTGGGCATCTGGCCCGGGATGACTATGTGGCGCCAGCAAAACGGAAGTGGCGCCACGAGGACAGTGACTCTGATGTAGAGCAGGTGGCTCTACCCTCCGATGATTCCGACGATGATGACCACGGTACTGATCAGGGAGGAGATGGTCAAGGAGGACCCGAACCAGCTCCAATCTACCCTGACTTCTTCATGCAGAGGAGGAGGATTCAGATGAGGCTCCTCTAACCCGGACTGTGGGCAGTCGGGTAGTGGCCACTGAGGAGGGATTACGGGCGGTTGGTGGACGCCCAGGAGAGTATGGGAGCTCCGTAGCTGATCCATCATACACCCCAGCATCTCCCAGCAGCCAAGGGGAGCCTCCGGGTCAAGGGGGACATGGAGGAAACATATGGCTCGTCCTCATGGGATGAAGCCCAAACGCAGGAGGATCACGCTTATCACTACCTCCTCTACACCTACCACTTCCACCACCACTACCCAAACTACCCAAACCACCCAAACCACTCAAACCACCCAATCCACAACATCCCAAACACCCCAAACCACCACCACTACTATACCTCCACCTCATACTCACATATCTTCCACCACCACCACGGTACCCCCCACTACAGCCTTCCCATCCTCTCCCATCTACACTACAGCCACCACTACAACCACCACTCACCAAACCCAACCCTCATCTGCCCCCTCGAGCTCAGTTCTACCGCCTGTCTCTATGGTTGAGCAACTTGCTGCACTGAACAGCATGGTGCTCCAGCTGCTAGCCTCTGATAAGCTAAGACGGCTCAGATTCTCTAGCTGCAAGAGCAAAGTTCTACACAAACAGCTGAGATTGAGAGATTGAGGAAGTTGACATCTTCACAAGCCCAGTTGATCACTGCACAGACTGATCAGATCACTGGCTTGCTTCAACACGAGGCTGAGACTGATGAGAAGATTGAGAAGCTGGAGGCTGCTCACAAGACTCTAGTGCTAAAGCTGAAAGGCACTCAGAGTGAGCCCCTCAAGATCGGGGAAGGTGATAATGATGATGGTGAGGACGATGATGATGAGGATGACGACGATGATGATGTAGATAGTGGTGATGATCAAGCCAAGGAGGGGCAAGATGATGATGATGATGATTCTGCTTCAAATGATGCTGTTTCTGGTCGGGAACAACGTTCAAAAAGAAAACAAGACCAGGGAACATCATCTGCTGCACCACCCACCTCCCCTTCTGCCGAAGATCCAGTGATGATTCAAGGCAAAGTTCAGGATTAGATGTTTATTTATCATTAAACTTTTGTCATTGTAATCATGTGTTTAATATGAATTTAAAGTAAAGGAATGAAAAGTTAAATTAACATTGGTTATGTGCTTAATGTATACTAACCTGCACTGTGTTTTGATAAATTGTTATACAGGTTCATCCAAGCAGGCTGATGAGCACGATGTGATACCCCTTCGACAAATCGAGACTCAATTGACAATGATTCTCGATTTGCAAGGAATAGTACATCGCTCTGTTAGTTACACACCTAAAGAGGGTGAGATCATACATGATCTCACTGATGAGCAGATTGCTGAACTATTCAGTCTAAACCCTGATGAGCTGGTAAAGAATGCACCCGAGGTCGACGTAGTTAGTGATGAAGAACTACAGGATGTCGATGAGGTGGAGATAGAGGATGTGACTGCTGATCATTATCCCCAGTACACTAACGCCGAAGGCGAAGTGCTACCAGATCTGGGAGATGCATTTGACAGCAGTACATTCGATAAGGTTGAGAAGATGACTGTTGCCAAAGCGTCTACAACAGAGGATCCTCAGGCAGATGATGCTAATCTTGCATCTAAAAAGGCTGAGTGGGCAGCCTGTCTGGAGGAAATGAAAAAGCAAAGAGCGCCTACAAAGACAAACGCCTACACCAAGCTCTAAAAGGTCAAGAAACATCAGAAGGTGTCAGGCAAGATCATCAGCTGGGCATACTTTGAGGATCTCAAAGTATATGCCGTGAAGAGAGAGAAGGGTATAGAGTATTTCAGATTCCCACACGATCTGAAAACTCTCCCTGGTTTCGAGCTAAACCGTCTAGCTAACTTGACCCTCCTATATGCTGTCCCCGGGAAGATATCTGGATGGTTCGAGAAGGCTCTGAAGAAGGAGTACCTTACAAGGTGGGTCAATTTTAAACCTCAACAGCCCAAAAGGTTGATTCATAAGACCGAGGTTGACCCCACCTCCGGAAGGCCAAAGGTGCTTTTGAGATGGCATCCTCCGCGCACAATGTCGCGTATTCCATTGAGGGAAATGCCACAGGATTTTGCACCCCATTTTAAATGGTGGTACTATGACTGGTGCACTGGTGAGGCCGTCATAGTTTTGGACAAAGAAGGAAAGGTCGAGACAGTTAGGGTATTTAACCCTATGTGGCTAACAAACTTGTCTGCTTCAGATGTCTACATCTTGTACAAGTGGCCATTATTTTTTGATACTCAGGATATCGTGCAAGCACTTCAGTTTCAACAGGTCATACGTTTATGCTTCGCACTTGATATTCATGCTGGGGTTTCACGAGAAGAAAGAGTTAAGAGATTTGAAGAATTCAAGAAAGAAGTCAAGGTCTAGATAGAACTAGGTCTAAGGGGAGTTTGTTGGTACACATGTCCCCAGTTCTAGTCTAGTGAGCTTAAATGTAATAGAACTTCTTTTTATAACACATATGTAAATGTTTAATCAATGTAATGAGAATCTCTTCTATATATGGTTGTTGGTTATTTAATGTTATATCTGTCTACATTATTAGTTGTTACACGCATAATATGACCATGTTATATAGGTTTACAGTTGTGAGACATAGTTCTGAATCATTAATGGTTCAAGAATGTGTTTGACTAAGAATCCTGATTCAGTCGCACGACTGGACCATGCGAATGGTCCAATCGCACGGTTGAACTTGGTGATTGAGTCAATCGCACTGTTGAGTCATAAGACTGACTCAAGCGTACGAATGAATCAATCGTATGACTCAGTCGCACGACTGAACCAGTCGCAAGGCTCAGTCGTACGAATGAGATCTATAACCTATAAATACCACCTAACTCGTGGAAAAACGCAACACTTTGAATACTTGAAACCCTAGTCGACCCAGAACGTCTAGTTCGTCCATTCCAACTTCACAGAACGTCTGAGATCATTCCTATTCCATTCTTAACGTTTTCTAATCGTTAGGATTGATCTTGATTTCGTTCTCCCTGATTGGATCGCCAATCAAATAGGATTCCGCACTATTTGATCTGGTATAACGAAGAATCAGTTAGTACTCCGTACGTACACGGTCCTAACAATCCTTGAGTTACTCAAGAATGAACAACTATATGCCAAATTTTCTAAATGTGAATTTTGGATGCGAGAGATCCAATTTTTAGGGCATGTAGTGAATGAGAATGGAATTCAAGTTGACCCTTCCAAGATTGAAGCTATAAAGAATTGGAAGATTCCTGAGACTCCCACTGAGATTAGGCAATTCCTAGGATTGGCCGGATACTACCGACGATTCATAAAGGACTTCTCACGAATTGTGCAACCATTGACCTCACTGACTAAGAAGGACGAAGCCTTTGTATGGGAACCCGAGCAAGATGAAGCATTCGAGACGCTTAAGGAAAAACTATGCAGTGCACCTTTTTTGGCCCTTCTAGAAGGAGTCGAAGACTTCGTAGTTTATTGTGACGCCTCGAGTCAAGGGTTAGGTTGCGTGCTAATGCAACGCAACAAAGTTATTGCCTATGCATCTAGACTGCTAAATGATCACGAGAAGAACTATACTACGCACGATCTGGAATTAGGTGCCGTGGTGTTTGCTCTCAAAATGTGGAGGCACTACCTCTATGGCACGAAGTGTATCATTTACACTGACCATCAAATTTTGCAACACATTCTCGACCAGAAAATGCTAAACATGCATCAGAGAAGATGGGTTGAGCTGTTAAACGATTATGAGTGTGAAATCCGTTATCATCCCGGAAAGGCCAATGTGGTGGCAGATGCCTTGAGTAGAAAGGAGAGAGAAAAACCTCTTCGTGTACGAGCTTTAAGGATATGTGTGTACACAGACCTAGTCGCAAGGCTGAAAGAAGCTCAAGGTGAAGCGTTAAAGGAGGAAAATCTAGCAGGAGAAGGATTAACGGGAATGGAAAAGCGATTTGAAATGGGAACTGATAGTACATATAAGTGCGAAGGGAGAACTTGGGTGTCAAAGCATGGGGGAATTCGAGAGGTGATTCTCAATGAAGCTCACAAGTCTAGGTATTCAGTTCACCCTGGGAGTGATAAAATGTACCGGGATTTGAAGGCACTTTTCTGGTGGCCTGGAATCAAGAAATCAATCGCTATGTATGTCAGTAAGTGCCTAACCTGTGCCATGGTATAAGCCAAGAATCAAAAACCATCGGGGATGTTACAGCAGCCAGAAATCCTGGAATGGAAATGGGATAACGTCACGATGGACTTTGTTACCAAGTTACCCAGAATATCTAGGGGTCATGATGCCATTTGGGTGATAGTGGATAGACTAACCAAAGCAGCTCACTTTTTACCAATTCGGGAAGACTATGACATGTCAAGACTGGCTCAACTATATATCAATGAAATAGTGGCTAGGCATGGTGTGCCACAATCAATAATCTCCGATCGTGATAGTCGTTTTACTTCGCGTTTCTGGAAATCACTTCAACGAGCCTTAGGAAACCGTCTGGACTTAAGCACGGCGTACCATCCGCAAACTGACGGTCAAAGCGAGAGGACTATTCAAACCCTAGAAGATATGCTGAGGGCATGCGTAATTGATTTTGGTGGAAACTGGGACAATCATCTTCCATTGGTGGAGTTCTCCTATAACAACAGTTACCATGCAAGTATCAATGCCGCTCCGTATGAGGCTCTCTATGGTAGGAAATGTCGGTCACCCTTGAGTTGGAATGAAATTGGTGATAGTCAAGTATTGGGACCCGACATCGTATTGGAGACCACTGATAAGATTTTCAAGATCAAGGAGCGTCTACGGGCAGAAAGGGATCGTCAAAAGAAGTACGCTGACAGAAGACGGAAACCATTAGAGTTTCAGATTGGTGATAGGGTAATGCTGAAGGTAGCACCGTGGAAAGGAACCGTGAGGTTCGGAAAAAGAGGCAATTTAAGCCCAAGATACATTGGACCATTCGAAATACTAGCAAGAATTGGTCCTGTGGCTTACAAGTTGAAACTACCTCAGAAATTGAGTTATATACATGACACCTTCCACGTGTCAAACTTGAAGAAATGCCTGGTAGACAAAGCCTTGGAACTACCGTTGAAGGAGACAAGAATCAATGATAAGCTGAACTTCGTGGAAGAGCCTATAGAGATCACGGACCGCTTGGTCAAGCAACTCAGACGAAGCCGCATACCTAAGGTTAAGGTTAGATGGAACTCGAGACGAGGGCCGGAATTCACTTGGGAACGCGAGGACGAGATGAGGAAGAACTACTCGCATCTCTTTAAACCCACCCGTACCAATGCTAAGTGAAGTTAAAATTTCGGGACGAAATTTCCTAAATGGTGGGAGAATGTGACAACCGGTCCCAAGGTCACTATTCTAATCCCTAATTTAATTGTATCATATCCCGTCTTATGAGTACTAATAATGGAAACAATTCAATTATATCAAGAATGTTAGAATCACTAATTTTATTTGATCAATTTTTATGATTCTATGTGACTTATGTGAATTTAGTCATTTTAGGTCTTGCCTTTTTAGAAAAATTCGTGCCCAGGGATATTGATTGGTCACCCTAGCTAGAATTAAGGATATCAATTGAAACAATTTAAAAGTATATGTGCACACACACCCTTGAAATTTTCGGATTTAAGTATGCATTATCATGCATACCACTTAGTCAATTTACTAATAACTTATACCACCAAAAATACTACCATTTTATAAAATCTACCCAACCATTAAATAATTAAACTTGAAAATTCAAATGGCACTAGGAGACAAGCCAAGATTCGGCCGCCCCCCATGCCAACCAATGGAAGATTTTGCTTTCTTACACACCTCCACCTTTTTCTTACATCTACTCCCTCTTCATGCATTATTTACTTTGCAAGACTTCACCATTTCACTCTCCTCTCTCCCTCTCGAAAATCCCTGCTGAAACACTCTCATCCTCTCCAAAAATCCTCTCATTTCAGCCCCTAAAATCACTACAACAAGCTGCCATAATCGGCCATCAGCAAAACCGCAGCAAGGGTGAACTTTGGGTGATGTTTTGAAGCCTTGAACGTGCAAGACTTGAGGTTCCAGCCTTTGTTCGAGCTTCTCCAGCCTCCTCCAAGAAGATTCCAGCCATCCACGGCGATCCACACCTTCCAAATCGTGAGTTACATCAAGTGTAAGCTCTATGTGTCGGTTTTGGTCATTTCTTAAGCTAGTCTTCATTTTTCACCTAAAACCCCATCTTTTTCTTGTTGTATCAGAAACATCTCACCTTCCCTTTGTTCCTGAGAGTTCCCCACGTTCTTGAAGGTATACCACACGTTATAATGCTCATTCCAAGGGGTAGAATCCGATTTACCCCTTGAAAACCCACTTTTTGGTGTTTTTGTCACCATGCACTTGTGAATCTTGTAACCTCTCAAAACCAAACTTCTAACCTGCATATTAATGGGTTTTAAGACTATCAACAACCTGTTTTTGAAGTCTCCAAGGGTGTACACCACCTACATGTGGTGAAAGTATGCATTACACCTTGAACAATGCTTCATTCTACTAGTAATAACCTCTTTTAGACATTTCTTGAAAACCCTCTTAGACAAGGGTTGTAATCTGCTCAAAATTACTTTTAAGACACCCTAATAATCTGATTTTTAAGTTAGATAAAGTTAAAGTAATGGTTAAACTCAAGTTACAAGGATTTACACATGTGTAATGGCCATTTATGACACTTTCTACATGTTTTAAAGTCCATGGATGCATAGAACAACTAGGCAACGTTTGGGACTGTCATTTCAGTAAGTTTTGGTGCATATTAAGCTTATTAACATGGCATGACCTCTGGAACAAAGGACATAATGTGTTTAGGCCTAGTTTGGTCACTTTCAGGACCCGAAAACGGGTTAAAACGACTTAAAAATAGGAAACAATGGACCATAAACGTTTTAAAGAGAATTTCCAGGGTCTAAATGAATAAGTAAAGTGTTATGGAGTCAATGGAAAGTTTTAGTGGTCAAAAGACAATTTAAATGGATTTTTAGTGAAACCGGGTGTAAACCGAAAGACGTTTTTAAGGAAAATTTAAGATAAATGGGTTAAATGTTACAACATATAAAAATCATGACTTTCCAGTAGGTTAATAGATAAAATAACCTCAAAAGTCGAATGGTGGGTCAAACAAGCCTTTAAAATGGTCAAACCCGACTAAAAACGCGTTTTAACGATTTAAACGTAAAAACGAGCCTTTCCACTGTTAGCGGCAAATTTTTATAATCTAAAAGGTTTGAAACCCATAAAAATTATTTTAAGAAATAGCTACTGGACTTAGACTCCAAAAAGGTGAAAACTCATAAATAACCATTCTAAACCGTTCGGTTTTACCGTAACCGGCAACGTTAAACGCGTATTTTAGAAACAGAGTCTATGAACTGAAATTTTGGTAATAAGTCCATAGAACTAAGTTTAATTAAGGTCATGAACCTGATTTTTAAGAATAAAGGCCATTTAATACAAGAAACCAAACTTAAGGGTAGAAACTGTCAATTCTAAAACTTTAGGGGCTAAACTGTAAAACTTGGTTACACTTCCTAATCGACCCCAATGAGCACTTTAGTCACTTTGTTAGCATAATTATCATACATTCTGGACTTAGTAATGTAAAAACCATTAATTGTATGAGAAACCTTAACTTTCCATAAAAGGAAACTTTTAGACAAACCCTAATCGAATCAAAACCGAAACCGTCCATTTAAGTCTTAGGCACTATTGTTACTCCTTAAATAGGTTTAGAGCAGTAGCTAATGACTTAATATATTCATGCTAGGGTTCTAGACTTGAGTTATTCCCGGCACGCGAAGAATTTCTATTTGCTTGATACCTAAGGTGAGTTCTCGTGTTCCCCCTTTTTACTTTTGTTTTGGGGATGAAGCATGCTCCTTTTAAACTGAAACTCTTATGTGTGATACTGTTTACTGTTTTGCATGATCTTCTGTTTTTATGAACTTTGATTGTGCTTACTTGATGCTTGTATGTGGGACTTGTTTGGATACCTGCTGATACTTTAGTCATAATCATTAATTCTTTTGTGAACCGCTTGTTCTTACGTGAATAGATCTATTTGGGGAATCCCCCACGCACAGTGGCTCCCGCCACAGGGAGTTACCCCACTGAGATCCTGAGGGGTCGTTTGTGGCATGTAACAGGTTTTGGGTAAGATACTATGGTGAACCATCCTAGCAGGAGTGGTTCACTATTCTGAGGCTTGGTCCTTTTTCCTACGGGAATATCCGCTTAAACACAAGTTTAGAAGAGGCCAACCGGGAACCAAGTGCAGGGTTGATTGTGATACCCCACAATGACTGATACTAAAAACGATGTTTTTAAAATCGAATGAGATTTTCATAAACTATCACACTGGATTCTAAAACCTTTACGGTGGACTTTTATAGTTCCTTTTATTTGTTTTGAAACTTTAAGCACTTGAATTCACCAACTTTTTGGTTGACACTCTTTTTATTTTGAGCATGTTTTAGGTAACCTGTGAAGACTCTTAGCTCATGGACGACTTAGACTCAACCCCGAGACCATGGCATTGTTTGTGTGACCAGAATTTATGACTTTGACAATTTGATATCATGACTATTTAAATTTATGTTGAACATGTAAACATTTGGGGCTGGATCTATTTCCAGCCCGGTGTCTTTTAAAACTTTTAATGCCATGTGATGTTCTCTCCCTTTGAGCTCTTATAATGGTTTGTTTCCGCTGCTATATATGTTGTTGCTAATCTGTGACGTCCCACCCTACCTGGGCCCGGGGGTGTGACAGTATTACAAAAACCCAATGAAATGTAACGTTTATGAAAGAAGCATGTTTCTCTCTCCCAAAAAGAGTATAAAGTAAAAGAGGGGCTGTTAACTCACCTCAAAAGCATAGCAATAAAGTAACGCGGAAACTGGTAATTAAGTCTCCAGTTAACCTGAATTCCAGTTAATGTATATAATTAATAAATTATTTATTACAACATAGGCGGTGTACGGTTTCGCATTCACGGCTCGGTTACGGTGCTGACTATTGATTATTTTCTCACTCACAAGCACACATCGTCATACCCTAATCTCATACCAAAAAGTAATTTTTATGTATTATTAATTATAAAACCTTCCATAGTTGAACTCATACGTTTCATAGTACGTGACTCACACAACCCACACATAACAATCCAAATGTAAAACACTTTTGCAATTTATGTACATATGAATTCAAGCATTCTAAAAATATTTATATATATATGTATATTGATAATACACAAAAATATAGATACATACATGTATCATGCACTATCACACACACACGTTTATTATATATACTACATATAACTCATGTAACATGTATATATTTATATATATATTGTACATCACTCACTTATATAGAACTCCAAGCACACTTATCACAATGTCATGCTCCAAATATCACCAACTCTCCACACATAAATATATCTATACTACTACACAAGAACATCAACTCCACGCATCCAGGCACTCACATAAATAAATATATATAAGTACACAGAAACCAAGATTCATGTGCCATACAAGCACATGCAATAGAACACACACAACATAGATACATGCCATGGCCACACCCAATCCATGAACATAACAACACCCACATATGATAATATGCATAAACACAACCTTGCGAACAAGCACACACAAACATACCTACACTTAGGCACACCTAAGCATCCAATTACCACGCACAAACTGCCATGAAAGTAACCAACAATACACAAACACATGCATGATTATATATACACATACATGCACCCGATTGACCACAGACATATGCAAAGTAAAAACACACACACACTCCCGGTTGAACTCATACATACACACACACACACTCCCGGATGAACCCATACATACATATATCCGTACACACAACCAACAGAGCATACCCAACAGAAGCTTTCGAGACCCAAATCGATGCGTCCATGCTGGAACCGCAACCTATCATGCATACATGCGCACGAACACCAAACCGGACACAATGAACCCACCCAAATAACCCCCGCAAGATGCATACTGAACCCAAGAACAATAAATCCATCGAAACACAAATAACAGAAACATTCATCATGGATCACACCTATAAACGCAGCCATATACATACATACGCAGATTATTTACATACAAACATACACAGCACACATACATACATATATATGCAGCAGTTTAATTGTAGCCCCCCCTGCTCCCTTTTTGCACGAACGCACAGCAGCCTTCAGCGGCTGTGTGCGTTCTCGGGGGTATACCGCACAGGACCAAACAACCCACACCCTCACGGATGTACACCCTTGACCAAAGCTATCCACCCGAACCCGATTGAAACCTACTACCACGACCTAACAACCTGTGCGGAACCGTAATCGCAACCGTAACGAAAACGAACAATTAAGGGATTAATCATACCCGTCGGGTTTGCCAAGATCAATTCCGCGTAGCAAGAACGTTCACAACCCCGGAACACTCTCAATTTGAAAGAACTTGGACGTGAGGAAGAAAGGGCTGCCGGCGTCTCGCGGGGCTGTGGTTTTGGTCGGGAGAAGGAGAATCACTGGAGAGGAGGATTACCGCACAGGAGCTCGTCGTGTGAAAAGGGGGGGAAAAGGTCGGTTGAGAAAGGGAGCCGAGAGGAGGGAGAGTCGGTGAAGAAGGGGGGGGTCGGTTAAGGAAAGGGAGAAGAGAGGCGGTGAGGGTGTGTATGTATATATATTTATTTTGCAAAAGAAAACTTCAACTTTGGGTTAAACATATAATTGGTCCTTCAAGTTTTCAAGTTTCCATTTGGAGATATAAATAAATTTTAATTAAGTTAAGATGTATTAGAATTATGTACTAATGATCACAATAATTAAAGTTTATTTAATTATAAAATATCGATGGGAGATTAGATAGAGGAAGCGATGTTAAACTGAAGAAAAAAAAATACGGGTTGTCACACCATCCCCTTGTTGAAGGAATTTTCGTCCCGAAAATTGGAATGCTGGATCAACGTATGTAGTGAGTAAACTAAGCGTTATGAGCAAACTATTTAGTTATCCAGCACGTAGACGTGCTAAGGTTTCCGAGAGATTAGGAATAAATCTAAAATAAAGGAACGTAGGGTTCCCGAAATTGAAGGACAAGATATCTTACAACTGTATTTCAGGAATTGGAAGTTTGATCGCTGAACAGTTGCGGATACTTCTTTTTCATTTGATCTTCGCATTCCCAGGTAAACTCTGGTCCACGCCTTGAGTTCCACCTAACACGCATGATAGGGATCTTGCTACGTTTTAGGGTTTTGACTTCTCGATCCATGATCTCTATTGGTTCTTTGATGAAATGTAATTGGTCATCTATCTTTAGTTCCTCCAATGGCACGATCAATGATTCATCATATAGACATTTCCTCAGATTGGATACGTGAAACACATCATGTATCCCCATGAGTTCTTCAGGTAAATTCAGCTGATAGGCTACTGGGCCAATTCGTTTGACAATCTCAAATGGCCCCACGTAACTAGGGCTTAGCTTCCCACGCTTGCAAAAACGTATTACTCCTTTCCACGGTGAGACTTTTAAAAGTACCTTATCGCCAATCTGGAATTCCAAGGGTTTACGACGCTTGTCAGCATAAATTTTCTGTCGATCACGTGCCGCTGCCATCCTATTACGTATTTGTACAATCTTTTCAGTTGTTTCGTGCACCAGTTCCGGACCAGTAAGTTGGCTTTCCCCAACCTCTGCCCAACATACAGGTGACCAGCACTTACGTCCATAAAGTGCCTCAAATGGTGCGGCTTTAATTGAGGTGTGATAACTATTATCGTAGGAGAACTCGTCCAATGGTAGATGAGTTTCCCAACTGCTACCAAAATCAATCACACAGGCACGCAACATGTCTTCTAGTGTCTGGATCGTTCGCTCACTCTAGCCATCGGTTTATGGGTGATACGCAGTGCTCATATCTAGTCGTGTTCCCAATGATCGTTGTAATGACCGCCAGAAATAAGAAGTGAACCGAGCGTCATGATCGGATATAATAGATACTGGCACGCCATGCCAAGAGACTATTTCTCTTAAGTGAATGCGTGTCAGTTTCTCCATTCGGTCCGTCTCCCGGATTGCCAGAAAATGTGCGGATTTTGTTAAGCGATCTATTATAACCCAAATGGTGTCGCATCCGCTGGGAGTCTTGGGTAACTTCGTAATAAAGTCCATTGAAATCTGCTCCCATTTCCACACTGGGATTTCTGGTTGCTGGAGTAAGCCAGATGGTCTCTGGTATTCCACCTTAACTTTGGAGCAAGTTAAGCATCTGCTTACATATGCGGCGATCTCCGCTTTCATGTTTGGCCACCAGTAAAACTCCTTTAGGTCGTGATACATCTTATCTGAACCTGGATGAATTGAGTAACGCATCTTATGAGCTTCATCCATTACCAGTTCTCTTAGATTCCCATACAGTGGTACTCAGATCCGTTCCATGAAGTAACGGATTCCATCGGTTTTTATCTCCAACTGTTTCTCCATGCCTCGCATGGATTCTTCTTTTAGGTTCTCAGTCTTTAAGGCCTCGCTTTGAGCATCCTTGATTTGCACCGGTAGATCAGAATGTATGGTCATCTGCAATGCGCGCACCCGACGAGCTCTTAATGTTTCTTTCCGACTAAGGGCGTCGGCTACCGCATTAGCTTTACCCGGGTGATACTTGATTGCACAATCGTAGTCATTGAGTAATTCCAACCACCGTCGTTGTTGCATATTCAATTCCTTCTAATCGAATATGTGCTGGAGGCTCTTGTGATCCGTATAAATCGTACACTTGGTTCCATATAGGTAGTGTCTCTAGATCTTCAGGGCAAATACTACAGCTCCTAATTCCAAATCATGTGTTGTGTAGTTTTTCTCATGCACCCTGAGCTGTCTAGACGCATAAGCTATGACTTTGTCACGTTGCATCAGTACACATCCCAAACCCTGGATGGAAGCATCACAGTAAACAGCAAAGTCATCAGTCCCTTCTGGTAAGGCTAGGATTGGTGAAGTGCAGAGTCTGTCTTTAAGCGTCTGGAATGCTGTTTCTTCTTTGCTACCCCACTTGTAAACAGTTCCTTATGGGTCAGGGCAGTCAAAGGTTGTGCCACTTTTGAAAACCCTTCAATAAATCGTCTGTAGTAGCCTGCCAAACCAAGGAATTGTCACACCTCGGTAGGCGTCTTCGGTACTAGCCAATCCTTAATGGCTTCAATCTTTGATGGATCCACATGTATACCCTTATCATTCACCACATGCCCAAGGAAATGCACTTCGCATATCCAGAAGTCACATTTTGAGGACTTTGCATAAAGTTGTTCGTTCCTCAATAGTTCCAGTATGGTTCTCAAATGTTCCTCATGATCTTCCTTATTACGGGAGTAGATCAGTATATCATCAATAAATACAATGACAAACTTATCCAAATAAGGCTTGCAGACGCGATTCATGAGGTCCATGAAAACTGCTGGGGCATTGGTCAGTCCGAACGGCATTACAGCAAACTCATAGTGTCCATAGCGAGTCCTGAACGCCATCTTCAAAATATCATCTTCTCTAACCCTTAACTGATGATAACCTGATCTCAAGTCAATCTTAGAATAGTAGCTAGATCCTTGTAATTGGTCGAACAAGTCATCGATACATGGAAGTGGATACTTGTTCTTGATCGTCACCTTGTTCAATTCGCGGTAGTCAATACACATCCTGAAGGTTCCATCTTTCTTTTTAACGAAAAGAACTGGAGCTCCCCAGGGTGAAGAGCTGGGACGTATGAATCCCTTGTCTAACAATTCTTGCAATTGCTTAGACAGCTCTTGTAGTTCGTTCGGTGCCAGGCGGTACGGCGCCCGAGCGATCGGAGTCGCTCCAGGGGCTAATTCAATCTGGAATTCCACCTGTCTGTGTGGAGGAAGGCCAGGTAGGTCTTCGGGAAATACCTCGGGAAAGTCTCTTACAACTGGAATATCTTTGACTCGCCTTTCATCCATCTTCGTTTCAGTAACAAGTGCCAACAAGGCAAGGTGTCCTTTCCTGAGGCATTTTTGAGCCTTCAAATATGATATGATGCCGACCACCGCACCCACCTTATCACCTTCCACTGTAAGAATTTCATCGTCCGAGATGGGTAACTTGATCAGCTTCTCCTTGCAAACGATCTCAGCACTGTTCTTGGATAACCAATCCATCCCGACTACTACATCAAAGCTTCCTAGTGTGACAGGAACAAGGTCTATGCAGAAAGTGTGTCCAGATAAGCCTAGCTTACAGTTTCTAAACACTTGGGTTGTTGTTATCGTCCTACCATCGGCTATTTCTATGGTGTATTCAGAAGTCAGGTTAGTAGGTACCATTTCTAGTACTTTGCTAAATTTTATGGATACATAACTTTTATCAGCACCGGAGTCAAATAAAACAGAGGCGTAACATCCATTAATAGAGAATCTACCAGATACTACAGTAGGGTCGTTTCGAGCCTCACCTGAGCCCATGATGAAAGCTCTGCCTTTACCACCATTGTTGTTGTCATCAGACTTATTAATAGCACCGCTATTTTCATTCCTTTTTAGCTTTGGACATTCCCTTTTAAAGTGACCGGGTTGACCGCATTCATAACACCCAGTACGGTTATAGTTTTGCTGCTGCTGAGGTGTTTTTCCCGAGAGGTTTACCCTGCAGTTTTTAGCAATGTGCCCAAACTTTCCACACCTCTCACAAGTGCTCCTTGTGCATTGCCCAGTATGATGAAACTTACATTTGTTTCACTTTGGGAGATTTCCATGATAGCCACCCGAGTTCCCCATGTCATAAGAAGTTTGGGACGGGTTGAACTTCTTGTGTTGGGGTTGATGAGTAGAGGATGAAGATTGCTTCCCGCTGGTAGATGGTTCCCATTTCCTCTTGTTATCATTGGAACCAGATACAGCACCACGCGGGGGCAGTTTACCCTGAGTGACAGCCTGGTCAGTCAGCTGTGGGCCAGTTGGACAACTTCCTGAATGGTAGCTGGTCTAGCAGTGGTGACCATGCTCTGTATTTCCGGTACTAGTCCATCGATGTACCTTTCAACTCGTTTGTAAGCCGGGTTAACCATAGTGGGACATAACGTAGCCAACTCGTGGGAACGAGTCGTGTAGGCTTCGATCTCGGAACCCACCATTTTTAAATTCCAGAATTCAGTTTCTAGTTTCTGCACTTCATCTCTGGGACAGTATTCCTCTTTTAGCAAACTCTTGAATTCTTCCCAAGCCATGGCATTTGCAGTTTCAACACCCAACATCTGGACTTGTGTATTCCACCAGCTCAGTGCAGCACCATCCATGGTACTAGCATCATATTTCACCCTACTCTCGGCAGGGCAGTTACAGATTTCGAACACCGATTCTAGCTTTTCGAACCAACGGAGCAGCCCCACTGCTCCCTCAGTTCCCCTGAATGGATTAGGTTTGCAGTCCATAAAGGACTTGTAGGTGCAAGCTGGTTGTCCAATGGGATTTTGTTGTGGAGGTTGTTGGCTTGCCAACACTGCGGTAATACTCTGATTGATTAGCGCTGCCAATTCCGCAGGCGTCATGGAGATGTTACCTCTCCCGCGTCCACGTCCTCTTCCAGACATTCTCTAAATTACCACATACATAAATAAGTAATTATCCAACCAGATATCAAAATCTAAAGCTATCAGTTGTGACACCCCGTAATTTCAGATTAACATTTTTCAAATTGTTGTCGTTAACATTGACCCATACCCGCAAATACTCGAAACGTATACAAACACCGCCACCGACATCGTTAAACTAATTGTGATAAATACTAATGCGGGTGTTTGTAGAGGATCCACATAAACGAGATTACCTAAGGAATCCTGTTAATTAATAGGGCTCGCTCATCTACGTCGTTATCAACCGAAACAAATTCGGGAACTCGGTACCTAAGTACAGGGACCAAACCTGACAATTGCCAAACTGGGGCTGGGTATAAATACCCATCCACCAGCCCAAACAACTCACATTCTGCTCTCTTTCTCTCCTACGCTCTCTACACTCCGATTCTTCACTCTAGCACCAAATTCCACCCGATTGAGCCCGTTTTCGCCGGCTAAACCGCGCAACAGCTGAGCAATCACGTTCCCAGCAGGTAGGCGACCATTTTCATCCGTTTTATCACCCGTTTCACTGCTGCAAGTATGGGATTCGGGTGTTCGGGTTCAACCCGAATGCATGTGGTCGTGGGGGTGCGTGTGTGGTCAATCAGCGTGTGCATTTCACTTAGACATGTTAGGAGAGTGTTTCTGGAAGTCCTGATTGTGAGAAAACCGAGCACGGAACAGCCGAAGGCAGTTCGACCCACCCTGCAGTCGCGACCTGCTGCAGTCCGCGACTGGGCCAACCGCGCGACTGAGTTATGCGACTGGGCCCTTCGCGCGATTGATCGGGGCGACTGGGGTGAGACGTGCGAATGAAATCGTGCGACTGAGTCAACCGAATGAATGTGTGCGATTGAGTCGACCGAATGAATGCATGCGACTGAGTATCACCCGACTGAAGGTCCAACCGCACGAATGAAGGTTCATTCGTGCGATTCGTTATTGATTCGAGTGAATGAGTGATGTGTGGCACGACTGAAGGCTGAGTCGCATGAATGAGGGTTCAATCGTACGAAGGAAGTTGATTCGTACGATTGAAGTCCCATTCGTGCGAATGAAGTGTCCAGTCGTGTGTCTAGCCTTGTTATGCGATTGGAGTCATTGTTAGCAAATTCTCCTGGTGTGCGAAGTGTCTATTGTGTGATGACAAGTTAACATCAATAAAATGTCATATCTTGACCACAAAGATTAAAGTCAACGCAATCAACAAGCACATACTTTTCAACCTGAAACAACCTAACTGTTTACAAATATCGACAACCCAATTGAAATCTACATGAAGTCTAATACGTGTATGCCTGCTTGTGTGTGTGACACCCCCGACCGAACCCATGCGACCCGGCCCGACTAAACATGTCTATTAAAGCTAAACACAACATTAACGCAAAACATAACTGTCAATAGGTGTTTGACAGCGCATCGTAAACAACACTTGGGAGACGTACATCCTACATATTGGTTACATCATCTGTGAGTTTCATGGCCCCTTTTACATCTCTTTCCGTTTGGGGCAGAAAACATGCAAAACAAATTTACATAAATGGTTGTAGTAATATTGATATCGCTTGTTACGTTAGTGCAAACACACTCATGTCTTCACACACTCGAACCGTTAGTAATAGGATTATCGAGGTAATTTTGAGTAGTACTACTGGGTCTGACAAACCCCGCCCGGGCTAGTCGCGCTAGCTTGATTGGAGGTCAAACAGGCGCACAATTGACCTAACATACGATTGCCACGGTCGGTTAAGATGTGGAGGAAACACATTGTCATGGTCTGATGAGACATGACGGAACATACGATTGCCACGGTCGGTTAAGACGTAGAGGAAACACATTGTCATGGTCTGATGAGACATGACGGAACATACGATTGCCACGGTCGGTTAAGACGTGGAGAAAACACAATAGGACGTAAACAGTCGGCTTCGGTTCGAAACACTAAGTAACAAGAACATAGGCTAGCTACCTAACGATATGCTTTATGTACTAAACCATTGAAACGCATAACATGGAAACGCTTACGAATACATTTCTTGTTAAATTAAACCTGTGAACTCACCAACTTTATGTTGACACATTTTAGCATGTTTTCTCAGGTCACAGGAACGCATAAGCTTTTGAGGCACGCTTCAGGATATGCACACAGGACATGCATTCATCTAGTTTATTTTCAGCATTGAACATTTTGTATAAACATGGCTATTGTAGTAGTTCTGTAATGGATTTACCACTTTTGTAAACGCTTCCGCACTATTGTAAACTTTGTTTATGTTCTGTTGAATGAAGTCAAATGTTTATTTTAAATTCATATAGTGTCGTTCGATATGACTGTGTCTGAGATCCTGGTATGTCACACGCCTAACGGTAAAACCCCATTTGTGGAAATTGAGGGTGTGACAGATTGGTATCAGAGCCACAGGTTATAGAGAACTAGGATTGCATTGCATCTAGACTATAGCCTTAGACACAACACTAGTATTGCACAGACACTTTTATATGGTTACCACTATTGTGCAAACAACTTTCTGGTGTATTGACATCACACTGCTGAGCAAACATAAACACTATGGGTATGACATGTGTGTTATTACCGGCTGACAGAGGGGCGGAGAATCCCGCTCGCTCACAACCAACGCTTACACTTGATCCTTCACTCGCGGAGTGAAAGCAACAATGAATTGAATCAAACATTTCCATGATTGGAACACGAAACCCTTTTCTAACACACGCGATAAGCTTAACGATGACAAACAAAAAGAACAATACCTCACTCTTCCAACTCTCTCACACTTGTTACTATTCCTAACATATCCTATCCTCTACGCTAGTACGAGCAGTAAATGAGGGATAACTAAGATATTCAAGTCGAATTGAGAATTGGACTTGGACACCCAAACACTTAGAACCACGAAGGGAAAGAGACCAAATTGTCTTGATTCCCGTTGTTACCTAAACCGACTCTCTTGAACAACTCTAGTTATTTGACTCTTGGTATAACAAATACATCTTTGATACTTTTATCATTGATAACACTCGGAACTGGACAAGGTATGTTATCTCGAATAGGAGGAACCATGTGTGACCATGCAAAGCAAATTAGAATCACGGGTGCACACGTAATTGTAATTTGTCGTGCATGAGAATTCCGGCAACTCTATTGGGTGATAACGGTAATGGCCAGTACCAATTTTCAATTCCATACTTAGGAGGCATAAGGCCTCGGATCCTCATAAAGCCTTATTATCGATATGCAACTAAACCCCTCATTCTTACTAGCATGATACAATATATATTATTGTCAATAATTGTTATCCGGTTATTGATTAATATGTGTTGTGAATTGAAGAAATCATGTCTGGAAGAAGACCTGGACGCCCGGGTGGACGAGGAAATATCACCCTAACACAAGCCAAGCTGAATGATATCATTAACGAGCGCGTGGCTGATGCGCTTGCAGCTTATGAGCAGGCCCGCAATCAGGACCAGAACAACCAGAATCCGAATCAAGGAGATCCAACAGTCTGTACCTTCAAGATGTTTACGGATTGCAAGCCTCATTCATTCAGCGGCTCTGAGGGCGCTGTCACACTGCTTCGCTGGCTAGAGAAACTTGAGTCAGTGTTTGCCATGTGCAGCTGTCCTGACGGAAATCGGGTCAAGTACGCCTCCTGTACTTTGGAGGGACCAGCCCTGACATGGTGGAATTCACAGGTCCAAACCTTAGGACTTGGTGCTGCAAACGGTATGCCATGGGAAGACTTCAAGATTCTGATGAAAGAAGAGTACTGCCCCAGGAGCGAAGTCCAGAAACTGGAAGCAGAATTTTGGAACTTAAAGATGATTGGTTTAGACATTGAGGAGTACACGACTCGTTCGCACGAGTTGGCTGCGTTTTGTCCTCAGATGGTGACTCCTGCCTACAAAAGGATTGAAAAGTACATTGATGGTCTAGCTCCTCAGATTCAAGCTAGTGTTATGGCTGCTGATCCTGTCACTATTCAGCAGGCCATCCGACTGGCTCACAAACTCACCGACCAGGTGGTGGCACAGGGCACTTTGCCTAAACGAGGCGCTGCCTCTGGTTCGTCTGATCACAAAAGGAAATGGGAAGGTAACAACAGCAAGTCTTCAAGCTTCAACAACCCTCAGCAACAACCGACCAAAAAGTTTGACCCATCAAGAAACTTCACCAACAACAACCAGAACAGCAACAACAACAATTATGGTCAGGGATCGAGCAGCTACGCGGGCAAGAACCCTAGGTGTAACCGGTGCAACCTCCATCATTATGGCCCATGTGATCGACTCCGTTGTCAGAGATGTGGAAAGATGGGTCACGCAGCCAAAGACTGCCGGGGTGAAATAATGACTCAGCAGCAACAACCTCAATAACAACGCCAGGGCGGAGCGACTAGAGGCTGTTATGAATGTGGTAAGGAGGGCCACTACAGGAAGGATTGCCCGTAGCTGAAGGGTGGAAACAAGGGAAATATCGGGGGCAATGCCAAGGGTCGCGCATTCGTGATCGGTTCCGGCGAGGCAAGGGATGACCAGAACGTGGTTACTGGTACGTTTCCCCTGAATGGTCGTTTTGCTTCTATACTATTTGTTACTGGAGCTGATAGGAGTTTTGTTTCCAACAAGTTCATTAAGTTCTTAGATGTAACCTTAGCTGTCGTGGAACCTAGTTATGTTGTAGAATTAGCCGACGGAAAACTCATTGAGGCAACTCATGTCGCCAAGGGGTGCAGACTAGGATTGTGTGGTCATGAGATAGATATAGATCTGATGCCTGTCACACTTGGTAGTTTCGACGTAGTCATGGGTATGGACTGGCTATCCAAGAATCAAGCTGAGATCATCTGTGGAGAGAAAATCGTTCTATCCCACTTCCTAGTGGTGAAATTTTATCGGTTCAGGGCGAAAGGAGTGGCATGGTCTCTGGAATCATCTCCTACATGAAAGCTCAGAAGTGTTTGCGTAAGGGTCATATCGCTTTCCTAGCCATGGTCACTGGAAAAGAACCGATGAAAAGAAAATTGAAGATATCCTTGTTGTACGCGATTATCCCGAGGTTTTCCCTGAAGACCTACCCGGTCTTCCACCGCATCGCCAAGTCGAGTTCCAAATTGATTTGGTTCCGGGAGCCGCCCCTATCGCAAGGGCACCGTACAGATTAGCTCCAAGGGAACTGCAAGAGCTATCTACGCAATTGCGGGAACTATTGGATAAAGGCTTCATCAGACCTAGCTCATCACCGTGGGGAGCCCCAGTTCTGTTTGTCAAGAAGAAGGACGGAACTTTTCGCATGTGTATCGATTACAGAGAACTGAACAAGGCGACAATTAAGAATCGTTACCCCCTCCCGCGCATCGATGATCTGTTCGATCAACTACAAGGGTCGAGTTACTATTCAAAGATAGACCTAAGATCGGGTTATCACCAGCTAAGGATTCGAGAAGAAGACATTTCAAAGACTGCTTTCAAAACGAGGTATGGTCACTATGAGTTCTTGGTTATGCCATTCGGGTTGACCAATGCACCAGCGGTTTTCATGGACCTAATGAACCGAGTGTGCAAACCCTATCTAGACAAGTTCGTCATTGTCTTCATCGATGACATCCTTATTTACTCAAGGAATAAGGAAGAACACGAAGAGCACCTTAGACTGATTCTGGAGCGGTTGAGACGAGAACAACTGTATGCAAAATTTTCAAAGTGTGACTTCTGGATGCGAGAGGTCCACTTTTTGGGTCATGTGGTCAATGAGACTGGGATACACGTTGATCCGGCAAAGATAGCAGCTATCAAGAACTGGGCTACGCCTAAGACTCCGACTGAGGTACGACAGTTTCACGGGTTGGCTGGCTATTATCGACGGTTCATCGAAGGGTTCTCAAAGATTGCTCAACCTCTCACCGCATTAACTCATAAAGGCATCACGTATGATTGGGGTGATAAACAAGAATCTGCATTCCAGATCCTGAAGCAGAAACTCTGTACAGCGCCGATTCTATCCCTGCCTGAAGGAACAGATGACTTTGTAGTCTACTATGATGCTTCTATACAAGGCCTCGGTTGCGTGCTAATGCAACGCAATAAGGTGATTGCCTATGCATCTCGACAACTGAAGATACATGAGAAAAAACTACACGACACATGATCTAGAGCTTGGAGCAGTGGTATTTGCACTCAAGATATGGAGACACTACTTGTACGGTACCAAGTGCACCATTTACACTGATCACAAGAGTCTCCAGCACATCTTTGAACAGAAGGAGCTAAATATGAGGCAACGTCGTTGGGTCGAGTTGTTGAACGACTACGACTGTACGATCAAGTATCATCCGGGCAAGGCCAATGTGGTAGCAGACACCCTAAGCCGGAAGGAAACACCCAAGCCAAGACGAGTTCGAGCATTGCAACTCACCATTCACACCGGTTTACCCGATCAGATTCGCAAAGCTCAACTTGAGGCGTTAAAAGACGAGAACCTGAAAGCCGAATCGCTACGAGGCATGGAGAAACAATTGGAAACCAAATCTGACGGAAGCCGCTACTTCATGGATCGAACATGGATTCCCTCGTATGGGGACTTACGAGAACTAGTCTTGGACGAAGCTCACAAATCACGGTACTCATCTACCCAGGTTCAGACAAGATCTATCATGATCTCAAAGTCCTTTACTGGTGGCCGAATATGAAAGCTGACATTGCCACATATGTAAGCAGATGCCTAACCTGTTCTAAGGTTAAGGTGGAGTATCAACGACCGTCTGGTCTACTCCAACAGCCAGAAATACCAGTATGGAAATGGGAGCAAATTTCCATGGACTTTATCACGAAACTCCCTCGGACTCCCAGCGGATGCGATACCATTTGGGTAATCGTGGATCGCTTGACGAAATCCGCACAATTCCTGGCAATTCGGGAGACTGATCGCATGGAAAAGTTAACTCGTATCTACCTCAGGGAAATAGTCTCTCGGCATGGCGTGCCGACTTCCATTATCTCTGATCGTGACGCTCGATTCACTTCATACTTCTGGCAGTCCTTACAACGAGCACTAGGAACGCGGCTGGATATGAGCACCGCGTACCACCCCCAAACTGATGGCCAAAGTGAGCGTACGATCCAGACTCTAGAAGACATGTTACGTGCCTGCGTCATAGATTTCGGCAGCAATTGGGAAACTCACTTACCGTTAGTTGAGTTTTCTTACAACAATAGCTATCACACATCGATCAAAGCTGCTCCATTTGAGGCACTGTATGGGCGTAAGTGCCGATCACCTATCTGTTGGGCAGAAGTTGGGGAAAGTCAACTCACCGGCCCTAAACTGGTGCACGAGACGACTGAGAAGATCGTGCAAATCCGTAACCGTATGGCAGCAGCCCGTGACCGACAGAAGAGTTACGCTGATAAGCGTCGCCGACCGTTGGAATTTCAAATAGGTGACAGGGTGCTTTTGAAAGTGTCACCTTGGAAGGGTGTGATCCGTTTCGGAAAACGTGGGAAACTAAGCCCTAGGTACGTGGGACCGTTTGAGATTGTCAAACGGGTTGGCCCCGTGGCCTATCAGTTGAACCTACCCGAAGAACTCCGTGGGGTACACGATGTGTTCCACGTCTCCAACTTGAGGAAATGCCTTGCAGACGAGACTCTTATCGTCCCATTAGACGAGATACATGTGGACGAACAACTACATTACGTCGAGGAACTAGTGGAAGTTATGGACCGAGAGGTCAAGACGCTCAAACGTAGTCGTATCCCTATCGTCAAAATCCGCTGGAACTCGAAGCGTGGACCAGAATTTACCTGGGAACGCGAGGACCAGATGAAGAGGAAGTACCCTCAACTGTTCCAAAACCAGGCATCCACCTCTTAGATACACAGGTACTCCGTTCCACATGCGTCACCAACTGTTGAGTCTTGTACTACCCCATAAAAACCACGTAACATGATGTACTAATTTTCGGGACGAAAATTCCTGCAACAAGGGGATGATGTGACACCCCGTAATTTCAGATTAACATTTTTCAAATTGTTGTCGTTAACATTGACCCGTACCCGCAAATACTCGAAACGTATACAAACACCGCCACCGACATCGTTAAACTAATTGTGATAAATACTAATGCGGGTGTTTGTAGAGGATCCACATAAACGAGATTACCTAAGGAATCCTGTTAATTAATAGGGCTCGCTCATCTACGTCGTTATCAACCGAAACAAATTCGGGAACTCGGTACCTAAGTACAGGGACCAAACCTGACAATTGCCAAACTGGGGCCGGGTATAAATACCCATCCACCAGCCCAAACAACTCACATTCTGCTCTCTTTCTCTCCTACGCTCTCTACACTCCGATTCTTCACTCTAGCACCAAATTCCACCCGATTGAGCCCGTTTTCGCCGGCTAAACCGCGCAACAGCTGAGCAATCACGTTCCCAGCAGGTAGGCGACCATTTTCATCCGTTTTATCACCCGTTTCACTGCTGCAAGTATGGGATTCGGGTGTTCGGGTTCAACCCGAATGCATGTGGTCGTGGGGGTGCGTGTGTGGTCAATCAGCGTGTGCATTTCACTTAGACATGTTAGGAGAGTGTTTCTGGAAGTCCTGATTGTGAGAAAACCGAGCACGGAACAGCCGAAGGCAGTTTGACCCACCCTGCAGTCGCGACCTGCTGCAGTCCGCGACTGGGCCAACCGCGCGACTGAGTTATGCGACTGGGCCCTTCGCGTGATTGATCGGGGCGACTGGGGTGAGACGTGGGAATGAAATCGTGCGACTGAGTCAACCGAATGAATGTGTGCGATTGAGTCGACCGAATGAATGCATGCGACTGAGTATCACCCGACTGAATGTCCAACCGCACGAATGAAGGTTCATTCGTGCGATTCGTTATTGATTCGAGTGAATGAGTGATGTGTGGCACGACTGAAGGCTGAGTCGCATGAATGAGGGTTCAATTGTATGAAGGAAGTTGATTCATACGATTGAAGGCCCATTCGTGCGAATGAAGTGTCCAGTCGTGCGTCTAGCCTTGTTATGCGATTGGAGTCATTGTTAGCAAATTCTCCTAGTGTGCGAAGTGTCTATTGTGTGATGACAAGTTAACATCAATAAAATGTCATATCTTGACCATAAAGATTAAAGTCAACGCAATCAACAAGCACATACTTTTCAACCTGAAACAACCTAACTGTTTACAAATATCGACAACCCAATTGAAATCTACATGAAGTCTAATACGTGTACGCCTGCTTGTGTGTGTGACACCCCCGACCGAACCCATGCGACCCGGCCCGACTAAACATGTCTATTAAAGCTAAACACAACATTAACGCAAAACATAACTGTCAATAGGTGTTTGACAGCGCATCGTAAACAACACTTGGGAGACGTACATCCTACATATTGGTTACATCATCTGTGAGTTTCACGGCCCCTTTTACATCTCTTTCCGTTTGGGGGAGAAAACATGCAAAACAAATTTACATAAATGGTTGTAGTAATATTGATATCGCTTGTTACGTTAGTGCAAACACACTCATGTCCTCACACACTCGACCCGTTAGTAATGGGATTAGCGAGGTAATTTTGAGTAGTATTACTGGGTCTGACAAACCCCGCCCGGGCTAGTCGCGCTAGCTTGATTGGAGGTCAAACGGGCGCACAATTGACCTAACATACGATTGCCACGGTCGGTTAAGACGTGGAGGAAACACATTGTCATGGTCTGATGAGACATGACGGAACATACGATTGCCACGGTCGGTTAAGACGTGGAGGAAACACATTGTCATGGTCTGATGAGACATGACGGAACATACGATTGCCACGGTCGGTTAAGACGTGGAGAAAACACAATAGGACGTAAACAGTCAGCTTCGCTTCGAAACACTAAGTAACAAGAACATAGGCTAGCTACCTAACGATATGCTTTATGTACTAAACCATTGAAACGCATAACATGGAAACGCTTACGAATACATTTCTTGTTAAATTAAACCTGTGAACTCACCAACTTTATGTTGACACATTTTAGCATGTTTTCTCAGGTCACAGGAACGCATAAGCTTTTGAGGCACGCTTCAGGATATGCACACAGGACATGCATTCATCTAGTTTATTTTCAGCATTGAACATTTTGTATAAACATGGCTATTGTAGCAGTTCTGTAATGGATTTACCACTTTTGTAAACGCTTCCCCACTATTGTAAACTTTGTTTATGTTTTGTTGAATAAAGTCAAATGTTTATTTTAAATTCATATAGTGTCGTTCGATATGACTGTGTCTGAGATCCTGGTATGTCACACGCCTAACGGTAAAACCCCGTTTGTGGAAATTGAGGGTGTGACATCAGTCACATGAAAATAATCCCGTTGTCTTGGAATGAAAAGGAAGTGAAATTCAAGGGTTTAAAGGAATAGACAAGTTAGAGAATCAGTCCGAATCCGAGGGATTAGGACACATGTCATGCTTTGAATTTCATCTGAATTCGAGGTAAGAGTAAGCATTCATACAAGTAGAACTAATAGATAGTTTTCACATCAGTAGCTGTGTTCTATGAAGACCGAGACTTTCTTGCTCAAGGTTAGAAATGATGACTTATACTGACTACAACGTTACCACCCGACAAAATTCATCGGACTTAGCATGCACGACAAGTTATAATTACGTGTGCACCCGTAATGGTAATTTGCTTTGCATGATCACCCCCGGTTCCTCCTATCAGGCTAACATATCTTGTCAAGTACAGTGGTCATTAATGATAGGAATACCAAATATGTATGTATTATATCGGGGTCGATAAATCAAAGTATACGAAAGGACCAGTAAGGTTCAGGAAATTCATAAGTAACCCCCTCCCGTGACTCACAGCAACTCGGAGCCACCATCCCTATAGTCGTAAGCTCACAGGGATACGTTACAGCAAAAGTTTTTAGGCAACCAAAAGTTCAGGAAATTCGTAAGTAACCGTTCCCGTGACTCACAGCAACTCGGAGTCACCATCCCTGTAGTCGTAAGCTCACAGGGATATGTTAAAGCAAAAGTTCTCAGGCAACCAAATTAAGTAAGCACAACTTAACAATCTATGTGTGTGTAACTAATGCAAATCCAGCTATAGTCTAAAATGCAATGCAAATGAGATGCAAGGTTCATTTTAGTTCGCTATAACTAATGCTCTGATACCACTCTGTCACACCCTCAATTTCCACAAACGGGGTTTTACCGTTAGGCGTGTGACATAACCAGGATCTCAGATAAGCATCAGTTACACCAAACGACTCGATAATTACAAAACATAATAGTTTCTTAGTAATAATGAAATAAACCAACTTGTATTTAAGTATTACGGAAGCGAAAACAGAAAAACATTTAACAACGGTTTTGGAACACGCAAACACGCGTCCAATCCTATTTATGTAAAGTACATGAAATTAAATCTTGAAAACAGTTGAGATGAAAGTGGTATGACATGCAGTGGATGTTGTGCTCCTAAACGTGCCATTTCAATGTCCTAAGAGAAAACATGCAAAAGTCAGTACAAGACTGGTGAGTTCACAGGTTTATCAGAAAACAGTAAGTATTAGTAATGAAATTCCCGAATTTAGTAATCAAAGCATATAATGGGTAGCTAGCCCATAGCAATCACTATGTGTATGAAGTCGCGACCGAGCTGACACGTAATCAATAGTAATAAAGTATGCTCGGCTGTGGATCCCACACCACAACACTGTAAAACAGGCTGACCATTCACCCGTTAGACCTCCAGTCTAGCTAGCGCGACTAGCCCGGGTGGGGCGTGTCGAACCCAAGTAGATCTACTAACAATCACCTCGCTATTTGCATATTAACGGTCCGAAGGGCAAAGTATAACACCATAGTTTCAGGTATATGCAGTATTACAAAAACCTAATGAAATGTAACATTTATGAAAGCAGCATGTTTCTCTCTCCCAAAAAGAGTATAAAGTAAAATTGGGGCTGTAAACTCACCTCAAAAGCACAGCAATAAAGTAACGCAGAAACGGGTAATTAAGTCTCTAGTTAACATGAATTCCAGTTAATGTATATAATTAATAAATTATTTATTACAACATAGGCGGTGTATGGTTTCGCGTTCACGGCTCGGTTACGGTGCTGACTATTGATTATATCTCACTCACAAGCACACATCGTCATACCCTAATCTCATACCAAAAAGTAATTTTTATGTATTATTAATTATAAAACCTTCCATAGTTGAACTCATACGTTTCATAGTACGTGACTCACACAACCCACACATAACAATCCAAATGTAAAACACTTTTGGTAATTTATGTACATATGAATTCAAGCATTCTAAAAATATTTATATATATATATGTATATTGATAATACACAAAAATATAGATACATACATGTATCATGCACTATCACACACACACGTTTATTATATATACTACACATAACTCATGTAACATGTATATATTTATATATATATTTTGTACATCACTCACTTATATAGAACTCCAAGCACACTTATCACTATGTCATGCTCCAAATATCACCAACTCTCCACACATAAATATATCTATACTACTACACAAGAACATCAACTCCACGCATCCAGGCACTCACATAAATCAATATATATATAAGTACACAGAAACCAAGATTCATGTGCGATACAAGCACATGCAATAGAACACACACAACATAGATACATGCCATGGCCACACCCAATCCATGAACATAACAACACCCACATATGATTATATGCATAAACACAACCTTGCGAACAAGCACACACAAACATACCTACACTTAGGCACACTTAAGCATCAATTACCACGCACAAACTACCATGAAAGTAACCAACAATACACAAACACATGCATGATTATATATACACATACATGCACCCGATTGACCACAGACATATGCAAAGTAAAAACACACACACACTCCCGGTTGAACTCATACACACACACACACACACTCCCGGATGAACCCATACATACATATATCCGTACACACAACCAACAGAGCATACCCAACAGAAGCTTTCGAGACCCAAATCGATGCGTCCATGCTGGAACCGCAACCTATCATGCATACATGCGCACGAACACCAAACCGGACACAATGAACCCACCCAAATAACCCCTGCCAGATGCATACTGAACCCAAGAACAATAAATCCATCGAAACACAAATAACAGAAACATTCATCATGGATCACACCTATAAACGCAGCCATATACATACATACGCAGATTATTTACATACAAATATACACAGCACACATACATACATATATACGCAGCAGTTTAATTGTAGCCCCCCTGCTCCCTTTTTGCACGAACGCACAGCAGCCTTCAGCGGCTGTGTGTGTTCTCGGGGGTATACCGCACAGGACCAAACAACCCACACCCTCACGGATGTACACCCTTGACCAAAGCTATCCACCCGAACCCGATTGAAACCTACTACCACCACCTAACAACCTGTGCGGAACCGTAATCGCAACCGTAACGAAAACGAACAATTAAGGGATTAATCATACCCGTCGGGTTCGCCAAGATCAATTCCGCGCAGCAAGAATGTTCACAACCCTGGAACACTCTCATTTTGAAAGAACTTGGACGTGAGGAAGAAAGGGCTGCCGGCGTCTCGCGGGGCTGCGGTTTTGGTCGGGAGAAGGAGAATCGCCGGAGAGGAGTATTACCGCACAGGAGCTTGTCGTGTGAAATAGGGGGAAAGGTCGGTTGAGAAAGGGAGCCGAGAGGAGGGAGAGTCGGTGAAGAAGGGGGGGTCGGTTAAGGAAAAGGAGAAAGAGGCGGTGAGGGTGTGTATCTATATATATTTATTTTGCAAAAGAAAACTTCAACTTTGGGTTAAACATATAATTGGTCCTTCAAGTTTTCAAGTTTCCATTTGGAGATATAAATAAATTTTAATTAAGTTAAGATGTATTAGAATTATGTACTAATGATCATAATAATTAAAGTTTATTTAATTATAAAATATCGATGGGAGATTAGATAGAGGAAGCGATGTTAAACTGAAGAAAAAAAATACGGGTTGTCACAATTAGGATATTATTTGCCATAGCAGCATATTATGACTATGAGATTTGGTAAATGGATGTCAAAACCGCTTTCCTTAATGGATATCTTGAGGAAGATGTCCATATGGAATAGCCGGAAGGTTTTGTCGATCTAAAACATCCTAATAAGGTATGCAAGTTAAAGAAGTCAATCTATGGATTCAAACAAGCATCGAGGAGTTGGAATCATCATTTTGATGATGAAGTGAAGAAACATGGCTTCATCAAAAACGCTGATGAAGCTTGTGTACATAAGAAAGCTAGTGGGAGCACTATTACTTTCCTTGTATTTTATGTCGATGACATTTTACTACTTGGAAACGACATTCCAACCTTGGAAGGTGTAAAAGCCTGGCTTTGAAGCTGTTTTTCCATTAAGGATCTTGGTGAAGACGCGTATATTTTGGGAATAAAGATCTATAGGGATAGATCAAGGCGGTTGATAGGTTTAAACCAAAGTGCATACATTGAAAAAGTCTTGAATTGGTTCATGATGGAAAATTCTAAGAAAGGTTTGGTACCTATGCAAAAGGGGACTATATTGAGCACGTCTCAATGCCCTAGTTCAGAGGTTGAACAAGAAAGAATGAATGGAGTCCCATATGTATCTGCTATAGGATCCATCATGTATTCAATGATATGCACTAGGCCGGACGTGTCATGTGCTCTAAGCATGACAAGTAGATATCAACAGAATCCTGATAATAGTCATTGGGTGGCGTTAAAAGTATTTTGAAATACCTTAGAAATACTAAGGATATGTTCTTAATATATGGATCTGGTAAGGAAGAGCTCGTTGTAAAGGGTTACACGGATGCGAGTTTCCAAACTGATCGGGATGATTCTCAATCACAGTCAGGATATGTCTTCATTATGAATGGAGGAGCGGTCTCTTGAAAGAGCTCAAAGCAAGATGTAGTGGCACTATCTACAACAGAGTCAGAATACATCGCCGCTTCATTGGCAGCTCAAGAAGTTGCATGGCTAAGGAAGTTCATTGCTGATCTAGGGGTTGTTGCTACCATTCAAGACCCCCTAGAGATCTTTTGTGACAACGAGGGTCCGATTGCTCAAATCAAGGAACCTCGTGCTCATCAAAAGACTTGGCACATTGAACGGAGATTCAACTACATAAGGGATGAAGTTGAAAAGGGAAAGATATGTATTTGCAAAGTTCACACCGATCAAAACATTGCGGATCCGTTCACGAAGCTCCTAGATATGTCAAAGCATGAAAGACATACTTGTGCCTTAGGACTTCGATATTCTAGTGATGGGACTTGATCAAATTTTGTATTTGGATGTTGGAACTTATGTTATTTGACATAATTACATGGTTATAATTTTCATTTGTTCTTCTATTTTAGCATGTTTAAATCCGTAAATAAGTAAGTTATTCTAAACGTCCGTAGTCGATCATACTTGTGGGAACAACTATGAATGTAAGACTATAATGAACATGGATTGGTTGATATTCATAAGGTATGAATATAGAGCAAGAGGTTGCTACCAAGGTTCATTGATATCTATGGGATATATATATAGGACTGACCCGCTCTCAATTATTTCTGCATGGAATCTTTGTGATTAGTCATAAGAGATATTGAGTAAAGGCGAATATCATTGTATCCTCAGACCTGAGATACATATTAGGTCTTGATATTCGCCAAGTGCTGTACTTTGACTTAGTACTTTGCTGTTATGAAAGATTGGCAGTACATAAGGCTAGGTTCAGGTATGATATAAGGTGATTGTGAGAGACGTATGTAGTCAAGATGGAATTTGTTCCTCTTATTCATTGAGAGTTAGATGTCTAAGGCCTGTTAAAGTTAAATCATTGGAGAATGACAATTCTATGTCTCTGGGATTTAACATGACATCTATGACAAAAGGATAGATGATTGATTCACCTAAAACATTTCAAGTATGGTACTTGAAGGAGATGATGTTATTGAATGGCACTTATTCATATACATTAGGGGTAGAAATGTAGGATTCGATCTGCCCAAGATACATATTAAATTGATGTGGCTAGTATGATATGATCGAAGTCGGGTCATACCCAATAACAGGCTAGACAAACACCTACAATATTTGTTTATTGATTTGATCAGTTAAATAAATAACAACACCAAGAACATTTAGAAAAATGGTTTTCTAAATTAGATGCACATAAGAAATTAATAAATAACTTGGGTTTATTTATTTTGAGAGATTATTTTATAATTGTTATTTAATGGTTAATTAACATTTATAAAATAAACTATAACATGGCATGTAAGGTGTTACAAATTAATTAAATTCGGTTTTAATTAATGTCATGTTAGAGTTAGTTGATGTGACACCCCGTAATTTCAGATTAACATTTTTCAAATTGTTGTCGTTAACATTGACCCGTACCCGCAAATACTCGAAACGTATACAAACACCGCCACCGACATCGTTAAACTAATTGTGATAAATACTAATGCGGGTGTTTGTAGAGGATCCACATAAACGAGATTACCTAAGGAATCCTGTTAATTAATAGGGCTCGCTCATCTACGTCGTTATCAACCGAAACAAATTCGGGAACTCGGTACCTAAGTACAGGGACCAAACCTGACAATTGCCAAACTGGGGCTGGGTATAAATACCCATCCACCAGCCCAAACAACTCACATTCTGCTCTCTTTCTCTCCTATGCTCTCTGCACTCCGATTCTTCACTCTAGCACCAAATTCCACCCGATTGAGCCCGTTTTCGCCGGCTAAACCACGCAACAGCTGAGCAATCACGTTCCCAGCAGGTAGGCGACCATTTTCATCCGTTTTATCACCCGTTTCACTGCTGCAAGTATGGGATTCGGGTGTTCGGGTTCAACCCGAATGCATGTGGTCGTAGGGGTGCGTGTGTGGTCAATCAGCGTGTGCATTTCACTTAGACATGTTAGGAGAGTGTTTCTGGAAGTCCTTATTGTGAGAAAACCGAGCACAAAACAGCCGAAGGCAGTTCGACCCACCCTGCAGTCGCGACCTGCTGCAGTCCGCGACTGGGCCAACCGCGCGACTGAGTTATGCGACTGGGCCCTTCGCGCGATTGATCGGGGCGACTGGGGTAAGACGTGCGAATGAAATCATGCGACTGAGTCAACCGAATGAATGTGTGCGATTGAGTCGACCGAATGAATGCATGCGACTGAGTATCACCCGACTGAAGGTCCAACCGCACGAATGAAGGTTCATTCGTGCGATTCGTTATTGATTCGAGTGAATGAGTGATGTGTGGCACGACTGAAGGCTGAGTCGCATGAATGAGGGTTCAATCTTACGAGGGAAGTTGATTCATACGATTGAAGGCCCATTCGTGCGAATGAAGTGTCGAGTCGTGCGTCTAGCCTTGTTATGCGATTGGAGTCATTGTTAGCAAATTCTCCTGGTGTGCGAAGTGTCTATTGTGTGATGACAAGTTAACATCAATAAAATGTCATATCTTGACCACAAAGATTAAAGTCAACGCAATCAATAAGCACATACTTTTCAACCTGAAACAACCTAACTGTTTACAAATATCGACAACCCATATGAAATCTACATGAAGTCTAATACGTGTATGCCTGCTTGTGTGTGTGACACCCCCGACCGAACCCATGCGACCCGGCCCGACTAAACATGTCTATTAAAGCTAAACACAACATTAACGCAAAACATAACTGTCAATAGGTGTTTGACAGCGCATCGTAAACAACACTTGGGAGACGTACATCCTACATATTGGTTACATCATCTGTGAGTTTCACGGCCCCTTTACATCTCTTTCCGTTTGGGGGAGAAAACATGCAAAACAAATTTACATAAATGGTTGTAGTAATATTGATATCGCTTGTTACGTTAGTGCAAACACACTCATGTCCTCACACACTCGAACCGTTAGTAATGGGATTAGCGAGGTAATTTTGAGTAGTACTACTGGGTCTGACAAACCCCGCCCGGGCTAAGCGCGCTAGCTTGATTGGAGGTCAAACGGGCGCATAATTGACCTAACATATGATTGCCACGGTCGGTTAAGACGTGGAGGAAACACATTGTCATGGTCTGATGAGACATGACGGAACATACGATTGCCACGGTCGGTTAAGACGTGGAGGAAACACATTGTCATGGTCTGATGAGACATGACGGAACATACGATTGCCACGGTCGGTTAAGATGTGGAGGAAACACATTGTCATGATCTGATGAGACATGACGGAACATACGATTGCCACGGTCGGTTAAGACGTGGAGAAAACACAATAGGACGTAAACAGTCAGCTTCGGTTCGAAACACTAAGTAACAAGAACATAGGCTAGCTACCTAACGATATGCTTTATGTACTAAACCATTGAAACGCATAACATGGAAACGCTTACGAATACATTTCTTGTTAAATTAAACCTGTGAACTCACCAACTTTATGTTGAGACATTTTAGCATGTTTTCTCAGGTCACAGGAACGCATAAGCTTTTAAGGCACGCTTCAGGATATGCACACAGGACATGCATTCATCTAGTTTATTTTCAGCATTGAACATTTTGTATAAACATGGCTATTGTAGCAGTTCTGTAATGGATTTACCACTTTTGTAAATGCTTCCGCACTATTGTAAACTTTGTTTATGTTCTGTTGAATGAAGTCAAATGTTTATTTTAAATTCATATAGTGTCGTTCGATATGACTGTGTCTGAGATCCTGGTATGTCACACGCCTAACGGTAAAACCCCGTTTGTGGAAATTGAGGGTGTGACAATTGAGTGTACAAAATAAAATGTAAGTGTTACAAATTTATTTTGGGGTTTAGTTAAATAAATTGGATGAAAAACAAAAGCTAGACCACCCATTGGTGGCAGCCATTGTCTCGGCCTAAGAGGCTGAAAAGGGGGGCCATCCAATTGATTTTAATATGCCTTTTGCACCTACAAGTCATCCACATGCAAATACACTTCAATCTCTCAAGCATTAGTTGAATAATCCTCTCTTCTCTCCTCTTCTTGTCCTCGGAAGCTAGCAGGGAAAAAGGGGCTGGAATTTCCACTTTTAAAGTGTTTAAAAAGTGGAACTTGTTGTTGTGAAATCCTAGCATCAAAGGGGTCTTTGTTGGTAGCTTGGGGTATAACTCTCTTGAGGTCTTCTTGCTTGAAGATTCAGCCACAAACTTCATCATCTACACCTCCATCATCTTGTTTTCCAACAACTAGAAAGGTTGTCTTCTAAACATCTTGTGGTTGTCTTTATTGTATGCATTTCGTATATGGGTCCATGGTTTCGGTTTTGTTTATCAAATGGGTTTAATAATCAACTTATTAACAAGTTTTTAAACTTATAATCCGCTGCTTTTTTCATATAAACAAGCTTATATGAACTTTGATAAACTTGTTAAAACCCTGAAATGGCATCAAGAGCCACTTATACGAATGCATGCATGTATAGATTATACAATTTCAGGGTTTTGTGGTGTGTAACACCATATGGCCGAGACTTTTAGGGCTGAAATGATTACCCTTTTGTTTTTTTTAAAGATTATACTTTACATGCATGTGGTAATCTTTAAAAATCAAGTAACATTGATGGATTGTGTTGTTTTGTTTGGACAAAACCCAAAAATTTTCGGTTGGTTTAACCTTGGCCAAAAATTTAGGGTTCAAAAGGGAACCATTATAACTAGAAATGCTTGCATATTTGGATGTGTATTTGAATGTTCATAACCTAGCCAATACCTTGTGTTTGGATGTATGTTGGGATGCATTTTGTGTTGTGATATTGTTTGATTATTCAAATTGGGTTGTAATATTTATTTATTTGGGTTTGTAATCTATTTATTATTTATGTTGGTTTGTAATAATAAGTAGATTAGTTGTATTTCTTTTACTAGTAAAAATGTATTAGGATATATTTTGTAAAAGAAGTTCAACAAGACTTGGCTTTTTGGTTTGGGCCATTTTAGGCCCAAATGGGCCACATAGCCCAAGATTGGTTTTAAGCCCAATAACCAAAGCCCAAAGCATGGAGGCCCAAGGAAGCTAGGAGCTGAAGTTGGAGCCCAAAAGAAAGCCCAAATAAAGCAAAATGATGACAACACAAAATGGACACTTGAT
The DNA here is from genome assembly GCA_024085815.1 of Flaveria linearis. Lineage (NCBI taxonomy): Eukaryota > Viridiplantae > Streptophyta > Magnoliopsida > Asterales > Asteraceae > Flaveria > Flaveria linearis. The sequence goes on from CM044005.1 coordinate 63,595,475, forward strand.
GCATTAGGATGCGGGATCAAGTGGGAGCACACCATCTCAATGCCTTGTGTCATGTTTATGCTTTATAATAGACCCTTTTGGCACACTTGTTTTGGCCAACAAGTGTTGCCAAATCCATTTGCTATGGTTATGAACTTGTGGTTGTTTTATTATGCATGTATGGTTGATTATGCTCATCTTATCTTATTGTGGAATTGGATAGTTAACAACAAGAAATCAACAACTTGCATAAAATTGGTTCCTTAGAAATCAATAGGTAATAAAATGGATTTTACTAAATGTTATTGATTTCATAATTAAATGGGTTATTGAAAGGAACTTTGAAATAAGTGTTCAAACAAACTACCATGCATTTGAATGCATGCAAATGCAAGGTATGAAAATTGTCTTCCAAACTAGAATTTTGTAAAACACAAATCCCTTTTAAAATAAGTCAAACACCATCCTTTTATACAACACTCGAATTATTTGGGAACTTGATGTGGGATAAAGGTCACCTAACCACATTAGAGGGAACTTATGAGTTTGAGGTGGGTTTGCCATATTTATAGGATAAAGGTCACCTAACCACTTATATTAGCAAATCCACACGTGTGTCTAAGTAGGACGACTTAATTTGGAAATCATGCATTAGGATTACCAAAGCATGACGTACAAAGGGTGTGATGGGATAAACATCCCAAACAAAACATAAGATGTTTAATCGATCCCATACACTAGAAATTGTAATAGGTTACAATTGTCAAACGTTGACTACCTTGTTAATTTAAATAAAGGGATAAAGGTCACCTAACCGATATTTAAATGTAATGTTGGATTCTAAATTTTTTGATTATTAATTGTGTATAAGACAAAAAGGGTATTAATAATCAAAATATATTGATATTGAAAATACTAAAAATTGAACTTCGTAAAATTGTAGATGGCTAACAACAACAACGCAATCCCGACCGTCCATAACCTATCACTAAGAACTATCCTTGAAAAGGAACGTCTAAACCATGGGAACTTCATGGGTTGGTACCGAAACTTGAGAATCGTTCTCAAGCAAGAAAAGAAGTCCTATGTGTTAGACGATCCCATTCCCGATCAACCCGATGAAAATGACGTAGAGGCCTTCGCCGAGTGGGTCAAGTACACCGAAGACTCTGTGCAAGTCTCATGTCTCATGCTAGCGAGTATGATTCCCGATTTGCGAAAGGACTTTGAGAACCACAATGCCTATGACATGATCACCCAGTTGAGGGAAATGTTCCAACAACAATCAAGGGTGGAGCGCTTCGAAACGGTTCGAGCACTCCATGCATGTCGAATGGATGAGACCAATCGGTATCATCTTACGTTCTTAAGATGAAGAGCCACATTGATCGCCTTGAAAGGCTTAACTGTCGTGTGTCCAACAAATTGGCAACGGATTTGATCTTCAACTCCCTATCCAAGAAGTTTGATAGCTTTGTTATGAACTATAACATGAATGGATGGGACAAGAGAATTGGTGAGCTTCATTCAATGCTCAAAACGGCCAAGGCAGGCATGGGTAGAAAGGTTCTACCAGTCCTTACGATCAATGAAGGAGGTAGTAGGAAGAGGCACCTCCCCGACCCTAGGGCAAATGTTGCCAAAGGGAAGGGACACGTCAAGGGGAAGGGTAAGGGTAAAGCTAACGTGGAACCGCCCAAACCGAAAGAAAAGAAGCAAAAGGTTGCTCATGATGACCCGTGTTTTGAGTGTGGTGAGGTAGGCCATTGGAAACGCAATTGTCCGGTCTATCTCAAAGCGTTGAGATTGAAGAGGGACGCGGGGCAGACCTCAGGTACAATCTTTATGATACATGTTGAGCTAAATGTTATTTCTTCTAACACATGGGTATTGGATACCGGATGTGGAACTCATATTTGCAATTTGTTACAGGGGTTCAAAAGAAGTGAGCATTATGCAAAAGGGGAGATTAGTCTCTTTATGGGCAATGGTACAAAGGTTTACGTGGAAGCCCAAGGAGACTACATTTTGAAGCTTCCAAGTGGTTTGGAAGTCATTTTAAAGAATGTTTTGTATGCTCCTAGTTTGACTAGGAACATTATTTCTGTTTCCCGTTTAAGACAATGTGATTATGATTTCAAGTTTGTTGACAATGATAATCATGTTTCTTTAAATCATATGTTTTATTTTAAGGCTATACCTTGCAATGGTATTTATGAATTTGTTCATGAAAACACAACATATGATAGCTCAATGTACCAAGCAACCACCAAAAGGCTCAAACAAGATTTGAGTGATTCCTATCTTTGGTATTGTCGCCTTGGTCACATAAACAAGAATCGTATGCAAAAACTCCAAAAGAATGGTCTTTTGAAAACTAATGAAAATGATTCATTTGATGTATGCGAGTCTTGTTTACAAGATAAAATAACAAAGGCCCCTTTTAGTGGGACTAATAAAAGGGCAAAGGATTTATTAGGGATCATACATTCGGATATATGTGGACCTTTTAAACCAATAACTAGGAATGGTGAAAGATACTTCATTACCTTTACCGATGACTATAGTCGTTATGGGTATGTGTACTTGTTAAGACACAAACATGAATCTTTTGAAATGTTCAAAATCTTCAAGAATGAAGTAGAAAATCAACTCAACAAAACGGTCAAGATTCTTCATACAGATAGAGGAGGTGAATACCTAAATAGTGAATTTCAAGAGTATCTTAGAAGTTGTGGGATTGTCTCACAACTTACTCCACCTGGAACACCACAACATAATGGTGTGTCTGAGAGGAGGAATCGGACTCTATTGGATATGGTTCGATCTATGATGGCTAGAAGTACACTTCCTCTATCATTTTAGGGTTTTGCGCTGCTCTCCGCGGCCCGTATTTTAAATATGGCCCCAACCAAGAAAGTGGAAAGGACACCTTTCGAAGTATGGCATGGAAGGGTTTCATCATTATCATATTTAAAAGTTTGGGGGTGTGAGGCTTATCCTATGCAATACACTCAAAACAAACTGGAAGCCCGATCCACAAAGTGTATCTTCATTGGATATCCTAGAGATTGTATTGGATATTATTTCTATGATCCGATAGAGCAGAAAGTGTTTATTGCTCGAAAGGCAAAGTTCTTGGAAACTAAGTTTCTTTCGGAAGAAACTAGTGGAAGAACAATGGAACTTGAAGGGGTTTAAGATTCAAAAGTTGATACACAATTGGTTGATACTAGCAATCAACATGAGGATGTTGAGAATGATCATATGGATGATCAAGATACACAAAACGTTCGCAGATCTGGTAGAATTAGTGTTCCTCCTGAGAGAGATGGATTTTTCATGGATGGATGCTATGTGGTAGATTCTATTGAACCAACCACATACCATGATGCAATGTCAAAACCTGATTTTGACAAATGGCAAGAAGCCATGAACGTTGAGATGCAATCCATGTATGATAACCAAGTTTGGGAATTGGTTACACCACCTCTTAAGTCCAAGATAGTTGGAAGTAAGTGGGTTTTCAAGAAGAAAACCGATATGCATGCAAACTTGGACACCTATAAAGCTAGACTTGTAGCAAAAGGTTTCACTCAAACTCAAGCGGTTGATTATGATGAAACCTTTTCGCCTGTCTATCAGGATATTGTTTGCCATAGCAGCATATTATGACTATGAGATTTGGTAAATGGATGTCAAAACCGCTTTCCTTAATGGATATCTTGAGGAAGATGTCCATATGAAATAGCCTGAAGGTTTTGTCGATCCAAAACATCCTAACAAAGTATGCAAGTTAAAGAAGTCAATCTTGTAGGGTTTGTTAGAACATAAAAACCAAGTTTAACCTTTTTAACTTTCAGAAAACGCAGCGGATATATATAGCTTTATAAACCCTTTTCAATGCTGTAAAACGTGTTTATTAGGTGACCATATTCATGTATAAACAAACCCATATTACAAGGATCATTTTTATATGAATCAACATGCTATGTTTGTACAAAATGAACACAATATGACAGCCTCAAAGGGCTGCCATAAACTACCTCACTGCAGTCCTCAAAACGTGGATGAAAGAGTGTAGATGAAGATGATGATGATGTCGAATTTGCAGCCCTCAAAGGAGAGAACCTCAAGTAGCTATACCCACAAGCTTGCTACAAACACCATGTTTGCTAGGAGGTATGACACCCAATGTTCTCCAGCTTCTTTAATCCGAAAACAGCCTTGAAAAACCCTTTTTCAGCAGCCAAAATTTCGATTCCTATTGAGAGAAGAAGGAGAAGAGAGTTTGCTTGCATGTGTGAGAGAGAAAGAGAGTGTAGGTTGATTTAATTGAAGAGTGTTCAAGTTAGTAATGTCTTGCATAAAATAGGACTAAAAATGAACTTCCCAAGGCAAGTGGGCGGCCAAGCTTGGGTGTTTAAAAGGTTTCCCACCTTTTTTTTCATCCTTTATTTTATATAAACACTCTTTCAATTAACCAACTTATAAAATTAAACACTTAGTTTAATTTTATAACATAACACTCTTTTATATTTCATTGTTTAACTAATTTAAATAATGAAACATAAAATTATCTCATGAACATATTATCCACATAATTATGTTCTATCACAAAAGCAATATCTAGAAAATCAATTTTCTAAATTGGTGTCCATATATTTGTTGTATGATCCTATCAATAAATAAATATATGTAGGTGTTTGTATAACTTGTTATTGGGTATGACCTGACTTGGATCATAACGTACTAACCACATCAATCTTGTATGTGTCTTGGGCATATAAGATCCAACAATCTCCCACTTGCACAAGATGCATAGAAGATTGATGCAAGCAGTAAATACCGCCTAGCAACGATTTACTACCCTTAATACGCATGACTAAGTGCCATTCAATAACATCATCCTCCTCAAGTACCATACTTGAAATGTTTTAGGTGAAACAATCATCTATCCTTTTGTCACAGATGTCATGTTAAATAGTAGATACACGGAGTGATAATTCTCATTGATTTAACTTTATCAGGCCTTAGACATCTTACTCTCAACGAATAAGAGGGACAAATCCCATCTTGACTACATACGTCTCTCACAATTACCTTATATTATACCTGAATTCAGACTTTTGTACTGCCATATTTCAGAACAGCGAAGAACTGAGTCAAAGTATAATATTTGGTAAATATCAAGACCCAATATGCATCTCAGGTCAGAGGATACCAAATGATGTTCGCCTTTACTCAAAATTACTTATGATCAATCAGGAAGATTCCATGTAGTAATATTTGAGATGCAGGTCAGTCCAATATTTGCATCCCACAAATATCTATGAACCTTGGTAGCAACCCATTGCTCTATATTCATCCTTATGAATATCAACCAATCCAAGTTCATAATAATCTTACCCTCATACTTGTTCCCACAAGTCTGAACGACTACGGACATTTAGAGTAAACATTTTACTCATGGATTTAAACATGCTAAATTGGAACATTATTCGAAACATTATAACCAAATAATTTCATTCAAATAATAAAGAGTCCCACAAATCCAAATACAAAATTTACAGATCAAATCCAATCACTAGAATATCAAAGTCCCATGTCACAAGTATGACCTTCATGCTTTGCCTTTTCAAGGAGCTTCGTGAGAGGATCCGCAATGTTTTGATCCGTGTGAATTTTGCGAATACATATCTTTCCCTTTTCAACTTCATCTCGTATGTAGTTGAATCTCCGCTCAATGTGCCTAGTCTTTTGATGAGCACGGGGTTCCTTGATTTGAGCAATCGCACCCTCGTTATCACAAAAGATCTCTAGGGGGTCCTGAATGGAAGGGACAACCCCTAGATCGGCAATGAATTTCTTCAACCATGCAGCTTCTTGAGCTGCCAATGAGGCGGCGACGTATTCTGATTCTGTAGTTGATAGAGCCACCACATCCTGCTTGGAGCTCTTCCAAGAAACCGCTCCTCCATTCAGAATGAAAATGTATCCCGATTGTGACCGAGAATCATCACGATCGGTTTGGAAACTCGCATCCGTGTAACCTTTTACAACGAGTTCCTCGTCACCAGATCCATAGATTAGGAACATATCTCTTGTCCTCCTTAGTTACTTAAGTATGTTCTTAACAGCCATCCAATGACTGTCTCCAGGATTTTGCTGGTATCGGCTTGTCATGCTTAAGGCGCATGACACGTCCGGTCGAGTGCATATCATCGCATACATGATGGATCTAATAGCAGATGCGTGTGGGACTGCCTTCACTTTATCTTGCTCTTCCTTTGAGCTTGGACACTGAGTCGTACTCAATATCGTTCCTCTTTGAATAGGTACCATACCTTTCTTAGAGTTGTCCATCTTGAACCTTTTCAAGATTTTATCAATGTATGCACTTTGATTCAAACCAATCAACTGCCTTGATCTATCCCTATAGATCTTTATTCCCAGAATATAGGCGGCTTCACTAAGATCCTTGATGGAAAAACAACTTCCAAGCCAGGTTTTTACACTTCCAAGGTTGGAATGTCATTTCCAAATAGTAGTATGTCATCAACATACAATACTAGGAAGGTTATTGTGCTCCCACTATCCTTCTTATACACACAAGCCTCATCAACGTTTTTGATGAAGCCAAATTTCTTTACTTCCTCATCAAAACGGTGATTTCAGCTTCTCGATGCTTGTTTCAATCCATAGATTGATTTCTTAAACTTGCATACTTTATTAGGATGTTTTGGATCGACAAAACCTTCAGGCTGAACCATATAGACATCTTCCTCAAGATATCCATTTAGGAAAGCGGTTTTGACATCAATTTGCCAAATCTCATAATCATAATGAGCAGCTATGGCAAACAATATCCTTATAGACTTTAGCATTATAACAGGTGAGAAGGTTTCATCATAATCAACCCCTTGAGTTTGAGTGAAACCCTTTGCTACAAGTCTAGCTTTATAAGTATCCAAGTGAAGGATTTGATCTGCCCAAGATACATATTAAATTGATGTGGCTAGTGTGATATGATCCAAGTCGGGTCATACCCAATAACAAGCTAGACAAACACCTGCAATATTTATTTATTGATTTGATCAATTAAATAGATATCAACACTATATACATTTAGAGAATGGTTTTCTAAATAAAAGATGCATTTGAGAAATAAATAAATAACATGGGTTTATTTATTTTAAGAGAGTACTTTATATTGTTATTTAATAGGTTAAATAACATTATTTAGTTAATATAACATGTCTTGTTATTTGCCTAAGATACAAGTTTATTTAAAAGGGTTTAATTAAACTTGTTATAAATAAACATTGGGTGGAAGAATTAAAAGGGAAGCCCCTCATTGGACCTCCCTAGTTCTCGGTTTTTTGTGGCTGGGAAAACACACCACCAAATGTTGGTGGTTGCTTTATTAATACACTAAACCCACATGCAAGACAAGGCTTTCTCTCTTCTCAAAATCTTGTGTTCTTCTCTCCCTTCTTTCCTCTCAAAATTCGACCAAATAAGGCAGAAAAGAAGTGGAAAACTCAGCTGAAACAAGGTGTTCAAAGCTGTGAAAAAGTGTTGAGAATCCTAGCTTTCAAAGGTGCTTGTTGGAGGCTTGGGGTATAGCTTGCTTGAGGTCTTCTTCCTTGAAGATTCAGCCACATTTTCATCTTCTTTCACCTCAAGAATTCGGGTTCAGGAAGCTACAAAGGTTGTAGTTTCTTGACTATCTAATGTTCTTTCATTTGTATGCATTGTGTATAAAGATCCATGGCTTGGGGTTTTGTCAAATGGGTTTGATAATCAGATTTTAACATGTTTTAAATCATATATTCCGCTGCGTTTTTCATATATATAAGTAAATATGAACTTTGATAAACATGTTAAACCCCAACAATGGCATCAAGAGCCACTTATACATATGCATACATGTATTATACTTGGTATTTCATGTTGACAGCACCAAAACCGTGGGTTAAGGGGCTGTTTTGGTACCCCCTTTTGATGTTTTAAAGATGCTACATTATGCATATTAGGATCTTTAAAACTCTAGTTTATAAGATAATTGTTTGCATGGACTAAACCCATTTGTTCTTGGTTTATGTTGGCCAAAAACATGGGTGATAAGGGGCTGCCAAAATCGGTTCATTAGTGTATATTTGGATATATTGTTGTTTATTATGCATAACAAAGCCTAGACCATTTGGATTGAATGATTGATTGTCATGTTATATTCATTTGGGCATGTAATAATTTATCTTTGGTTTCAAGTTTTGTTTTGTAATCTATTCATTCATATGGTTTGTAATAAATAGATTAGGAGTTTTTCTTTACTAGAAAAAATGTATTAGGATACATATTTTGTAAAGGATGCTCAAGATCAAGACTTGAAGAAAAGATAAGACAAAGAGGATGCTTGAAGATGTGGTTTCAAGTGGGAGTCCCTTTGGTCAACCATGTGTCATGATTCATAACCCTTAGGACATGACCATTTGACACACTTGTTTTGGCTAAACAAGTGTGATCAACTTAGTATGCTTTGTTATGCATATATGAGTGTTTTGTTTATGTTTGGTTGAATGCATATGATGATGTTTGTTTTAAATATTTGGATGTGATTAACAAACCGTCAACTAAAACAAACAACAAACAAGTAATTTGTTCTCAAATCATTAAGCATAAATAGAATGGTTCTATAAAAGGAGTTAATGGTTTGCAAAATAAAATGGGTTTTATTTAAAAGAACAAATAGGGTAGCATATGGTTGAATGCATACAATCATATGATACATAGACTTTTCTAAAACAAGAATTGTGAAATTATAAATCCCTTTTGAAAAACAAGTTAAACACCATCCTTTTGCACAACACTTAGGTTACTTGCAAACTCTTAGTGGGATAAAGGTCACCTAACCACTTTGAGGGAACTTGTAATTTGAGGTGAGAATACCATGTTTGTGGGATAAAGGTCACCTAACCACTTATATAGTAAACTCACACGTGTGTGTAAGTAGGACGACTTGATTTGTAAAATATATTGAATGGATCACCTAAAATTTGTTTTATAAAAGGTGTTGATGGGATAAACATGCCGTGATAAACATATGATGTTTAAACGATCCCATGCCACTAGAAGTTGCAATAGGTTGCAATTGTCATTAATGACTACCTTGTTTTATCTAAATAATGGGATAAAGGTCACCTAACCAATATTTAAATATAACGTTGGATTCTAAAATTTTGTTTATTAATAGTCTATGAGACATAAAGGGTATTAATAAATGAAATATAATTATCAACGATTACTAAAATGGAACTTTGTTAAATCTTGTAGATGGCCGACAACAACAACGCTAATAATGATGTACCAAACCAAAGCAACCAATCCCTAAGGGCGATCCTTCAAAGGGATCGTCTAACACCTAACAACTTCATGGACTGGTACCGCAACTTGAGAATTGTTCTCAAGCAGGAAAAGCGGGCCTATATCCTTGATGATCCCATCCCCGATGAACCTAACGAGGAGGATGTGGAAGCCTATAATGATTGGGTTAGATATGTGGAGGAATCCATCCAGGTCTCTTGCTTAATGTTAGCCAGTATGACACCCGAACTCCAAAAGGAGTATGAGCTCCATGGAGCCTATGACATGATCACTCAGCTGCGGGAAACGTTCCAGCAGCAAGCTAGAGTGGAGCGCTTCGAAACGGTTCGAGCGCTTCATGCATGTAGGATGGAGGAATCCCAATCAGTTTCATCTTATGTTCTTAAGATGAAAAGCCACATCGACCGCCTTCAAAGGCTGAACTGTCCCGTCTCAAAGGAGTTGGCCACGGATTTGATCCTTAATGGCCTAACTAAAAAGTTTGAGGCATTCGTCATGAATTACAACATGAACGGATAGGACAAGAGCATAAATGAACTTCATTCTATGCTCAAATCAGCTGAGGCGGGAATGGGTAAAAGGGTTTTACCCGTTCTCACCATTAATGAAGGTGGAAGAAGGAGAAGGTCTCTACCCCCTCCTAAGGCAACTGTTGCCAAAGGAAAGGGGCATGTTGGGGGCAAGGGGAAGATGGTTGTTAGGGCGGAACCTCCAAAGCCCAAGAAGAAGAAGCAAAAGGTTGCTGTGAACGACCCATGCTTCAAATGTGGTGAGATAGGGCATTGGATGAGAAATTGTCCAGTCTATCTTAAAGAGTTGAGAGAAAAGAGGGATGCGGGGCAAACCTCAGGTATAATATACATGATACATATAGAACTAAATGTTATTTCTTCTAACACATGGGTATTAGATACCGGATGTGGAACTCACATTTGCAATTTGTTGCAGGTGTTCAAAAGAAATGAGCATTATGAAAAAGGGGAAATAAGTCTCTTCATGGGCAATGGTGCAAAGGTTCACATGGAAGCCCAAGGAGACTACATTTTGAAACTTCCAAATGGTTTGGAAGTTGTTTTATGTAATGTATTATATGCTCCTAGTTTGACTAGGAACATAATTTCTGTTTCCCGTTTAAGACAATATGATTATGATTTCAAGTTTGTTGACAATGATATTCATGTTTCTTTGAATCATGTATTTTATTTTAAGGCTATACCTTGTAATGGCATTTATGAATTGGTTCATGAAAACGCAACATATGATAGCTCAATATACCAAGCAACCACCAAAAGACTCAAATTGGATTTGAGTGATACCTACCTTTGGCATTGTCGCCTTGGTCATATAAACAAGAAACGCATACAAACACTTCAAAAGAATGGTCTTTTAAAAACAAATGAATGTGATTCATTTGATGTATGTGAATCTTGTTTACAAGGAAAAATGACTAAGGCACCCTTTAGTGGAACTAACGAAAGGACGAAAGATTTATTAGGTATCATACATTCGGATGTATGTGGTCCTTTTAAGCCAATGACTAGGAATGGTGAAAGATACTTCATTACCTTTACCGACGATTATAGTCGCTATGGGTATGTGTATTTAATAAGACACAAAGATGAAGCTTTTGAAATGTTCAAAATCTTCAAGAATGAAGTAGAAAATCAACTCAACAAATCAATTAAAGTTCTCCGCACCGATAGGGGTGGTGAATACCTAAGTGATGTTTTTCAAGATCATCTTAGGAGTTGTGGGATTGTCTCATAACTCACTCCACCTGGAACACCACAACATAATGGTGTGTCTGAGAGGAGGAATCGAACCTTATTGGATATGGTTCGATCTATGATGGCTAGAAGCACATTGCCTCTATCATTTTGGGGTTTCGCTTTGCTCTCCGCGGCCCGTATTCTGAATATGGCCCCAACCGAGAAGGTGGAAAGGACACCTTTTGAGATATGGCATGGAAGAGTTCCATCCCTATCATATTTAAGGGTTTGGGGTTGTGAGGCTTATGTGAAGACTCCCACCCCAAACAAATTAGATGTCCGATCCACCAAGTGTATCTTTGTTGGATATCCTAGAGATTCTATGGGATATTATTTCTATGATCCGCTGGAACAAAAGGTGTTTGTTGCCAGAAAGGGTGAGTTCTTAGAAGCCAAGTTCCTTATGGAAGGAGCTAGCAGTAGAACAGTGGATCTTGAGGAGGATCAAGAACCACAGCCCGATGCACGTTTGGTTGAAACTAGCACTCAACATGAGGATGTTGATGATGATCAAGCGGTTGATCAATGCACACAAAACATTCGCAGAAGTGGTAGAACTAGTATTCCACCTGAAAGATACGGATTTTTCATGGATGGATGCTATGTGGTAGATTCAGATGAACCAACCACATATCATGATGCAGTGTCCGATTTGGATTGTGACAAATGGCTTGAAGCCATGAACATTGAGATGCAATCCATGTATAACAATCAAGTTTGGGAACTTGTTGTACCACCTCTTAATTCCAAAGTAGTTGGAAGTAAGTGGGTTTTCAAGAAGAAAACCGATATGCATGGAAACTTGGATACTTACAAAGCTAGACTTGTAGCAAAGGGTTTCACTCAAACTCAAGGGGTTGACTATGATGAAACCTTCTCACCTGTTGCAATGCTTAAGTCTATAAGGATATTGTTTGCCATAGCAGCTCATTATGATTATGAGATTTGGCAAATGGATGTCAAAACCGCTTTCCTAAATGGATATCTTGAGGAAGATGTCTATATGGTTCAGCCTGAAGGTTTTGTCGATCCAAAACATCCTAACAAAGTATGCAAGTTAAAGAAATCAATCTATGGATTGAAACAAGCATCGAGAAGTTGGAATCACCGTTTTGATGATGAAGTAAAGAAATTTGGCTTCATCAAAAACGCTGATGAGGCTTGTGTGTATAAAAAAGCTAGTGGGAGCACAATAACCTTCCTAGTATTGTATGTTGATGACATACTACTATTTGGAAATGACATTCCAACCTTGGAAGGTATAAAAACCTGGCTTGGAAGTTGTTTTTCCATTAAGGATCTTGGTGAAACCACCTATATTCTGGGAATAAAGATCTATAGGGATAGATCTAGGCGGCTGATAGGTTTGAATCAAAGTGCATACATTGACAAAATCTTGAAAAGGTTCAAGATGGAAAACTCTAAGAAAGGTACTGTACCTATTCAAAGAGGGACAATATTGAGTACGACTCAATGTCCAAGCTCGAAGGAGGAGCAAAATAGAATGAAGGCAATCCCATATGCATCTGCTATAGGATCCATCATGTATGCAATGATATGCACTAGACCGGACGTGTCATGCGCTTTAAGCATGACAAGTAGATACCAGCAAAATCCTGGTGATAGTCATTGGATGGCTGTTAAGAACATTCTGAAATACCTAAGGAGGACTAAGGACATGTTCTTGATCTACGGGTCTGGTGAAGAGGAACTTGTTGTAAAAGGTTACACGGATGCGAGTTTCCAAACCGATCGAGATGATTCACGATCTCAATCAGGGTACATCTTTATTCTGAATGGCGGAGCTGTTTCTTGGAAAAGCTCAAAGCAAGAAGTCGTAGCGTTGTCCACTACAGAGTCAGAATATGTCGCCGCTTCAATGGCAGCACAGGAAGCTGCATGGCTGAAGAAATTCATAGCCGACCTAGGGGTAGTCCGTTCCATTCAGGATCCCCTAGAGATCTTTTGTGACAACGAGGGTGCGATTGCTCAAATCAAGGAACCTCGTGCTCATCAAAAGACTCGGCACATTGAACGGAGATTCAACTACATAAGGGATGAAGTTGAAAAAGGAAAGATATGTATTCGCAAAGTCCACACTGATAAAAACATTACGGATCCACTCACAAAGCTCCTTGAAAAGGCAAAGCATGAAGGTCATGCTTGTGCCATGGGACTTAGATATTATAGTGACTGGGTTTAATGTTGTACTTTGTATTTGGATATTGGAACTTATGTTATTTGACTTAATTATATGGTTATAATTTTCATTTGTTCTTCTATTTTAGCATGTTTAAATCCGTGAATAAATAAGTTATTCTAAACGTCCGTAGTCGATCATACTTGTGGGAACAATTATGAATGTAAGACTATAATGAACTTGGATTGGTTGATATTCATAAGGTATGAATATAGAGCAAGAGGTTGCTGCCAAGGTTCATTGATATCTATGGGATATAGATATTGGACTGACCCGCACTCAACTATTTCTGCATGGAATCTTTGTGATTAGTCATAAGAAATATTGAGTAAAGGCGAATATCATAGTATCCTCAGACCTGAGATACATATTGGGTCTTGATATTCACCAAGTATTGTACTTTGACTTAGTACTTTGCTGTTCTGAAATATTGGCAGTACATAAGGCTGAATTCAGGTATGATATGAGGTGATTGTGAGAGACGTATGTAGTCAAGATGGAATTTGTTCCTCTTATTCGTTGAGAGTTAGATGTCTAAGGCCTATTAAAGTTAAATCATCGGAGAATAACAATTCTGTGTCTCTTGGATTTAGCATGACATCTGAACAAAAGGATAGATGATTGATTCACATAAATCATATTCAAGTAAGGTACTTGAAAAGGGATGATGTTATTGAATGGCACTTAGTCATATACACAAGGGGTAGCAAACTGTTGCTAGACGTTATTTGCTACTTGCATCAATCTTCTATGAATCTTGTGCAAGTGGGAGATTGAAGGATTTGATCTGCCCAAGATACATATTAAATTGATGTGGCTAGTGTGATATGATCCAAGTCGGGTCATACCCAATAACAAGCTAGACAAACACCTGCAATATTTATTTATTGATTTGATCAACTAAATAGATATCAACACTATATACATTTAGAGAATGGTTTTCTAAATAAAAGATGCCTTTGAGAAATAAATAAATAACATGGGTTTATTTATTTTAAGAGAGTACTTTATATTGTTATTTAATAGGTTAAATAACATTATTTAGTTAATATAACATGTCTTGTTATTTGCCTAAGATACAAGTTTATTTAAAAGGGTTTAATTAAACTTGTTATAAATAAACATTGGGTGGAAGAATTAAAAGGGAAGCCCCTCATTGGACCTCCCTAGTTCTCGGTTTTTTGTGGCTGGGAAAACACACCACCAAATGTTGGTGGTTGCTTTATTAATACACTAAACCCACATGCAAGACAAGGCTTTCTCTCTTCTCAAAATCTTGTGTTCTTCTCTCCCTTCTTTCCTCTCAAAATTCGACCAAAGAAGGCAGAAAAGAAGTGGAAAACTCAGCTGAAACAAGGTGTTCAAAGCTGTGAAAAAGTGTTGAGAATCCTAGCTTTCAAAGGTGCTTGTTGGAGGCTTGGGGTATAGCTTGCTTGAGGTCTTCTTCCTTGAAGATTCAGCCACATTTTCATCTTCTTTCACCTCAAGAATTCGGGTTTAGGAAGCTACAAAGGTTGTAGTTTCTTGACTATCTAATGTTCTTTCATTTGTATGCATTGTGTATAAAGATCCATGGCTTGGGGTTTTTGTCAAATGGGTTTGATAATCAGATTTTAACATGTTTTAAATCATATATTCCGCTACGTTTTTCATATATATAAGTAAATATGAACTTTGATAAACATGTTAAACCCCAACACCAAGTTTCCATGCATATCGGTTTTCTTCTTGAAAACCCACTTACTTCCAACTACCTTGGAATTAAGAGGTGGTACAACAAGTCCCAAACTTGATTGTCATACATGGATTGCATCTCAACGTTCATGGCTTCTAGCCATTTGTCACAATCCGAATTGGACATTGCATTATGGTATGTGGTTGGTTCATCTGAATCTACCACATAGCATCCATCCATAAAAAATCCATATATTTCAGGTGGATTACTAGTTCTACAACTTCTGCGAACGTCTTGTGTGTATTGATCAACCCCTTGATCATCCTCAACATCCTTATGTTGAGTGCTAGTTTCAACCAAACGTACATCGGGTTGTGGTTCTTAATCCTCCTCAAGATCCACTATTCTACTGCTAGCTCCTTCCATAAGGAACTTTGCTTCTAATAACTCACCCTTTCTTACAACAAACACCTTTTGTTCCAGTGGATCATAGAAATAATATCCCATAGAATCTCTAGGATATCCAACAAAGATACACTTGGTGGATCGGACTTTCAATTTGTTTGGGGTGGGAGTCTTAACATAAGCCTCACATCCCCAAACCCTTAAGTATGATAGGGATGGAACTCTTCCATGCCATATCTCAAAAGGTGTCTTTTCCACCTTTTTGGTTGGGGCCATATTTAGAATATGGGCCGCGAAGAGCAAAGCGAAACCCCAAAATGATAGAGGCAATGTGCTTCTAGCCATCATAGGTCGGACCATATCCAATAAGGTTCGATTCCTCCTTTCAGACACACCGTTATGTTGTGGTGTTCCAGGTGGAGTGAGTTGTGTGACAATCCTACAACTCCTAAGATGATCTTGAAAAACATCACTTAGGTATTCACCTCCTCTATCGGTACGGAGAATTTTAATTGACTTATTGAGTTGATTTTCCACTTCATTCTTGAAGATTTTGAACATTTCAAAAGCTTCATCTTTGTGCCTTAATAAGTACACATACCCATAGCGACTATAATCGTCGGTAAAGGTAATGAAGTATCTTTCACCATTCCTAGTCATTGGCTTAAGAGGACCACATACATCTGAATGTATGATTCCTAATAAATCTTTTGCCCTTTCGTTAGTTCCACTAAAGGGTGCCTTAGTCATCTTACCTTGTAAACAAGATTCACAAACATCAAATGAATCACGTTCATTTGTTTTTAAAAGACCATTCTTTTGAAGTGTTTGTAAACGTTTCTTGTTTATATGACCAAGATGACAATGCCAAAGATAGGTATCACTCAAGCCCAACTTGAGTTTCTTGGTGTTAGTTTGGTACAATGAACTATTTAAAGTATTTTCATGAACCAATTCATAAATACCACTAATGGGAATAGCTTTAAAATAGAACATACCATTTAAAGAAACATGAATATCATTTTCAATAAAGGATAATACATAATCATAATATCTTAATTGGGATACAGAAATAATGTTCCTAGTCAAACTAGGAGCATACAAAACATTCTTCAAGATAACTTCCAAACCATTTGGAAGTCATAGGATGTAGTCCCCACGAGCTTCCACTAAGACTTTAGTTCCACTGCCCATGAAGAGGCTAACATCCCCTTGTTTTAAGTCCCTACTTCTTGTGAACCCCTGCAACAAATTGCAAATGTGAGTTCCACATCCGGTATCCAATACCCATGTGTTAGAAGATGTAACATTAAGATCAATATGAATCATGTATATTGTACCTGAGGTCTGCCCGACATCCCTCTTGGCTTTCAACTCTTGGAGATGGACAGGACAATTCCTTGCCCAATGCCCTATCTCCCCACACTTGAAGCATGGGTCATTTGCAGCAACCTTTTGCTTCTTCTCCTGTGGTTTGGGTGGCACCCTTGCCACCCATTTCCCCTTTCCCCATACGGGTCCCTTACCCTTGGCAACCTTTGCCTTGGGTGTGGGATGAGGCCTTTTATTGTTCCTACCTTCATTGATGGTGAGAACGGGTAAAACCCTTTTACCCATGGCCGCCTCGGCCATTTTGAGCATTGAGTGAAGCTCACCAATGCTTTTGTCCCATGCATTCATGTTGTAGTTTAACATGAATGTCTCGAACCTCTTGGTAAGGCCATTTAGGATCAAATCAGTGGCCAATTCCTTCGAGACAGGGCAATTAAGCCTCTCGAGGCGGTCAATATGACTTTTCATCTTAAGTACATAAGATGAAACAGATTGGTTGTCATCCATACGACATGCGTGGAGTGCTCGAACCGTTTCGAAGCGCTCAACCCTCGCTTGTTGTTGGAACGTTTCCTTCAGCTGGGTTAGCATGTCGTAAGCTCCGTGATGTCCATACTCCTTTTGGAGATCCGGAGTCGTGCTCGGTAGCATGAGACAAGACACTTGGACAGAGTCCTCAGTGTATCTAAGCCAATCGTTGTAGGCCTCCTCATCATCCTCAGTAGGTTGATCAGGGATAGGATCGTCTAAAACATATGATCTTTTCTCTTGCTTGAGAACGATTCTCAAGTTTCGATACCAATCAATGAAATTATTATGATTTAGACGTTCCTTTTGGAGGATCGCTCGTAATGATTAGTTCGACACGGATGAGTTATCGTGATTTTCATTATTGGTGGCCATCTATAAAATTTAACAAAGATCTATTTTAGTATTTTCGATATTGCTAATTTTAATAATTAATGACTTTTAAGGTCAATTTTATATTAAAATCTAGAACCCAACATTACATTTAAATTGTGGTTAGGTGACCTTTATCCCACGATTTAAATTAATAAGATGGTCAACGATTGACGATTGCAATCATTTGCAACTTCTAGAGGTATGGGATCGCCTTTAAACATCATATGCAAAGTCGGCATGTTAATCCCATCAACACCATTTTGAAACCATATTTTAGGGACACCTACATGCTATGTTTGTACAAAATCAACACAATATGACAGCCTCAAAGGGCTGCCATAAACTACCTCACTGCAGTCCTCAAAACGTGGATGAAAGAGTGTAGATGAAGATGATGATGATGTCGAATTTGCAGCCCTCAAAGGAGAGAACCTCAAGTAGCTATACCCACAAGCTTGCTACAAACACCTTGTTTGCTAGGAGGTATGACACCCAATGTTCTCCAGCTTCTTTAATCCAAAAACAGCCTTGAAAAACCCTTTTTCAGCAGCCAAAATTTTGATTCCTTTTGAGAGAAGAAGGAGAAGAGAGTTTGCTTGCATGTGTGAGAGAGAAAGAGAGTGTAGGTTGATTTAATTGAAGAGTGTTCAAGTTAGTAATGTCTTGCATAAAACAAGACTAAAAATGAACTTCCCAAGGCAAGTGGGCGGCCAAGCTTGGGTGTTTAAAAGGTTTCCCACCTTTTTTTTCATCCTTTATTTTATATAAACACTCTTTCAATTAACCAACTTATAAAATTAAACACTTAGTTTAATTTTAAAACATAACACTCTTTTATATTTCATTGTTTAACTAATTTAAATAATGAAACATAAAATTATCTCATGAACATATTATCCACATAATTATGTTCTATCACAAAAGCAATATCTAGAAAACCAATTTTCTAAATTGGTGTCCATATATTTGTTGTATGATCCTATCAATAAACAAATATATGTAGGTGTTTGTATAACTTGTCATTGGGTATGACCTGACTTGGATCATTACGTACTAACCACATCAATCTTGTATGTGTCTTGGGCATATAAGATCCAACAAATCTATGGATTGAAACAAGCGTCAAGAAGATCGAATCACCGTTTTAATGATGAAGTAAAGAAATTTGGCTTCATCAAAAACATTGTTGAAGCTTGTGTATATAAGAAAGCTAGTGGAAGCACTATCACTTTCCTTGTATTATATGTCGATGACATTTTACTACTTGGAAATGACATGCCAACCTTGGAAGGTGTAAAAGCCTGGCTTGGAAGCTGTTTTTCAATTAAGGATCTTGGTGAAGCCACCTATATTTTAGGAATAAAGATCTATAGGGATAGATCAAGGCGGTTAATAGGTTTGAACCAAAGTGCATATATTGAAAAGATCTTGAAAAGGTTCAAGATGGAGAATTCTAAGAAAGGTTTGGTACCTATTCAACAGGGGACTATATTGAGCTCATCTCAATGCCCTAGTTCAAAGGTTGAACAAGATAGAATGAATAGAGTCCCATATGCATCTGCTATAGGATCCATCATGTATCCAATGATACTGGGCCGGACGTGTCATGTGCTCTAAGCATGACAAGTAGATATCAACAGAATCCTGGTAATAGTCATTGGATGGCTGTTAAGAGTATTTTGAAATACCTTAGAAACACTAAGGATATGTTCTTAATATATGGATCGGATGAGTAGGAGCTCGTTGTAAAGGGTTACACGGATGCAAGTTTCCAAACTGATCGAGATGCTTCTCGATCACAGTCGGGATATGTCTTCATTATGAATGGAGGAGCGATCTCTTCGAAAAGCTCAAAGCAGGATGTAGTGGCACTATCTACACAGAATCAGAATACATCGCCGCTTTATTGGCAGCTCAAGAAGCTGCGTGGCTTAGGAAGTTCATTGCTGATCTAGGGGTTGTTGCTACCATTCAAGACCCCCTAGAGATCTTTTATGACAACGAGGGTGTGATTGCTCAAATCAAGGAACCTCGTGCTCATTAAAAGACTCGGCACATTGAAAGGAGATTCAACTACATAAGGGATGAAGTTGAAAAGGAAAAGATATGTATTCGCAAAGTTCACAACGATCAAAACATTACGGATCCATTAACGAAGCTCCTAGATAGGTCAAAGCATGAAAGTCATACTTGTGCCTTAGGACTATGATATTCTAGTGTTTGGACTTGATCAAATTTTGTATTTGGATATTAGAACTTATGTCATTTGACTTAATTATATGATTATAATTTTCATTTGTTCATCTATTTTAGCATGTTTAAATCCGTGAATAAGAAAGTTATTCTAAATGTCCATAGTCGATCATACTTGTGGGAACAACTATGAATGTAAGACTATAATGAACTTTGATTGGTTGATATTCATAAAGTATGAATATAGAGCAAGAGGTTGCTACTAAGGTTCATTGATGTCTATGGGATATAGATATAAGACTGACCCGCTCTTAATTATTTCTGCATGGAATCTTTGTGATTAGTCATAAGAGATATTGAGTATAGGTGAATATCATTACATCCTCAGACCTGAGATACATATTAGGTCTTGATATTCACCAAGTGTCGTACTTTGACTTAGTGCTTCGCTGTTCTGAAAAATGGGTAGTACATAAGGCTAAGTTCAGGTATGATATAAGGTGATTGTGAGAGACGTATGTAGTCAAGATGGAATTTGTTCCTCTTATTCGTTGAGAGTTAGATGTCTAAGGCCTGTTAAAATTAAATCATCGGAGAATGACAATCTGTATCTTTGGGATTTAACATGACATCTGTAACAAAAGGATAGATGGTTGATTCACCTAAATCATATTCAATTAAGGTACTTGAAAGGGATGATGTTATTGAATGGCACTTAGTCATATACATTAGGGGTAGCAAACCGTTGCTAGGCGTCATTTGCTGCTTGCATTAATCTTCTATGAATCTTGTGCAAGTGGGAGATAGTAGGATTCAATCTGCCCAAGATACATATTAAATTGATGTAGCTAGTGTGATATGATCCAAGTCGGGTCATATCCAATAACAGGCTAGACAAACACCTGCAATATTTATTTATTGATTTCATCAGTTAAATAAATAACAACACCAA
Organism: Flaveria linearis; assembly: GCA_024085815.1. Lineage (NCBI taxonomy): Eukaryota > Viridiplantae > Streptophyta > Magnoliopsida > Asterales > Asteraceae > Flaveria > Flaveria linearis. The sequence continues at coordinate 63,616,270 of CM044005.1, forward strand.
GAACATTTAGAAAAATGGTTTTCTAAATTAGATGCACATAAGAAATTAATAAATAACTTGGGTTTATTTATTTTGAGAGATTATTTTATAATTGTTATTTAATGGTCAATTAACATTTATAAAATAAAGTATAACATGGCATGTAAGGTGTTACAAATTAATTAAATTGGGTTTGAATTAATGTCATGTTAGAGTTAGTTGAGTGTTCAAAATAAAATGTAAGTGTTACAAATTTATTTTGGGGTTTAGTTAAATAAATTGGATGAAAAACAAAAGCTAGACCACCCATTGGTGGCAGCCATTGTCTCGGCCAAGAGGCTGAAAAGGGAGGCCATCCAATTGATTTAAATATGCCTTTTGCACCCATAAGTCACCTACATGCAAATACACTTCAATCTCTCAAGCATTAGTTGAATAATCCTCTCTTCTCTCCTCTTCTTGTCCTCGGCAGCTAGTAGGGAAAAAGGGGCTGGAATTTTCACTTTTAAAGTGTTTAAAAGGTGGAACTTGGTGTTGTGAAATCCTAGCATCAAAGGGGTCTTTGTTGGTAGCTTGGGGTATAACTCTCTTGAGGTCTTCTTGCTTGAAGATTCAACCACAAACTTCATCATCTACACCTCCATCATCTCGGTTTCTAACAACAAGAAAGGATGTCTTCTAAACATCCTATAGTTGTCTTTATTTTATGCATTTCATATATGGGTCCATGGTTTGGGTTTTGATTATCAAATGGGTTTAATAATCAACTTATTAACAAGTTTTTAACTTATAATCCGCTGTGTTTTTCATATAAACAAGCTTATATGAACTTTGATAAACTTGTTAAAACCCTTCAAGCAAACCGTAGGATTCGGTCTACCCAAGATACATATTAAATTGATGTGGCTAGTGTGATATGATCCAAGTCGGGTCATACCCAATAAAAAGCTAGACAAACACCTGCAATAAAAAGCTAGACAAACAGCATTAAATACATTTAGAAAATGGTTTTCTAAAAGGATGCACTTGAGAAATTAATAAATAATATGGGTTTATTTATTTTGAGAGAATACTTTATATTGTTATTTAATAGGTTAAATAACATCATTAAGTTCATATGACATGTCTTGTTACTTGTCTAAAAATACAAGTTTGTTTAAAAGGATTTAAATAAAACTTGTTACAAATAAGTTGGGTGGCAAATTTGAAAAGGGAAGCCCCTCATTGGACCTCCCAACTCTCGGCCTAAATGGCTGAAAAAGGAGGCCACCCAATGTTGGAACTTGCTTAATTAAATGGAGAAACCCACATGCAAGACACAACTCTCACTTCTCAAGTTAATCAAGTTTTTCTCTCCCTTTTTCTCTCATTATTTTCGGAACAAAGAAGGCTGAAAAAGTGTGAAAAACTTGGCTGGACAAGGGTGTTCAAATCTAACAAAAAGTGTTGAGGATCCTAGATTCCAAAGGTGTTTAGTTAGTGGCTTAGGGTATGCAAGCTTGAGGTCTTCTTGGTTGAAGAATAGATTTCGAACATCATCTTCTACACTTCCAAATCCACGATTCTAAGAGGTAGTTCTTATGGTTGTTATGTGTTTTGATAGCATGTTCTTTCATATAAAGATCCTTTGTTCATGGGTTTTGTTTTAACATATGTATTTGATGCATAAACTAACTAATATCAAAATAGGTTTTTGATTATAACTCCGCTGCGTTTTAACATATTAATGGTTAATATGACTTTGATAAAGATCTACAAAATCCAACAAAAGGATATTCTGGAGAATCAAAGTTTGGCGGGATTGTTGATATACTTGTCCCTTTAAGTCCATGTCTTCTTCGTTTCGACAATTGCACTGCAACTACTGTTATCATGTTTTGGTTCCTTTAAAGAAAACATTGAATGACCCAGTACATACTGTAACACCTCTAAAATCTAGCCCAATTAGAAAACTTAATGTATTATAGACCCAATAAAGGTCCATATTGATTTGGGCTTACCAAAGAAACCTTGCAAAACGAAACTAGCCTTTTTGGGCCCAATAACCCCAATAAGGGCCCGAAGTTATAAAAAGGCCCATTTAAGGCCCAAATACACATTTAGGAACTAATTAAACAAGAAACCATGAAACAATGAATTATTAGGTGATGTGAAATAACTATGGAAAGATCCAAACTAAAAACAGATTCAGAACCCATACTGGGTAAAATCCGGCAATTTACCGCGTACTACGTCTGAATTCCATCAGAAATTATTAACATGGCTTCTCATCCAATATAAATCATTGTTAACCTTAACTAAAATCATAAATAATGCTTGTTAAAAGATTTTTCATCAAACATGCATAAGCAATGGAAATACGTAAGCGAAACGTGAATACCGGTTTCCGCCGGCATTTTACTGACGCCTGTTATGACCACCGAGCCTCGTAACTCCGTAAACATTCATCTAATCATTGTTGATTATCATAACATATTAAATTGGTGAGTGATACATTGTCTGGAATAAATGCGTTCCGAAACGCGAGCGGGACATGTATCGACCTAGAATTAGGTCAAAACCCGAGAATTCGTAGGATAAGATTTTAACGCGACTAACATGGGAAGTTAACGCGCAAAATATCATTTTAATACTTAATTGCATACAATTCGATGCTAAAATGATCATAATATCGCTCATTCGATAAAAACATATAAAACCATTTAACGTGTTAAATACCCGATAAACTACAAACTCGTTTAATTATTCGGCATGTTTTAAAAATGATAAAATCAATAATATTGGAATAATTATAACGTTTTGTATAATTATATCTAACGGGAAGTGAAATTTTAACGATACGTGAAAACCAATTCGAACGCGTTACGAACCGAACCGTTAACGAACCCGCTCACTTAACCCTACTATATAAGCCCTATTTTCTCCATCTTAGGGTTTAAAACAAAAATCAGAGAGAGAGAGCGGGGGCAACCGCGACACACACCCCCCAAATCGAGCTCCGGCTGGTTATCCGGCCACCGGCGACTCCCTCCGGCGAGTGGTAGCGAGTGCCACACCGTACCGGACTCCCCTCGACTCCCCGATCACGGTGGTGGTCTTGATTTCTTCCAAAACATGACATAGAGACACGAATCGAAGGCAAATATGGCAGTTGCAGGTCGGTTTCGGAGTGGTGGTGGTTAATCGAGGTTTCCCGGAGACGGGCCACGGTGATTGGTGCCCTGTGACCTCGCGGCTCTCGACCGTAGAGGCCTGGTAATGGTTGCATGTCGGTTGTGTCGACAACAGTGGGGTCGGCGTCACTGTTGGTGGCCGATGGTGGTGTCCTGATGGTGGTTGTGGATGGTGATAGAGCAGCGGCGGTGGTGATGTGGGTTATCGGTTGTGGTCGATGGTGACGGTGGTTATTGTGGTGGTGGAGGTCGACCACGACTGTGGTTGGTGTTAGGTGATGGTTGTGACGGCAGTGGTGATGGCGGCCGTGGTTGGTGTCGGGATCTTGAAGTCGGCGGTGGTGTTGAATGTGGTGGTTGTGGTTCGTGCTCCGAGACCACCACAACTCTCGGCAGTGATGGATGATTGTGGCTATAGTTGTTAACAGCCATGGTAAGAACGTCGATGGCAGTCGATTTAGGGCACCCGAGGGCTGCCCAAGGTGGCTGCGACGAGGTAATAGGCTGTTGTGTTGGTTGAAAGCTGTCAAAATGGTCGATTTGGTGTCGGTTGGGGCGGTAAGTGTCGATTATGGTGGTGGTGTTGACGGTTGTGATGATGGTTGTGATTATGGTTGTGTTTGGGGTTGTTGATTGTAGTTAATAAATCGTGCATGTGACGGTGGTGGGGTTAAACGTCGGTTGTGGCGGTGATGCACGGTGATTGTGGAAATGATGGAGAAGGATGTGATTAAGGATGTTGGTTTGGGTTATCAAATTGAGTGGCAAGTTAGGCCACTTTGATAATGGCCTAAAGATGATTAGAATGATCATAGAAAATAGTAGTTGGAATGACGTTTTAGTAGTATTGGAGTGGTCTTGATCGTATGGTTGTTGTTGTTAAGGGTTGTGGTCGTGTTAGGATGGCAAAGTAAGACTTTGGTCAATGTGGTCAACGGGCAGTCAATGGAACGAGAACGCGATTAAATCCCGACGTAAGCGAGTGGGTTAGAATTTATAACCGAGTGGAAGGTAAAATCGCACGTGCAACACATTCGAAATTTAATTATAATTTGCATACGTGTTATTTGAGCTCTAAGTAATTAAAGGCATAAATTATAAAATACGTGAATTATAAATGAAAGATGAACGTCACTTGTTATAACTATTTGATTTAAATAGATGGGTTGGACTGGAGATTTAATTAGCAACGATACTTTATTACAAATCAACCTAGATAACATGTGTGAAATATTACATTTTGGGAAATGGTTATAACATGTCATAGATAATACAAATAAGCTTATTTCATGTCACATTGAATCATTAGAAGGCTTAGAGATGTAATTCATGCAAATACGATTATGCACTTATAAATGTATATAAATATAATGAACATTTAGGTTAACCGGTGTCTACACATCTTATTTAAGGTAAAAGACCTAAAATGCGATAATGATCCACTATCTTGTCGTTATTAGTAGTTGGTCATCTCATTTTTATTGAAATAAATATTATTGGTGTCACCCTTTTATTTAGAAATATAGTCAACTACCATCAATAATTGGATTACTTAGCGTCAATCAGGTTAACTACTATGACGTGAACATGAACATTATGAACATCGCTTGAAGCATTATATATAACTTACATCATCAATGCAAGTTATTTATAAAGATTTGGGATCCATGATATAAATTGATTTCTCTACATTCTTCATGCTAAGACTCAATTCTTGATTAAGTACACGAATTAATTCATGACAATTAACAAATACACAAAAAGCTATGGATACTAATCACTAACATTAAGTTAACTAAAGAGCTCAACCGCACGCATGTAATAACATCATGCTAATTCTAAACGTGAATCTTATATGTTCTAGTTAGGATTGCTTTGTTGGTGATCGTCACTTTTCTATATCAAGCTCAGAATTATTTAGGGATACCAGGTGAGTTCTAGTGATCCCTTTTTACTCACTGTATTTGGGATGGAACATGCTCTTTTGTTTATGAACTATGATTGTGCTTTATTTGATGCTTGTATATGGGACTTTTGGACACCTGCTGATACTTATATCATGATCATTAATTCTTTTGTGAACCGCTTGTTTTATGTGGATAGATCTATTTGGGGAATCCCCCACGCACAGTGGCTCCCGCTACAGGGAGGTACCCCACTGAGATCCTGAGGGTCGTTTGTGGCATGTAACAGGTTTTGAATAAGAAACTATGGTGAACCATCCTGGCAGGAATGGTTCACTGTTCTGAGGCTTGGTTCTTTCCTTCGGGAATATCCGGTTAAACACAAGTTTAGAAGATGCCAACCGGGGACCAAGTGAAGGGTTGATTGTGATACCCCATGATAATTGATACTATGATGATGCTTTTAAAATCAATTGAGATTTTTCATAAGCTTTTACACTTGAATCTAAACTTTTAAATGTGGACTTTCAGAGTCCCTTTTGTTTTAAGACTTAAAGCACATATGTTTTGAAAGTCAACTAATTAATTTTAAAGAGACTTTTGTTTTCTAAAACTTTAACCACTTGAACTCACCAACTTTATGTTGACACAAAATCTTTTTGAGCATGTCTTCAGGTACAGCTAGGGAGAATAGTTGAGCTATAGAAGTTACCTAAATCCAAAGCAAGATATGAGGGTAGAGGTTAAAGACAAAGGTTGAGCTTAGAAGCCTTAGTTACTGAAGCTTCAAGAAATATTTACCGAGAGATTGATCACGACACCTATAGATTGTAGGTTGAAGCACCTTGTGAATTGGAAACAAAGCCAATATTCTAATGTAAATGTTGAATGTTGTATTGTAATAAACCATTTAGTTTCCACTGCATTTTGGTTGTTGTTTACTAATCGTGACTTCCCGCCTCTCTGGGCCCGGGGTGTGACAGATTGGTATCAGAGCCAAAGGTTGTAGAGAAGTAGGTCTGCTTCGCGAGACCTAAACTACAACCATATGAACCTCATCGGACCACCTTAGTAAGATGCTGTTCTGAGCTTTGCTGAACCAATGGTGTAGAAATGTGGGTTTGCTTTGCAATACCTAAGCCATAACCATAAATAGGACCAGCCTAGTAGGTTGTTTTCATGATCCAGTGATCCAAAGTTTGTAGCAACAATAGGTTTCCTTAAGAACACCCTTCTTTAACTTGTATACCTTAAGGATTGCATACATCCCATTAAGTCTACCATATAAGAAACCTTGATACATTAGGGTATTACCTATGATAGGTGTACCCGAGTAAACCATGAAAGTATGGAATATTTTGGACTTGACTCTTAGGAGTACTGAAGGTCAAGTACTAAGAATGCTAGAAACCAAAGGTGTGCATATAAATTAGGACTTAAATCATGGAGAGACACTTATATAATTGCACAGTTTACTTTTGTCACTATATGAAACAACTACCGTTAGCTATACACTTGATACGACTTGTGTCGTTACCTGAGACAACTGATATACTGATACTTGTTTGAAATGATAATACTTGCTATTATGCCTCATTTGTAAGATGATACATGTTGGAATTTAGTGATAAGATATTAACCATGATGCCTTATTGTTTGCTCTGCTCCCTAGGATAGCATGTACCTGAATGCTCATTTATTGCTTGATTTGCTGAAACTTACTTTGAGACAATTTCTGGGTTAACTTGAATGACTAGCATAATTGGAATCTAAGTGTGCTTAATTGCAGATGATGACTAAATGAAAATTTTTAACTCCAGGACCTAAATACACAAAACTTGGAACTTATGATGGGAATGACTAGAATGATAGTGTAAGGTAAATTGATGATTACGGGTGCACACGTAATGGTGAATTTACAGGTACACTTGAATTCTGGTGGGCCCCGTCATGTAAACTAATATCAAGGTATAACACTTAAAGAACCAATAAAGGCAAGATTTAAATGAAAATATTCGGAACATACTCAATGATTTCATGTTCAAAACTTTCATGCTGGGAGAAAACCATTTGACACTTGAAGAGCTACCAAGGACGACGTTGCAGTAACTATTCCTTTTCTTCTTCTTCTCCTTTCTTTTGTTCTACTATCCTATTGGAATTATAATGATACAACTATCAGACTCAAAAGATCATCAAATGTTCCTCCTCAAGCCCAACCAGCCTCGCGCTGAGAGTACGGTACTTCAACTAAGTTATGCGTGTACTTTAGCAATATCGTTCATTCTTTTGTGATGCCCAAGGATTTCTTCATACCTATTACAGAATTCGTTTCAACTTTGTCGGTGTCGTAAGAGACTCCCTAACATAAACTCTACAACCGAGAATAGATTGGAGTAATGGACTGTCAAGAAGCACGTCATGTAGTCAATGACATAGAAGACTTGTCACTTCTTTCTTCCTTATTAGCCTACATATCATAGGACATTCTAGACTCTAGAATTCCCCTATCAATTTCTTAAAGTCTTTGATGACTGATTTCTTCATACCTGTTCGACGTCATAGAACCACTTAATCCAAAAGAAAATCCTTAATATCAGCTTTGATAATGATTAACAATCACCTCTCATAGTACCAGGTGTTTGTGAAATCCTTCATCATCAATGAATCTTTTGTTACCTACTAACAATCTTTACCTGTAACATAAGTTGAATTATTTTGACCGTGCTCTTAACTGGGCGTGTTGTTGGTAAACTTCTGAGTGATAGAATAAATAGGAGATGAAACATCGTTCTAAAATCCTGATTCCATAGAATTAAAGGCTCAAGTGCTAGAGATAATTGCCGAGGAAAGCTAACCCTTGAGATTCAAGACAAAAATCTGAACTTACAACTTATTTGGATCCCCGATTTTTCCACTCACCCTCTGTTCTCGATTTATCCTCTTAACGAGTAGTGCTACTCACCTTAAGCCCTATAGCATAACCCTCATCTTTGGAAACGCGTGATAGCCGATGCGGAAAACTTTAAAACCTTGTAAGTTATCTCTACTCGGAGATCTCTACTATTTGAGTGATAAGTTCGTGATTGGAGCGCGAAGATCTGAAGTAGAATACGATCTCGAACTATACGATAAGTTATTAGAGTGGTAGTTAACTTTCTTGTGCTAGTAAGCACCTTGATAAAGTCCTAAACTTGTTCGAGTCGATGCGGTCGATAATAATAAGGAATTCAAGGGAAGAACACATGGTCGAACTTAAAGGATGGTATTGATTCAAAAGATATATTAAGAAGCATAGAAGATCAGCTACAAGAAATCTCATGTGTTAAATCACTTGAGATCCAACTACAACGAAGTAATAAACATGTAGCAGATTGTAGACAAAGAAAGTTTGCATAATCACCCCCGATCGTAAGCGTTGGTGTTATTCCTCTCTAAATTTTCAAACCTCTCCTAAAGTGATTCTCTAATACCTTACCCTAGAACGCTCCGTACCGTCGGAAATTCGAGCAAAAGTTTTACTCTCATATCTTGTGGAACAATCGATATGCTTATAAGAAATTAGAATCTAAACAGAGTTACTTGCTTCACGAATAGACCCTCTACAGGGCACAGTTACCGTGTAGAATATAGACCGAGGAAGAGGTCATCTAGAAGGTTGACCTTAATTGGGAAGCATTATGAAGAAATTAGTGGGAACGTTTTCAGCAATTCTGTAGCTTAAGACAACGGTTGAGGTTGCTCTTAAGGAAATTGAGTCGGAAAATAGAAGTAATATATGTATGGTGGTGCTGTACTTGAAACTTATATTAAGGAACTGGTGGAAGGAAAGAAGATTCTAGAGTTGTTAGATAAACAGTCCATAAGACCTGGTATGTCACCTTGAGGAAACTTAATACTCTTTGTGAAGGGAAAATAGAATGCTCCAAGTATAGAGGGACTACTGAGAGTTAAATAAAGTCACCAAGGATAAGTGATACCCTCTCCCTAGAGATGTTCACCTGCTTAATCAATTGCAAGACGCTACCTACATCCTAATTGTTATCAGCCGTGATTATAAGGAAAACGACATTACAAAAGTAATTGTTAAAAACAAGGTATAGCAAGTATGACGGTTGTGGTCAAGCCCATGTGGGAGGACCTACACAATTCACGAAATTCATGAATCTTATGAAGGGGAATTGTTAGACATACTTAGACATGTCTATCATCTTGTCACCTACCAATAAGCATGAAATTCTAGACAAGTTGCTTAATTTGAAGCTATAAAAATTCCAGGAAGAAGTAAAAACCCCATTGAGATGCGTCAATGCTTAAGGTTAGGTGAAAGTTGTAGAAGGATTAATAACAATTTCATTCGTGTAGCTATACGACTGGCATCGTTATCCTTGGGAAAATGCGAAATTCGTTGGGCGCGAGTAAGAAAGTTTTAGATGTGTGTTGATGCAACAGTACAAGACAATTTTCTAGCCGCCCGATGAAGCTAAGAAAATGTATGGAGAGCTACATTAAGCATGAACTGGAACTCCCGCAAAATAAAAGGATGTATCTGGATACATTATTGGTACGACACTACCAACTACACATCAAAATACTAGATTAAGTAGAATAGGGTGATCGACGGTCGGTAATGTCAACCGCATTGACAAGTGCAGATAGGAGGCCAACATCCGTATTGTCCTAAGATATCTGTATTTCCTAATACGAGAGAACTAGTCTTGACCGCAATGGTATCTGCTTACCCTCTTTGACGAATGCAGATAGCCTACAGTTAGGCTTTTCTTCTATTGCCTTCACCGTATCATTTCTTGAACAGGTAAATTCTCCTAGCGTTGGTTCCCGAGAATTTATAGCACATCCTATATCGGGAAACTCTGGACATGCGCCTGATAAAGATGAATGGATCTACACAAAGACTGGGATTATGATGTAAGAATTGTTCCTGAAAAAGGAAGCATACTAGAAGAAGCACGTAGTGGAAGAAAGGACTTAACCCCTTAAGATGAAATCATAGAAGGAAGGGATCGAAGAAATTTTTCGAAAGGAAGTTGAGAACTAAAAAGTAGGGTTTGAAAGCGGAAGACCTTTGTGCATGACCTAATCTCTCTATTCTTAAAAATCGTGAAAACTTCTTAGTCTTAGCTTCATAGAAATGATCGTGCGATGCCTAGATATTCATATGTACTCGTTGGGAAAACTCAAATCCTTCTTGATTTGAAACCTTTAATCTATTGTATCACGACTATCCTATCTAATTAATGGCATTCACGCTAATATCCTCTTCTTTTCAATCATTCTTAAGATTTTCAATGAGGACGGTAACACCGTCGGGATTTTGGGAATCGTCTCCTTGCTAGATCTATTTTGTAGGTCGGTGTATTGAACCACAGTGGAGAGTCTCTTCTTGTTAATTTTGTATGATTGTTAAATGATCTGATTGTGAAGCCAAAAACCTGTTCATAATTTGACTCACTGATCCTGTCAAGCATGATTCTAACATTCGGATAGTTACTCCAATCCAAATCAAACCTGATTATTTGACACCTAATCATCAACATTTGTCCTGGGATGCTCAGCTAAATAACTTTAAATCTTCAAGACTAATACTATGAGTGTATCACACTCGGAAACAATGTTAGCGATACTATAATTTCGAGGATGAAATTTCTTAAAGGAGGGGAAAATGTAACACCTCAGAAATCTAGCCCAATTAGAAAACTTAATGTATTATAGACCCAATAAAGGTCCAGATTGATTTGGGCTTACCAAAGAAACCTTGCAAAACAAAACTAGCCTTTTTGGGCCCAATAAGCCCAATAAGGGCCCGAACTTATGAAAAGGCTCATTTAAGGCCCAAATACACATTTAGGAACTAATTAAACAAGAAACCATGAAACAATGAATTATTAGGTGATGTGAAATAACTATGGAAAGATCTAAACTAAAAACAGATTCAAAACCCATACCGGGTAAAATCCGGTAATTTACCGCGTACTACGTCTGAATTCCATCATAAATTCTTAAAATGGCTTGTCATCCAATCTAAATCATTTTTAACCTTAACTAAAATCTTAAATAATGCTTGCTAAAAGATTTTTCATCAAACATGCATAAGCAATGGAAATACGTAAGCGAAACGTGAATACCGGTTTCCGCCGGCATTTAACTGACGCATGTTATGACCACCGAGCCTCGTAACTCCGTAAACATTCATCTAATCATTGTTGATTATCAAAACATATTAAATTGGTGAGTGATATGTTGTCTGGAATAAATGCGTTCCGAAACGCGACCGGGACGTGCGCGGACCTAGAATTAGGTCAAAACCCAAGAATTCGTAGGATAAGATTTTAACGCGACTAATATGGGAAGTTAACGTGCAAAATATCATTTTAATACATAATTGCATACAATTCGATGCTAAAATGATCATAATATCGCTCATTCGATAAAAACGTATAAAACCATTTAACGTGTTAAATACGCGATAAACTACAAACTCGTTCAGCATGTTTTAAAAACGATAAAATCAATAATATCGGAATAATTATAACGTTTTGTATAATTATATCTAACGGGAAGTGAAATTTTAACGATACGTGAAAACCAATTCGAACGCGTTACGAACCGAACCGTTAACGAACCCGCTCACTTAACCCTACTATATAAGCCCCATTTTCTCCATTTTAGGGTTTAAAACAAAAATCAGAGAGAGAGAGAGAGGGCAGCCGTGACACACACCCCCCCAAATCGAGCTCCGGCCGGTTATCTGGCCATCGGCGACTCCCTCTAGCGAGTGGTGGCGAGTGCCACACCGTACCGGACTCCCCTCGACTCCCCGATCATGGTGGTGGTCTTGATTTCTCCTAAAACGCGACATAGAGACACGAATCAAAGGCAAAGATGGTGGTTGCAGGTCGGTTTCGGAGTGGTGGTGGTTAATCGAGGTTTCCTGGAGACGGGCCACAGTGATTGGTGCCCTGTGACCTCGCGGCTCTCGACCGTAGAGGGCCGGTAACGGTTGCAGATCAGTTGTGTCGACAACAGTGGGGTTGGCGTCACTGTTGGTGGCCGATGGTGGTGTCCCGATGGTGGTTGTGGATGGTGATAGAGCAGCGGCGGTGGTGATGTGGGTTATCGGTTGTGGTCGACGGTGACTGTAGTTATTGTGGTGGTGGAGATCGACCATGACTGTTGTTGGTGTTAGGTGATGGTTGCGACGGCAGTGGTGATGGCGGTCGTGGTTGGTGTCAGGATCTAGAAGTCGGCGGTGGTGTTGAATGTGGTGGTTGTGGTTCGTGGTCGGAGACCACCACAACTCTCGGCTAGGGTGGTGATGGATGATTGTGGCTATAGTTGTTAACAGCCATGGTAAGAACGTCGATGGCAGTCGATTTAGGGCACCCGAGGGCTGCCCTAGGTGGCTGTGACGAGGTAATAGGCTGTTGTGTTGGTTGAAAGCTATCAAAATGGTCGATTTGGTGTCGGTTAGGGCGGTAAGTGTCGATAATGGTGGTGGTGTTGACGGTTGTGATGATGGTTGTGATTATGGTTGTGTTTGGGGTTGTTGATTATAGTTAATAAGTCGTGCATGTGACGGTTATGGGGTTAAACGTCGGTTGTGGCGGTGATGCACGGTGATTGTGGAAATGATGGAGAAGGATGTGATTAAGGATGTTGGTTTGGGTTATCAAATTGAGTGGCAAGTTGGGCTACTTTGATAATGGCCTAAAGATGATTAGAATGATCATAGAAAATAGTAGTTGGAATGACGTTTTAGTAGTGTTGGAGTGGTCTTGATCGTATGGTTGTTGTTGTTAAGGGTTGTGGTCGTGTTAGGATGGCAAAGTAAGGCTTTGGTCAATGTGGTCAACGGGCAGTCAACGGAATGAGAACGCGATTAAATCCCAACGTAAACGAGTGGGTTAGAATTTATAACCGAGTGGAAGGTAAAATCGCACGCGCAACACATTTGAAATTTAATTATAATTTGCATACGTGTTATTTGAGCTCTAAGTAATTAAAGGAATAAATTATAAAATACGTGAATTATAAATGAAAGATGAACGTCACTTGTTATAATTATTTGATTTAAATAGATGGTTTGGACTCGAGATTTAATTAGCAATGATACTTTATTACAAATCAACCTAGGTAACATGTGTGAAATATTACATTTTGGGAAATGGTTATAACATGTCATAGATGATACAAATAAGCTTATTTCGTATCACATTGAATCATTAGAAGGCTTAGAGATGTAATTCATGCATACGATTATGCACTTATAAATGTATATAAATATAATGAACATTTAGGTTAACCGGTGTCTACACGTCTTATTTAAGGTAAAAGACCTAAATTGCGATAATGATCCACTATCTTGTCGTTATTAGTAATTGGTCATCTCATTTTTATTGAAATAAATATTATTCGTGTCACCCTTTTATTTAGAAATATAGTCAACTACCATCAATAATTGGATTACTTAGCGTCAATCAGGTTAACTAATATGACATGAACATGAACATTATGAACATCGCTTGAAACATTATATATAACTTACATCGTCAATGCAAGTTATTTATAAAGATTTGGGATCCATGATATAAATTGATTTCTCTACATTCTTCATGCTAAGACTCAATTCTTGATTATGTGCATTAACTAACCTAATGTACACGAATTAATTCATGACAATTAACAAATACACAAAAAGCTAAGGATACTAATCACCAACATTAAGTTAACTAAAGAGCTCAACTGCACGCATGTAATAACATCATGCTAATACTAAACATGAATCTTATATGTTCTAGTTAGGATTGCTTTGTTGGTGATCATCACTTTTCTATATCAAGCTCAGAATTATTTAGGGATACCAGGTGAGTTCTAGTGATCCCTTTTTACTTACTGTTTTTGGGATGGAACATGTTCTTTTGTTTATGAACTATGATTGTGCTTCATTTGATGCTTGTATGTGGGACTTTTAGACACCTGCTGATACTTATATCATGATCATTAATTTTTTTGTGAACCGCTTGTTTTATGTGGATAGATCTATTTGGGGAATCCCCTACGCACAGTGGCTCCCGCTACAGAGAGGTACCTCATTGAGATCCTATGGTGAACCATCCTGGCAGGAATGGTTCACTGTTCTGAGGCTTGGTTCTTTCCTTCAAGAATATCCAGTTAAACACAAGTTTAGAAGAGGCCAACCGGGGACCAAGTGAAGGGTTGATTGTGATACCCCACGATAATTGATACTATGATGATGCTTTTAAAATCAAATGAGATTTTTCTTTAGCTTTTACACTTGAATCTAAACTTTTAAATGTGGACATTCAGAGTCCCTTTTGTTTTAAGACTTAAAGCACATATGTTTTGAAAGTCAACTAATGAATTTTAAAGAGACTTTTGTTTTCTAAAACTTTAACCACTTGAACTCACCAACTTTATGTTGACACAAAATCTTTTTGAGCATGTCTTCAGGTACAGCTAGGGAGAATAGTTGAGCTATAGAAATTACCTAAATCCGAAGCAAGATATGAGGGTAGAGGTTAAAGACAAAGGTTGAGCTTAGAAGCTTCAAGAAATATTTACCGAGAGATTGATCACGACACCTATAGATTGTAGGTTGAAGCAACCTTGTGAATTGGAAACAAAGCCAATATTCTGATGTAAATGTTGAATGTTGTATTGTAATAAACCATTTAGTTTCCGCTGCATTTTGGTTGTTGTTTACTAATTGTGTCGTCCCGCCTCTCTGGGCCCAGGGTGTGACACCCACAGACATTTGGCAAAGAAACTTATCCTGTCCTTATGATATGTTGAACAAATGACACGCTCTGTTTGATTATTCCTCTCAGAACTAACGAATGTCCTTTTTCGTAAGAAGGAAAGCCCTTATAAACATCAAATGATGAGAGCTCCAGGTCTATACTTACGTATAACAGAGGAGTTGATCAATTGAGTCTTACAGATGAGAGCTTCAAGTCTATACTTACGTATAACAGAGAAGATCATCACTTTGTGCCGATGAGAGCTCCAGGTGAGTACTATCGTACAACAGAGGACTTCATCACTCCAGGTCAATGTTCACACATAGCAGAGGAGATGACAAAAAATAATGTAACAAGGAGCTTCTTAGATGTGAAGATGACTAAGCATGTAGCTTTAAGATAGGGTGGAAGATCTAGACGCAAAGGTACTTTAGATAAGAATGACCCAATACAGAGATATGACGTTGTTCTCAACCCTTTTTGAACAAGAACTTAAATCTTTGTGAAGGCCAAATATGTCTAGGGAATAATCAAAGTCATCAAGTTTCTTATTCTTATTAATTAAGCTGCAAGATTACTGTCTACTTCGCTTTCTGGCTGAACTTATCAAGCCTACCCCGCACAATACTATTAACCTCCTATAAATCATCCAGTATTCTCGTTTTATTCTGCAAAAGAAAACAAGAAGAGTACTTAAATATATATATTCTCCCCCAAAATTTCTACAAATTAAGCAAGATGTAGAAATTTCTCATTTAAATAATTTTTTTTATATGAATGATGAGGAAGGACTATGAAGGGAGCAGAACGAAAAAGAAAGAAAGAAAATAAAGAAAGAAGTAAAATAAAATAAAATAAGAAATAAGTAAAAAGTAAAAAATATGTACGTTAAATAATTTTAAAGAAAAGTGGTTTAAAATGATATTAGACCTAACATAGAGAACAATTCATAAAATCGAGGTCTATCAAACGTTTTAGTGAAAAGATCTGCTTTTTGATTTTTAGTGTCAATCGAAATAATATCAATAAAACCCATTTCTTGAGCATCACGGCTTGCATGCATCCATGTCTCGATGTGCTTGGTTCGGGAATGATGAATAGGGTTCTTGGCTATGCCTATGGCTGCTTCGTTATCACAGAACAACGGTGTATGGAGAAAGTTGATCCCATAGTCAATCATCTGGTGCTGGATCCAGAGAACTTGTGAACAACAGATGGAAGCAGCAATGTATTCTGCTTCTCCCATAGAGAGAGAAACAGTAGTCTGTCTCTTGCTTTGCCATGATACCAGACAATTGCCCAAGTATTGACAGTCTCCAGTAACCGACTTTCTGTTTAATCGGCAGCCATTAGAATCACTATCAGAATAGGCATGTAAGTCAAAATTCCCACCATATGGATACCAAGGACCTAGACGAGAAGAGCCTTTAAGATAACAAAAGATTCGTTTTACAGCCTTTTCATGAGACTCTTTCAGGGCAGATTGGTATCGGGCACAATATCCTACAGCAAAGGTTATGTCAGGATGACTTGCTGTAAGATACATAAGGGAACCGATCATTGATCTGTAAAGATGAGGATCAATAGATTTCCCATTCTCGTCAGGAGTGAGGCAAGTTTGAGTAGTGAAAGAAGTGAGTTTAGGAGAGGCATCATCCAGCTTGAATTTCTTCAGAATCTCTTTAATATACTTCTCCTGATGGATGAGAATTCCCTTTGGCTTTTGTTCAACCTGCAACCCAAGGAAAAAGTACATCTCTCCCATCATACTCATTTTAAATCGAATTTGCATGACCTCCTCAAACTCCCGACACAACTTCGTATTGGTGGAGCCAAAAATAATGTCATCGACATAAACTTGTATAATTAACATCTCACCATCTACTTCCTTCTTAAATAATGTCATATTGATGGTGCCACGAGAAAAACCATTGCTTAAGAGACACCGTGTTAACGTCTCATACCAGATTCGAGGACCCTGATGAAGACTGTAAAGAGACTTATCAAGCTTGTAGACTTTGTCAGGAAAGTCAGGATCCTCAAAACCAGGTGGTTGGCACACATATATCTCTTCGTTAATGTCTCCATAAAGAAATGCACATTTGACATACATCTGATAGACTTTGAATTGCTTATGGACGGCATGACCCAGAAAGATTCTAATGGCTTCAAGATGGGTGACAGGAGCAAAGAATTTGGTATAGTCAATCCCTTCTTCTTGAGCAAAGCCTTGCACCACCAATCTGGACTTGTTTCATACCACAATGCCACGGTCATCCGGTTTGTTCTTGAACACCCATTTTGTGCCAATTGGGCATTTGTTTGGTGGTAGATCGACCAGGGTCCACAATTTGAGTTTCCTAAACTGTTGCAGCTCTAATTTTATCGATTCAACCCAGCAAGGATCCTGAAGAGCTACATGAACATTTTTCGGGACGATTTGAGATATAAAACAAGAGAATAGACAAACGTTAATCAAACCAGATTGACTCCGCATCCGAACTCCATCGGTGATAGATCGTATGGTGTTATCATGTGGATGATCTTTGAAGGTTTTGAAATCAGTGGCAATGGGTAGGGTAGTTGAAGATGGTTGTCTAATGGGTTGTTGATGGGTAGATGAAGGTGAGGTTGATGGTAAAGTAGGTTAGTTGGAGAGATGGGTGATACCGGCTGAGATAAGGTAGATGTGGGAAGGGATGCAGAAATAGGTGGAGCTGGAATGTCAACGAATGATGAAGAAGATGCAATATCAACTGATTTAGCATCATTTACAGATGTGGTGGGAGGGGCTTGAGGGTTGACAGGTAATGAAGTTGGAGGAATGATATTTATTTGAACATTGGAGATAGACGCATCATCGTCAAAAACTGGGAGATTAAAGGAGTTAAACACCGTATCGGAGTCAAAGAACCATGATGGTTCAGATCGAACATCGGAGGGATTAGATTCCTGCCAATCAACATAGAAGGATTCTTGAACAATACGTGTTCTCTTGTTATATACCCGGTAAGCTTTTTAAGAAGAAGAATAGCCGACCAAGTAACATTCATCAGACACAGCAATAAATTTTATCTTCTGCGCCTGAGTATTCAATAAAGTGCACGAGCACCCAAATGGTCGAAAGAAGTCAATTAAAGGCTTTCTCTTATGAAACAGTTCATAAGGAGTCTTCATTTTGTCCGTGACTATCAACACTCTGTTCAGAACGTATGAAGCACAATTCACAGCCTCAACCTAAAAGATGATGGGTAAGGAGGATTCAATCAACATTGTATGAGAAGGTGCGATTCTTTCGTTCAGCCACACCATTCTGTTGAGGCGTCCGCGCAGCACTGAACTGCCTTAAAATTCCTTTAGTAGCACAGAACGAATCAAAGATCTGATTTCTGAATTCAATGTCGTTGTCATTTCTGATCGCCAAAATCTTCCTCTTGCTTATTGTCTCGATCGTAAGAACTAATTTCTGTAGCTCCTCAGCATCCTCTCCTTTGTGGGCAAGAAATCTCACCCAGGAGTATCTGAAAAAATCATCTGTAACCATAAGACAGAAATATTTTATAACAATTGATTTAACACTGATTGGGCCAAACAAATCAGTATGTAACAACTTGAGGGGATTGGATATGCTATTTTCAATTTTTGGTTTATGTGGTTGCTATTTTCAATTTTGGTTTATGTGGTTTCTTATGTTGTTTTCCCTTGGCGCATGCCATAATTTTTCAACCACTGAAAAGTCCTTTAAAGGTAACCCCTAACAAGATTGTTTTTAACTAATTTGTTTATATTTTTAAAATTAACGTGGCCCAATCTACGATGCCATAGAAAGACTCAGAACTGGAAGCTTTGGACAAAAGACAGGTGACTTTAGATGTTGACTCCCTTGAACTCATGTCAAGAAGATATGTGTCATGCTTTCTTGGAGCTCGCATTAACACCAACTCTTCTAGAATATGAGCCTTTGATTTTAGAAAGAGACATTCATTGCACTTGAACAGGACCGGAATGTCCTTATCACAAATTTGAGAGACACTCAACAGATTAAAAGTAAGTTCAGGGACATAGTTGACTTTCTCTAGAGTAAGTGAGGCGTTGGAAACCTCCCCTTGACCAACCATTTTCCCTCCTTTCTTGTCGCCAGCAAATGAGACATATCCTCCATTGATTATACGATAATTGGTCAATAAATCCTTTAATCCCGTGATAGGATCAAATGCATCAATCTGTAATGATTTATGTATACAATTCAAAGAAACACAAACAATTGTAATCAAATCAAGCACACATCAACAAAATTCATAATTTCATTGATATAGCAAAGACAATTACAAGAGTAAGAAAGTAGTTCATCCTAAAAATCTCCTCATTCTACTCTAGTCTAAGCTATTTATACTACCTATAAACTAGAGACTATCAATTTACAATTCTAGTCCCTATACTATGACAAAATTGTAAAAGACACACTAAGACTAAATGTTAATCTTTCTAGAGTACTAACAATACTCCCCCTAAGATTGACATTGTCCTCGGTCTTCAAAAGACTTCTATTTGTCTTTATCTTCGCTTGTCTTTGCTTCTGAATCTTTATCTTCTCTTTGACTTTAGCTATCCATCTTCTCTTTATCTTCTGTCTTCTATCTTCATATATCAAAGAAATCTTCTAGTTCTTCTTTGATCTTGAACATTGGCTTCTTATTGTACATCTCTAGCTCCTTCAGTGCATTCCCAATTGATGACTTGAATTTGCTAGCAAGACCAGCTTGTTCAGGTTTTGATTCATTTGTCTTTATCGCCATCTGCTTCATTCTTTCCAAAGTATCCTTTGACAAGCATGCAATGTCAACATTAGCATACAACTCAATAGGACGTCATTGCCGGCTGACAGAGGGGCGGAGAGTCCCGCTCGCTCACAACCAACACTTACACTTGATCCTTCACTCGCGGAGTGAAAGCAACATCGAATTGAATCAAACATTTCCATGATTGGAACACGAAACTCTTATCTAACACACGCGATAAGCTTAACGATGACAAACAAAAAGAACAATACCTCACTCTTCCAACTCTCTCACACTTGTTACTATTCCCAACATATCCTATCCTCTACGCTAGTCTGAGCAGTAAATGAGGGACAACTAAGACATTCAAGTCGATTAGAGAATCGGACTTAGACACCCAATTCACTTGTACAACTTTAGTACAACTCTAGTTATTTGACTCTTGGTATAACAACTACATCTTGGGTGCTTCTGTCATTGATGACACTCGGTACTGGACAAGGTATGTTATCTCGAATAGGAGGAACCATGTGTGACCATGCAAAGCAAATTAGAATCACGGGTGCACACGTAATTGTGATTTGTCGTGCATGAGAACTCTGGCAACTCTATTGGGTGATAACGGTAATGGCCAGTACGAAATTCCAAAATTCCATACATAGGAGGCATAAGACCTCGGACCCTCATAAAACCTTACTATCGATATGCGACCAAATCTCTCATTCTTACTAGCATGATACAATATATATTATTGTCAATAATTATTATCCGGTTATTGATTAATATGTGTTGTGAATTGAAGAAATCATGTCTGGAAGAAGACTTGGACGCCCAGGTGGGCGAGGAAACATCACTCTGACCCAAGCCGAGCTAAATGCTATCATCAACGAGCGCGTGGCTGATGCGCTTGCGGCTTATGAACAGGCCCGCAATCAGGACCAGAACAACCAGAACCCGAACCAAGGAGGTCCAACAGTTTGTACCTTCAAGATGTTTATGGATTGCAAGCCCCATTCTTTCAGCGGCTCTGAGGGCGCTGTCACACTGCTTCGCTGGCTAGAGAAACTTGAGTCAGTGTTTGCCATGTGCAGCTGTCCTGATGAAAATCGGGTCAAGTACGCCTCCGGCACATTGGAGGGACCAGCCCTAACATGGTGGAATTCACAAGTCCAAACCCTAGGACTTGGTGCTGCAAACGGTATGCCATGGGAAGACTTTAAGATTCTGATGAAAGAGGAGTACTGCCCCAGGAGTGAAGTCCAGAAACTGGAGGCAGAATTTTGGAACTTAAAGATGATTGGCTCAGACATTGAGGAGTACACGACTCGTTCGCACGAATTGGCGGCATTATGTCCTCAGATGGTGACTCCGGCCTACAAACGGATCGAAAAGTACATTGATGGCTTGGCTCCTCAGATCCAGGCTAGTGTGATGGCTGCTGATCCTGTCACCATTAAGCAGGCCATCCGACTGGCCCATAAACTCACTGACCAGGCAGTGGCACAGGGCACCTTGCCCAAACGTGGCGCTACTTCTGGTTCTTCTGATCACAAAAGGAAATGGGACGGCAATAACAACAACAAGTCATCAAGCTCCAACAACACCCGCAACAACAGGCCAAAAAATTTGACCCCTCAAGAAGCTTCAACAATCAGAACAACAATAACTATGGCCAGGGATCGAGTGGCTACGCGGGCAAGAATCCTAGGTGTAACCGGTGCAACTTCCATCACCAAGGCCCATGTGACCGGCTCCGTTGTCAGAGATGTGGAAAGATGGGTCACGCAGCCAAAGACTGCCGGGGTGAAATTATGACTCAACAGCAACAACCCCAACAACAACGCCAGGGAGGAGTGACAAGAGCCTGTTATGAATGTGGTAAGGAGGGCCACTACAAGAAGGATTGCCCGCAGCTGAAGGGTGGAAACAAGGGTAACAACGGGGGCAATGCTAAAGGTCGTGCATTCGTGATTGGTTCCGGTGAGGCAAGGGATGACCAGAACGTGGTTACTGGTACGTTTCCCCTGAATGGTTGTTTTGCTTCTGTACTATTTGATACTGGAGCTGATAGGAGTTTTGTTTCCAACAAATTCATTAAGTTCTTAGATGTAACCCTAGCTGTCATGAAACCTAGTTATGTGGTAGAATTAGCTGACGGAAAACTAATCAAGGCAACTCATATCGCCAAGGGGTGCAGACTAGGATTATGCGGTCACGAGATAGATATAGATCTGATGCCTGTCACACTTGGTAGTTTCGACGTAGTTGTGGGTATGGACTGGCTATCCAAGAATCAAGCTGAGATCATTTGTGGAGAGAAAATCGTTCGTATCCCACTTCCTAGTGGTGAAATCTTATCGGTTCAGGGCGAAAGGAGTGGCATGGTCTCTGGAATCATCTCCTACATGAAAGCTCAGAAGTGTTTGCGTAAGGGTCATACAGCTTTTCTAGCCATGGTCACTGAGACAGAACCCGAGGAAAAGAAAATTGAAGATATCCTTGTGGTACGCGATTATCCCGAGGTTTTCCCTGAAGATCTACCCGGTCTTCCACCGCATCGCCAAGTCGAGTTCCAAATTGATTTGGTTCCGGGAGCCGCCCCTATCGCGAAGGCACCGTACAGATTAGCTCCAAGGGAACTGCAAGAGCTGTCTACGCAATTGCAGGAACTATTGAATAAAGGCTTTATTAGACCTAGCTCATCACCGTGGGGAGCTCCAGTTCTGTTTGTCAAGAAGAAGGACGGAACTTTTCGTATGTGTATCGATTACAGAGAACTGAACAAGGCGACAGTTAAGAATCGTTATCCCCTCCCGCGCATCGATGATCTGTTCGACCAGCTACAAGGGTCGAGTTACTATTCAAAGATAGACCTAAGATCGGGCTATCACCAACTAAGGATTCGAGAAGAAGACGTTTCAAAGACTGCTTTCAGAACGAGGTATGGTCACTATGAATTCTTGGTTATGCCATTCGGGTTGACCAATGCACCAGCGGTTTTCATGGACTTAATGAACCGAGTGTGCAAACCCTACCTAGACAAGTTTGTCATTGTCTTCATCGATGACATCCTTATTTACTCAAGGAGTAAAGAAGAACACGAAGAACACCTTAGACTAATTCTGGAGCTGTTGAGACGAGAACAGTTGTACGCAAAATTTTCGAAGTGTGACTTCTGGATGCGAGAGGTCCACTTTTTGGGTCATGTGGTCAATGAGAATGGGATACACGTTGATCCAGCAAAGATAGCAGCTATCAAGAACTGGGCTACGCCTAAGACTCCGACCGAGGTGCGACAGTTTCTCGGATTAGCCGGCTATTATCGACGATTCATCGAAGGGTTCTCAAAGATTGCTCAACCTCTCACCGCATTAACTCATAAGGGCATCACGTATGATTGGGGTGATAGACAAGAAGCTGCATTCCAGATCCTGAAGCAGAAGCTCTGTACAGCACCGATTCTATCCCTGCCTGAGGGGACAGATGATTTTGTAGTCTACTGTGATGCGTCTATACAAGGCCTCGGTTGCGTACTAATGCAACGCAATAAGGTGATTGCCTATGCATCTCGTCAACTGAAGATACATGAGAAAAATTACACGACACACGACCTAGAGCTTGGAGCAGTGGTATTTGCACTCAAGATATGGAGACACTACTTGTACGGTACCAAGTGCACCATTTACACCGATCACAAGAGTCTCCAGCACATCTTCGAACAGAAGGAGCTAAATATGAGGCAACGTCGTTGGGTCGAGTTGTTGAACGACTACGACTGCACGATCAGGTATCATCCGGGCAAGGCAAATGTAGTAGCAGACGCCCTAAGCCGGAAGGAAACACCCAAGCCGAGACGAGTTCGGGCATTGCAACTCACCATTCACACCGGTTTACCGGATCAGATCCGCAACGCTCAACTTGAGGCGTTAAAAGGCGAGAACCTGAAAGCCGAATCGCTACGAGGCATGGAAAAGCAACTAGAAACCAAGCCTGACGAAATCCGCTACTTCATGGATCGAACATGGATTCCCTTGTATGGAGGTCTACGAGAACCGGTGATGGACGAAGCTCACAAGTCCCGGTATTCAATCCACCCAGGTTCAGACAAGATGTATCACGATCTCAAGGTCCATTACTGGTGGCCGAACATGAAAGCTGACATTGCCACGTACGTAAGCAGATGCCTAACCTGTTCTAAGGTTAAGGTGGAGTATCAACGACCGTCTGGTCTACTCCAACAGCCAGAAATACCAGTATGGAAATGGGAGCAGATTTCCATGGACTTTGTCACGAAACTCCCTCGAACTCCCAGCGGATGCGATACCATTTGGGTGGTCGTGGACCGTTTGACGAAATCCGCACACTTCCTGGCAATCCGGGAGACTGATCTCATGGAAAAGTTGACTCGTATCTACCTCAGGGAAATAGTCTCTCGGCATGGTGTGCCAGTTTCCATTATCTCTGATCGTGACGCTCGATTCACTTCACACTTCTGGCAGTCCTTGCAACGAGCACTAGGAACGCGGCTGGATATGAGCACCGCGTACCACCCCCAAACTGATGGCCAAAGTGAGCGTACGATCCAGACTCTAGAAGACATGTTACGTGCCTGCGTCATAGATTTTGGCAGCAGTTGGGAGACTCACTTACCGCTAGTTGAGTTTTCTTACAACAATAGCTATCATACATCGATCAAGGCTGCTCCATTTGAGGCACTGTATGGGCGTAAGTGCCGGTCACCTATCTGTTGGGCGGAAGTTGGGGAAAGTCAACTCACCGGCCCTGAACTGGTGCACGAGACGACTGAGAAGATCGTGCAAATCCGTAACCGTATGGCAGCAGCCCGTGACCGACAGAAGAGTTACGCTGATAAGCGTCGCCGACCGTTGGAATTTCAAATAGGTGACAGGGTGCTTTTGAAAGTGTCACCTTGGAAGGGTGTGATCCGTTTCGGGAAACGTGGGAAACTAAGCCCTAGGTACGTGGGACCGTTTGAGATTGTCAAACGGGTTGGCCCCGTGGCCTATCAGTTGAACCTACCCGAAGAACTCCGTGGGGTACACGATGTGTTCCACGTCTCCAACTTGAGGAAATGCCTTGCAGACGAAACCCTTATTGTCCCGTTGGACGAGATACATGTGGACGAACAACTACATTTCATCGAGAAACCGGTGGAAGTCATGGACCGAGAGGTCAAGACACTCAAACGCAGTCGCATCCCTATCGTTAAAATCCGTTGGAACTCGAAGCGTGGACCAGAATTTACCTGGGAACGCGAGGATCAGATGAAGAGGAAGTACCCTCAACTGTTCCAAAACCAGGCATCCACCTCTTAGATACACAGGTACTCTATTCCACATCACAAACTGTTGAGTCTTGTGCTACCCGTGAAAACCATGTAACATGATGTACTAATTTTCGGGACGAAAATTCCTGCAACAAGGGGATGATGTGACACCCCGTAATTTCAGATTAACATTTACCCGAACTCGCAAAGACTCGAAACGCATATAAACACCGCCACCGACATCGTTAAACTAATTGTAATAAATACTAATGCGGGTGTTTGTAGAGAATTCACATAAACGAGACTTCCTAAGGAATCCTATTAATCAATAGAGCTCGCTCGTCTAAGTCGTTATCAACCGAAACAAACCCGGGAACTCGGTACCTAAGTACAGGGACCAAATCTGACAATTGCCAAACTGGGGCTGGGTATAAATACCCACCCACCAGCCAAACACTCCCATTCTCTGCTCTCTTTCTCTTCATCGCTCTCTTCACCTCCGATTGTTCATCCTAGCACCAAATCTCACCCGATTGAGCTCGTTTTGCCGGATTAAACCACGCAACAGCTGAGGAATCACGTTCCCAGCAGGTGTTTGACAGCGTATCGTGAACAACACTTGGGAGACTTACACCCTACGTACTGGTTACAACATCTGTGAGTTTCACGGCCCCTTTTTACATCTCTTTCCGTTTGGGGGAGAAAACATGCAAAACACATTTACATTAATGGTTGTAGTAATATTGATATTGCTAGTTACGTTAGTGCAACACACTCATGTCCCCACACACTCGAACCGTTAGTAATGGGATTAGCGAGGTAATTTTGAGTAGTACTACTGGGTCTGACAATCCCCGCCCGGGCTAGTCGCGCTAGCTTGATTGGAGGTCAAACGGGCGCACAATTGACCTAACATACGATTGCCACGGTCGGTTAAGATGTGGAACACCCCGTCATGGTCTGATAAGACATGACGGAATACACACGATTGCCACGGTTGGTCAAGACGTGGAACTTACGATTGCCACGGTCGGTTAAGACGTGGAACTTGCAATTGCCACGGTCGGTTAAGACGTGGAACACCCCGTCATGGTCTGATAAGACATGACGGAATACACACGATTGCCACGGTCGGTCAAGACGTGGAACTTACGATTGCCACGGTCGGTTAAGACGTGGAACTTGCAATTGCCACGGTCGGTTAAGACGTGGAGAAAACACAATGGGACGTAAACAGTCAGCTTCGGTTCGAAACGCTAAGTAACTAGAACATAGGCTAGCTACCTAACGATATGCTTTATGTACTAAACCATTGAAACGCAAAAACATGGAAACGCTTACGAATACATTTATTGTTGATTAAACCTGTGAACTCACCAACTTTATGTTGACACACTTTAGCATGTTTTCTCAGGTCACAGGAATGCATAAGCTTTTGAGGCACGCTTCAGGAAACGCACTCAGGACATGCATTCATCTAGTTTATTTTCAGCATTGAACATTTTGTTTAAACATGGCTATTGTAACAGTATTGTAATGGATTTACAACTTTTGTACACGCTTCCGCATTATTGTAAACTCAGTTTATGTTTATGTGAATGAAGTCACGGTTTATTTCAAAATTCATATAGTGTCGTTCGATATGACTGTGTCTGAGATCCTGGTATGTCACACGCCTAACGGTAAAACCCCGTTCGTGGAAATTGAGGGTGTGACAAACACTTTCACATTTTGGTACAAACAGCTTTTTATGCATTTGTTGAGGTTCATAAGATTTGACTTTAATTGGATGTCCATTCTTTATCTTTTCTAAGTCTGTTTCTTCATAAAGTTCAACGTTTATCTTTTTGAAGTTCTTTTGGCCTTGATATTCTTCAAGTTTAGCTTTATTTTCTTGTGAATGATCATGAGTATTTAAATTCTCAAGTAAGGTGTTTGAGATTGATTCAGGCATAGGTTCATGTGTAAAACCTAATCCTGTTTTATCTTTTTCCTTTCTTCCATTCACCAGTTGCTCAACAATTTTCTTTGAGCTTTTAACTTTGGCCAAATCAATTTGAGTTGCTGCATGTGCCAATTTTTCTTGTTCAAGAGTTTTGGTCATCTCTTCAAGTTGTTTCTTAACAAGTTCAAGTTCTTTAAGTGTTTTGTTCCAAGAAGCTTGAAGAGATATGATCTTGTCATCAGCAATCTTATGATCTGTTTTTAGCTTGTTGTGCTTTAATTCCTCTTGTTTGAGTTTATCACATATTTTGAAGGAGTATGTTCTATAATGTTCAACCTGTTCAAAACATGCTTTAGTGCACATTTTCTCTCTTACTTCCACTGGTATTTCTAGATATGAATTAGAAGATTCAGTGTCAGAATATGAGTTAACAACCTTTGGTTGTTCAGATTGTGCCATTAGAGAAACTTCTTCAGTGCTTTCTTTTGGATCTGATTTTTCACTCCAGTCATAATCTTCCCCTTTATCTGATTCACCATCTTTCTTAGGATCCTTATCTTCAGACCAGTCTTCATCATTAAGTTCAACAACTAGAGCTGACTAGATGTGAGATCAGTAGTAAACTGTTTTGCATATGCACTCCAATCATTACCATCTTTGATGCTTACAACCAGTGCCTTCTTTGGTTCCTCACTAGTCTTCTCTTCCTTAGGTTCTGGCATAGGTAGGCTTTGATAAGGCTTTTGAAATGTCTTGTTATCCTGTTGCTGATATTTATGACTGTTTGAGCTACCTTGACTATTTCCTCCTTGATTCCTTGGAGCTTTACACTCTCTAGAAAAATGCACATAGCTATCACTACTAGAAAAACTGCAATAGATGACGTGCATTGCGCGTCATCTTTGGGGTCAGATGACGCGCAAATGCGTGTCAAAGAAGGGGTAGTCATAAATGATAGATGACGCGCATCCGCGCGTCATCTGTTTATGATGCGCAAAAGATGACGCGCATTTTATGACGTGCAAAAGATGACGAGCAATGCGCGTCAAGGAAGGGGTAGTCATAAATGACTAGATGACGCACATGCGCGTGTCATCTATGAAATTTTTATGCCGTCCAATAGATGACGCGCAATGCACATCATAAAATTAGCTGCATTATTTTATATATATATATATACACATTAATTTTTATAAATTTTACCTGCTTTTTTTATAAAACTATAAATCAATATTTGTTGAATAATAGCAAAACAAAATTCATTCAATTAACTACTAAACAAAATTACAAAGTTGTTCCAAGTTCACATGCATACGCAAAATTACAAAGTAGTTCCAAATTCTTTTAATCATCTAATAAGTAGCCCTACACATAAATAAAATTTGAAACGTAACACGACCACAGTTGCAATGGCTTCTACAGCACCAGCTGCTCCTAGAAGGTGACCAATCATTGATTTGTCGAGTTCACTCGCAACTGCAAACATTAAATTTATTAAGTTCATGGGAAAGTAAAGAGGAAAGTAAATGTTACTACAGCCACAATAGGGAACCCATGCTTTTAATAACATATTCACCAATCGATTAGACATTCAAATGTATTGGTTCATGGAAATTTACCAATGAAGTTTCTAACAACCATACACATCATATCATCACCTTATCTTACGTTTTGTGCATAACAACCCAGATTGTATGTCATTTGAATAGTGGTGCCTGTAACATTTATTTAAGATCAATGAAACAATAACAAAAATACAAGAATATTTACACCAAATTATCATTATAAATTTACCATGCTTTTATAACCGTGAGAATCTGTCACCACAAATCGCACTGGCCCGTCAATACCTTGCAAATGATAGACGTAATACTTACATGTGGCTTTAAATATGTGCCTACAAGATACATAAAATTTTATAGTGTCCAAAAGAATTCCTTGCACCCTTCAATATTACCTG
This sequence comes from Flaveria linearis, assembly GCA_024085815.1. Lineage (NCBI taxonomy): Eukaryota > Viridiplantae > Streptophyta > Magnoliopsida > Asterales > Asteraceae > Flaveria > Flaveria linearis. The sequence continues at coordinate 63,645,078 of CM044005.1, forward strand.
TACATTCATTTTATTAAAGTTAGAAATAATATTAATTGTACCAACTTTAAACCAACATAAGCGGTCTCATTTTGAACCTTTTCTAATCATATCATGAATAGAAACAATATCCCCACCAGCACAAAAAGCCCTGCCACTGCCCTACAAAGATAAGCGGTCTCATTACGTACTAGTTTATAGAATTACCGTCATTACCACAAAACCTATATCAAGGTTTTCTTCCCAACTTTTATATACTTTCTGCAACCTCTTTCCCTGAAATCACCAGCAGTTCTCAATAGCATCATTATAGCAATAATAAGGAGAATGAAACCAACAGAAAACTCAACCAACATGCTGCTTAGTTTATTCTTGATCAAGTAGGAATAAATCTTGAACTTTAGGGTACAAGAACAAAACGATCCTACTTAAAAGTTGGTCAAATAACAAGACTAAGATCAACGTGGTTAATTACGTATGATATGCCTGAATTCTTATAAATACTTAAAATTAAATGTGTAATCAGATACCACTAGAAAGAAACAAGACTATAAATAAAATAAAGCTGAAGTTCCAAACCTGACTCAAGCCTTTGACATCAACCCATGAATTCGACATCAACACAGACGTCGACTTTGACTCTCCAATTTCTTCCAGTCCCAAGTTCCAAACCTATTACACATCCACTTTGAAAGACACATCATAGCATCATATTCTATTAGTTAACTTACCAACAAATACTATTGAGGCTGTTAGATGGTGGGATCTGTCGAACCAAGAGATTCAGTGATCATTAAATTGGTTAGTAGATTGGCAAAGATTGTACAATTGTGATGTCTTGTATGAATCTTATCTGTTTTGACCCATTACCCATCTCTTACATTTTGTTCACCCTAGGGCCCTCTCCTAGCCTGTTGATAACAGATCAAGAACAACCACCTATCTAGATCCATATGGATATTAAAAAATTAATTCATATAGATTCCAATGAACTTGCAGTTCTTGTGAATTAACAAGGTGGTTATTTAGGAAGAAACTATATCAACTTTTATTGGAGTTCATAGATATGGTAGGAAGTTTCACTAATTTCTAATCATAGCTAATTTCTAATAATGTTTAAAGATTGTGCAATTGTGATGTCTTGTATGAATCTTATCGGGGCATGCTGTTAGAAAAGATGCAGCTGCAGAAGGCATGACAGTGCTAGACTATGTGTGGCTTGGATCCATGGACGTGATCAACATCTGTTGTAGTCATGATGGAGGTCAAAGCTTCTTGCTTTAAACATTATTGATCTAGCCACTTATGATTAATATCAAATATGTTGAAAACAGTATTAAGGAAAATATCAAGTGAAACCACCTAACATCATCCAAACTTATACCATCTTTTAGTATGCTTCTAAAACTCAGCGAACTTGCAAGATGGTGAGTGCTGCATTTACGGGCCTTATAATTGCTGCCGCATCATTAATTTATATGAAAATGAGAGAGATCCTATTTATGATCCTATTGATTCAATTATTGTTGGAAACCTTCTTGTAGTGGTTAGTACACAAATCACATTAATATCTTGCTCATATACTCTATCTGAATTCTAATAGACAATCATGAATCTAAACTTTCTGTTGTAATTTGTTGGGGCTTACTTCTGTTTTTAACTATATGCACTCCCTAATAAAGCATTTAACACTTCTATTACATCAACTCTTAAATAAAAACAAACAGAATTTAGCCAAGTTCTTGGAGGGGGGGATCACCCCTATCCCATATGATTGGTTTGCAGCACGCCTCGAGCTATTTTTTTAGTATCGTTGATCCCAACAATTAACCCGATCAAGTTTTTGACTTAAAAACACAACTTTATCATACACAAATTGAACACCATCATACACAGCTTTCATTTAATCACTTGGTGGTTTATGTCCTTTCTTATGTGGTTAGATCTTCTAGCATTACATCAATTACATTTTACATCAATCTAAACATCTTAATCATCTACATTTTGTTTTTTAGTGTCATTAGAATTTCCATTATGAATTTACTAAATGTTTTATGGTTTTTTAACAAACAAAGTTCCGTGATATTACAGAAAGCTGGAACTTACAATGTCTCCTACATCCAAGTCAAAGTCAAAGGACAAAAGGGCTGCTGGCAAGGATCCACAAAAGTCTGCAACCAAACCCACATCCAATGGCAATGAAAGTGTACCTAGTAGTGGTTACAATCTACTTCTAGGAACTTTTCATACACTTGATACTACTGCTCCACCTATTCACATAAATGGGAATTGAAGATCATTATCCAACAATGGCATAATCGCATGAAATGTTTGCATAATCGCATGAAACTTTGCAAATCCATATAAACGATTATTCATCGAACACAAACACTAACGAAATCAAACTAAAAGCAGCAGAAATCGATCAATCAACCACAAATAGATGAACAATTAGGGGAACATTAACGAGAGAGAGTGAGAGATCGTACGAATCAGCAGTAGCATACTGAGCAAGCTTTCCTTTGATGCAGAAGACGATGGCCGGTCGGTCGGTTACGAAAAGGGCGCGCGGTGGTGGTGGTGGTGGTGGGCGTCGGCTGCTCGAAGAAGGGGGCTGCACGGAGAAGGTGGTGGGCGTCGACTGCGCGGTGGGGGTGGTCGGTCGGCGCGGTGGTGGTGGTCGATTTGGGTGTCGATCGGCGTGATGGATCGGATGAAAAGGGGGAAGGTTGTGTTTGAGGGTTGAATTGAGTGGTATGTATAAAGTGGGTAGGTTCTTTTTGAATTTTAAAAAATGACATACAAAGATGACACGCAAAAATGCGTGTCATCTTATCTAAATTTTTTTTAAAATCTGACATATATTTTATGATACGCGTAAATGCGCGTCATTGTTTCTGGCACGTCATCTTTCGCGCGTCATCTATTAACAGTTTTGTAGTAGTGTATTACAGTTAAAGCACCTTGATTTTGATTTATCAAAGCTAACAGTTTCGTTTGCACTGGGTTTGTAGTTTCTGTTAGCATATGAGTGCTTTTGAGTCATGTAAGCTATCATGACCATTTGCCAGTTGAGATCCATTTCTTCTACATCATCAGGATCCATCTCAAACAGATCTTATAGAACTAACTCAACTTGAGTCAGATGACTGCCTTGGTAAGCTTGAAAACTTGCCATGAATGCTGTAAAGGTAGATTTTGACTCTTCATCCTGTAAAAGAATATTAATGACATCTTTTACTTTGCTAGGATTGGCAGAGTTTGAGGATGGAATCTCAGTTTGAGATTTACGCATTTGAGCTTTAGGAGGAGACTGTGGTTGTGGTTGAGTAGAATAAGCAGGTGTACTAGTGAAGAATCCTGCTCCCACAAACAAATCACCTTCATCTTCAGGAGTTGTCTGATCTTTTGCAAGAAATGCATTCTCTACTGTATTTGCTGGAGAAGCAACATACTTATATTGTGATGTTGATGCATGCCTGTCATTGTTTCTTGAACTCTCATTAATCTCTACTGATTCAATCTTTGCAATGAGAAGATCAAGATCCATTGGAAACTTTTCAGTGTGTTTCAACAATGTGACAGTCTGTTTCAAGGATGATGGTAGTGCATTCAAAAGTCTGTTATTTAGATCTTCAAGATCAATCTTGATTCCCAAAGTAGACATTTCTGTTGTAAGTTGCACAAATCTGTTCATCATCTGATTAATTGTCTCTCATGAGATATGCTCAAATAATTCAAGTTGACTTTTCAGTTTCTGTTTTTTAAAATCTTGAATTTCCTTTCCTGCTTCACAGATAACTTTCAAGGCCTTGTACATTGTAAATCCAGTTTGATAATTTTCAAGCCTTGATAGTACTTCCAATGGTAGCCCTTTGCACATGAGAGAGTAAGCCTTGATATCATTTTTCACCTTCTTTAGATCATCTCCATGTATATTGTCTTCAGGATAAGGTTCTTGTGTATCTCTTGTATACACAAAACCTCTATCTGGACCATCAGTAGTCATAGGGATATAAGGTCATTTTTCAATTGATTTCCATAAATCAGTGTCTATGGAATTCAAATGATGCTTTAACCTAAGAGACCAGTTTTTGAAATCAGCTCTATTTTTAAGTTTAGGAACTCTATTTTTAGAATCTTGTGATTTCACCATTCTTATATTTTTGTTAATTTTCTAAGCTTTTTAATTAAGAAAAGAATTAAAAATATTTTTGGATTTTTCAATTTTTTTATGAAAATGTCTATCAAAGGAGATGCGTCTGAACACTGATGGAACACCCCAACAGTTGACAAAAACGTCTAAGGGATTGCCTTAGAAAAATTTCCAAAATGCCCAAGTTGATGCGCCTAGAATTTTACTTGATTTCCAAAACTGCTCAATAGTACCAAAACTCCCAAACAGTGGTAAAACGCCTAGGGTGAAAACGCCTTAACAGTTGAAAAATGCCTAAACAGTGTTCAAGCGCCCGAACACTTAGGCAAATTTCCATGATTTTTAACCCTAATGCGCCACATTCATCATGTTCATATGAATATTATGAACTCTGAATTTCTGAAATCCTTCAAATGTTGATGAATTGAACTGAAACTTTCCAATTAGTTCAATATAATGCCAATAATCATTCTTCTAGCATCAATTTTAGTAATTATCAACAAGAATCCACTCAATTTCCAGAATTTCAGTTCGTAAACTCATGAACTTTTTCGAACACTTTTTCACTGATTCAATCAATTTTGATAAAATATACTGTGATTTGTGATTCAAATCATGTTTCTGATGATGAAACACAACTTTAATTCACAATGTTTTACTCGAATTGTCAATCAATTACAGATTTCAGTGAATTTTTGAAGTTTCTATGTTCGACAGAACTTCAAAAACACTCAACCGAAAGCTCTGATACCATTTGATAGGATCAAATGCATCAATCTGTAATGATTTATGTATTCAATTAAAATAAACCCAAACAATTGTAATCAAATCAAGCACATATCAACAAAATTCATAATTTCATTGATATAGCAAAGACAATTACAAGAGTAAGAAAGTAGTTCATCCTAAAAATCTCATTCTACTCTAGTCTAAGCTATTTATACTACCAATAAACTAGAGACTATCTATTTACAATTCTAGTCCCTATACTATGACAAAATTGTAAAAGACACACTAAGACTAAATGTTAATCTTTCTAGAGTACTAACATCCCGTCATGTGTTTGGAGCATCCACTATCAACATGCCATACACTATTTACATCTTTAATGGATAACTCCTGCAAAGATATCAAAGAACAGATTAACCAGGTGAAATTGGATCCCAAGTTTGAACTACTTTGGGTTTTGGCGAGATTGGCTTTTTATGAAAGAAATAATTAACCAATCGAGTCAATCTACTGCCAAATGAATTTCTATTAACATGACTATAATGAAGCTCAGGACAATTCTTAACTACATGATCATCGTTACCACATCAAAAACAGTGTGGTTTTAATCTAGGTGTGTTTTGCAATAACGTAGAGATTTTATCAATGTATATTTCCTCATCACATTCAGACAGTCTAGAATCAACGTCACTGTATGTCTCATACGTGTCTTTAGGTCTGTTTTTATTTGAAAAAGAATGATTATTTACAAAAGAAGATAAGTTGTCATCTGATATACATGTGGTATTTGTACCACTTGTACTTGCTTCAGATGACGATGTAACCCTTTCGTTTGACACAAAAATTTTTGTTGGGGTAAAAGACGGAATGGGGTGAGAGAAAAATTTTTCAAAACAATTATTTTTAATTTTATCGTTACTCTTCTCAGTGAAATCAGTCACAGTATTAATGCAATCAGAAGAAGTAGCATCATTACAATCCTAAGCATTTAAAGATGAAATAGAAACAACACTAGAACACGATGAGACAGAGTCTGCTACGGATTCACTAGAAACAAAAACAGAATTTCAACTAGATTTATGATCTAAGATAGAATGCTGAGATTTAGGTGTTCTAAGACTAAAGCACCCAAGTCCGCTAGTTGGTCCATAATCGTAGTCCTCTTGAACGTGCTTAGGATTCACATATTCTAAACCTGCAGACATACTGTTAGTATCTATTTTGATCAAATCATTAGAAGGATAAGGGACAGGCATAGGTGAATAACAGTAAGTACTAGGGGGTGGATAAACCTTAGTATTTTCATATCCCTGTCCTATTTTTATCCTAGCCCTCCGTTGAGTTTTACATATATCATCATGTTTCATTCCTGATATTGTCCATTTATCGAGCTTTGACTGAAGTTTGCTTGCTTCAAATTCAGCAAGAGCAACCCTTTCAGTCAAAGTTTTAATCTCAACATTTCTTTACAAAACTATTCGTTTTAAGTGATCATTTTCTTTCAAAGCCTCGTTTAATTTAACAAAATATTTAGACTCGTTTATTTTAAGTTCCTCATTAATTCCTTTTAAATATTTCTCATTATCAATTAACAAACGATTAGCTTTATAAACCCCAAATAACCTGATTTTGCATGCTGAAGAACACATATCCTGAATTACCTCATAAGGAAGTCCCATCACCACCTTTTCTATTGCTAAAGCTTTCTCACATTGGCACACCAGAGTACTCAACTTGTTTTCCTCAACAGTGGTAGCAACATCATCTTGTTCCTTTTCTTGCTCAGTGGGTTGACTTCCTTCTTTCCTTATCTCCTTAATTGTACCTCCTTTCACCTTCTCATCCTCCTTCACCTTCACAGATACTTCAGCTTCATCTCTAAGTTCTTTGAATGGATCAAATTCATCCTCACAATTCACCTTCCTCTTTCTTTCCATAATCTCAGCCAACAACGCTTGGTTAACCTCTTCTCTCGTCTCTTCAACTTTAGCACTCCAATCAAATTAGAAATCAAAGCTGTCTCTTTCTTGTGACTCACTTCCTCTTTACTCCCGCTTGAGACTAGTCGTGGAACTCCTGAATTACTAGGATCAGTGACAATTAGCAATGGACATTCACGTTTAAAGTGTCCCAACTGTTTGCAATTAAAACACCTTAAATTAGACTTATCAAATCCTAGTTTGGAGTACGAGCTTTGACCTCCGAAGTTCTTTCTTCCAGTGCGCTCCATGAATCATCAGGCTCTAAGTGTCAACATTTCCATCTGCCATTGAATGTCAGTCTCTTCAAGATCATCAGAGTCCACCTGATACACATCCTCCATTATCATCCCTTTGCCTTTCAGCTCCCCTACTACTAGAGCTTCATAACTCTATACAAACATACCAAAAAGAGCCATTGTCAGATGGAACTGAAGTTTCAACATTTGCTTTCAAGTTAGATTGATCTGTCCTAGCATACCACAACCTCCAGAACACCAGTATTCAGTCTACCTTGACAAGATGCTTGCATTGGAGAGCTTGCAGCAGAAGACAGTAATGCAGCATTCTGAGTGTAACCAGATATAGTGTAACGCCCGGCAGTTTGACGTTTTGGTAGGTTATGCGACTAAGCCTCAGTCGCATGGAATTGATGCGACTGAAGGTTCGACCGCATGTTATTCGGCCGATTGAAGCTCAACCGTATGATTGGAGTTCAATCACCCGAATGAAGGATGAACCACATGGAACTCATACGACTGGGGTCCAGTCGCATGGTGTTCATGCGACTGAAGGTCCAGTCGCCCATGGACCAGATGCGACTGAGCAATACCTATAAAAGGGGAGCAACTCTCATTCTCCTCCCAACACTTACATTTTTCAGTCGGGAAAGAGCAGAGAGCAAGCGAGAGCAGAGAAAGAAAGAGGGAAAGTGCTGACCGAGCTCAAGATTTGTCGAGAAGCTAGCCAAATCGAAGCTCATCAACTCCTACCTGTTATTTGACTTCTAGAACCCCTCATTTACACGTTTTCAAACGATTTTGGGGCTGGATCACATATAAACCCTATTTTTGAAATAGTGTATGTTTGACCCATTTGGGTGAGATCTTGAGTAATGCGTTTATAGTATGAATTAGGACTTGTATATGCTTGTATGATGTCCTAGTATGAATCCCTGAGGTTTAGGAGGGCTAATTTGGGCTGAAATCGTGTTTAGAAGGGTTTGGACTTCGTTGGTTCGCGACTGCTGTTCATGAAGAACTCCAGTCGCTGCCCAGTTAGGGTTATGCGACTGAAGGGCCATTCGCCCGAATGAAGAATAGCTGATGTTCAATCGTACGATTGAGGCTTAGACGCATGATTGAGCCTCAGTCGCACGGCGGACCATGCGATTGAGGGTTTCGGTCGCATAGGTCCATTCGCATGGTAGTTCAGTCGTACGGTTAAGGGTTAGTCGCATATAGCCCAGTCGCATAGTGTTTACTCGTACGAAAGGAAGTTCAGTCGCACGATTGTATGCCCATTCGCATAACGGCCCATTCGCATGACCCAGTCGCATGGAGGACATGCGACTGGAGTATGTTCAATCGCCCAAATAGGGCTGATGTGAACGAGGAGAGAAGTGTATGTATGATATATGTAGGCTAAGTATAAAGTAGCCTTGTATGGTGATAACGACTGATGTATTGTAAATATTTATGTTCCTTGTGTGACGTATGTTTATCTTTTATGACTTTACGTGAATGAATGAATGAACGGAACGAATGTAATAAGAACGTAAAGTGAAAGATAATGAAAGAGGAACATGATGTGTCGCCCTAAACCCGGCAGGGCACCGGAGGTACGTCACGCAGTTGGATTAATATTTTAAACACAAATCAGAGCTTTCTATTTACAGCGGAAGACTTTAAACACTATTATATATATTAACCCAACTTTTTAAAATATTTTGCATAAGATTGTATTTAATTATACATTGCCCTATTTACATTAATAACAAGTCCTAAATCCTATGCCAGCAGTTGCTTCAGGATAGCGTCCTCATCAGTTCATACTTGCTTTCCTCTATTATCAGAGGATCCCTCCTTACCTAGCACACACAACACACTCAAAACATCAGATAAGCGGGTGAGTTCTAATTTTTTTCATTAAAACATTAACAACATTTCCACACATACCACATCTATCTTTTTATTGGCAATATTATAGATTCAACTTTTATCATTATTCTATCCCACTGGACCTGTCCCATCGAACGTTGGTTGCCCACATCTAGCAACTACCAGTTCCCCATACCTAGTAACGTCGGTTGCCCACATCCAGCAACTACCAGTTACTACACTCAGAAACATCGGTTGCCCACATCCAGCAACTACCAGTTTCTCATACTCGGTAACGTCGGTTGCCCACATCTAGCAACTACCGGTTACCATACCCAGAGACGTCGGTTGCCCACATCTAGCAACTACCAGTCTCCCATACTCAGTAACGTCGGTTGCCCACATCCAGCAACTACCAGTTACTATCTCTCATCCAGTAGGATGCCAAATAATCATCTAGGGTCGTCACCACAAGATGTTCACAAAGCTGAGTGATCGTCATCACTCCTATCAAACTGTACAGTTTCACACCCAGGCATCTTACCCTAACTGGCCTGTTGAGATTTACATCACATTACCATTTCAAAAACATTTCTTTTCATTTATTGCCAATATTATCACATTCACTCACACCCCACACATTCTTTCTTTTAGTACCAGTTTTAACATATTTTCATTTCTCATCACACCCCATCCGACCCATTTGAAATCATTACCATCACGTAATGATTAACAATGCTCAGATGACTATCTTTTACACTCTACCTGACCCATTGCAATCATTACTTATCATGTAATGATTAACAATATTTAGGTAATCAGTTATTACCCCCACTTTCCCTCTAACAGCTTTACAACTGTTAGAAACACATCACATTACTGTCACAAATCTGGTATTAAAAAAATTCAATTCATTTATCATTATATGTGTGCTAGCCCGAATGTTAAAACCAAACATTTAAAAAGGGCTTAGAACTCACCTTATCAATTTCCTCACCACAGTCTACACAATCCACGTACCCAAGATAACTAGTCCTTCCTCTAATCAAGGTATATCTAAAGTAATAAACCCTGATTCAATAACTTATTCTCAAACATGCCCTCATGCGATTGAACACTTATGCGAATGAGCAATCATGCGACTGGACCTATGCGAATGAACCATGCGACTGAACCTTCAAACGTACGACTATCTGTTCATTCGCACGATTGAATTCTCATTCGTATCCAGTGTTCGCTCGTCTTCATTCGGTCCTCCAACCAGGCGACTGGGTTCCAATCGCACGACTAAACCTTCATTCGCACTCAGTCGCCCGATTAAACTTTCATTCGTGCGATTGAGACATGCGATTGAGCCCATTCGCCTGAAACGAATCAGCAGCTGTGTTCTTGACGTTTTTGATCCAATACTCACTCAAAATTTGAGTTTTAGCCATCCAAATCATACCATATTCAAAACAGATCTTATACACATCATTTATAATGGTTTCGGATCATTATTTCATCAAAACTTCACAAAAACTTAGATTTGAATTCCTGGATTTTAAACTCAGAAATGAACCAGACCAATTTACTAATTTAAACAGGTTATTGGATCAAATTCAATCATACACACAGCTTATAACATCTCCGGATTAATCCGTGATGTTCAAAACTTACCTAAACGGAGTGTCGCCTAATCAATTTCGTGAGAGCAGGGTTTCAGGTGTGAAGGGAACAAGAGGACAGAATAGGTGCAGATAGAGATCTGCCCTTAAACCCCCTGCACCGCCCCATTTATCCATACACTTAACTTAACAGCCTTACTTTCAATCGTACGACTGACCCATTCGCACGACTGAATCGTGCGATTGAAATTCATTCGCCTACTATTCGTACGATTGAGTCTCAATCGCACGTAAGAGGTGCGACTGAAGTTCATTCGTATATAACTTATGCGACTGAACACTTAAACACTCAAACAGTCTCAACTTAATTTAATTTAATCATAACTATAATATAATTACAAGTCCGGATTTAGAGACCGGATGTTACAACTCTCCCCCTCTTAAATAGGTTTCGTCCCCGAAACCAACTATTCAAACAATTGGGGATAATCTTTCTTCATCTTATCTTCTGATTCCCAAGTGAAATCAGACCCCTTTCTATTCGACCACTGCACTTTAACTAACTGAACAGTTTTATTCCTCAGCCTTTTCACCTTTCTGTCTACTACAGCAGTAGGTTTCTCAACATAGTTCAACTTATCATCTACCTCTATATCATCCAAAGGTACATAAGCATTCTCATTGACCAAACACTTGCGCAACTATGACACGTGAAAGGTTGGGTGGATTCCTTGCAATTGATCAGGTAATTCTAGTTTATAAGCCACTTCCCCAATCCGTTCTATAATTCTAAATGGTCCTATAAAACGAGGACTTAACTTTCCCCTCTTTCTAAATCTGATAATTCCCTTCCAAGGAGATACTTTCAACATAATTCTATCTCCCACTTCAAACTCTATATGCCTTCGCCTTTTATCTTCATAAGACTTTTGTCGATCCTGAGCTGCTTTAAACCGAGCTTTAATCTGATCTAACTTCTCGTTTGTAGCCTGTACAATTTCTAAACTACCCAACTCTTTCTATCCAATTTCTCCCCAACATATGGGACTTCTGCACTTTCTGCCATATAACATCTCATAAGGGGCTCTCCCGATTGTGGAATGATAACTATTATTGTAGGAGAATTCAACTAATGGCAAATGACTATCCCAGCTACCCCCGAAATCTATAACACAAGCTCGTAACATGTCTTCAACTGTTTGGATAGTCCTTTCAGTCAACCCATCAGTTTCGGGATGAAAAGATGTGCTGTGTAATAAACGAGTACCCATGTCTTCATGAAACTTCCTCCAAAACCTCGAAGTAAAACGCGTATCTCTATCCGACACAATAGATACTGGTACTCCATGACGAGCAATAATCTCCCGAATAAATAATTCTGCTAACTTCTCGGAGTTATATGTCTCTTTGATTGATAAGAAATGCCCGCTACGTGTCAATCTATCCACTATGACCCAAATGGTATCATAACCTTTAGTTGTACGCGGAAGCTTAGTTATGAAATCCATTGTCAATTCTTCCCACTTCCATTTCGGGATCTCTAAGGGTTGAAGCTTACCATATGGCTTTTGATGTTCAGTTTTGACCTGAAGACACGTCAAACACCTATTCACATACTGCATCACATTGAACTTCATACCGGGCCACCAATATTCTTGTTTTAAACCTTTGTACATCTTAGTAGTACCAGGGTGTATAGAATATCTGGACTTATGAGCTTCATCTAACACCAATTCCCTCATCTTAATCGGAACCCACATACGACCACATTTCATTTTAAACCCAAAACTATTTTCTTCTAGATCTTTCGTTTGACCCTTCATTCGTTCTCTCTTCACGTTCTCTTCTTTCAATGCTTCTAATTGAGCTTCTCGTAACTGGTGCATAAAATCTGGGGTTATTACTAACTTATATGCCTTAACTCGAATCGGAGGGTGTTCATTCTTTCTACTTAACGCGTCAGCAACCACATTTGCTTTATCAGGATGGTAAAGTATTTCACAATCATAATCTTTCACCAACTCTAACCATCTCCGTTGGTGCATGTTCAATTCCTTTTGATCAAAGAAATATTTCAAACTCTTATGATCCGTGTAAATCGTACATTTCGTCCCATATAAGTAATGCCTCCATATCTTCAAGGCAAATACCACTGCCGCCAGTTCTAGATCATGCGTCGGATAATTCTTTTCATGCTCTTTCAACTGTCTAGAAGCATAAGCAATCACTCGTCCCCTCTGCATTAATACACATCCTAAACCTTGATAAGAAGCATCTGAATAAATCACCAAGTCTTCATTTCCATCTGGCAGTGATAACACTGGTGACTGGGTTAATTTCTGCTTCAGTTCTTGAAATGCATTTTCTTGCTCTGGTCCCCAAATGTATTCTTCATTCTTCCTCGTCAGTTTCGTTAACGGGGATGCGATTTTGGCAAAATCCTGAATAAATCTTCTATAATAACCAGCCAGACCCAAGAAACTGCGAACCTCCTATGGCGTCTTTGGAGGACTCCACTTCACTATCGTTTCAATCTTGGTAGGGTCTACTAAAATGCCTTCTGCATTGATCACGTGCCCTAAAAACTGTACTTCCCGCAACCAAAACTCACACTTAGAAAATTTTGCATAAAGCCTTTCTTTTCTCAACCTTTCCAACACTTCCCGAAGATGACAGGCATGATCTCCCTCATTCTTCGAATAGATCAGTATATCATCTATAAACACAATTACTGATCGATCCAACATTGGCTTACACACCCTATTCATCAAATCCATAAAAGCAGCTGGTGCATTTGTTAACCCAAAGGACATAACCAAAAATTCATAGTGGCCGTAACGTGTACGAAACGCCGTTTTAGGTATATCTTCCTTCTTAACCTTTAACTGATGGTAACCGGATTGGAGATCTATCTTAGAAAACCAACTGGCTCCCTGTAACTGATCAAACAAATCATCTATTCGTGGGAGTGGATACTTATTCTTTATTGTCAACTTGTTTAATTCTCTGTAATCAATACACATACGCATACTCCCGTCTTTCTTCTTCACAAACAATACTGGAGCACCCCACGGGGAAGAACTGGGTCTAATAAAACCTTTTTCTAGCAAGTCTTCAGTCTGTTTCATTAACTCCTTCAATTCCGATGGAGCTAATCTATAAGGTGGCTTAGCACCCAGAACCAAATCAATTCTAAACTCAACTTCACGATCTGGAGGAATACCCGGCAATTCCTCTGGAAACACATCTATAAAATCTCTAACCACAGAAATGTCCTTCATCTTTCTTACAGACTTTTGAGAATCAATTACATATATCAAATAAGATGCACACCCGCGGCTCATTAACTTATCGGCTTTTATCATCGATATTATTTTCACAGTTGACTCCTCTCTATCACCATATACATTAATCGTTTTCCCATCCGGTGCTCTTAACTGAACTAACTTTTTATTACATATAATATGGGCTTCATGGTTTACCAACCAGTCCATACCCAAAACTACATCAAATCCTCCCAACACCATAGGATATAGTTTAACAGGTAATCTATATCCGTCTAATTCAATATAACAACCATCAATCATACTACTAATCATCACAGATCTATCATTAGCAGTTTCAACTACAAAAGCTACCTCTAATGGTCGAACTTCACATGCAAGCATAGGGCAAAAATCAATAGATACAAAACTTCCACTTGCACCAGAATCAAATAACACATTAGCTGGAATTCCATTTACTAGAAACGTACCTGACACTACATCTGGCAACGCTTTAGCCTCACTGGCTGTCATAGAATATGCTCGCCCTTTGGCCACACTCGATCCTTCTCCTGACCCTTTCATCGATCTAACCGGTTCAGGCTTTCTAACTACCAACTTTGGGCATTCACTTCGAATATGTCCCGTTTCTCCACACTCATAACATTTACGAGGACCTTCACTACATTCATTAGCATAATGTCCCATTTTTCCACATCTAAAACAAGTCCTGCTACCAATCATACATTCTCCCTGGTGTAGCCTACCACATTTCCCGCAACGTGGCAACTCATTTCTGGCATTCCTCGGAAATTGACCCCTTCCGAACCTACTTTTCTTTTGGAAGCTTGGGTTCTCAAATCTTCTTTGCACGACAGGTTCTTCACGCCTCCTTTTACTTCCTTCCGGAACAACATTACTACCATAAACTTCTTGATACATATCTGCAGCTAAGTTTACCGTCAACTGGTAACTACTCGGAGCAGATGATCTAACCAACTTTCTAACCTCCTGAGGCAACCCTTGTGTATATCTCAAAATTTTCTTTTCTTCAGGAACCACCAAGTGGGGCACCAACCTCGCCATCTCCTCAAACTTAGACGTGTATTCCCTATGAGACATATTACCTGCCTGAAACTGCAGGAAACTCATTTCTATTCGATCCATCTCACCTTTCGGACAAAACTTGTCCGACACTAACTTTCTAAATTCAGGCCACAACATTCTGTCAGTAGCCTCCTCGCCTAATGTCTGGATAATCGTATCCCACCAATACAGAGCCTCACCTACAAACGAGTGAGCTGCAAACTTTACCTTCTGATCCTCCTTACACTCACTCAACTTAATCACGGCTTCCATTTCACGAAGCCATTTATAAGTGGCTACCACATCCATAGCCCCAGAAAATCGTGGAGGATTACACTCTTTAAACTGACTATACGTAACTCCCTTTCTCTCACTAGACCCTTTAGCTTTATCAACATTCCTACTTTCATCAGGTCTAGCTACATTCAAGGCTTTTCGAACCTCCTCAGCAATTGCATCACGGAATTGCTGCCTCGTCATACTAAGCACCTCGGTGCTTTCATCAACAACTCCTCCCGAGGTTCCACCTTGCATTCTTTCACTCCCCCTATCAGCCATAACCTATTAAACGAGATCGGGATTATTTGGTACTCGCATGTAAGTATATAACCAGAATATTAATAGTAAAGTAAATTATTAATAATGTTGGCCAAGTACTATTAATTGTTTACTTTACTTTTACTATTCTCATTATTCCTTCTCATGATAGTTCCATCACCTTCTCTTGTTTTAATAAACTACTCTATCTAGCTATCCCTGCTGGCATATCTATTTTCTAGTTAAAGTCTAGCTATTATAACACTAGATCCCTTTAACTACTGCTCTGATACCAACCTGTGACGCCCTAAACCCGGCAGGGCACCGTAGGTACGTCACGCAGTTGGATTAATATTTTAAACACAAATCAGAGCTTTCTATTTACAGCGGAAGACTTTAAACACTATTATATATATTAACCCAACTTTTTAAAATATTTTGCATAAGATTGTATTTAATTATACATTACCCTATTTACATTAATAACAAGTCCTAAATCCTATACCAGCAGTTGCTTCAGGATAGCGTCCTCATCAGTTCATACTTGCTTTCCTCTCTTATCAGAGGATCCCTCCTTACCTAGCACACACAACACACTCAAAAGATCAGATAAACTGGTGAGTTCTAATTTTTTTCATTAAAACATTAACAACATTTCCACACATACCACATCTATATTTTTATTGGCAATATTATAAATTCAACTTTTATCATTATTCTATCCCACTGGACCTGTCCCATCGAACGTCGGTTGCCCACATCTAGCAACTACCAGTTCCCCATACCTAGTAACGTCGGTTGCCCACATCCAGCAACTACCAGTTACTACACTCAGAAACATCGGTTGCCCACATCCAGCAACTACCAGTTTCTCATACTCGGTAACGTCGGTTGCCCACATCTAGCAACTACCGGTTACCATACCCAGAGACGTCGGTTGCCCACATCTAGCAACTACCAGTCTCCCATACTCAGTAACGTCGGTTGCCCACATCCAGCAACTACCAGTCACTATCTCTCATCCAGTAGGATGCCAAATAATCATCTAGGGTCGTCACCACAAGATGTTTACAAAGCTGAGTGATCGTCATCACTCCTATCAAACTGTACAGTTTCACACCCAGGCATCTTACCCTAACTGGCCTGTTGAGATTTACATCACATTACCATTTCAAAAACATTTCTTTTCATTTATTGCCAATATTATCACATTCACTCACACCCCACACATTCTTTCTTTTAGTACCAGTTTTAACATATTTTCATTTCTCATCACACCCCATCTGACCCATTTGAAATCATTACCATCACGTAATGATTAACAATGCTCAGATGACTATCTTTTACACTCTACCTGACCCATTGCAATCATACTCAGTAACGTCGGTTGCCCACATCCAGCAACTACCAGTTACTATCTCTCATCCAGTAGGATGCCAAATAATCATCTAGGGTCGTCACCACAAGATGTTCACAAAGCTGAGTGATCGTCATCACTCCTATCAAACTGTACAGTTTCACACCCAGGCATCTTACCCTAACTGGCCTGTTGAGATTTACATCACATTACCATTTCAAAAACATTTCTTTTCATTTATTGCCAATATTATCACATTCACTCACACCCCACACATTCTTTCTTTTAGTACCAGTTTTAACATATTTTCATTTCTCAGCACACCCCATCCGACCCATTTGAAATCATTACCATCACGTAATGATTAACAATGCTCAGATGACTATCTTTTACACTCTACCTGACCCATTGCAATCATTACTTATCATGTAATGATTAACAATATTTAGGTAATCAGTTATTACCCCCACTTTCCCTCTAACAGCTTTACAACTATTAGAAACACATCACATTACTGTCACAAATCTGGTATTAAAAAAATTCAATTCATTTATCATTATATGTGTGCTAGCCCGAATGTTAAAACCAAACATTTAAAAAGGGCTTAGAACTCACCTTATCAATTTCCTCACCACAGTCTACACAATCCACGTACCCAAGATAACTAGTCCTTCCTCTAATCAAGGTATATCTAAGTAATAAACCCTGATTCAATAACTTATTCTCAAACATGCCCTCATGCGATTGAACACTTATGCGAATGAGCAATCATGCGACTGGACCTATGCGAATGAACCATGCGACTGAACCTTCAAACGTACGACTATCTGTTCATTCGCACGATTGAATTCTCATTCGTATCCAGTGTTCGCTCGTCTTCATTCGGTCTTCCAACCAGGCGACTGGGTTCCAATCGCACGATTAAACCTTCATTCGCACTCAGTCGCCCGATTAAACTTTCATTCGTGCGATTGAGACATGCGATTGAGCCCATTCGCTTGAAACGAATCAGCAGCTGTGTTCTTGACGTTTTTGATCCAATACTCACTCAAAATTTGAGTTTTAGCCATCCAAATCATACCATATTCAAAACAGATCTTATACACATCATTTATAATGGTTTCGGATCATTATTTCATCAAAACTTCACAAAAACTTAGATTTGAATTCCTGGATTTTAAACTCAGAAATGAACCAGACCAATTTACTGATTTAAACAGGTTATTGGATCAAATTCAATCATACACACAGCTTATAACATCTCCGGATTAATCCGTGATGTTCAAAACTTACCTAAACGGAGTGTCGCCTAATCATTTCGTGAGAGCAGGGTTTCAGGTGTGAAGGGAACAAGAGGACAGAATAGGTGCAGATAGAGATCTGCCCTTAAACCCCCTGCACCGCCCCATTTATCCATACACTTAACTTAACCGCCTTACTTTCAATCGCACGACTGACCCATTCGCACGACTGAATCGTGCGATTGAAATTCATTCGCCTACTATTCGTACGATTGAGTCTCGATCGCACGTAAGAGGTGCGACTGAAGTTCATTCGTATATAACTTATGCGACTGAACACTTAAACACTCAAACAGTCTCAACTTAATTTAATTTAATCATAACTATAATATAATTACAAGTCCGGATTTAGAGACCGGATGTTACACATGATGAATGAATGCATGCATTAACGAATGAATGAATGAATGTAAGAAAGGCTTGCAAGCAAATGTATGGAGGTGCACACCCCTGGCAGGTGTTAGCTCAACAGTGTGCGGGTTAGCTACCCCGAAGGATGCACATCGGGTTCAGTCTTTGTGATTGACAATATGTATGTATGGGATCCTTGCCGCTTACCCTAGGTGACTGGATCAGCAGTAGTGCACAACGTTCGTGATTGATCATCATAGGTCCAGCACCCGCGTTAGTGCACAACGTTCGGGGTATAGCATATGGCATTGATCCAGAAGGAAAGTGGAAAGATAAGTGGTGCATGTACCAACCCCAGGTGACTGGATCAGCATTAGTGCACAACGTTCGTGGTCGATTACCACAGGTCCAACACCAGCAGTATGTATGATGTATGGGGTATTGTACATGTCACCGAATGTAAAGAATGTTCAAACAAATGTAATGAATGTATGAATGAATGAAACGAATGTTTGAACGAATGTAATGAATGAATGTAAAAAATGTATGTATGAATGTGAACGAGAAGGATGAATGGTACACGAATGAAAGATTAATGAACGAATGATGAAGATAATAATAATATTATCTACGTGTACGTATGATGTGTGAACACATGTATGTAAGAACGGTTATAAAGAACGAAAGTATGTTTTATTATAAAACTAGAACTCACTCAGCAACGCTGACTTTTATGTGTTTCTAGTTAGCAGGTAGTGTTGCTGGGGATGGCACGAGGCGGCTACTCAGCTCTTTTGGGACGGCATTCTCCTTTTGATAATGCTGCCACGTCATGTGTTGCGGGCCCGTAATGCACGCAACACATCACGTTGCATGCTAGTATATGATTTCTTGAGGATTCCCATAAAAGGGATTACTTAAGGAATCTTCTTTATTAATTAAAATTTTTATATTTTACATTAGAGGTCACCGTTTATGACCCTATGATTGCCGAGGATTCGAATAAACGAGATTACTTAAGAAATCTTAGGTTTCATATGCTTCCGCGGCAATCATAGTAAAGTTAGGCAATGTAAAGAAAGCTTGTATTTTGTAGTGAAGTTAACGATGTAATGTATTGTAAAAGCTTTTATGATGAAATGAGAAAGTATATATTATTAATTCCGCTGTGTTATTTTACTTAATGTTTATTGAAATGCGATGAATGACCAACCGTAAGGTGTCCGGGAGCGGGGCCTTACAAGTTGGTATCAGAGCAAAAGTTTAAGTAAAATGGGTAAACTTTCAAAATAAACCTAAACTTAAACTGAGAATGGGACAGAAAGGAAGAGAATGCCATCTGAGTAGTTGCGTGCCATCAGGTATTTTTCTTAAAGATTAACTGGTATTATGTGCGCATGTGATGTGATTTATGTGTACTGTTAGACTTAGATACTAATGTAGTCAGGACAGGTAATGCTCGGGGTACGAAGAGTAGAGTAAGTGGCTAATCACAACTGCCCACTGTAATTAGGGACTTACTATACTTGACATAAACTGAGCTATTTCCTTGAATGACCATGTTGGTGTTTGAATCTTTCAGTGTGATAGAAGATGGTCGGTGGTAGATCATTTAAAGCTTCCCGCGGTGGTGGACGTGGTGCTGAACCGCGTATCACGCGAGGAAGACCTAGGGCAGAGAAGGTAATTCGTGAGGAAAACGAGATCCCTCATCAGGAGGAGGCAGACGAAAGTGCAAATTTGAGAGCCTCGGTAAAAGAGGCAGTGGTCAAGGAAGTGCACCAGGTCATGCAGACGATCTTACCGTCTGTAGTGACCAAAGTGATAAAGGCAGTACGTGAAGACGAGAGGCGAGGGAGGAATCGGTCCTCAGGTAGACGGCAACAGACGGAAGCAGAAACGGTAATATCTGATGATGAAGAGGAAGAGGAGGAAGAGCATATACGAGAGACGACACGGGGTTGTAACTACGGGGCATTTATGAGGTGCAAGCCCCCGACTTTTGATGGTTCTGGTACGGCTGCGGATGCTCACCAATGGGTGAGAGAAATGGAGGCGGTCCTCGATACTAGTGATTGCCAAGAGGACAAGAAGGTGAAGTTTGCTACCCACTCTTTTACGGGGACGGCTTTGTACTGGTGGGACAATATTGTCCAGGCCGAGGGTAGCAGGGCCATTGGGAAGATGAAGTGGTCCGAGTTGAAGAGAATGGTGATCGAGGAGTTCAGTCCTCGTCGGGAGATGGACATAGTTGAGAGAGAGTTCCTGCAGTTGGAGGCGGGGACGATGACCCACCAACAATACACCACCAAGTTTAACGACATGGCGCGGTTGGTGCCAGAGCAGGTGACGCCGGTGTCTCGAAAGATCAACCGGTATATTCAAGGGCTGCCAGCTGAAATTCGTTGGCATTTGATTTCCGCTCGACCGAGTACTTTCAGGTCAGCGGTGGATTTGGCGGGAAGGTTGTACGATGAACGGGCTGTGTCGGTAAAGGCTGAGGGTAGTAAGAAGGGAAGTGATGAAAGGAAGTGGCAGGGGAAGAGGTTGGGTCGAGGTGATACTTCGACAAGTAGCTAGAAAGCACGGGTTGATGATTGCCGTGTGGTCACATCAAGTACAGGGTCGAGAAAGTGTGGGAAATGTTGGAGAGAGCACGGTGGTGAGTGCAGATGGGGGCTGAATGTCTGTTTTAAGTGTGGAATGCCCGGTCATATGGCTAAAGAGTGTAAGGTTATGAGGTGCTTTAAACTGTGGGGAAGGTGGCCATATGAATAAAGATTGCAAGAAGCCGAGATCTGAGGGTTCCGGCGTGAAGAAGACAGGGGGTGAAGGGTCGAGAGCAAGCGCCAGGGCATTCACGATGACGCAGGAAGAGGCTAGGACGGACCCCAATGTAGTGTCCGGTACGTTTCTGGTGAACCAAACTTTAGCCTCTGTATTATTTGATTCGGTGCTAGTAGGAGTTTTATTTCTGCTGCTTTCTGTGCCAAATTGCCCGTTAGTAGTAGACGTGTGGATGTACCGTTTGATATAGAAACTGCTATAGGTAAAACTACCAGGATTTCCGAGGTAATAGAGGGTTGTGATGTGGAATTATAGGGCCACAAATTTCCGGTTAAACCGTTTGCGATGACGTTAGGTGGTTTTGATTTGGTGCTCGGAATGGATTGGTTGGCGGATTTCGAGGCGAACATTGTGTGTCGCAAGAAGATGATCAGTTTGACAGCGCCCGAAGGTAGTTCAGTGACAGTTTATGGGGATCGGGTTACTATGATTCCGAAGGTAATCTCAATGGCAGTGGCGGGAAAATGTATGAGGCGTGGATGTCGCGCCTTCTTATGTTATTTAAAAGATGTAGAAACGCCAACACCACAACTATCCGATGTTCCGGTTATGCGTGAGTTCCCAGACGTGTTCCCGGAAGACTTATCGGGATTGCCACCTGACAGAGAGATCGAGTTCTAGATTGATCTGATACCAGGCACCCAACCTGTTGCCAAAGCACCATACCGATTGGCCCCGACGGAGATGAAAGAGTTGATGGAGCAGTTACAAGAGCTGCTGGATAAGGGGTTTATTAGACCGAGTATCTCACCTTGGGGTGCTCCGGTCCTGTTTGTAAAGAAGGATGGTAGTATGAGGATGTGCATCGACTACCACGAGCTGAATAAGTTGACGGTAAAGAACAGATACACCTTGCCGAGGATCGACGACTTGTTTGATCAACTTCAGGGTGCTAGTTGGTTTTCACGAATAGATCTTCGATCAGGCTACCATCAACTGAAGGTAAAGGAGCAGGATATCCCGAAAACAACTTTTCGTACGCGCTACGGTCACTATGAGTTCCTTGTCATGTCTTTTGGGTTGACCAATGCGCCAGCTGCTTTTATGGACCTGATGAACAGGTGTGCCGGCTGATGTTGGATAAATCAGTGATTGTATTCATTGATGACATCTTGATTTATTCGAAGAGCGAGACTGAGCATGCCGGTCACATTCGCGAAGTTCTGGAGACGTTGAGAAGGGGGAAGTTGTATGCTAAATTCTCCAAGTGCGC
Organism: Flaveria linearis; assembly: GCA_024085815.1. Taxonomy (NCBI): domain Eukaryota; kingdom Viridiplantae; phylum Streptophyta; class Magnoliopsida; order Asterales; family Asteraceae; genus Flaveria; species Flaveria linearis. Next base: position 63,667,582 of record CM044005.1, read on the forward strand.
ATTCTGGTTGCGTGAAGTTCAATTATTGGGTCACGTGGTAAATCCGGATGGAATTATGGTTGATCTGTGACACCCCATAATTTCAGGTTAACATTATTCAAACTGTTGCCGTTAACATTGACCCGTACTCGCAAATACTCGAAACGTATACAAACACCGCCACCGACATCGTTAAACAAATTGAGATAAATACTAACGCGGGTGTTTGTAGAGGATTCACATAAACGAGATTTCCTAAGGAATCCTATTAATTAGTAGAGCTCGCTCATCTACATCGTTATCATCCGAAACAAATTCGGGAACTTGGTACCTAAGTACAGGGACCAAACCTGACAATTGCCAAACTGGGGCTGGGTATAAATACCCATCCACCAACTAAACACACCCCATTCTGCTCTCTTTCCCTCCTACGCTCTCTTCATCTCCATTTCACCATCCTAGCACCAAAACCACCCCGATCGAGCTCGTTTTCACCGGATTAGACCACGCAACAGCTGAGAAATCACATTCCCAGCAGGTAGGCGACCTTGATCATCCGTTTTATTGCTCGTTTCAATGCTGCAAATATGGGGTTCGGGTGTTCGGGTTCAACCCGAATGCATGTGGTTGTGGGGGTGCGTGTGAGTTCAATCAACGTGTGCATTTCACTTAGACATGTTAGGAGAGTGTTTCTGGAAGTCCTGATTGTGAGAAAACCGAGCACGGAACAGCCGAAGGCTGTTCGACCCACCCAGCAGTCGCGACCTGCTGCAGTCCGCGACTGGGCCAGCCGTGCGATTGAGTCATGCGACTGGGTCCTTCGTGCGACTGATCGGGGCGACTGGGGTGAGACGTGCGAATGAATGCATGCGATTGAGAGTGTGTGCGATTGAGTCAACCGAATGAATGTGTGCGACTGAGTATCACCTGACAGGAGGTTCAACCGCGCGAATGAAGGTTCATTCGTGCGATTGGTTGTTGATTTGGGTGAATGGGTGATGTGTGGTACGACTGAATGCTGAGTCGCATGAATAAGGGTTCAATCATACGATTGAAGTTGATTCGTACGATTGAAGGCCCATTCGTGCGAATGAAGTGTCCAGTCGTGCGTCTAGCCTTGTTATACGATTAGAGTCATTGTTAGCGAATTCTTCCGGTGTGCGAGGTGTCTATCTTGTGATGATAAGTTAAAATCAATAAATGTCATTTCTTGACACAAAGATTAAGGTCAACGCAATCAACAAGCACATACTTTTCAACCTGAAACAACCTAACTGTTTACAAATATCAACAACCCATTTGGGACTACATGAAGTCTGATACGTGTATGCCTGCTTGTGTGTGTGTCACCCACGATCGAACCCATGCGACCCGACCCGACTAAACGTGTCTATTAAAGCTAAACACAACATTAACGCTTAACATAACTGTCAATAGGTGTTTGACAGCGCATCGTAAACTACACTTGGGAGACTTACATCCTACGTACTGGTTACATCATCAGTGAGTTTCACGGCCCCTATTTTACATCTTTTTCCTTTAGGGGAGAAAACATGCAAACAGATTTACATAAATGGTTGTAGTATTATTGATATCGCTTGTTACGTTAGTGCAAACACACAACATGTCCTGACACACTCGAACCGTTAGTAATGGGATTAGCGAGGTAATTTTGAGTAGTACTACTGGGTCTGACAAACCCCGCCCGGGCTAGTCGCGCTAGCTTGATTGGAGGTCAAACGGGTGCTTGATTGACCTAACACATTGTCATGGTCTAATGAGACATGACGGGGATACAACAAACACATATAGGACGTAAACAGTCAGCTTCGGTTCGAAACGCTAAGTAACAAGAACATAGGCTAGCTACCTAACGATATGCTCTATATACTAAACCATTGAAACGCAAAACATGGAAACGCTTACGAATACATTTCTTGTTGATTGATTAAAACTGTGAACTCACCAACTTTATGTTGACACATTTTAGCATGTTTTCTCAGGTCACAGGAACGCATAAGCTCATGATGCACGCTACAGGAAACGCACTCAGGACATGCATTCATCTAGATTATTTTCAGCATTGAACATTTGTTTAAACATGGCTGTTGTAACTGTCCTGTAATGGATTTATGAATTATGTAAACGCTTCCGCACCATTGAAAACTCTGTTTATGTTCATTTGAACGAAGTCAAATGTTTATTTTAAATTCATATAGTGTCGTTCGATATGACTGTGTCTGAGGTCCTGGTATGTCACACGCCTAACGGTAAAACCCCGTTCGTGGAAATTGAGGGTGTGACGATCTTACCGTCTGTAGTGACCGAAGTGATAAAGGCAGTACGTGAAGACGAGAGGCGAGGGAGGAATCGGTCCTCAGGTAGAAGGCACAGTATTGCACAGACACTTTTACATGGTTACCACTATTGTGCAAACAACCTTCTAGTGTACTGACATTACACTGCTGAGCAAACATAACACTATGGGTATGGCATGTGTGCCATTACCAGCTGACAGAGGGGCGGAGAATCCCGCTCGCTCACAACCAACGCTTACACTTGATCCTTCACTCGCGGAGTGAAAGCAACAATGAATTGAATCAAACATTTCCATGATTGGAACACGAAACTCTTTTCTAACACCCGCGATGAGCTTAACGATGACAAACAAAAGAACAATACCTCACTCTTCCAACTCTCTCACACTTATTACTATTCCCAACATATCCTATCCTCTACACTAGTCCGAGCAGTAAATGAGGGACAACTAAGATATTCAAGTCGATTAGGGAATCGGACTTAGACATCCAAACACCTAGAATTTCGAAGGGAAAAAAGGCCAAATTGTCTCGATTCCCGTTGTTATCTTAACCGAATCTCTTGTACAACCTTAGTACAACCCTAGTTGTTTGACTCTTGCTATAACAAATATATCTTTGATGCTTCTATCATTGATAACACTCGGTACTGGACAAGGTATGTTATCTCGAATAGGAGGAACCATGTGTGACCATGCAAAGCAAATTAGAATCACGGGTGCACACGTAATTGTAATTTGTCGTGCATAAGAACTCTGGCAACTCTATTGGGTGATAACGGATACGGTCGGTACAAATTCTCAATTCCATACTTAGAGGCATGAGGCCTCGAAATCAACACAAAGCCACACTATTGATATGCAAACAAACCCCTCATTCTTACTAGCATGATACAATATATTATTGTCAGTAATTATTATCCGGTTATTGATTAATATGTGTTGTGAATTGAAGAAATCATGTCTGGAAGAAGACCTGGACGCCCGGGTGGACGAGGAAATATCACCCTGACTCAAGCCGAGCTGAATGCTATCATCAATGAGCGCGTGGCTGATGCGCTTGCAGCTTATGAGCAGGCCCGCAATCAGGACCGGAACGACCAGAATCCGAATCAAGGAGGTCCAATAGTCTGTACCTTCAAGATGTTTATGGATTGCAAGCCTCATTCTTTTAGCGGCTCTGAGGGTGCTGTCACACTGCTTCACTGGCTGGAGAAACTCGAGTCAATGTTTGCCATGTGCAACTGTCCTGATGGAAATCGCGTCAAGTACGCCTCCGGCACACTGGAGGGACCAGCCCTGACGTGGTGGAACTCACAAGTCCAAACCTTAGGGCTTGGTGCTGCTAATGGTATGCCATGGGATGACTTCAAGATTCTGATGAAAGAAGAGTACTGCCCCAGGAGCGAAGTCCAGAAACTGGAAGCAGAATTTTGGAATTTAAAGATGATTTTGGTTCTGACATTGAGGAGTACACGACTCGTTCGCACGAGTTGGCGGCATTATGTCCTCAGATGGTGACTCCGGCCTACAAGCGGATTGAAAAATACATTGGTGGTCTAGCTCCTCAGATCCAGGCTAGTGTGATGGCTGCTGATCCTGTCACCATTCAGCAGGCCATCTGACTGGCTCACAAACTCACTGACCAGGCAGTGGCACAGGGCAACTTGCCTAAACGTGGCGCTGCATCTGGTTCGTCTGATCACAAAAGGAAATGGGAAGGTAACAACAGCAAGTCTTCAAGCTCCAACAACCCCCAGCAACAACCGACCAAAAAGTTTGACCCATTAAGAAACTTCACCAATAACAACCAGAACAGCAACAACAACAATTATGGTCAGGGATCGAGCAGCTACGTGGGCAAGAACCCTAGGTGCAACCGGTGCAACTTCCATCATCATGGCCCGTGTGATTGACTCCGTTGTCAGAGATGTGGAAAGATGGGTCACGCAGCCAAAGACTGTCGTGGTGAACTAATGACTCAACAACAGCAACCCCAACAACAACGCCAGGGCGGAGCGACCCGAGGCTGCTATGAGTGTGGTAAGGAGGGCCACTGCAGGAAGGATTGCCCGCAGCTGAAGGGTGGAAACAAGGGTAATAACGGGGGCAATGCCAAGGGTCGTGCATTCTTGATCGGTTCTGACGAGGCAAGGGATGACCAGAATGTGGTTACTGGTACGTTTCCCCTGAATGGTTGTTTTGCTTCTATACTATTTGATACTGGAGCTGATAGGAGTTTTGTTTCCAACAAGTTCATTAAGTTCTTAGATGTACCCTAGCTATCATGGAACCTAGTTATGTGGTAGAATTAGCTGACGGAAAACTAATTGAGGCAACTCATATCGCCAAGGGTGCAGACTAGGATTATGTGGTCATGAAATAGATATAGATCTGATGCCTGTCACACTTGGTAGTTTCGACGTAGTTGTGGATATGGACTGGCTATCCAAGAATCAAGCTGAGATTATCTGTGGAGAGAAAATCGTTCGTATACCACTTCCTAGTGGTGAAATTTTATCAGTTCAAGGTGAAAGGAGTGGCATGGTCTCTGGAATCGTCTCCTACATGAAAGCTCAAAAGTGTTTCCGTAAGGGTCATACCGCTTTCCTTGCTATGGTCGCTGAAAAAGAAACCGAGGAAAAGAAGATTGAAGACATCCTTGTTGTACGTGACTATCCTGAGGTTTTCCCTGAAGACCTACCCGGTCTCCCACCGCATCGCCAAGTCGAGTTCCAAATTGAATTGGCAACGGGAACCGACCCTATAGCGAGAGCACCGTATCGGTTAGCTCCAAAGGAACTGCAAGAGCTGTCTACACAATTGCAGGAACTATTGGATAAAGGATTTATCAGACCTAGCTCATCACCGGGGGAGCCCCAGTTCTGTTTGTCAAGAAGAAGGACGGGACTTTCCGCATGTGTATCGATTACAGAGAATTGAACAAGGCGACAATTAAGAATCGTTATCCTCTTTCGCGCATTGATGATCTATTTGATCAACTACAAGGGTCGAGTTACTATTCCAAGATAGACCTAAGATCGGGTTATCATCAACTAAGGATACGAGAAGAAGACATTTCAAAGACTGCTTTCAGAACGAGGTATGGCCACTACGAGTTCTTGGTTATGCCGTTCGGGTTGACCAATGCACCAGCGGTTTTCATGGACCTCATGAACCGAGTGTGCAAACCCTATCTAGACAAGTTCGTCATTGTCTTCATCGATGACATCCTTATTTACTCAAGGAATAAGGAAGAACACGAAGAGCACCTTAGACTGATTCTGGAGCTGTTGAGGCGAGAACAGTTGTATGCAAAATTTTCAAAGTGCGACTTCTGGATACGAGAGGTCCATTTCTTGGGCCATGTGGTCAATGAGAATGGGATACACGTTGACCCGGCAAAGATAGCAGCTATCAAGAACTGGACTACGCCTAAGACTCCGACCGAGGTGCGACAGTTTCTCGGTTGGCTGGCTACTATCGACGGTTCATCGAAGGGTTCTCAAGGATTGCTCAACCTCTCACCGCGTTAACTCATAAAGGTACCACGTACGATTGGGGTGATAAACAAGAATCTGCATTCCAGGTCCTGAAGCAGAAGCTCTGTACAGCACCGATTCTATCCCTACCTGAGGGAACAGATGATTTTGTAGTTTACTGTGATGCTTCTATACAAGGCCTCGGTTGCGTGCTAATGCAACGCAATAAGGTGATTGCCTATGCATCTCGACAACTGAAGATACATGAGAAAAACTACACGACACACGACCTAGAGCTTTGAGCAGTCGTGTTTGCACTCAAGATATGGAGACACTACCTGTACGGTACCAAGTGCACCATTTACACCGATCACCAGAGTCTCCAGCACATCTTTGAACAGAAGGAGCTAAATATGAGGCAACGTCGTTGGGTCGAGTTGTTGAACGACTACGACTGTACGATCAAGTATCATCCGGGTAAGGCAAATGTAGTAGCAGACGCTCTAAGCCGGAAGGAAACACCCAAGCCAAGACAAGTTCGAGCATTGCAACTCACCATTCACACCGGTTTACCCGATCAGATCCGCAATGCTCAACTTGAGGCGTTAAAAGACGAGAACCTGAAAGCCGAATCGCTACGAGGCATGGAGAAACAAGTGGAAACCAAGTCTGACGGAATCCGCTACTTCATGGATCGAACATGGATTCCCTCGTATGGAGACTTACGAGAACTAGTCTTGGACGAAGCTCACAAATCACGGTACTCAATCCACCCAGGTTCAGACAAGATGTATCACGATCTCAAAGTCCTTTACTGGTGGCCGAATATGAAAGCTGACATTGCCACATACGTAAGCAGATGCCTAACCTGTTCTAAGGTTAAGGTGGAGTACCAACGACTGTCTAGTTTACTCCAACAGCTAGAAATACCAGTATGGAAGTGGGAGCAGATATCTATGGACTTTATCACGAAACTCCCTCGGACTCCCAGCGGATGCGATACCATTTGGGTGATCGTGGATCGCTTGATGAAATCCGCACACTTCCTAGCAATCCGGGAGACTGATCGCATGGAAAAGTTAACTCGTATCTACCTAAGGGAAATAGTCTCTCGGCATGGTGTGCCGAATTCCATTATCTCTGATCGTGACGCTAGATTCACTTCACACTTCTGGCAGTCTTTGCAACGAGCACTGGGGACGTGGTTGGATATGAGCACCGCGTATCACCTTCAAACCGATGGCCAAAGTGAACATACGATCCAAACCCTAGAAGACATGTTACGTGCCTGCGTCATAGATTTCGGCAGCAGTTGGGAAACTCACTTACCGCTAGTTGAGTTTTCTTACAACAATAGCTATCACACATCGATCAAAGCTGCCCCATTTGAGGCACTGTATGGACGTAAGGGCTGATCACCTATCTGTTGGGCGAAAGTTGGGGAAAGTCAACTCACCAGCCCTGAACTTATGCATGAGACGACTGAGAAGATCGTGCAAATCCGTAACCGTATGGCAGCAGCCCGTGACCGACAGAAGAGTTACGCTGATAAGCGTCGCCGACCGTTGGAATTTCAAATAGGTGACAAGGTGCTTTTGAAAGTGTCACCTTGGAAGGGTGTGATCCGTTTCGGAAAACGTGGGAAACTAAGCCCTAGGTACGTGGGACCATTTGAGATTGTCAAACGGGTTGGCCCCGTGGCCTATCAGTTGAACCTACCCGAAGAACTCCGTGGGGTACACGATGTGTTCCACGTCTCCAACTTGAGGAAATGCCTTGCAGACGAGAATCTTATCATCCCGTTAGACGAGATACATGTGGACGAACAACTACATTTCATCGAGGAACCGGTGGAAGTCATGGGTCGAGAGGTCAAGACACTCAAACATAGTCGTATCCCTATCGTCAAAATCCGTTGGAACTCAAAGCGTGGACCAGAATTCACCTGGGAACGCGAGGATCAGATGAAGAGGAAGTACCCTCAACTGTTCCAAAACCAGGCATCTACCTCTTAGATACACAGGTACTCTATTCCACATGCGTCACAAACTGTTGAGCCTTGTACTACCCCGTAAAAACCACGTAACATGATGTACTAATTTTCAGGATGAAAATTCCTGCAACAAGGGGATGATGTGACACCCCGTAATTTCAGGTTAACATTATTCAAACTGTTGCCGTTAACATTGACCCGTACTCGCAAATACTCGAAACGTATACAAACACCGCCACCGACATCGTTAAACAAATTGAGATAAAATACTAACGCGGGTGTGTGTAGAGGATTCACATAAACGAGATTTCCTAAGGAATCGTATTAATTAGTAGAGCTCGCTCATCTACGTCGTTATCAACCGAAACATATTCGGGAACTTGGTACCTAAGTACAGGGACCAAACCTGACAATTACCAAACTGGGGCTGGGTATAAATACCCATCCACCAGCCAAACACACCCCATTCTGCTCTCTTTCCCTCCTACGCTCTCTTCATCTCCATTTCACCATTCTAGCACCAAAACCACCCCGATCGAGCTCGTTTTCGCCGGATTAGACCACGCAACAGCTGAGAAATCACATTCCCAGCAGGTAGGCGACCTTCATCCTCCGTTTTATTGCTCGTTTCACTGCTGTAAATATGGGGTTCGGGTGTTCGGGTTCAACCCGAATGCATGTGGTCGTGGGGGTGCGTATGAGTTCAATCAGCGTGTGCATTTCACTTAGACATGTTAGGAGAGTGTTTTTGGAAGTCCTGATTGGAGGTCAAACGGGTGCTTGATTGACCTAACACATTGTCATGGTCTGATGAGACATGACGGGGATACAACAAACACATATAGGACGTAAACAGTCAGCTTCGGTTCGAAACACTAAGTAACAAGAACATAGGCTAGCTACCTAACGATATGCTCTATATACTAAACCATTGAAACGCAAAACATGGAAACACTTACGAATACATTTCTTGTTGATTGATTAAAACTGTGAACTCACCAACTTTATGTTGACACATTTTAGCATGTTTTCTCAGGTCACAGGAACGCATAAGCTCATGATGCACGCTACAGGAAACGCACTCAGGACATGCATTCATCTAGATTATTTTCAGCATTGAACATTTGTTTAAACATGGCTGTTGTAACTGTCCTGTAATGGATTTATGAATTATGTAAACGCTTCCGCACCATTGTAAACTCTGTTTATGTTCATTTGAACGAAGTCAAATGTTTATTTTAAATTCATATAGTGTCGTTCGATATGACTGTGTATGAGATCCTGGTATGTCACACGCCTAACGGTAAAACGCCGTTCGTGGAAATTGAGGGTGTGACGATCTTACCGTCTGTAGTGACCGAAGTGATAAAGGCAGTACGTGAAGATGAGAGGCGAGGGAGGAATCGGTCCTCAGGTAGACGGCAACAGACGGAAGCAGAATCGGTACTATCTGATGATGAAGAGGAAGAGGAGGAAGAGCAGATACGATAGACGACACGGGGTTGTAACTACGGGGCATTTATGATGTGCAAGCCCCCGACTTTTGATGGTTCTGGTACGGCTGCGGATGCTCACCAATGGGTGAGAGAAATGGAGGCGGTCCTCGATATTAGTGATTGCCAAGAGGACAAGAAGGTGAAGTTTGCTACCCACTCTTTTACGGGGACGGCTTTGTACTGGTGGGACAATATTGTCCAGGCCGAGGGTAGCAGGGCCATTGGGAAGATGAAGTGGTCCGAGTTGAAGAGAATGGTGATCGAGGAGTTCAATCCTCGTTGGGAGATGGACAGAGTTGAGAGAGAGTTCCTGCAGTTGGAGGCGGGGACGATGACCCACCAACAATACACCACCAAGTTTAACGACATGGCACGGTTGGTTCCAGAGTAGGTGACGCCGGTGTCTCGAAAGATCAACCGGTATATTCAAGGGCTGCCAGCTGAAATTCGTTGGCATTTGATTTCCGCTCGACCGAGTACTTTCAGGTCAGCGGTGGATTTGGCGGGAAGGTTGTACGATGAACGGGCTGTGTCGGTAAAGGCTGAGGGTAGTAAGAAGGGAAGTGATGAAAGGAAGTGGCAGGGGAAGAGGTTGGGTCTAGGTGATACTTTGACAAGTAGCAAGAAAGCACGGGTTGATGATCGCCGTGTGGTCACATCAAGTACAGGGTCGAGAAAGTGTGGGAAATGTTAGAGAGAGCACGGTGGTGAGTGCAGATGGGGGCTGAATGTCTGTTTTAATTGTGGAAAGCCCGGTCATATGGCTAAAGAGTGTAAGGTTATGAGGTGCTTTAACTGTGGGGAAGGTGGCCATATGAATAAAGATTGCAAGAAGCCGAGATCTAAGGGTTCCAGCGTGAAGAAGACAGGGGGTGAAGGGTCGAGAGCAAGCGCCAGGGCATTCACGATGACGCAGGAAGAGGCTAGGACGGACCCCGATGTAGTGTCCGGTACGTTTCTGGTGAACCAAACTTTAGCCTCTGTATTATTTGATTCGGGTGCCAGTAGGAGTTTTATTTCTGCTGCTTTATGTGCCAAATTGCCCGTTAGTAGTAGACGTGTGGATGTACCGTTTGATGTAGAAACTGCTATAGGTAAAACTACCAGGATTTCCGAGGGTTGTGATGTGGAATTAAAGGGCCACAAATTTCCGGTTAAACCGTTTGTGATGACGTTAGGTGGTTTTGATTTGGTGCTCGGAATGGATTGGTTGGCGGATTTCGAGGCGAACATTGTGTGTCGCAAGAAGATGATCAGTTTGACAGCGCCCGACGGTAGTTCAGTGACAGTTTATGGGGATCGGGTTACTACGATTCCGAAGGTAATATCAATGGCAGTGGCGGGAAAATGTATGAGGCGTGGATGTAGCGCCTTCTTATGTTATGTAAAAGATGTAGAAACGCCAACACCACAACTATCCGATGTTCCGGTTATGCGTGAGTTCCCAGACGTGTTCCCGGAAGACTTATCGGGATTGCCACCTGACAGAGAGATCGAGTTCCAGATTGATCTGATACCAGGCGCCCAACCTATTGCCAAAGCACCATACCGATTGGCCCCGACGGAGATGAAAGAGTTGATGGAGCAGTTACAAGAGCTGCTGGATAAGGGGTTTATTAGACCGAGTATCTCACCTTGGGGTGCCCCGGTCCTGTTCGTAAAGAAGAAGGACGGTAATATGAGGATGTGCATCGACTACCGCGAGCTGAATAAGTTGACGGTAAAGAACAGATACCCCTTGCCGAGGATCGACGACTTGTTTGATCACCTTCAGGGTGCTAGTTGGTTTTCACGAATAGATCTTCGATCAGGCTACCATCAACTGAAGGTAAAGGAGCAGGATATCCCTAAAATAGCTTTTCGTACGCGCTACGGTCACTATGAGTTCCTTGTCATGTCTTTTGGGTTGACCAATGCGCCAGCTGCTTTTATGGACCTGATGAACAGGGTGTGCCGGCCGATGTTGGATAAATCAGTGATTGTATTCATTGATGACATCTTGATTTATTCGAAGAGCGAGACTGAGCATGCCGGTCACATTCGCGAAGTTCTGGAGACGTTGAAAAGGGGGAAGTTGTATGCTAAATTCTCCAAGTGCGCATTCTAGTTGCGTGAAGTTCAATTCTTGGGTCACGTGGTAAATCCGGATGGAATTATGGTTGATCCGGCAAAAGTGGAAGCAGTAATGCAATGGAAGCCTCCAAAGACGCCATCCGAGATCCGCAGTTTCTTGGGTTTGGCGGGCTACTACCGAAGATTTATCCAAGACTTTTCCAAGATTGCTTCTCCACTGACCAAGTTGACCCGGAAGGATGTGAAGTTTGTATGGGGTCAAGCTCTAGAGAAGGCGTTTGAAGAACTGAAGACGAGAATGACCCAAACTCCAGTATTGGCATTACCCGATGGAAGCGAAGATTTGGTGGTTTATTCTGACGCTTCTTAGTCGGGGTTGGGGTGCGTATTAATGTAAAGGGGAAAGGTGATAGCCTATGCATCTCGACAGCTGAAAGTTCATGAGTTTAATTACCCTACTCATGACTTGGAGCTAGCAGCTGTGGTTTTCGCGTTGAAGATTTGGCGGCACTATCTATACGGGACGAAGTGCACCATCTTCACGGACCACAAGAGCTTGAAGTACTTCTTCGAGCAGAAGGATCTAAACATGAGGCAGAGGCGGTGGTTGGAGCTGATAAAAGATTATGATTGTCAGATCCATTACCACCCGGGCAAAGCCAACGTGGTGGCTGATGCCCTTAGCCGAAGGGAGAGGCCCAAGCCGATTCGGGTGAAGGCGTACCAACTAATCATGACCTCAGACGTGATGAAACAAGTCAAAGAGTTCCAAGATGAATCGCTGAAAGAGGATCATCTAAACTCTAAACGAATGAGAGGTCTGGTCACGGAACTGGGTGAAAACACGTTTGGTGTCAAGACTTGATTTGGGCGAATGTGGATTCCTCGATTTGGGGATCTACGTATGAAGATCATGGATGAAGCCCACAAGACTCGATACTCTATTCATCCCGGTGCTACCAAGATGTACCAAGATATGAAGAAAGATTATTGGTGGCCGGGTATGAAACGTGATGTGGTGGAGTATGTGAGTAAGTGCCTTACTTGTCTGCAAGTGAAGGCCGAACACCAGAAGCCGTATGGAAAGATTCAACCGTTGGATATACCGGAATGGAAGTGGGAGCACATGACCATGGATTTTATCACAAAACTGCCACGTACCCCGAAAGGGTATGATACGATCCGGGTGATTGTGGATCGCCTGACGAAGAGTGCTCACTTCTTACCGATGCGCGAGACATATTCGTCCGAAAGGTTGGCCGATCTTTTCATCAAAGAGATTGTGACTCGTCATGGTGTACCGGTGTCGATTGTGTCTGATCGCGACACCCGGTTTACATCCAAATTCTGGAAAAAATTCCACGATGCTATGGGGACGAGGTTGCATATTGGCACGGCTTATCATCCTCAAACTGATGGTCAGTCGGAAAGGACCATTCAGACTTTGGAGGACATGCTCCGGGCATGTGTTATTGACTTCGGGGGAAGTTGGGATGACCACCTACCGTTAGCTGAATTCTCGTACAACAACAGTTATCATGCCAGTATTGGCATGCCACCCTATGAGATGCTATACGGTAGGAGATGCAGGACACCCGTCTGTTGGGGTGATATTGGTCAGAAAGAATTGGGAAGCGTCGAAGTGATCGAGGCTACGACTGAAAAGCTCGAAAGAATTAAAGCTTATATGAAGGCGGCCAAAGACCGACAGAAGTCGTATGCCGACAAACGACGCAGGCCGATTGAGTTCCAGGTGGGAGACCGGGTCATGTTGAAGGTCTCACCTTGGAAGGGTATCATCCGATTCCGGAAGCGGGGTAAGTTGAGTCCGCGGTATATAGGCCCTTTCCGAATCATTGCTCGAGTAGGGGAGGTGGCCTATAAGTTGGATCTACCAGATGAGCTAAGTGGAATCCACCTGACTTTCCACGTGTCTTATCTGAGGAAGTGTTTGGCGGATGAGGACATGATCATCCCACTGGGGGACATCGAGATAGAAGAACGGCTCAACTATGTAGAGCAACCAGTGGCGATCATCGATCGCAAAGAGAAGAGGTTAAGAAATAAAGTGGTTCCCCTTGTGCGTGTACAGTGGCGGCACAGGAAGGGATCCGAGTCAACGTGGGAAACTGAAGAAGATATGAGGCAGCATTACCCACGATTGTTCGAGGAATACCAGGTTTCGGGGATGAAACCTAAATAAGGGGGGTGGACTTGTAACGCCCGGCAGTTTGACGTTTTGGTAGGTTATGCGACTAAGCCTCAGTCGCATGGAATTGATGCGACTGAAGGTTCGACCGCATGTTATTCGGCCGATTGAAGCTCAACCGTACGATTGGATTTCAATCACCCGAATGAAGGATGAACCGCATAGAACTCATGCGACTGGGGTCCAGTTGCATGGTGTTCATGCGACTGAAGGTCCAGTCGCCCCTGGACCAGATGCGACTGAGCAATACCTATAAAAGGGGAGCAGCTCTCATTCTCCTCCCAACACTTACATTTTTCAGTCGGGAAAAAGCAGAGAGCAAGCGAGAGCAGAGAAAGAAAGAGGGAAAGTGCTGACCGAGCTCAAGATTTGTCGAGAAGCTAGCCAAATCGAAGCTCATCAACTCCTACCTATTATTGTGAGTTCTAGAACCCCTCATTTACACGTTTTCAAACGATTTTGGGGCTGGATCACATATAAACCCTATTTTTGAAATAGTGTATGTTTGACCCATTTGGGTGAGATCTTGAGTAATGCGTTTATAGTATGAATTAGGACTTGTATATGCTTGTATGATGTCCTAGTATGAATCCCTGAGGTTTAGGAGGGCTAATTTGGGCTGAAATCGTGTTTAGAAGGGTTTGGACTTCATTAGTTCGCGACTGCTATTCATGAAGAACTCCAGTCGCTGCCCAGTTAGGGTTATGCGACTGAAGGGACATTCGCCCGAATGAAGAATAGCTGATGTTCAATCGTACGATTGAAGCTCAGACGCACGATTGAGCCTCAGTCGCACGGCGGACCATGCGATTGAGGGTTTCGGTCGCATAGGTCCATTCGCATGGTAGTTCAGTCGTACGGTTAAGGGTTAGTCGCATATAGCCTAGTCGCATAGTGTTTACTCGTACGAAAGGAAGTTCAGTCGCATGATTGTATGCCCATTCGCATAACGGCCCATTCGCATGACCCAGTCGTATGGAGGACATGCGACTGGAGTATGTTCAATCGCCCAAATAGGGCTGATGTGAACGAGGAGAGAAGTGTATGTATGATGTATGTAGGCTAAGTATAAAGTAGCCTTGTATGGTGATAACGACTGATGTATTGTAGATATTTATGTTCCTTGTGTGACGTATGTTTATCTTTTATGACTTTACGTGAATGAATGAATGAACGGAACGAATGTAATAAGAACGTAAAGTGAAAGATAATGAAAGAGGAACATGATGAATGAATGCATGCATTAACGAATGAATGAATGAATGTAAGAAAGGCTTGCAAGCAAATGTATGGTGGTGCACACCCCTGGCAGGTGTTAGCTCAACGGTGTGCGGGTTAGCTACCCCGAAGGATGCACATCGGTGTCAGTCTTTGTGATTGACCATATGTATGTATGGGATCCTTGCCGCTTACCCTAGGTGACTGGATCAGCAGTAGTGCACAACGTTCGTGATTAATCATCACAGGTCCAGCACCCGCATTAGTGCACAACATTCGGGGTATAGCATATGGCATTGATCCAGAAGGAAAGTGGAAAGATAAGTGGTGCATGTACCAACCCCAGGTGACTGGATCAGCATTAGTGCACAACGTTTGTGGTCGATTACCACAGGTCCAGCACCAGCAGTATGTATGATGTATGGGGTATTGTACATGTCACCGAATGTAAAGAATGTTCGAACAAATGTAATGAATGTATGAATGAATGAAACGAACGTTCGAACGAATGTAATGAATGAATGTAAAGAATGTATGTATGAATGTGAACGAGAAGGATGAATGGTACACGAATGAAAGATTAATGAATGAATGATGAAGATAATAATAATAGTATCTACGTGTACGTATGATGTGTGAACACGTGTATGTAAGAACGGTTATAAAGAACGAAAGTATGTTTTATTATAAAACTAGAACTCACTCAGCAACGCTGACTTTTATGTGTTTCCAGTTGGCAGGTAGTGTTGTTGGGGATGGCACGAGGCGGCTACTCAGCTCTTTTGGGACGGCATTCTCCTTTTGATAATGCTGCCACGTCATGTGCTGCGGGCTCGTAATGCACGCAACACATCACGTTGCATGCTAGTATATGATTTCTTGAGGATTCCCATAAAAGGGATTACTTAAGGAATCTTCTTTATGAATTAAAAATTTTATATTTTTACATTAGAGGTCACCGTTTATGACCCTATGATTGCCGAGGATTCGAATAAACGAGATTACTTAAGAAATCTCAGGTTTCATATGCTTCCGCGGCAATCATAGTAAAGTTAGGCAATGTAAAGAAAGCTTGTATTTTGTAGTCAAGTTAACGATGTAATGCATTGTAAAAGCTTTTATGATGAAATGAGAAAGTATATATTATTAATTTCGCTGTGTTATTTTACTTAATGTTTATTGAAATGCGATGAATGACCAACCGTAAGGTGCCCGGGAGCGGGGCCTTACATGTAGGCATCATGGTTTGGTTGAATTCCATTCTCTTCAGATCCAAGTCAAAAGATTTCAGCTTGTTGATTACATCCATAAGCTTGTAATCAGCAAAGTTTCTTTCCTGCTTTAGTATCCTCACTTGTAAGCTCCATTGGGGTGGAAGAGAGTCTAGTAGCTTATTCACCTGCTCATGATTACCCAACTGATCATCATACTTCTTTAGAGTACTTGATACTGACAAAAATCGATTGGTAATATCAATAAGGTCTTCATTCTTATGTCCAACAAATGAATTAAACTCCTTCTGAGCTTGGGCTTTCTTGTCCTTCTTCAAATCTTCATTTCCATCATAGAATTCACATAGTGCATCATACAAAGACCTTGCATCCTTATGTTCAGCAAATCGATTGTAGATATCAGGTGCGAGACATAGAGTTAATGCTCCAACAGTGACCGTTGGACGTGGCTGGGTCCATGTTTTGAGACACGGTACCACCAACAGTGACCGTTGGTTTATGCAGACCAGTGACGATCGATTCCCATTGGTTGTGGCCGGTGTAGAAGAAAAAGGCTTTGATACATCTCTTCCAATCTTCAAAGTTGTCACCGTTTATGAGTCTCGGAAGTATGTTGGCAGCTACACTTCTTAAATCTGCAAGAGTGAGAGACGTCATCTTTGACATACTAGTTTCGCAGAAGAGAATGACAATTTCGCAGGAAATGATTAGTTTAGCAGAGCTAGTTTCGCAGAAACTAGTTTCGTAGCCCAGATGGTAATTTCGCTGGTAATTTCGGCAGCGATTTCGATATCCGGAAGCTTGAAAATACTTAGTTTCGCCGACACTTTCGCATGAAACAAGTTTGAACTTTCATTCAGTGGTACTTTTGACAGCAATTTGGCTTGGAAGATGAACACAAGCACTGTTGAACTTTCATTGAGGATTTCTACTTTCGCAGATATGCTGAAAACAACTACAAAGTGTAAAACACTTGTAGTTTCGCTGAATGACGATGACAGTTTCACTGGATGATCAGTAGATTCGCGGGATGATCAGTAGATTCGCTGGATGAATCTGAAAACCCTTTTTACTCCGAAAACAATCTGAAATCACCCAAATCTCAATGGATTTGAGTTCTGATGATTCACAGAGCTTTCCTAACCAATAACAAGTAAAATTCAATTAAATTCCATATCAACTACACTCAAATTTGATTCAAAATTGACAAAATAGTAATATTGAACAAAAACAACCAAAAACCTCAAACAATCAAGAGCACTAAGGTTCTGATACCATTTTGTTGGTCCATTTGATCGATTTTCAGTAGATGAAGATCAATAAGAATAAGCAAACGTATTCTAAAATAAGCAATAATGATCCAATACAATAAAAGAAGAAAAGCTCAATATATTTCAGTGGATAACAGCTTACAAAAGGCTATTGCAACACAAATACTTGATTAGGGTTTTTGTAAGGATGCCCAACAATGAACAAGATCAAATCTATATATAACAATCCTAGTTTCGCAGACGGTCTCGCTGTCAGCAAAACTGTGTTGCCGAAACTATTGTTTCACCCGACAGAAACAACAGTTTCGCTGGGTGAACTAAACACCTGACTATGAGCGAAATTGCAGTTTCGCTCATAGTTTCGCTGGACTCCAAAACTCAACATACAAAAGTAAACTAACATTAAACCTATTACAAAGTAATATAAATATAATCTAATCTAAGGTGAGTCCAACCTATACTAGATCTTTAAACACTCATCACAGAAATTTTGTCTTGGGCAAAATGTTTTCAATAACAAACTTTTGATCGAAAAAGTTAACAAACAAGAGGCAAATTGTTGTTTTTTAGGGTTTTCTGTAAAAAGGGAATCTTGACTTTAGGAGAAGGACAAAAACAACATCATTCCCTTCTAAAATCCATCTTGTCAACCATGACAAGAAAGAAACAAATCATAGGACATTAATTAAATATTTAATTAATTCCTTTATTTGGTAAACTATTAAAATTAATTAGTTTATCAATTTATCAAACATATCCTAGAGACAAATTACGATTAATTAAATTTTAACACCGGATTAAAATTTAAAACAATCAAGTTAACTTAATTTCAAGTTTAAATCAAACAAACATGTATGACGAACTTTCAGGAACAAACAGTGGTCTCAAACCACCAAGACTAAAAAACAAAGCAGACTTCAAACAATGAAAGATCATGTTTCATAACTGGATTATCTTTCAAGGCCGAGATTCGTGGACTTCCATAACATAAGAACCTTACATTCCAGTGAATCTGGGTTGAGACTACAACACACAAAAACCAGTAAGTTTGAAGAACGTAGCTGGTGATGAACTGAAGAAGGTGAAAACTGATATGAAAGCATATAGTATTCTGGCAATGACATTGCCATTTGAAATCTTAACATGGTTGAGAATTTCAAAACAGCCAATGAACTGTGGAAAGTTCTTCACACAATGTGTGAAGGTAGTGATGAAATAAGAGAAATTAAGAAAAAAATATTGAGGACACGGTATGAAACTTTCGATCACGTTCAGGGAGAATCTATCCTCCAACAACTTCACAGATTTGTACAACTTGTAAATGAGATGATTGTTTATGGTCTTAAATACGAATTTGTAGAAATAAAAAAAAAGATGTTGCATACATTGCCTGAGTGTTGGACTCAGTTAGTGTCACTCATGAAAGCAACATTAGATCTGGGAGCACTATCATTGGATTCTCTGGTGGCTAAGGTGGAGGCACTAGAGTTAGATGAAAAGTCCAGATACAACAATACAATCAGACATGTAGAATCATACAAGTTTAAAGAACTACAACATATAGACAATGTTTTCTTGACAAGCACTGGTGAAGATGAAGATGAAGAATTCTTAGACACTAGTGAGACATCATTCTTCTCTGCACCAGATTCTTCCAACAACAAACAAAAGTCTAAGAAGACTGGTGTTCATGCTTCTCATGAAACAACACCTCAAAGCAAACATAATCAACATCATCATGCTTTAAGCTCAAGCAAGCAACAACAGATAAAGCAGCAAAACATACACAAGTTTGATAAGCCTATTGATGCTCTCACTATCATTCTTCAAAGTGAAGAGTAGAAGGCAGCTTATGCAGCCTTTACTACTAATTTTGAGGCTTATTTTGGTGCCAATCTCACACCATCACATATCATTCAACAAGATTTGGATGAACTTCCATTAAACATGGTTGAAGATGTAACACCCTCACATTCATAACAATAATATAATAAGGAGGGTGCTACTAGTTGGGTTATTATAACCACTCAGAGACTACAAATGCAGCGGAAATTTTATATATATTAAAAACTGTTTACATCGGTAATAATATTTACAAGACTTAACCGACATTTCAAAACTTTATTAAACTTCAAATACATCATTAACAAAACCCAACTTTCATGGCCAGTATCATTCACCATAACCGGAAGCTAACTCTGTGGGGGACCATCACGAGCACCTCTATTACTACCTGGCATGCATAAGAAAAACAAACACAAAATCAGATAAACTGGTGAGTTCTAACATACACCACATTACAATAACAACAGCTTATCAGCTGTTACCACACCGAATGATTCACACACATTCATCAGTCCATTTATCTATCCCAGTATTGATATGCATATCGAATACCCACAAGGTATTTATGGACATCTTTTTATCAGTTTTAATTTGGTGGGTCAAACCTCCACCTCGCGCGTTGACGGGTCAAACCTCCGTCTATAGTTTGGTGGGTCAAACCTCCACTTCACGCGTTGACGGGTCAAACCTCCGTCTATAATTGGCGTTGACGGGTCAAACCTCCGTCTATAGTTGGTGGGTCAAACCTCCACCTCGCCATTCACCACAATTTACCATTTTCAACTCATTTTCACATCTTTATTTATTTATATACATGCCAGTGCCCGATTTTGTCAAATAACATTTGTCAAATGATATTAACACATAAAAAGGGCAATTAGAACTCACCTTAATGTTCTCAGCAAGTGATTATCAATCCAAATACAGTAGGGCAGCTAAAACTTCTCCTTCTCAAGGCAAATCTAAAACAACAACCCTAACTTAGTCAAATCACCCCTAAATGACCACTTCATACGACTAAGGCCATGCGACTGGACTCATTCGTACGACTGAACATACGACTGAGCTTGGTCGTACGAATGGACCATACGACAGAGGTGCGAATGAGTTGTAGCAGGATTTGTGCGAATGACCTCCATTCGTGCGATTGGTTCATGCGACTGAACATCGGTCGCACGATTGAACAATGCGATTGACTCAGTCGCACGAATAGGTCATGCGACTGGGCTCATTCGCCTGAAACGGATCAGCAGCTGTGTTCTTACCATATTTGATCCAAAAATTCAAGTTTTAACCGTTCAGATTATACCATATTCACAACAGAACATATACACCTCATTTACAACCGTTTTGGGTCCTTATTTCATCAATCTTCACAAAAACTAGGACCCGAACCTTCACTTTTCAGTTTAACAGAAAGATTTAACAAAAACCCAGATTAAAAACATGTTTTTGGATCAATTTCAACCACATACACAGCTTAACATATTCAAGAATCGATCCGTAACAAGCAAAACTTACCAAAACGGAGCTAGCTTAGTCGATTTGGCAAGAACAGGGTGTTTGGGTTCGAAAGGGAACAAGAGGATGAGGTTACTGCAGAAAATTCTGCTTTTGAATACCCTTAACCGCCCTACTTATCCTATATGCAAATTTTTAGCCGACATACTCAATCGCACGATTGGACCATTCACACGGTTCAATCGTACGACTTAGCCCATACGCCCATCATTCGTGCGATTGGGCTTCATTCGCACGTTTGGTATGCGACTGAGGTTTATTCGCACACATGTTTGTGCGACTAAACACTAATTCTAATAAATAAATAATTATCAAACTTTTTGGATGTTACAAGTCTACCCACCTTATTTAGGGTTTCGTCCTCGAAACCTGACTAAAACAATTGGGGGTAGTTCCGTCTCATTTCTTCTTCCGTTTCCCAAGTTGACTCAGATCCTTGGCGATGTGCCCACTGCACCCGGACTAAGCTAATGCTTTTATTTCTAAGTTTCTTCTCCTTACGATCTAAAATGGCCACAGGCTGTTCAATATAATTGAGCTTCTCATCAACCTCAATATCATCTAATGGTACATATTGAGTTTCATTAGCTAAGCACTTCCGTAACTGAGAAACGTGGAAGGTTGGATGAATAGCACCCAATTTTCCTGGTAAGTCCAACCTGTATGCTACATATCCTACTTTCTCCATTATCCGGAAAGGTCCAATAAAACGTGGACTCAACTTGCCCCTCTTTCTAAATCGAATAATGCCCTTCCAGGGAGAAACTTTCAACAGGACAAAATCCCCAACTTTAAATTCAATTGGTTTCCTTCTACGGTCTGCATATGATTTCTGCCTGCTTTTTGCCTCTTTAATACGGTTTTTAACTATTTCAAACTTTGACATTGTTTCTTCAACTATTTCACTATTTCCTAATTCACGTTGCCCCATATCTCCCCAATAAAGTGGAGTTCTGCACTTTCTTCCATACAACATCTCAAATGAAGACATCTGAAGAGTAGCTTGATAACTGTTGTTGTATGCAAATTCAGCTAGAGGAAGATGACTATCCCAGCTACCTCCAAAATCAATACTACATGCCCGTAGCATATCTTCTAATGTCTGAATAGTTCTTTCACTCTGGCCATCTGTTTAGGGATGATAGGCTGTGCTAAAGTAAAGTTTAGTTCGCATGGCTTCGTGAAATTTTCTCCAATACCTGGAGGTAAATCTGGCATCTCTATCAGACGTGATACTTTTCGGAACTCCATGTAATCTAACTATTTCTTTAGTAAAAATATCAGCTAGCTTTTCCACCAAATAAGTTTCCCGTATTGGTATAAATAAAGCACTCTTGGTTAGCTGATCTACCACTACCCAAATAGTATCATAACCTTTTGGTGTACGGGGCAATTTCGTTATAAAATCCATAGTCAGATCGTCCCACTTCCAAGCTGGAATGGCTAATGGTTGCAACAATCCATAAGGTTTCTGATGTTTAGCTTTCACTTGGGCGCAAGTCAAACATTTATTTACATACTGCATCATGTTGAATTTCATTCCTGGCCACCAATAATCTTGCTTCAAATCTTGGTACATCTTAGCCATGCCTGGGTGAATGGAGTACCTAGATTTGTGAGCTTCATCTAGTACCATATCGCGTAATGCCAACGGAACCCACATTCGACCAAACCTGATTTTAACACCATAACTATTTTCTTCTAAATATCTCTCTTGACCCACCATTCTTTCTTTCTTAATGTTTCCCTCTTTCAATGCTTCCAATTGGGCTACTTTCAGCTGTTGCATAAGATCAGGAGTATTCACAAGTTTATACGCCTTAACCTTAATCGGTTCACACTTCTCCTTTCTGCTCAACGCATCAGCAACCACATTCGCTTTCTCGGGGTGATACAAAATTTCACAATCGTAATCTTTGATTAACTCCAACCATCGCCTTTGTCTCATATTCAAATCTTTTTGCTCAAAGAAATATTTCAGGCTCTTATGATAGTAAAGATGGTGCACCTCACTCCATATAAGTAACGTCGCCATATCTTAAGAGCAAAAACTACAGCTGCTAATTCTAAATCATGGGTTGGGTAATTAACTTCATGGGTCTTCAACTGTCTAGAAGTATAAGCAATAACTCTCCCATGTTGCATCAAAACACACCCCAATCCTTGATATGATGAATCAGAATATATCACCAAATCATCTACACCTTCTTGTATGGCTAATACTGGAGCTTGCGTCAATCGATTCTTCAGTTCCTGAAAAGCAACTTCTTGTTCCTTATTCCATTCATACTTAACATCCTTTCGAGTTAACTTTGTCAACGGTGAAGCAATTTTGGCAAAATCTTGTATAAATCTTCTATAGTATCCTGCCAGTCCCAAGAAACTACGAATTTCTGAAGGACTTTTAGGAATTCCCCAATTCATCACAGCTTCAATCTTTGCAGGATCTACCAATATTCCATTCGCATTCACCACATGGCCCAAAAATTGCACTTCCCTTAACCAGAATTCACATTTCGAGAATTTTACATACAACTTATTCTTTCTCAAGGTTTCCAATACTTCTCGAATGTGACAAGCATGATCTCCTTCATTCTTAGAGTATATTAAAATATCATCTATAAACACAATTACCGATTTATCCAACATCGGTCTACATACCCTGTTCATCAAATCCATGAATGCAGCAGGAGCATTCGTTAACCCAAACGACATCACCAAAAATTCATAATGCCCATATCGTGTACGAAAAGCTGTCTTTGGTATGTCTTCTTCTTTCACTTTTAACTGATGATACCCGGATCTAAGATCTATCTTTGAGAACCAATTAGCACCTTGGAGTTGATCAAACAAATCGTCTATACAGGGTAATGGGTATTTATTCTTGACAGTTAGTTTATTTAGCTCTCTATAATCTATGCACATTCTCAAACTGCCATCTTTCTTCTTTACAAACAAAACAGGAGCACCCCACGGCGAAGAGCTTGGTCGGATAAAACCCTTGTCTAATAATTCCTGTAATTGCTTCAGGAGTTCTTTTAACTCAGCCGGTGCAAGTCTATAAGGGGTCTTAGCGACAGGTTTCGCCTCGGGTATCAAATCAATTCTAAACTCAATTTCTCGATCAAGAGGTATACCCGGTAGATCCTCTGGAAATACATCGGGGAAATTACAAACTACTGGAACATTTTCCAATTTCTTCGTCTCCTTAGCAGTATCAATTACATATGCCAATAATGACTCGCAACCCCTATTCAATAATTTCTCAGCCTTAATCATAGATATGACTTTCACCACATTATCATGATCATCGCCAAAAATCGTCACCAGATTACCATCTGGTGCTCGCAACACAATCATCTTTCTTTTGCATATTATCTGAGCCTCAAACATAGATAACCAATCCATTCCCAATACTACATCAAAACCTCCTAATTTCATCATGTGTAATCTAGTAGGAAATTTTACACCTTCTAATTCAACAAAACAATCATCTATTACTTCACTAACAACTATGAATTGATTAGAGGCAGTCTCTACTGTAAAAGCAACATCTAACTTTGATGGTCTAACTTTTATTAAGGCATGGAATTTTATTGATATAAAACTTCTATTAGCTCCCGAATCAAATAAAACTTTAGCAGGTACATCATTAACAAGAAACGTACCTGACATAACATCCGGTAATGCCTTAGCCTCCTCCGCAGTCATTGTGAATGCTCTCCCCGCAGTACCGCTACTACCACTCACGCTGACTTTACTCGGTCCTCCTACTACACGAATAGGAACCGGTCCAGGTCTAAACTTTGGACATTCAAATTTCATATGTCCCATCTCCCCGCATCCATAACACCGAAGTTCTGGACATCTAGAAACGAAATGTCCAGGCTTCCCACATTTACGACATGTCGGGTGATTCGATCTACATTCTCCTCTATGAAATTTTCCACATCTATTACACCGAGGAGGGCGACCTACAAAGCCCCTAGCATTAAACTTTCTCTTCTGCGGCCCACCTTGTCCATACATAGGTCTAGAACTCAGTGAAGCTTCCTGATGACTAACCACTTCTTCTTTCACCACAGATTTCTCAGACTCAGTGACTTCCTCATACATGTCCGCAGCCAAATTCACCGTGGCCTGATAAGTAGAAGGAGAATTTGACTTGACCAGCATTCTTACCTTAGAAGGCAATCCCTGAACATACCTAGTAATCCTCTTTGTCTCAGGAATTACTAAATGAGGTACCAAACGAGCCTTTTCTTCAAATCTGGAAGTATACTCTTTGTGACTTAGAGCGCCTGCTTGAAACTGCAAAAACTTAATTTCAATTCTGTCCATCTCGCCTTTTGGACAGAACTTTTCGATCACCAATGCTTTGAAAGTTTCCCACATCATCTGGTTTACCGCGGCCTCACCCATGGCCTGTTCTACTGTATCCCACCAATATAGAGCTTATGCTTGAAAAGAATGCACTGCAAAGCCCACCTTCTAGTCTTCTTTACACCTACTAAGTTTAAACGCTGCTTCCATCTCTCGTAGCCATTTATAAGTTACTACTACATCTTTTTGGCCTTCAAACTTAGGCGGATCACATTCCTTAAAATGCTTATATGACACTGGTTTCTCCACTACCGGCTCAATAATAATAGGTGGAGGAGTTGGCTGGGACGACGATTCACTACCTCTCCTAAGGTCACTTAACATTTCCGGTAAGGTAGTACGTAACACTCGGGCGATTTCATCACCTATAGCCGCCTTAAGTTCATCACCCGAGATCCTAGCTTCAGGTCTAGAATTTGCATTACTAGTTTCCTCCATCTACGATCAGAAATAAACCATAATCAAATAATGAGCGATACCAGGATGTTGCATATAATGTAAATTGCTCATAACATTGGCCAGGTGTTATCAAATATTTACTTATTCACACCATCCTGCCTCTTCTCATTACCCTTTCACAGTTTATTTCTAACCCTATCTAAACCACAAAATCATGCATACACATAATACTAGTCTTTATCTTAAACAATTACTTTCATTCAACAATTGAATGAATTCTCACAAATAATTAAGTACTCATCCACACAATACTTCACCCCACTTCCGGTTGTAGATACTGGCACTTCCCATATATTCAGTTAAAGTTTGAAACATTTAATTGTTCAAATCCCTTTAACTAAGGCTCTGAAACCAACTTGTAACACCCTCACATTCATAACAATAATATAATAAGGAGGGTGCTACTAGTTGGGTTATTACAACCACTCAGAGACTACAAATGCAGCCGAAATTTTATATATATTAAAAACTGTTTACATCGGTAATAATATTTACAAGACTTAACCGACATTTCAAAACTTTATTAAACTTCAAATACATCATTAACAAAACCCAAATTTCGTGGCCAGTATCATTCACCATAACCGGAAGCTAACTCTGTGGGGGACCATCACGAGCACCTCTATTACTACCTGGCATGCATAAGAAAAACAAACACAAAATCAGATAAACTGGTGAGTTCTAACATACACCACATTTCAATAACAACAGCTTATCAGCTGTTACCACACCGAATGATTCACACACACATTCATCAGTCCATTTATCTATCCCAGTATTGATATGCATATCGAATACCCATAAGGTATTTATGGACATCTTTTTATCAGTTTTAATTTGGTGGGTCAAACCTCCACCTCGCGCGTTGACGGGTCAAACCTCCGTCTATAGTTTGGTGGGTCAAACCTCCACCTCGCGCGTTGACGGGTCAAACCTCCGTCTATAATTGGCGTTGACGGGTCAAACCTCCGTCTATAGTTGGTGGGTCAAACCTCCACCTCGCCATTCACCACAATTTACCATTTTCAACTCATTTTCACATCTTTATTTATTTATATACATGCCAGTGCCCGATTTTGTCAAACAACATTTGTCAAATGATATTAACACATAAAAAGGGCAATTAGAACTCACCTTAATGTTCTCAGCAAGTGATTATCAATCCAAATACACTAGGGCAGCTAAAACTTCTCCTTCTCAAGGCAAATCTAAAACAACAACCCTAACTTAGTCAAATCACCCCTAAATGACCACTTCATACGACTAAGGCCATGCGACTGGACTCATTCGTATGACTGAACATACGACTGAGCTTAGTCGTACAAATGGACCATACGACAGAGGTGCGAATGAGCTGTAGTAGGGTTTGTGCGAATGACCTCCATTCGTGCGATTGGTTCATGCGACTGAACTTCGGTCGCACGATTGAACAATGCGATTGACTCAGTCGCACGAATAGGTCATGCGACTGGGCTCATTCGCCTGAAACGGATCAGCAGCTGTGTTCTTACCATATTTGATCCAAAAATTCAAGTTTTAACCGTTCAGATTATACCATATTCACAACAGAACATATACACCTCATTTACAACCGTTTCGGGTCCTTATTTCATCAATCTTCACAAAAACTAGGACCCGAACCTTCACTTTTCAGTTTAACAGAAAGATTTAATAAAAACCCAGATTAAAAACATGTTTTTGGATCAATTTCAACCACATACACAGCTTAACATATTCAAGAATCGATCCGTAACAAGCAAAACTTACCAAAACGGAGCTAGCTTAGTCGATTTGGCAAGAACAGGGTGTTTGGGTTCGAAAGGGAACAAGAGGATGAGGTTACTGCAGAAAATTCTGCTTTTGAATACCCTTAACCGCCCTACTTATCCTATATGCAAATTTTTAGCCGACATACTCAATCGCACGATTGGACCATTCGCACGGTTCAATCGTACGACTAAGCCCATACGCCCATCATTCGTGCGATTGGGCTTCTTTCGCACGTTTGGTATGCGACTGAGGTTTATTCGCACACATGTTTGTGTGACTAAACACTAATTCTAATAAATAAATAATTATCAAACTTTTTGGATGTTATAGAAGAAATGGATCTTTAGTGGTCTATGGCAATGATTTCCTATAGATCAAAATGGTTTCTACAAAGAAATAGAGGGTTGAGCATGGACAAGAAAACAAAGATTGGTTTTGATAAAATCAAGGTCAGATGCTACACATGTCAACTATATGGACATTTTTCAAGAGAATGCCAACAACCAAGAGTTGACAGAAACAACAATCAAACACAAGTATCGACCAGCTTCCATTCAAACAGATAGATCCCACATCTAGTCAGTATCCTTGCTACACCAACCCCACCACAAATCACACAATACATTCCAAATCTACAATCCAAATCATCAGCCATGATCATTAAGAAGGATGGTGAATGTGACTGGAGCATGTATGAATCAGAAATTCAATCTCCAGATTATGCCCTCATGGCAAACATTAAAGACAAAATTTCAGAAATCCCGAAAGAGGTAAAGGAAAACCTCTGCACACAAGCATGCATAGATGAAGTCAATAGATACAGAGAATATTCAGATAAACTTTCAATGAAAGTAATTGAAACAAACATTTTAAATGAAAGTCTTAAGTTAGAACAAAAACAATAAGCATCAAAATACTTTTATTACAAAATGATTTAGACAAATTAATGTCTAAAAAGCTAATACTTGCAGCTCAAGTTGAGCAACTCTCTGTATGATGGACTGAATCTAAAACATTGCAGGCTCAAACTGAAGTGAAACTTCAGAAGTTTCAGGGTAGTAACAAGAAGTTTAAAGAACTTCTTACACAACAAAGGGCTTTTAAAGACCCTTCAGGTTTAGGATATGTTGGACCAAAAGAACCAATGAGCCAGATCAGAAAAACCTTAAGTCCTAAAGACATCATAACAACTGAAGAAGACTACATCAGCTGAAGACAAAGTCTGAAGACAAGTGCTGAATACAAAGTCTGAAGACAAGTGCTGAAGACAAAGTCTGAAGACAAGTGCTGAAGACAAAGTCTAAAGACTAAGCCTTCAGAGGTTGTCACAACAACTGAAGTAATACTCTTCAGTAGTTGTGATGGTTTCCTTTTCAGTAGTTATCTTTTTCAGTTCAGTAGTTTGTAATCAGTAGTTTGTAATAAGTAGTTCAGTAGTTTGTTTTCAGTAGTTGTAGTATTTAGTTAATACTTAGCTTCTTTTGTAAGAAGATGTCCTCAGCTATTGTGGACATCTTCAGTAATTTAGTTAGTTTCAGTTGTTTTTGTAAAATAGTTAGATGTCACTGTCAAGTGACATCTGCTGACATCACCTTACCTCTACAAAAGGAAGGTTGACCTAATTTGTAATCGTCGAAGCTTGTGTATGAATGAATACATTCTCTTTTGCAGAAATCCCTCTCTCTTTATAACTTTACTGTTTCATTGAATATCCTTTGTGTTCTTGTTTAAATTTCGTCAAATTCGTATACTATTCCGCTACAAATCATAATCTAATCGATCAAACTAGATCCGAGATCCCTACAGGATATAACAAAGTAAATCCACCATACAATGATAACTATATTCCTTTACCTGATTCAATGACTAACAAACAATGTGAGTCACTAGACCCACATGATAGAACAGATGATTCAAAACCATCATCATCAAGGTGAAAATAATGAATATGAAAATGTAACAAGTGATGATGACATTGATCTTCTGGATGAGGACAAAGATCAGCCAAATACTGAAACTCAAAAGGTTTCAAGTGTGGCTGATATTCCTAAAAACACAAACAAAGGGAATGGTAAAGTCCCTATGCAACAAAAACAAACAACAGTCATTTTTGAAATTCTTTCCAAATCAAATTTCAAACCAAAGGTGATGAATAAACAAACAAAAACAGCTTTGCCATACTGTGAGTGGTGTGATCAATACACCCATTCAACTAAAAAGTGCAGATATGGCAAATATTGTAAGTACTGTAACATGAATAATCACAATATTGAAACAAGTCATTTTCATAATTATTGTTCAATTTGTGAAAGGAACAATCACAGCACTGCAAATTGTTTCTTTAATAAGAAGAACAAGAAGCAAAACAAACAAACTTAGGGTGAAAAATAATCTGAGAAACAAACTGTTACTCCTAAACAGAGCAAAGTATGAGTACAAAGACCTACTCCTCATCAGAAAATTGTTTTAAATAACAACAAATCATTTTATGACAATTTTCAAAACTCATAAAGGAGACATAAGTCTCAAATCAGACAAAACCAAGACAATAACTCATAAAAGAGAAGAGCTCAAAGCACTTCTCGTAATAGAGCTAAGATCAGCCAAAGGAAATCTAGTGTACCTAGGGCTCCTAAACCAACAGACAATGCTCTCTTGGAAGAAATATGTGTTGTTGAAAAAGACAGAAAACCCAAGACCATCTTGGCTTGGGTTACACCATCTAACTGATTTCTGTTTTTTCTCAGGGACAACAAACACGGTCTGACAACATCTGGTATGTTGACAGTGGATGATCCCGACATATGATAGGAAATTGTTCCCTCCTTCGGGATTTTAAGAGCAAACATGGAGGAAATGTAGCCTTTGGAGGTGATAAGACAGGTGGAAAGATAACTAGTGAAGGAACAGTACATGGTTTAATAAGCTTTGAAAATGTCAACTACTGCTCGAATCTTCAGTTTAATCTTCTAAGTGTATCCCAAATCTGTGATAAGGGATATGTCACCTTATTTGACTCCAACAATTGTTACATCCTCAAGACAAGTTTTCAAATACAAGATGATTGTATCCTTTTGAAAACTTCACGTCATAGCAACACATACATTGTTGATATTGACATGGTTTCTACAACCACTCCTGCAACATGTTTATTATCAAAAGCATCAGAAGATGTTTCCTAATTATGGCACAGACAATTGGGACACTCTAATTATATCAGAATGACTTAACTTGTAAAAGGTGACTTAGCAATAGGTTTACCACAAAAAGAATTCTTCTGTACAGACCACTGCATTGCATGTCTAAAAGGCAAACAACATAGAGTGTCTCATAAGTCTAAATTGGTAAACTCTAACAACACACAACTCAAATTGCTTCACATTGACCTTTTTGGCTCAACAAACATCCTAAGCAAAGGAAAGAAGCAATATTGTCTTCTTATAGTAGATGATTACTCCAGATTTTCTTGGGTTTTCTTTCTACTACACAAGTCAGAAACACCAGACATACTTGAAACATTTATCACTAAGATTGAGAATCAATTAGATCTTAAAGTTAAATGTTTAAGAAGTGATAATGGTACAGAATTCAAGAATGACTCTATTTCTTCTTTTTGTGCAGAAAAAGGAATAAGTCATCAGTTCAGTGTATCAAGAACTCCTCAGCAAAATGGAGTAGCTGAAAGGAGAAACAGAACATTGATAGAAGCAGCCAGATCAATGCTTGATGACTCTCTTTTGCCCATATCTTTCTGGGCTGAAGCAATCAACACTGCTTATTACATTCAAAATAGAACATTAATAATCAAAGAACATACACAAACTCCATATGCATTAATGTTTAAAAGAAAACCTTTCATTACATTTCTTATATCATTTGGATGTTCTGTTTCAATCTTAAACACCAGAGAACAATTATCCAAATTTGCTCCAAAAGCAGATGATGGATTCTTTGTTGGATAGTCTGTAACCTCAAAAGCTTACAGAGTATACAATCTGTCACACCCCCGGGCCCAGGTAGGGTGGGACGTCATAGATTAGCAACAACATACATGGCAGCGGAAACAAACCAATATAAGAGCTCAAAGGGAGAGAACATCACATGGCATTTAAAGTTTTAAAAGACACCGGGCTGGAAATAGATCCAGCCCCAAATGTTTACATGTTTTAACATAAGTTAAATAGTCATTGTATCAAAATTATTCAAGTCAAAAATTTGGTCACACGATTAATGCCATGGTCTCGGGGTTGAGTCTAAGTCTTCCATAACAGCTAAGA
This sequence comes from Flaveria linearis, assembly GCA_024085815.1. Classification (NCBI taxonomy): domain Eukaryota; kingdom Viridiplantae; phylum Streptophyta; class Magnoliopsida; order Asterales; family Asteraceae; genus Flaveria; species Flaveria linearis. Next base: position 63,699,107 of record CM044005.1, read on the forward strand.
GTCTTCACGGATTACCTGAAACATGCTCAAAAGAAAATTGTGTCAACTAAAAAGTTGGTGAATTCAAGTGCTTAAAGTTTCAAAACAATAAAAGGAACTACAAAAGTCCACAGTAAAGGTTTTAGAATCCAGTGTGAAAGTTTATAAAAATCTCATTTGATTTTAAAAACATCGTTTTTAGTATCAGTCATCATGGGGTATCACAATCAACCCTGCACTTGGTCCCCGGTTGGCCTTTTCTAAACTTGTGTTTAACCGGATATTCCCGTAAGAAAGAACCAAGCCTCAGAATAGTGAACCATTCCTGCTAGGATGGTTCACCATAGTATCTTATTCAAAACCTGTTACATGCCATAAACGACCCCTCAGGATCTCAGTGGGGCACCTCCCTGTAGTGGGAGCCACTGTGCGTGGGGGATTCCCCAAATAGATCTATTCACATAAAACAAGCGGTTCACAAAAAGAATTAATGATCATGACATAAGTATCAGCAGGTATCCAAAAAGTCCCACATGTAAGCATCAAGTAAAGCACAATAATAGTTCAATAAACAAAGATCATGAAAAACAGTAAATAGTATCACAAATAAAAGTTTCAGTTTAAAAGAGCATGCTTCAACCCCAAAACCAAAGTAAAAAGGGGAACACGAGAACTCACCTTAGATATCAAGCAAAAAGAAATTCTTCGTGTGCCGGGAATATCTCAAGTCTAGCACCCTAACATGAATATATTAAGTCATTAGCTACTTCCCTAAGCCTACTTAAGGAGCAACAATAGTGCCTAAGACTTAAATGGACGGTTTCGGTTTTGATTCGATTAGGTTTGCGTAAAAAGTTTCCTTTTAAGGAAAGTCAAGGTTTTTCATGAAATCAAAGGTTTCTACATTACTAAATCAAGAATATATAGTAATTATGACATTTAAGGGGGCAAATGAACATATGGGAGTCGGTGATGATGTTTTGCAAAATTTACAGTTTTGCCCCTGAAGTTTCAAAATTGACAATTTCTACCCTTAAAATTAGTTTCTTGCATTAAGTGTCCTCTATTATTAAAAATCAGGTTCAAGACCTTAATTCAACTTATTTTTAAGAATTTATAACCAAAATTTCAGTTTATGGATTCGGTTTGTAAAATACGCGTTTAACGTTGCCGTTTACGGTAAAACCGAACGGTTGAAAATGGTTATCTATGAGTTTTCACCTTTTTGAGTCTAATACCAGTAGCTACTTTTTAAAATAATTTTTATGAGTTTCAAACCTTTTAGATTACTAAAAATTTGTCTCTAAAAGTGGAAAGGCTCGTTTTTACGTTTAAACCGTTAAAACGCGTTTTTAGTCGGGTTTGACCATTTTAAAAGCTTGTTTGACCAACCATTTTACTTTTGAGGTTATTTTATCTTTTAGCCTACTGGAAAGTCATGATTTTTATAAGTTGTAACATTTAACCCATTTATCATAGATTTTTGCTTAAAAACGCCTCTCGGTTTACACCCGGTTTCACTTAAAATCCATTTAAATGATCTTTTAACCACTAAAACTTTTCATTGACTCCAGAACAATTTATTTATCCTTTTAGAACCTGGGATTCTCTTTAAAAAGTTCATAGTCCATGTTTTCCTATTTTTAAGTCATTTTAACACGTTTTCGGGTCCCGAAAGTGACCAAACTAGGCCTAAACACATTATGTCTTTTGTTCCAGAGGTCAAGCCATGTTATTAAACTTAATATGCACCAAAAATTACTGAAATAACAGTCCCAACACGTTGCCTAAAGGTTCTACACATATAAAGGTTTCAAGAGGTAAAAATAAGCCATAACCGACCATTACACATGTGTAATTCTTTGTACCTTGCGAATGAACATTATTAAAACTTTGTTTAACATAAAAATCAGATTCTTGGAAGTTTCTAAAACTTGTTTTGAGCAGATTATAACCCTTGCCTAAGAGGATTTTCAAGAAATGTCTAAAAGAGGTTGTTACTAGTAGGAAGAGGGATTGTTCAAGGTGTAATGCATGTTTTTACCACATGTAGGTGGTATATAGTATTTGAGACTTTAAAAACAGGTTGTTAGTAGTCTTAAAACCCATTAATATTCAGGTTAAACGTTTTGTTTTGAAGGGTTACAAGATACACAAGTAGATGGTGCCAAAAATATCAAAAAGAGGGTTTTCAAGGGGTAAATCGGGTTCTACCCCTTAGAATGAGCATTATATCATGTGATATAGCTTAAATAACGTTGGTAACTCCTCAAGAACAAAGTGAGGGTGAGATGTTTCTGCTACAACAAGAAAAAGATAGGTTTTTAGGTGAAAAATGAAGTTAAACATGAGAAAGGACCAAAACCGAACATGGTGAGCTTACACACGATGTATCTCGCGGTTTAAGAGGTGTAGAATATCGTGGATGGTTGAAATCTCCTTGGATTCGACTGTTGTATCTCGAACAAGAGCTGGAACCTCAAGCTTTGCACGTTCCAAGCTTCAAAACTTCACCAAAAGTCACCTTTCTTGCGGTTTGCTGCTGGCCGATGGGTGGATGCTTGTTGTTTGCGATTTTGGGGCTGGAAAGTGGGCTGAGATGGAGAGAATTTTGAGAGGGAGAGATCTTTCTTCAGCTGGGAATTCGAAAGTGAGAGGAGAGAGTGTGAAAGTGTGCAAGTGAATTGCATGGATTGTGAATGGGGAGATATGGTGGTGTAGTGTGTGGAAGAAAGCAAGGATGTCCATTGGAGGAAATGGGGGGGCAGCCGATTTGTCTTGTTGTGGGCTCTTTTAGATTAAATTTTAATCAAAAATGTTATTAGATGGTGTTATTTTGTAGTGTAGTATTTAAAATTGTTAGTTAGTAAATTGTCTTATGCATGATAATGCATGCTACAACCGAAATTTCAAGTGTGTGGGTGTGTACACATATTTTTAATTGTTTCAATTAGTGCTTTGTATTCTAGCTAGGGTGTCTAATCAATATTCCTGGGCATGAATTTTCTAAAAAGGCAAGACTTAAAATGACTAAATTCACATAAATCACATAGAATTATGAAAATGGATCAAATAAAAATTAGTGATTCTAACATTTTTGATATAATTGAATTGTTCCCATTATTAGTACTCATAAGATGGGATATGAAGCAAATAAATTAGGGTTTAGAATAGTGACCTTGGGACCGGTTGTCACATTCTCCCTCCGTTTAGGAAATTTCGTCCCGAAATTTTAACTTCGCATAGAATTGGTACGGGCGGGTTTAAAGAGTTGCAGGTCGTTCTTCCTCATCTCGTCCTCACGTTCCCAAGTGAATTCCGGCCCTCGTCTCGAGTTCCATCTAACCTTAACCTTGGGTATGCGGCTTCGTCTGAGTTGCTTAACTAAGCGGTCCGTGATCTCTATAGGCTCTTCCACGAAGTTTAGCTTATCATTGATTCTTGTCTCCTTCAACGGTAGCTCCAAGGTTTTGTCTACCAGGCATTTCTTCAAGTTTGACACGTGGAAGGTGCCGTGTATATAACTCAGTTTCTGAGGTAGTTTCAACTTGTAAGCCACATGGCCAATTCTTGCTAGTATTTCAAATGGTCCAATGTATCTTGGGCTTAACTTGCCTCTTTTTCCGAATCTCACGGTTCCTTTCCATGGTGCTACCTTCAGCATTACCCTATCACCTATCTGAAACTCTAATGGTTTTCGTCTTCTGTCAGCGTACTTCTTTTGACGGTCCCTTGCTGCCCGTAGACGTTCCTTGGTCTTGAAAATCTTCTCAGTGGTCTCCAATACGATGTCGGGTCCCAACACTTGACTATCACCAATTTCATTCCAACTCAAGGGTGACCGATATTTCCTACCATAGAGAGCCTCATACGGAGCAGCATTGATACTTGCATGGTAACTATTATTATAGGAGAACTCTACCAATGAAGATGGTTATCCCAGTTCCCACCAAAATCAATTACGCAAGCCCTCAGCATATCTTCTAAGGTTTGAATAGTCATTTCGCTTTGACCATCAGTTTGCGGGTGGTACGCCGTACTTAAGTCCAGTCGGGTTTCTAAAGCTCGTTGAAGTGATTTCCAGAAACACGAAGTAAAACGACTATCACGGTCGGAGATTATGGATAGTGGCACACCATGCCTAGCCACTATTTCATTGATATACAGTTGAGCCAGTCTTGACATGTCATAGTCTTCCCGAATTGGTAAGAAGTGAGCTGATTTGGTTAGTCTATCCACTACTACCCAAATAGCATCATGACCCCTAGACGTTCTGGGTAACTTGGTAACAAAGTCCATCGTGACGTTATCCCATTTCCATTCTGGGATTTCTGGCTGCTGTAACGTCCCTGATGGTTTTTGATTCTCAGCTTTTACCATGGCACAGGTTAAACATTTACCGACATACATAGCGATTGATTTCTTGATTCCAGGCCACCAGAAAATTGTCTTCAAATCCTGGTACATTCACTTTCAGGGTGAACTGAATACCTAGATTTGTGGGCTTCATCGAGAATTACCTCCCGAATTCCCCCATGATTTGGCACCCAAGTTCTCCCTTCGCACTTATATGTACCATCCTTTCCTGTTTCAAATCGCTTTTCCATTCCAATTAATCCTTCTCCTGCTAAATTTTCCTCCTTTAACGCTTCACCTTGAGCTTCTTTCAGCCTTGCAATTAGGTCAGTGTACACACTTATCCACAAAGCTCGTACACGAAGAGGTTTCTCTCTCTCCTTTCTACTCAAAGCATCTGCTACCACGTTGGCTTTACCAGGATGATAACATATTTCACACTCATAGTCGTTTAACAGCTCAACCCATCTTCTTTGGCGCATGTTTAGCATCTTCTGGTCGAGAATGTGTTGCAAACTTCGATGGTCAGTGTAAATGATGCACTTTGTGCCATAGAGGTAGTGCCTCCACATTTTGAGAGAAAACACCACGGCACCAAATTCCAGATCGTGCGTAGTATAGTTCTTCTCATGATCGTTTAGTAGTCTAGATGCATAGGCAATGACCTTGTTGCGTTGTATTAGCACACATCCTAACCCCTGACGCGAGGCGTCACAATAGACTACAAAGTCTTCGACTCCTTCTGGAAGGGCCAAAACAGGTGCACTGCGTAACTTTTCCTTAAGCGTCTCGAATGCTTCATCTTGCTCTTGTTCCCACACAAAGGTTTTGTTCTTCTTAGTCAGTGCGGTCAATGGTTGCACAATGCGCGAGAAGTCCTTTATGAATCATCGGTAGTATCCGGCCAATCCTAGGAATTGCCTAATCTCAGTGGGAGTCTCAGGAATCTTCCAATTCTTTATAGCCTCTATCTTGGAAGGGTCAACTTTAATTCCATTCTCATTCACTACATGCCCTAAAAATTAGATCTCTCACATCCAAAATTCACATTTAGAAAATTTGGCATATAGTTGTTCACTCTTGAGTAACTCAAGGATTAGTCTAAGATGTTTCTCGTGCTCTTCCTTATTACTGGAGTAGATCAGAATGTCGTCGATGAACACGATCACAAACTTGTCGAGATATGGGCGGCATACACGGTTCATGAGATCCATGAATGCTGCTGGTGCGTTGGTCAGCCCGAAGGGCATGACTAAGTACTCATAGTGCCCATACCTAGTTCGGAAAGCCGTCTTAGGTATGTCTTCTTCCCATATCTTCAGTTGGTGGTAACCGGATCTCAAATCTATCTTGGAGTAGTAGTTTGCTCCTTGAAGTTGATCGAATAGGTCGTCTATCCTCAGGAAAGGGTAACGGTTCTTTATGGTCAGCTTATTTAATTCCCGGTAGTCGATGCACATGCATAAGGTGCTGTCCTTCTTCTTCAGAAATAACACCAGGGCACCCCATTGAGAGACACTCGGACGTATGAATCCTTTGTCCAATAGTTCTTGAACTTGCGTCATTAGTTCCTTCATTTCAGGAGGGGCGAGTCGATACGGAGCTTTGGCTACCGGTGCAGCGCCAGGCAGCAAATCTATTTGGAACTCAACTTATCGATTCGGGGGAAGTCCCGGTAGGTCTTCCGGAAACACCTCAGGGTATTCAGAAACTACTGGGATGTCTGAAATCTTCTTCTCCTCTTTGGTCTTCATCACGTAGATGATGAAAGCTGAGCATCCCTTCCTTAAGCTGTTGGTAGCTTTTAAATGGGATATCATGGGGCATAAAGTGTTACTCCTTTCTCCTTGCACCACTGACTCTTCCTTGTCGTTCAATGGTATCTTGAGTAGGTGTTCATCACAAACAATTTCGACTCTGTTCTTAGCTAATCAGTCCATGCCAACAACCACATCAAATCCTCCTAACTTAATGGGCATCAGAACTATCTTAAATGTATTTCCATTTAGATTTATTGAACAATCCTTTATGATTTCATTAGTTTCCAAAATGTTGCCATCAGCTAATTCGACGGTAAACGTATCAGTTAAGGTACACGTAGCTAAGTCAATCAAGGATCTAAAATCACTAGAGATAAAACTAGCAGTCGCTCCAGTATCAAACAAAACGGTAGCAGGATGATCGTTTACAAGAAGCATACCATTAACCACATCGGGTTCCTTTCGGGCTCCAGCTGGGTCCATCACAAAAGCTCTTCCCTTGGGCTTGTTGGGTCGGTTGTCCCTGTTTCTTGCTAGCTTGGGGCATTTGTTCCTCATATGCCCTGGATCCCCGCACTCATAGCATTGCTCTCCAGGCTCGTAGCTACAGTCTTTAATCAGGTGACCAGGTTTCTTGCACTGATAACAAGGCATGGGATTGCACTCCCCTTGGTGATGAAGCTTGCATTTATCGTAGAATGGGCTTGTGCCTAGATACAACCTCATTGCCTTTCCACCATGGTCACTTCGTTCTCTTCTTCTCTAGATCTCTTTTTTTTACCGCTACTGCTTCCGACCATCTTCCTAGTATCAAACCACTTCCTCTTTTCTTCCACACCCTTCTTCTTGTCCTCAGTTTTCCCATGTTCAGTCCACCCAGCTCTAACTAGGTCCTCGGTCAGACTACTGGTAAAGTCGACCGCCGCCTGTATGGTTGTAGGCCTGGATGACCGAACCATGCCCCTCACACTTGGGTGTAACCCCCAGATGAAGCGGGCCACGCCCTTGGATTCTGGCAACACCAAGTGTGGTACCAGTCGGGACAATGCAAGGAACTGGTTGATGTATTCGGTGTAGTTCGGGCCCCTCATCTCCAGATTCAGAAATCTAGCCTCCAGTTTTTCTAGCTGGTTGATCGGGCAGTACTTGTTGGTGATTAGCTCCCTGAACTCAGACCAGTTCATCCTACCAACGGCATCCCGGCCTCGAGGCTGAATGATGGTTTTCCACCATTCAAGTGCTGGTCCCTTGAGAGATTGAGAAGCAAACCTCACCATGTGTTCCAACTTGCATTCACTGATGCCTAACACAGCTTCGATTTCGTCCAGCCACCTATATGTTTCAATTGCACCCTCGGTGCCATGGAAGTCCTTTGGCTTGCAAGCCATGAATGTTTTGTAGAAGCACCCCTTCCAGATAGCTTCAGATTCCTCGTTGTTTGCAGCCCCAGTACCACCTCCGACGTCATTCCGATCAGCATTGATTTGAGCAATGATGGTTGGTATAGCGTTCGCAATTTGCTGTGCCACAAGATTTGCCATCCTCTCGTCATTTCCCGAGTTAGCATTCTCCCCGGTGGAAGTCCCTGGAGGAGTAGGTGGTTGGTTGCTGGTTCGCCTTGTTCCTTCATGACGACCTCGGTATGCTCCTTGCCTTCCGATGCGTGTTCCTCTTCTGGTAGGCATTCTGGTAGTACTACAGATAAAGTCGTTTAGCATCTCATAATTTGTTTCAAATAATCTATGCATCAGTTCCCTACAAGGCTCCCTCTATACGAGGAGAGAATACGGTGTATAATTACACACAACTTAACAATTTCCACAGATTACCAATTTAAACAGTTTAAGCAGTCATAAAGAATGACATGGCCTAACACCATGAATAAACAACACATGACAGATAATCATAAATGTTTCAACAACATTGTATCATAGGAATCAGTTCAACACAAGACAAAGTTCATAGTATCAGAGTCTAGCTCTTACAAAGTGGAAGGTGCCATCACCCCTATGAATAATAATAATAATAATGTCAGATAATGATAAGTTTATTTCCTTCTACTGTTCAAAGACAGATAGTTCTTCCTCTTCCACATGTCGCCTTCACATCCACTTCTTTTTCAGCCATCCCATCCATCCAGAGCTCTTCTTCCTCTGCTCCTGCTCCAATCTCTGCACCCCGTGCGACGCCATCATAGCTTGGAATTGAGCAGACTGGGAGGTCCTGGTAGCGTGCTGAAGAGTCAACTCGTGGCGACGGACAGTCTTCAGGAGCTCCTCTAGTGCTGCATCAGTAGGTCCTACGTCGCTAGCCCGGCGGCTAGATTGTGAATACCTATCCACTACCAGTATGCTGGGGCCATCGTACATGCTGTGCCTCGGAGGCATCTAGGGCTCCTCCTGTGGGTGGGGTCGGTGTGGCTCGAACGGCGGTGGTGCCCGTATGGGAGTCCTAACCGGTGGTGGAGGAGGAGGAGGCATCCTAAATGAGACCGAAGGTCCAGGTCTAGCACTCTTTCGTGGACGAGTGACGGTGCGTGCTCCCCTATTCCCAATGGGAGGGATAGGTGAGTGGGATGGAGCGGTAACATGCGGCGAGTGGGAACGCGTCCGGCTCCTGGAAGGTGTCGTCGAAGAAGAGTCCTCGGAAGCTTCAGTGTCCTCTGACGTGATGGAGATCCAATCGGGTGTCCACACCTCCTAAGGTATTCCTCATACTCCGTGCATGGTTTTGCGTTCTTAGTGTCCCCTGTCGGTGCACTGCTCTCAGTAAGGTAGGCCGGTGCTTTTCCCTTGTTAGCCATAGTTGTTTCCTATAAAAAGACATCATGAGTAATTTGGTTTCTTATAGCTCATGATAGTCTTAATAATAATAATATACTAATAGTACTAGTGATGGCATTAGTATTAGGAATCTCTATGTATCCCTCATCAATGATGTTAGAATCAATTGTTTCTCATAATAGTGTCAGGCAAAGCAGTTCATCTTAAAAATCAATTTCAAATCCCCAGTCAAAATAAATTTCAAAGTTAATCAGCATCAAGCAAAAAGGTCCAAACATAACTTAGAGGTCCGTGATGGAAATTACGTGTCCAGCAAATTCATGATTACTTTGATCAAGTGTAATCATCAATTTACCTAACGCGATCATTCCAACACTTTCCCACAAGGACAGTCCTAGGGTATCAGGGTTGTAGCCTAGGGTCTACTATGGTATTCCCGACTTCTCTACAACCTTTGGCTATGATACCAATCTGTCACACCCCCGGGCTCAGGTAGGGTGGGACGTCAAAGATTAGCAACAACATACATGGCAGCGGAAACAAACCAATATAAGAGCTCAAAGGGAGAGAACATCACATGGCATTTAAAGTTTTAAAAGACACCGGGCTGGAAACAGATCCAGCCCCAAATGTTTACATGTTTCAACATAAGTTAAATAGTCATTGTATCAAAATTATTCAATATAACACCCGGAAGTTTGACTTTTTGGAGTGATATGCGACTGATCCTCAGTCGCATGGAATTCATGCGACTGAAGGTTCAATCGTATGATACTCGGACGATTGAAGCTCAACCGTACGACTAGAGTTCACTCGCATGACTGAAGGTTCAACCGCATGGAACTCATACGACTGGAGGTCCAGTCGCATGGTGTTCATGCGACTGAAGGTCCAGTCGCCCCTGGACCTTGAGCGACTGAGCTGGGACTATAAAAGGGGGGGGCAGCTCTCTTCTCTTCCCAACACTTACACTTTTTAGTCAGGAGAAAGAGAAGAGAGCGAGAGAACAGAGAAAGAAGAGAAAGGAAGAGAGAACGTGGTGATTCGGGCACGAGATTTGTCGTGGGGCTAGTCAAATTGAAGCTCTTCATCTTCTCCTCGATTATGCGAGTTCTAGAACCCCTCATTTACTAGTTTTCATACGATTTTGGGGCTGGAAACACAATCAAACCCGTTTTTGAAAGAAATGTATGTTTGACCCATTTGGGTAAAATCTTGAGTAACGTGTTTAAGGTATGATTTAGGACTTGTATATGCTTGTATGATGTCCTAGTATGAATCCCTGAGGTTTAGGAGGGCTAATTTGGGCTAGGAATGAGTTTAGAGGAGTTTGAATGCCGTAGATCGCGGCTGCTGTTCGTGATGAACTCCAGTCGCTGCCCAGTTAGGGTTATGCGACTGAAGGGGCCAGTCACACGACTGAGGAACGACTGATGTTCAATCGTATGATTGAGGCTCAGTCTCACGATTGGGGCTCAGTCGCACGGCAGGCCATGCGATTAAGGGATTCAGTCGCATAGGTCCATTCGCATAGTAGTTCAGCCGCACGACTGAGGGTTAGTCGCCTAGTAGCCTATTCGTATAGTGTTCATTCGCATGATAGGAGGTCCATTCGCACAATCGTATGCCCATTCGCATAACTGCCCAATCGCACGACCCATTCGCATGGAGGCCATGCACTGAAGTATGTTCAATCGCCCAAATAGGGCTGAAGTGAATGAGGAGAGAAGTGTATGTACGATGTATGTAGGCTAAGTATGACGTAGTCTTATATGATGGTAATGACTGATGATTTGTAAATATCTATGTTCCTTGTGTTGACGTATGTTTATCTTTTTATGACTTTACGTGAATGAATGTATGAATGAAACGAATGTAATAAGAACGTAAAGTGAAAGATAATGAAAGAGGAACATGATGAATGAATGCATGCATTGATGAATGAACGAATGAATGTAAGAAAGGCTTGCAAGCAAATGTATGGAGGTGCACACCCCTGGCAGGTGTTAGCTCAACGGTGTGCGGGTTAGCTACCCCGAAGGATGCACATCGGGGTCAGTCTTTGTGATTGACCATATGTATGTATGGGATCCTTGCCGCTTACCCTAGGTGACTGGATCAGCAGTAGTGCACAACGTTCATGATTGATCATCACAGGTCCAGCACCCGCAGTAGTGCACAATGTTCGGGGTATAGCATATGGCATTGATCCAGAAGGAAAGTGGAAAGATAAGTGGTGCATGTACCTACCCTAGGTGACTGGATCAGCAGTAGTGCACAACGTTCGTGGTTGATTACCACAAGTCCAGCACCAGTAGTATGTATGATGTTTGGGGTAGTGTACATGTCACCGAATGTAATGAACGTTCGAACGAATATAATGAATGTAAGAATGAATGTAATGAACGTTCGGATGAATGTAATGAATGTATGAATGAAAGTAAAGAACGTACGAATGAATGTATAGAATGTATGTATGAACGTTAACGAGAATGATGAATGGTACATGAATGAAAGCAAATGAACGAATGATGACGATAATAATAATATTATCTAAGTGTACGTATGATGTGTGAACGTATGTATGTAAGACGGTTATAAAGAATGAAAGTATGTTTTATTATAAAACTAGAACTCTCTCAGCAACGCTGACTTTTTATGTGTTTCCAGTTGGCAGGTAGTGTTGCTGGGGATGGCACGAGGCGGCTACTCAGCTCTTTTGGGATGGCATTCTCCTTTTGATAATGCTGCAACGTCATGTGTTGTGGGCCCATAATGCACGCAACACATTATGTTGCATGCTAGTGCAAGATTTCTTGAGGATTCCCATAAACGAGATTACTTAAGAAATCTTCTTTATGATGAAAATTTATAATATTTTTATACTAGAGGTCACTGTTTAGGACCCTTTTGTAATAGTGCTTTTGTAATGTAATGCAACATTAGACGTTTTGTAATTGACGTACGTTGTATTAAATGGCAAAAGTATTTATAGTAAAAGAAAAGTTTATCTTTGAATGTTTCCGCTGCAAATGTTCACTTGAGATGTTTATGAATATATATTAAATGTATGTTTTATGTGCAATGAACGACCAACTGTGAGGTGCCCGGGATCGGGGCCTTACATTCAAGTCATAAATTTGGTCACACGATTAATGCCATGGTCTCGGGGTTGAGTCTAATCTTCCATAACAGCTAAGAGTCTTCACGAATTACCTGAAACATGCTCAAAAGAAAATTGTGTCAACTAAAAAGTTGGTGAATTCAAGTGCTTAAAGTTTCAAAACAATAAAAGGAACTACAAAAGTCCACAGTAAAGGTTTTAGAATCCAGTGTGAAAGTTTATAAAAATCTCATTTGATTTTAAAAACATCGTTTTTAGTATCAGTCATCGTGGGGTATCACAATCAACCCTGCACTTGGTCCCCGGTTAGCCTCTTCTAAACTTGTGTTTAACCGGATATTCCCGTAGGAAAGAACCAAGCCTCCGAATAGTGAACCACTCCTGCTAGGATGGTTCACCATAGTATCTTATTCAAAACCTGTTACATGCCACAAACGACCCCTCAGGATCTCAGTGGGGCACCTCCCTGTAGCGGGAGCCACTGTGCGTGGGGGATTCCCCAAATAGATCTATTCACATAAAACAAGCGGTTCACAAAAGAATTAATGATCATGACATAAGTATCAACAGGTATCCAAAAAGTCCCACATGTAAGCATCAAGTAAAGCATAATCATAGTTCAATAAACAAAAGATCATGAAAAACAGTAAATAGTATCACAAATAAAAGTTTCAGTTTAAAAGAGCATGCTTCAACCCCAAAACCAAAGTAAAAAGGGGAACACAAGAACTCACCTTAGATATCAAGCAAAAAGAAATTCTTCGCGTGCCGGGAATATCTCAAGTCTAGCACCCTAACATGAATATATTAAGTCATTAGCTACTGCCCTAAGCCTACTTAAGGAGCAACAATAGTGCATAAGACTTAAATGGACGGTTTCGGTTTTGATTCGATTAGGTTTGCGTAAGAAGTTTCCTTTTAAGGAAAGTCAAGGTTTTTCATGAAACCAAAGGTTTCTACATTACTAAATCAAGAATATATAGTAATTATGCCATTTAAGGGGGCAAATGAACTTATGGGAGTCGGTTATGATGTTTTGCAAAATTTACAGTTTTGCCCCTGAAGTTTCAAAATTGACAATTTCTACCTTTAAGATTAGTTTCTTGCATTAAGTGTCCTCTATTATTAAAAATCAGGTTCAAGACCTTAATTCAACTTAGTTTTATGTAACACCCGGAAAATTTTCCAATCGAGTCAAGTAATAGTGACGGGCCCGGACGAAAACCAATGGTTGTGGGTATTACACCGAGTTAACCCTTCGGGTCACGAGTTTAATGAGTTTGGGGTCCCGGGAACGCCAGGCATATAAATAGATGGATCAGCTGAGCAACTCTCATTTTCACTCAAACGCCCATTCTAGAGAGAGAAAGTGTAGAGAGAGAAAGTGCCGGATCGAGGCTCGGGTGGTCAAGAATCGAAGGCTGGTGTTTGTGGACTCCTAAACTACAAGAATCAAGGTAAGAAACGTATCTAAATTTCTCCATTTGGTGAAAAACCCGAGTTTGGGTTTTTGGGGTTTAAAGGTGGCAAAAATCACCCCAAAACACACGTTTTAGGGCAAGAAAACATGTAATTAGCTTAGATATAGCTTCCTTGATGATAACCCAAGGGTTTGGGTGGAAAGGATTGGATTTTTGGGTTAAAACGAGCTGATTCGTAAATTTCAGCTCGTTCTGCGAATTTAAGAACTCATCCAGCGAAACTATAAGTTCGTCCAGCGAAACTGGGAGGATTTTCAGCGAGACTACAGTTTCGCTACAGCGAAGCTACATCTTCGCCTGGGCGAAACTATAGTTTCGCTAATGACTTTGCCTGTGCCCAAGCTGACCCTTAGATATTGCGAAACTAGGGAATTCCAACGAAAGTTAGGCGCTCAAGGCAGCGAATCTGTTCAGCAAAACTGACAGAGTGCTGTCCGGCGAAACTAGCAGCGAAATTGCTGGTTTGCCTGGCGAAACTATGGGTGAACTTATGGGTGAAACTATCCGCGAACTTAGTAGCGAATTTAAGCAGAAATTAACTCCTTTGAGTATTAACTTATCTGCAGGCGGTGTAGTGTGACCCACATCTTTAAGGCTTGATTGGGAAGCTGCTTGTCAAGCACGGGTGAGTTCTAGGACCCCTCATTTCCTTGGTTTAAATGATTTTGGGGCTGGAACACATATAAACTTGTTTAGTGACATATGTATGCATGACCCATTTGGGTGTAATGATGTATTGTATACTTAAGGTATGATAGTGGACTCGATGTGTTATATAAGGTCCTAGCATAAGTCCCCACGGTTTAAGAGGGACAGTTAGTGCTGCTGCACTCAAGATGACGCATAGTTAAGTCCCGGTTTTCGGGAAGGATATGGGAGTAAGTCCTTACATGGAATTTATGTAAGTGCCTAGTGATGATTGGTGATGTAGATTACGTATGTACGAGGTTATGTATGATGATGTATGTATGATGATATGTATGATGATGTATGCATGATGCTATGTATGATGATGTATGTATGATGTGTGTGTGTTCCTTATAGTAATGTATGAATATCTTTCCATGGCTTTACGTATTAATGAACGAACGAAGTATTACGTAATGTAAAGTGAAAGATAATGAAAGAGGAACACGATGACGAATGCATGTATTAATGAACGAATGAATGAGTAAAAGATGATGAATGCATGAATTAACGAACGAACGAACGAAAGTTGCCTTGCAAACATTGGATAAGTGTAACGGGTCCTTCTTGGTGATTGACCATATGTATGGTACCCCTACCACTTACCTCTAGTACCGCGGCATACGTTTTGCTGTTCATTTAAATGACTTCGGCCCGGTAGCTAATAACGTCCGGGGTATAGCAGATGGTAGTGGTACAAAAGATATCCAATGTGCAAGAAAAGATGTAACGGGGTCCCTGTCATTCGACCACAGTAATCATGGCTGCGTGCCATGAAGTGGGTAAAGCCTGACAGGACCTAAACGAGAAGTGAAAGATAACGATGTATGACGAATGAACGAATGAACGAAAGAGATAATAAAGATATTATCTATATGTATGTACGATGTATGATCACGTGTAAAGAATGAACGGTTTTAATATGAACAAAGTATGTTTACTATAAAACTAGAACTCACTCAGCAACGCTGACTTTTTATGTGTTTCCAGTTGGCAGGTAGCGTTGCTGGGGATGGCACGAGGCGGCTACTCAGCTCTTTTGGGATGGCATTCTCCATTTGATAATGCTGCAAAGTCATGTGTATTGGGTCCATAATGTACGCAACACATCACGTTGTAAGCTATTATGAGATTTCTTGAGGATTCCCATAAAAGGGATTACTTAAGAAATCTCCTTTAAAATTTTGATAATGTTGCCACACACCGGAAGTGTGTGTGCATAGCACATGCAACAAAATATGTTGCATGAGAGTGTCAAGAGTTCCTTAAGGGTTCCGATGTACGGAATTACTTACGGAATATTCTTTATGAAGAATATTTTTATATTTTTATATTATATTAGAGGTCACCGTTTATGACCCTATGATTGCTGAGGATTCACATAAACGAGATTACTTAAGAAATCTCGGTTTCATATGCTTCAGCAGCAATCGTAGCAAAGTTAGGCAATGTAAAGAAAGCTTGTATTTGTAATCAGGTCAATGATGTAAAAGCTTTTATGATGAAATGAAAATGTACCTTTTATCAATTCCGCTGCGTTGTTTTATGATTATGTACAATATGTATGTTTTATAAGCGATGAACCACCAACAGTAAGGTGCCCGGTGAGCGGGGCCTTACAAGTTGGTATCAGAGCAAAAGTTTAAGTAAAACGGGTAAATTTTCAAAATAAACCTCAAACTTAAACTGAAAAATGGGACAGAAAGGGGATGAATGCCATCTGAGTAGCTGCGTGCCATCAGGTATTTTCTTAAAGTTAATCAGAATTATGTGCGCGTGTAATGTGGTTTATGTGAACTGTTAGACTTAAATACTGATGTAGTCAGGACGGTTAATGCTCGGGGTGCGAAAAGTAGAGTAAGCGGCTAATCACAACTGGCCACTGTAATTAGGAACTTACTATACTTGACATAAACTGAGCTATTTCCTTGAATGACCGTGTTGGTATTTGAACCTTTCAGTGTGTGATAGAAGATGGTCGGTGGTAGATCATCTAAAGCCCCACTTGGTGGAGGCGGTGGCGGAAGTGGTGCGGAACCACGAGCCATAAGAGGAAGACCTAGACTAGAGAAGAAGGTTCCTGAAGAACCTAATACTACTCCTCCGGAGGGAGTGGATGAGAGTGATGATTTGAGGGCCTCGGTGAAAGAGGCAGTGGTCGAGGAGGTGCACCAGGTCATGAAGACGATTTTGCCGTCTGTAGTGACCGAGGTGATAAAAGTTGAACGCGAAGATGAGAGGCGAGGGACGAATCGATCCTCAGGTAGACAGCAGCAACAAGAGCCGGAAGCGGTTCTTTCTGATGATGAAGAGGAGGAGGAGGAGGAGGCAGAGCGTGAGACAACACGGGGCTGTAATTACGGGGCGTTCATGAGGTGCAAGCCCCGACTTTTGATGGTTCTGGTACGGCTGCAGATGCTCACCAATGGGTGAGAGAGATGGAGGCGGTCCTTGATATCAGTGACTGCCAGGAGGATAAAAAGGTGAAGTTTGCTACCCATTCCTTTACGGGGACGGCATTGTGCTGGTGGGACAATATTGTCCAGGCTGAGGGTAGCAGGGCCATTGGGAAAATGAAGTGGTCTGAGTTGAAGAGAATGGTGATCGAGGAGTTCAGTCCTCGTCGGGAGATGGACCGAGTTGAGAGAGAGTTCCAGCAGTTGGAGGCAGGGACGATGACCCACCAACAATACACCGCCAAGTTCAACGACATGGCACGGTTGGTGCCCGAGCAGGTGACGCCGGTGTCCCGAAAGATCAACCGGTATATTCAGGGGTTGCCAGCTGAAATTCGTTGGCATTTGATTTCCGCTCGACCAAGTACTTTCAGGTCGGCGGTGGATTTGGCGGGGAGGTTGTACGATGAGCGAGCTGCGTTGGTGAAGGCTGAAGGTGGAAAGAAGGCAGGTGGAGAAAAGGGTTGGCAGGGAAAGAGATTTGGTCGAGGTGATACCTCGACAAGTAACAAGAAGGCAAGGGTAGACGACCGCCGAGTGGTCGCGAAGGGAGCAGGGTTGAGGAAGTGTGGACAGTGTGGGAGAGAGCACTCGGGGGAGTGCAAGTGGGGATCCAACATCTGCTTCAAGTGCGGGAGGACTGGGCATATGGCCAAGGATTGCCGGATGGGCAAGTGTTTTAACTGTGGGGAAAGTGGTCATATGGGCAGAGATTGTAAGAAGCCGAGGGCTGAGGGCTCAGGGGAGAAGAAGACGGGAGGAGAAGCACCGAGGGCAAAGGCTAGGGCGTTCACCATGACGCAAGAGGAGGCTAGAACAGACCCGATGTTGTGTCCGGTATGTTCCTAATAAACCAAACTTTAGCCTCTGTATTATTTGATTCGGGTGCCAGTAGGAGTTTTATTTCTACTACCTTCTGTGCTAAACTGCCTGTTAGGAGTAAATGCCTTGATGAGTCCTTTGACGTAGAAACTGCTATTGGTAAGTCCACTAGGGTTACGAATGTGATAGAAGGCTGTGCCATAGAATTAGAGGGCCATAGGTTTGCTGCCAAGTTACATGTGATGCCTCTAGGAGGATTTGATGTAGTGTTAGGGATGGACAGGTTAGCAACCTACGAAGCGAATATCGTGTGCCGAAAGAAGATGATTAGATTAATGGCGACCGACGGATGTCCGGTGACAATATATGGCGATCGAGTTACGACGATTCCGAAAGTGGTCTCAATGGCGGTGGCGGGAAAGTGTATGAGGCGCGGATGTAGCGCCTACTTATGTTATGTAAAGAATGTAGAGACGCCAACACCACAACTATGCGATGTACCAGTGGTGCGCGACTTTCCAGACGTGTTCCCCGAAGACTTATCGGGATTGCCACCTGACCGAGAGATTGAATTCCAGATCGACCTGATACCGGGTGCCCAACCTGTCGCAAAAGCACCGTATCGCTTGGCTCCGACGGAGATGAAAGAGTTGATGGAGCAGTTGCAGGAGCTGCTGGATAAGGGGTTTATCCGACCGAGTATCTCACCTTGGGGTGCCCCGGTTCTGTTCGTAAAGAAGAAGGATGGTAGTATGGGAATGTGCATCGACTACCGCGAGTTGAATAAGTTGACAGTGAAGAACAGATACCCCTTACCAAGGATCGATGACTTGTTTGATCAACTTCAGGGTGCCAGTTGGTTTTCGAGGATAGATCTTCGATCGGGCTACCATCAACTGAAGGTGAAGGAACAGGATATCCCAAAAACAGCCTTTCGTACGCGCTATGGTCATTACGAGTTCCTCGTTATGTCTTTCGGTTTGACCAATGCGCCGGCTGCTTTTATGGATTTGATGAACCGAGTGTGTCGGCCGATGTTGGATAAATCAGTGATTGTGTCTATTGATGACATCCTGATTTATTCAAAAAGCGAGACAGAGCATGCCGGCCACATTCGAGAAGTATTGGAAACGTTGAGAAGAGAGAAATTGTACGCCAAGTTCTCCAAGTGTGCTTTTTGGTTACGCGAGGTGCAATTTCTGGGCCATGTGGTGAATGCAGAAGGAATAATGGTGGACCCAGCAAAGGTTGAGGCCGTGATGCAATGGAAGTCACCAAAGACGCCAACCGAGATTCGCAGCTTTTTGGGGCTGGCGGGCTACTATAGAAGATTTATTCAAGACTTCTCCAAGATAGCCTCACCTTTGACAAAATTGACTCGCAAGGACGTAAAGTTCGTGTGGGGTCGGGAACAGGAGGATGCTTTTGAGGAACTGAAGACAAGACTGACACAAGCTCCTGTCTTGACTTTGCCCGAGGGAAATGAAGACTTGGTGGTCTACTCGGATGCGTCCTATTCTGGGCTAGGTTGCGTACTGATGCAACGCGAAAAGGTGATAGCCTATGCATCATGACAACTGAAGACCCACGAAGTCAACTATCCCACACACGATCTAGAACTAGCTGCGGTGGTTTTCGTGTTGAAGATTTGGCGGCACTATCTATACGGGACAAAGTGCACCATCTTCACGGACCACAAGAGCTTGAAGTACTTCTTCGAGCAGAAGGATCTCAACATGAGGCAGAGGCGGTGGTTGGAGTTGATAAAAGACTATGATTGTGAAATCCACTACCACCCGGGAAAGGCCAATGTGGTGGCTGATGCCCTTAGCCGGAAGGAAAGGCCCGAGCCGATTCGGGTGAAGGCTTATCAGCTGATTATGACCTCTGACGTGATGACACAGGTTAAGGAGTTCCAAGACGAGGCTTTGAAAGAAGATCGTCTTAACTCCGAAAGGATGAGAGGTCTAGTTACAGAACTGGGTGAGAACACTCTTGGTGTTAAGACCCGATTTGGGTGAGTGTGGATTCCTCGGTACGGGGATCTACGCGGAAGAATCATGGATGAGGCCCATAAGACTCGATATTCCATTCACCCCGGTGCTACCAAAATGTACCAAGACATGAAGAAAGACTATTGGTGGCCGGGCATGAAGCGTGATGTGGTGGAATATGTGAGTAAGTGCCTGACTTGTTTACAAGTCAAGGTAGAGCACCAGAAACCTTACGGGAAGATCCAACCGTTGGATATACCCGAGTGGAAGTGGGAGCACATCACCATGGATTTCATCACGAAACTGCCACGTACCCCGAAAGGGTATGATGCTATATGGGTGATCGATTGACGAAGAGTGCCCACTTCCTACCGATCCGCGAGACGTATTCATCTGAAAGATTGGCGGATCTATTCATCAAGGAAATTGTAGCTCGTCATGGTGTACCGGTGTCTATTGTGTCTGATCGTGACACCCGGTTTACCTCCATGTTTTGGAAGAGATTTCATGATGCAATGGGGACGAGGCTACACATTAGCACGGCATATCACCCTCAGACAGACGGTCAGTCCGAGAGAACGATCCAAACACTCGAAGACATGCTTCGGGCGTGCGTGATCGATTTTGGAGGAAGTTGGGACGACCACCTGCCGTTAGCAGAATTCTAGTACAATAACAGTTATCATGCCAGCATTGGTATGCCACCCTACGAGATGCTGTACGGTAGGAAATGTAGAACGCCCGTATGTTGGGGAGACATTGGGAAAAAAGAACTGGGAGGTGTCGAGGTGGTTGAAGCAACGACTGAGAAGTTAGAAAAGATCAAAGCCTTCATGAAGGCGGCGAAAGACAGACAAAGTCGTATGCTGACAAGAGGCGGAGACCAATAGAGTTCAAGGTCGGTGATCAAGTCATGTTGAAGGTCTCGCCTTGGAAAGGAATTATCCGGTTCCGAAAGCGGGGCAAACTGAGCCTGCGGTATATAGGCCCTTTCCGAATCGTTGCCCGTGTGGGAGAGGTGGCCTATAGGTTGGAACTACCAGATGAGCTGAGTGGAATACACCCGACCTTCCACGTATCTCATCTGAGAAAATGTTTAGCCGATGAGGATATGATTATTCCCCTGGAGGATATCGAAGTAGACGAACGGCTCAATTATGTGGAGCAACCAGTGGCAATCATCGATAGAAAAGAGAAGCGGCTACGAAATAAAGTGGTTCCTCTTGTGCGCGTACAGTGGAAGCACAGGAAGGGATCTGAGTCTACGTGGGAGACTGAAGAAGAGATGAGACAACATTACCCACATCTGTATGAAGAATAACAGGTTTCGGGGACGAAACCTAAATAAGGGGGGTGGACTTGTAACACCCGGAAAATTTTCCAATCGAGTCAAGTAATAGTGACGGGCCCGGACGAAAACCATTTAATAAATATAAAATGGTTGTGGGTATTACACCGAGTTAACCCTTCGGGTCACGAGTTTAATGAGTTTGGGGTCCCGGGAACGCCTGGCATATAAATAGATGGATCAACTGAGCAACTCTCATTTTCACTCAAACGCCCATTCTAGAGAGAGAAAGTGTAGAGAGAGAAAGTGCCGGATCGAGGCTCGGGTGGTCCGAATCGAAGGCTGGTATTTGTGGACTCCTAAACTACAAGAATCAAGGTAAGAAACGTATCTAAATTGCTCCATTTGGTGAAAAACCCGAGTTTGGGTTTTTGGGGTTTAAAGGTGGCAAAAATCACCCCAAAACACACGTTTTAGGGCAAGAAAACATGTAATGAGCTTAGATATAGCTTCCTGGATGATAACCCAAGGGTTTGGGTGGAAAGGATTGGATTTTTGGGTTAAAACGAGCTGATTCGTAAATTTCAGCTCGTTCTGCGAATTTAAGAACTCATCCAGCGAAACTGTAAGTTCGTCCAGCGAAACTGGGAGGATTTTCAGCGAGACTACAGTTTCGCTGCAGCGAAGCTACATCTTCGCCTGGGCGAAAATATAGTTTCGCTGATGACTTTGCCTGTGCCCAAGCTGACCCTTAGATATTGCGAAACTAGGGAATTCCAACGAAAGTTGGGCGCTCAAGGCAGCGAATCTGTTCAGCAAAACTGACAGAGTGCTGTCCGGCAAAACTAGCAGCGAAACTGCTGGTTTGCCTGGCGAAACTATGGGCGAACTTATGGGCGAACTTATGGGCGAAACTATCCGCGAACTTAGTAGCGAATTTAAGCAGAAATTAACTCCTTTGAGTATTAACTTATCTGCAGGCGGTGTAGTGTGACCCACATCTTTAAGGCTTGATTGGGAAGCTGCTTGTCAAGCACGGGTGAGTTCTAGGACCCCTCATTTCCTTGGTTTAAATAATTTTGGGGCTGGAACACATATAAACTTGTTTAGTGTCATATGTATGTATGACCCATTTGGGTGTAATGATGTATTGTATACTTAAGGTATGATAGTGGACTCGATGTGTTATATAAGGTCCTAGCATGAGTCCCCACGGTTTAAGAGGGACAGTTAGTGCTGCTGCACTCAAGATGACGCATAGTTAAGTCCCGGTTTTCGGGAAGGATACGGGAGTAAGTCCTTACATGGAATTTATGTAAGTGCCTAGTGATGATTGGTGATGTAGATTACGTATGTACGAGGTTATGTATGATGATGTATGTATGATGATGTATGTATGATGATATGTATGATGATGTATGCATGATGCTATGTATGATGATGTATGTATGATGTGTGTGTGTTCCTTATAGTAATGTATGAATATCTTTCCATGGCTTTACGTATTAATGAACGAACGAAGTATTACGTAATGTAAAGTGAAAGATAATGAAAGAGGAACATGATGACGAATGCATGTATTAATGAACGAATGAATGCGTAAAAGATGATGAATGCATGCATTAACGAACGAACGAACGAAAGTTGCCTTGCAAACATTGGATAAGTGTAACGGGTCCTTCTTGGTGATTGACCATATGTATGGTACCCCTACCGCTTACCTCTAGTACCGCGGCATACGTTTTGCTGTTCATTTAAATGACTTCGGCCCAGTAGCTAATAACGTCCGGGGTATAGCAGATGGTAGTGGTACAAAAGATATCCAATGTGCAAGAAAAGATGTAACGGGGTCCCTGTCATTCGACCACAGTAATCATGGCTGCGTGCCATGAAGTGGGTAAAGCCTGACAGGACCTAAACGAGAAGTGAAAGATAACGATGTATGACGAATGAACGAATGAACGAAAGAGATAATAAAGATATTATCTATATGTATGTACGATGTATGATCACGTGTAAAGAATGAACGGTTTTAATATGAACAAAGTATGTTTACTATAAAACTAGAACTCACTCAGCAACGCTGACTTTTTATGTGTTTCCAGTTGGCAGGTAGCGTTGCTGGGGATGGCACGAGGCGGCTACTCAGCTCTTTTGGGATGGCATTCTCCATTTGATAATGCTGCAACGTCATGTGTTGTGGGTCCATAATGTACGCAACACATCACGTTGCAAGCTATTATGAGATTTCTTGAGGATTCCCATAAAAGGGATTACTTAAGAAATCTCCTTTAAAATTTTGATAATGTTGCCACACACCGGAAGTGTGTGTGCATAGCACATGCAACAAAATATGTTGCATGAGAGTGTCAAGAGTTCCTTAAGGGTTCCGATGTACGGAATTACTTAAGGAATATTCCTTATGAAGAATATTTTTATATTTTTATATTATATTAGAGGTCACCGTTTATAACCCTATGATTGCTGAGGATTCACATAAACGAGATTACTTAAGAAATCTCGGTTTCATATGCTTTAGCAGCAATCATAGCAAAGTTAGGCAATGTAAAGAAAGCTTGTATTTGTAATCAGGTCAATGATGTAAAAGCTTTTATGATGAAATGAAAATGTACCTTTTATCAATTCCGCTGCGTTGTTTTATGATTATGTACAATATGTATGTTTTATAAGCGATGAACCACCAACAGTAAGGTGCCCGGTGAGCGGGGCCTTACATTTTAAGAATTTATAACCAAAATTTCAGTTTATGGATTCGGTTTGTAAAATACGCGTTTAACGTTGCCGGTTACGGTAAAACCGAACGGTTTAAAATGGTTATCTATGAGTTTTCATCTTTTTGAGTCTAAGACCAGTAGCTACTTTTTAAAATCATTTTTATGAGTTTCAAACCTTTTAGATTACTAAAAATTTGTCTCTAAAAGTGGAAAGGCTCGTTGTTACGTTTAAACCGTTAAAACGCGTTTTTAGTCGGGTTTGACCATTTTAAAAGCTTGTTTGACCAACCATTTTACTTTTGAGATTATTTTATCTTTTAACCTACTGGAAAGTCATGATTTTTATAAGTTGTAACATTTAACCCATTTATCATAGATTTTTCCTTAAAAACGCCTCTCGGTTTACACCCGGTTTCACTTAAAATCCATTTAAATTATCTTTTGACCACTAATACTTTTCATTGACTCCAGAACACTTTATTTATCCTTTTAGAACCTGTGATTCTCTTTAAAAAGTTCATAGTCCATGTTTTCCTATTTTTAAGTCATTTTAACACGTTTTCGGGTCCTGAAAGTGACCAAACTAGGTCTAAACACATTATGTCTTTTGTTCCAGAGGTCAAGCCATGTTATTAAACTTAATATGAACCAAAACTTACTGAAATAACAGTCCCAACACGTTTCCTAAAGAGGTAAAAATAAGCGATAACCGACCATTACACATGTGTAATTCTTTGTACCTTGCGAATGAACATTATTAAAACTTTGTTTAACATAAAAATCAGATTCTTGGAAGTGTCTAAAACTTATTTTGAGCAGATTATAACCCTTGTCTAAGAGGATTTTCAAGAAATGTCTAAAAGAGGTTGTTACTAGTAGGAAGAGGGATTGTTCAAGGTGTAATGCATGTTTTTACCACATGTAGGTGGTATATAGTATTTGAAACTTTAAAAACAGGTTGTTAGTAGTCTTAAAACCCATTAATATGCAGGTTAAACGTTTTTTTTTTGAAGGGTTACAAGATACACAAGTAGATGGTGCCAAAAACACCAAAAAGAGGGTTTTCAAGGGGTAAATCGGGTTCTACCCTTTAGAATGAGCATTATATCATGTGATATTCCTTCAAGAACGTTGGGAACTCCTCAAGAACAAAGTGAGGGTGAGATGTTTCTGCTACAACAAGAAAAAGATAGGTTTTTAGGTGAAAAATGAAGTTAAACATGAGAAAGGACTAAAACCGAACATGGTGAGCTTACACACGATGTATCTCGTGGTTTAAGAGGTGTAGAATGTCGTGGATGGTTGAAATCTCCTTGGATTCGACTGTTGTATCACGAACAAGAGCTGGAACCTCAAGCTTTGCACGTTCCAAGCTTCAAAACTTCACCGAAAGTCACCTTTCTTGCGGTTTGCTGCTGGCCGATGGGTGGATGCTTGTTTTTTGCGATTTTGGGGCTGGAAAGAGGGCTGAGATGGAGAGATTTTGAGAGGGAGAGATGTTTCTTCAGCTGGGAATTCAAAAGTGAGAGGAGAGAGTGTGAAAGTGTGCAAGTGAATTGCATGGATTGTGAATGGGGAGATATAATGGTGTAGTGTGTGGAAGAAAGCAAGGATGTCCATTGGAGGACATGGGGGGCGGCCGATTTGTCTTGTTGTGGGCTCTTTTAGATTAAATTTTAATCAAAAATGTTATTAGATGGTGTTATTTTGTAGTGTAGTATTTAAAATTGTTAGTTAGTAAATTGTCTTATGCATGATAATGCATGCTAGAACCGAAATTTCAAGTGTGTGGGTGTGTACACATATTTTTAGTTGTTTCAATTAGTGCTTTGTATTCTAGCTAGGGTGACTAATCAATATTCCTGGGCACGAATTTTCTAAAAAGGCAACACTTAAAATGACTAAATTCACATAAATCACATAGAATCATGAAAATGGATCAAATAAAAATTAGTGATTCTAACATTCTTGATATAATTGAATTGTTCCCATTATTAGTACTCATAAGACGGGATATGAAGCAAATAAATTAGGGTTTAGAATAGTGACCTTGGGACCGGTTGTCACACAATCCAAGACTTAACATTGTAGAAGAAACAACTGATATTATTTTTAATGAACACTCTTTCACAAAGAAAGTAATTGGATCCGACTGGTTGTTTTATGTTGATTCATTAACAAAATCATTTGACACGCCTTATGTTGATGCTACAGGTACAAAAGAAGATATTGAATATCCTATGGTACCTCCTCAACCAACTATTGATGTTCCTCTAACTGCTGATCCTCCAAGGAGAACAACCACATCTCCTTTAAGCACAACAGTTACACCTCCAATGGAACAAACCAAAACATCCAATGAAACAAACACATCTACACCATCTTCATCAACCCCTGTGATGACTAAACCACCCAACCAACCAAAGTCACATCAACCACACGCAGTTGAAGAAGATGATGATTATCATTCCTCACCAGACACACTCATTATGATGAAATCTTAGATTTCTTTCATGATTCCCCTCAAACATTCAATGAGACTATACAGCCGGATTGTCCTACAACCACAAATACACTTACCCATCCTACAATGCCAGAACAAACATTCAACAATCTTGATTTAACAATCCCTGTTGATCAGATTGAAACAGCAAGAATACATATAGATCACCCTTTAGAAAACATCATAGGTGACATTCATACCAGACTGACAAGAAGTCAATCAGACATCACAAACATTTGCTTGAATTCCTGTTTCTCATCCCTAGCTGTACCCAAAAACATCATAGAAGCACTTAAAGACAACAGTTGGATAGAAGCAATGCAAGAGGAACCACAGCAATTCAGAAAGCAAGAGGTCTAAAAACTGGTTGATCTTCCTAAAGGTCAATATGCCATAGGCACTAGATGGCTATTCAGAAACAAAGTAGATGACAGAGGGATTGTCATTAGAAACAAAGAAAGGCTTATTGACAAAGGATATACTCAAGAGGAAGGCATTGATTATGATGACGACTTTGCTCTGGTAGCTAGACTTTAATCCATCCGAGTGTTCCTTGCATATGCCTCATCTAAAAACTTCACTGTCTATCAAATGGATGTAAAATGTGTGTTCCTTTATGAAAAGATAGATGAAGAGGCATATGTTGCTCAACCACCAGGGTTTGAAGATCCAAAATTCCCTTATAGAGTCTACAAGTTGGATAAGGCTCTATATGGTCTTCATCAAGCACCTAAGAAGTAGTATGAGACTTTATCAAAGTTTTTACTACAAAATGGGTATACCCGAGGGAAAATAGACCTGACATTGTTCTAAAAAAAGAAAGGACAAGACTTGTTAGTGGTTTAAGTCTATGTGGATAACATCATCTTTGGATCCATAAACACATAAGTTTGCAAAGAGTTTGAAGCGCTTATGCAATCAAAATTCTAGATGAGCTCAATGGGAGAACTCACATTCTTCCTTGGACTATAAGTTTATCAATCACAAGAGGGGATTTTTATTAACCAAAACAAGTATGTGCATCAGATTCTCAAGAAATATAACATGGCAGATTGCACATCAAGCAAAACACAATTTGCAACTGGACTGAAGTTTGGCCCCGATCTAGAAGGAACAACAGTTGATCAGAAACTTTATGTATCAATGATAGGTTCTCTAATGTACCTTACAGCAAGCACACCAGATATCATGTACGCAGTATGCATGTGTGCAAGATATCAAGCAGATCCCAAAGAATCACACATAAATGTTGTAAAGAGAATTTTCAGATATCTAAAAGGCAAAGCAACACTTGGTTTGTGGTATCCAAAAGATGGAGACTTCTCTTTATGTGCCTACATAGACAGTGATTACGGGGGATGCAATAACAACAAGAAATCAACTAGTGGTGGCTGTCAGTTTCTTGGATCAAGATTGATCTCCAGGCAGTGCAGGAAACAAACAAATGTATCTGTGTCAACAGCTGAAGCAGAATACATAGCTGCTTCTGTATGCTATTCTGAAGTGTTATGGATTTAAAACCAAATGCTTGATTATGGCTTTATTTTTCTTAAAACACCCATACACATTGATAATTCTGCAGCAGTGTTTATAACAAACAATCCTATTCAACATTCAAAAACCAAACACATAGAGATCAGATATCATTTTCTAAGAGATTGATTAGAAAAGGGTCTGAACCACTTGGTCAAAGTTCATACAGACAATCAATTAGCTGATCTTTTTAAAAAATTATTTGATTCAACTAGATTTGAATTTCTGGTTCAGTCACTTGGTATGATCAACTATGGAACAACAAAATGATATTTTCAAACATTAAAATCAAACAGTCCTGATTTTGTCAAAGTTCAAAACAATTGTCCCACTTATATCTTTTTCAAAATCAAGATAACATGCAAAGAAATCATTTATAACATTGAATAACACATACACTTCTTCAGAAATGATAGTACACTAGCATAGCTCTTCACTTGAGTCTTTTTCCACTAATAAAGACTGATGATAGCTTGTTTGATATGTGGATAGGCTCACCATAGGACACCTAACATCAGATACAACATTGAAGAACTAAATTCTTATGATTGTGTGGTCAACAACACAACTTGTTTTATGGTAAGTATTGATTTCTTCAAAATAGATAGCTTGAAATCTAACTTCAATACACCAAGTGAAACAAATTATAAATTGCTCAATTTAAGTGTCTCCTCTGTTATGATAATCGTAGACCTG
Organism: Flaveria linearis; assembly: GCA_024085815.1. Classification (NCBI taxonomy): domain Eukaryota; kingdom Viridiplantae; phylum Streptophyta; class Magnoliopsida; order Asterales; family Asteraceae; genus Flaveria; species Flaveria linearis. The sequence goes on from CM044005.1 coordinate 63,727,304, forward strand.
GAGTACACTAAGACACTCTTTGTTGTGCTGAGCACAAACCTGAATGTTCTTAATCTTGATCCATAAAAGATTCCCAATAAGGAACACATCCTATAAGGATGATCAATCAATAAAGTCTTTTTGACTAGCTTCCAAATTGAAGTGCAAAAGAATCCCAAAGTGTATCACCCAATAAACATCAATCAATAAAATAATTGAGCATTTATCATCCTAAGTAGCTAGGTCTTAAGTATTGAAATTACTTTCTAGCATATCTTGAGAAGAATCATACATATCATTCAATCAGATGTAAGGTACACACAACTCATGTCAATCAACCCAAACCATGATAATCACTCACTGTTTAAACCAACCATTAATACCATGCTTGAGTTTAGTGGATCAATATATCTACAATCAACATTGTACTTGTCTATATCTATTCTTCAACATCAAACAAACAATTCAGTAAAGAACTACAGACTAGTATGACCTCATGGTACATGCACATGATTCATGTGTTTTATGATTAAATATGCATTTTGAGTGAACAAAGGATAAAATTCTTGATACATCATAACTAAATCACTCTTAAACAAACAATTGGACTTTGACAATTTCAAATCAAACATATATAAATTTTTGTCAAATTTTTATAAATATACAAAAATTTAGGGGGAGAAATTGAACATAGAATTATCAAAGACAGTATAATTGTGCATTAATATATATAGTTTATCATACATTTTAAAATTAAAAAAAATTAACAAAGCCAAAGTCAAGCCAACACTAACAAATAGCATGTTGACACATATATATTTATTTATTTTATTGCATAATATTGCTTTATAGTGATATCAAATCATCCATATATTGAAGTGTTAAAATTCAATATTTTAACATAAATTTAAAGATTTTGAAAATATTCAAAATTAATTTGAAAATATAATTTTTAAAACAGATCAAACAATCACAACATTGAAAATTTTCTTAACATTTTCACAACTGTTCATACAACGGATGAGAAAAAGGTTCATCTGCTGTGAACAAAATAGCACTACAAAATTCCTTCAATCAAACATTTTGACAACTATACATATAGCGGACAACCAAGACATTCATCCGCTGAAGGTACAGTAGCAAAGAAAATTTCAAGTTATCTATAGCGCATGAACAAAATTGTTCATCCGCTCTGAACATCATCCAAAATTACACAACCATCCATAGCGCATGAAAAAAATTGTTCATCCGTTGTGAACATCATTCAATCATAAAGTACTCCATAGCGCATGAAGAAAATTGTTCATCCGCTGTGAGGAAATCAAACAAGTGTTTACAGTGTGTGAACATTTGTTCATCCGCTGTAAACATAACAAAGAAAGCAGTTAAGTATCTATAGCGCATGAAAAAAATTGTTCATCCGCTGCGAAAACTGTCAATTAAAATACACAGCGCATGAACAAAAGTGTTCATCCACTGTTGAATAGTGCACAAGTAAAATGCACAATGCATGAACAAAAGTGTTCATCCACTGTGTGAACAGTGCACAAGTAAAATGCACAGCGCATGAACAAACGTGTTCAACTTGTAACACCCGGATATTTTTAGTAGACAAGAACGAAAGAATAAACGTTAATAAAAGAAAGAAATGTCATTTAACCCAAGAAGAGGGGTTAAAAGTGTCCAAAAGGACAAAACTTTAGAAAGTTGGTGAATAAAGCAACATGGTCGCCCATGTTGCTTGTTTACACTTTGATATTCGGTTTTAGAGAGAGAAACAACAGAGAATTTGAGTTTTAGAGAGAGGAAGAAGAAGAAGTTGAAGTTCAAGGTAGGATTTTGGTATTTTAAGTTGTTTTGGTCGACTTAGCCTCGGTTATATGCTCATATGTGTCATTGTATGTATGGTTGTGTGTGTTTTAGTGGGTTTAGGCGTTAAAAACGTCTGGGAAGTTTAAGAGAAGGGTTCAAACTCGAAGGCAGCTAAGGTGAGTTCTAAAACCCCCTTTTTAACATGTTTTTAACAAACTTTGCGGCTGGAAAATGCATGTGAACATGTTTTTATGAAAATGGGTTTTCACCCGTATGTGTGTGTGTGAATGTGTATGTGGGTGGGTGTGAATTTGGGATATATATGTGTGTATGTACATGTTATGATGCTTAGCATGTTAATACTAAGCTTAGATCATGATTTAAGACGTATTGGGACCGATTTATGTTGTTTAAGTGAAAATTAGTTGCTCAACCGCCTAAACAGTGGCCCATGCGTCCAACGGTTAAATTTACTAAGTCTTCCCAACCGCCTAAAAATCCCAAACGTCTGAACAGTACCCAAACCACCTAGATGTCCATGCGTCTAATGTTAGGCCCAAACGCTTGAATAGTGTCCATGCGCCTAAATAGGCCCATGCGTCTAAGTGAAAAGTGACTAAGTATAAGTCTAGACGTCTGCATAGTGGCAAAAAGCCTAAACAGGGCAGAAACACCCAATTAGTGCCCATACGTCTAGATACTTGGAATATTTTCTAAAATTTCAAGAAAAAGCAGAAAGTCTAGGGTTTGACCAAATTTGACTTATGACTAATGATTACCCATTTTAAGCATGATTATGGGATGTTTTAGGGTTATGGAATATATTAATGATGTACGATATGTATAATGTGTTATCTTTTAATAATAATTAAACGTATTTATATTATATTATAAAATACGTTATATATTATGTTATTACTTTATGTAGTATGACAAACGAATGAAAGAACGTAAAGAATAACGTAACAAAATGAAAGATAACAATATGAAAAGTAAAACGTAATGAACGAAAGAATGGCTTGCAAGCAAATGAAAGGAGGTGCACGACCATGTTGTCGTTAGCTCAACTGTGTTGCGGGTTAGATACCCCAAAGGATGCACACAGGGTCAATCATTGATATTGACAAGGCCCTTTGGTATGCCCTAGGTGACTAGATCAGCTTCGTGCACAATGTTCGTGGTTTAATTACCACAGGTCCAGCATCAACTTCGTGCACAATGTTCGGGGTATTGTTCATCAATCCATATGAACATAGAAGAATGCGTAACGTACGAAAGAAAGAAAGAAAGTAAACAAGTACGAAAGTAAAAGAATGATAATAAGTACGTTATAAAAGAATGAGAACGAAAGTAAGAGAATGTTAACGAAAAGCATGAAATGAAAGCATGCTATGAATATGATGGTGGAAAATGAACTATAATGAAAGTTAATATTAATATTCTCTATCTGTACGTATAATGCATGAACGTGTATGAAAGGAAAGACAGGTTTAACAAAAGTATGATATTTTATTTATAAAACTATAACTCACTCAGCAACGCTGACTTTTATGTATTTTCCAGTTGGCAGGTAAAAGTTGCTGATGATGGCACGGGACAGCTACTTGGCATTTTGAGGATGGCATCCATTAGAATAACAATGACATTTTTGTGATGTAATGCAATTACAATATTTTGTAATTGTTAACCGTATTGTATTACTTTGAAAAAGTTGTCATTAATATATATGAAATGGTTTTTATTAATTTCCGCTGCGATATTTTAAATAAATGTGTGTTTTATGTGTGATGAATGACCAATTGGGAGGTGCTCGGGAACGGGGCCTTACAAGTTGGTATCAGTGTCAAAGTTTAAGTGAAATAGGTAAATATTTTCAAAAGAAACCTAAACTCAAACTGAGAATGGGACAAAGGGAAGGGATGCCAGTCCAAGTAGCTACATGCCATCAGGTATTTTCTTTAATGTTAACCGGTATTATGTGCGCATGTTATTTGATCTGCTTGCCCTTAGTAGATTTAGATACTGATGTAATCAGGATAGGAAATGCTTAGGGTATGAAGATTAAGGTAAGTGGCTAATCACAACTGGCCACTTTAATTAGGGACATACTATACTTGACATAAACTGAGCTATTACCTTGAATGACCGTGTTAGTGTTTGAATCTTATAGTGATTAGGAATGGCTGGAGGTAGATCTTCTAAGGCTTCATGAGGTGGAGTACGTGGGGACATGGTGTTGAGCCACGGGACACAAGAAGAAGGCCCAGGGTTGAAAAGGTGACCCCTGAGGAGCCTGAGACCCCTCATCCGGAGGGTGGAGATGAGAGTGCTAACTTGAGAGCCTCGGTGAAGGAGGCCGTAGTGGAGGACGTTCATCAGGTCATGCAGACGATCTTGCCATTTGTAGTGACCAAAGTGATTAAGGTTGTTAAAGAAGGAGAGAGGAGGGATAGGAACAGGTCTTCGGGAGGGAGAGAGCAACCCGAGACCGAGACGGTTATCCCTACTGATAAGGAAAATGAGGAAGAAGAGCCTGTGCCGAAGGCAGCACGAGGCTGTAATGGGGCATTCCAGAGATGCAATCCCCCTACCTTTGATGGTAATGGCACTGCTGCTGCTGCTCACCCATGGGTGAGGGAGATGGAGGCTGTTCTGGAAATCAGTGAGTGCCAGGAGGACCAAAAGGTAAAGTTTGCCACCCATTCGTTTGTGGACTCGGCTTTATGCTAGTGGGACAACGTTGTCCATGCCAAGGGTAGTAGGGCGATTGGCCGAATGAGGTGGAGTGAACTGAAGAAGTTGGTGATCAAGGAGTTCTGTCCTAATCGGTAGTTGGACAAGGTGGAAAGGGAGTTCCTGCAACTGGAAGTGGGAACCATGACACATCAATAGTACACCACCAACTTCAACGAGATGGCACGGCTGGTGCCGGATCAGGTGACGCCCCTGTCATGAAAGATCAAGAGATATATTCAGGGCTTGCCGGTGGATATCCGCAGGCACATGATCGCCGCCTGACCGAGTACGTTTAGGTCGGTGGTTGACTTGGCCGGGAGAATGTATGATAAAAAGGAGGTAGTGGTAGCTGAGGTAAGTAAGAAAGGTGGTGGTGATCGGAACTGGAACGGGAAGCGGTTAGGATGGGGTGGTGCTCCGGCAAACAACAAGAAGGATAGGGTGGATGATCGACGGGTGATTGCCGCAGGCTCGGGAGTGAAGAGATGCAGGAAGTGTGGAAAGGAGCACGCTGGTGAGTGCAGGCTGGGGCTGAATGTCTATTTCAAGTGCGAAAAGCCTGGCCACATCTCTAGAGATTGTAGAGCAGCAAGGTGCTTCAACTGTGGTGACATGAGTAAGGAGTGCAAAAAGCCGAGGGCAGAGAGTTCTGGAGTAGGAAAGAAGATCGGAACTAAGGAGCAGAGGGCAAGCACCAGAGCATTCGTGATGACCAGAGAGGAGGCTAGGACGGACCCTGAAGTTGTGTCAGGTACGTTTCTAGTAAACCAAACTCTTGCTTTTGTGTTATTTGATTCTGGTGCTAGTAGGAGTTTTATTTCTGCTGCTTTCTGTGCTAAATTGCTTATTAGTAGTATATGTATTGATGAGCACTTTGATGTAGAAACTGCTATTGGTAAGTCCACTAGAGTTACTGAGATTATAGTGTAACACCCGAAGGTTTGACTTTTTGGAATGTCATGCGACTGAGTCTTAGCCGCATGGAATTCATGCGACTTGAGGTTCAATCGCATAAAGCTCGTACGATTGAAGGATCAACCGCATGGAACTCATGCGACTGAAGTACCAGTCGCATGGTGTTCATGCGACTGAAGGTCCAGTCGCCCCTGGACCTCGGGCGACTGAGCTATAACTATAAAAGAGGGGCAGCTCTCTTCTCTTCCCCAACACTTACACTTATTCAGTCGGGAGAAAGAGCAGCGAGCGAGAGAGCAGAGAAAGAAGAGAAAGAAAGAGAGAACGTGGTGATTCGGGCTCGAGATTCGTCGAGTGGCTAGTCAAATCGAAGCTCTTCATCTTCTCCTTGATAATGTGAGTTCTAGGACCCCTCATTTACATGTTTTCAAATGATTTTAGGGCTGGATCACATATAAACCCTATTTTTGTAAAGTGTATGTTTGACCCATCTAGGTACAATCATGTTTAGTATGCTTAAAGTATGATTTTGGACTTGTATGAGTATGTATGATGTCCTAGTATGAACCCTTGATGTTTAGAAGGGGTAATTTGGGCTGGAAATGAGTTTAGAGGAATTGGAAGGCCGTAGGTCGCGGCTGCTGTTCGCGATGAACTCCAGTCGCTGCCAAGTTAGGGCTAGACGACTGAAGGGCCAGTCGCACGATTGGGGAACGACTGACGTTCAATTGTACGATTGAGGCTCAGCCGCACGACTAGGGCTCAGGCACATGATAGGCCATGCGACTGAGGGTTCAGTCGTATAGGTCCATTCGCATAGCTGTTTAGTCGTACGACTGAGGGTTAGTCGCATAGAAGCCAATTCGCATAGTGTTTATTCTCACGATAGGAAGTCCATTCGTACGACTGTGTGCCTATACGCATGACTCAGTCGCATGGAGGCCATGCGACTGGAGTATGTTCAATCGCCCAAATAGGGCTGATGTGAAGGAGGAGAGAAGTGTATTTATGATGTATGTAGGCTAAGTATGACGTAGCCTTATATAATGATAATAACTGATGATTTGTAAGTATCGCTGTTCCTTATGTCAATGTACGTTTATCTTTTCGTAAATTTACGTGAATGAATGAATGAAGTATTATGTAACGTAAAGTGAAAGATAATGAAAGAGTAACATGATGACGAATGCATGTATTAATGAATGAACGAAAAGGAAATATGATGATGAATACATGCATTAATGAATGAACGAACTAAGTCTTGCAAGCATTGAATTAAGGTAAACGGGTCCTTCTTTGTGATTGACCATAGTCATGGTACCTCTACCGCTTACCTACTAGTACTGTGGCATACGCTCTATTGATTCACGGCCCACTGTGGCATACGCTCTATGGATGCACGGCCCAGTAGCTAAGACTAATCGGGGTATAGCATATGGTATTGGTACAAAACGTATTCAATGTGCAAGCAAAGATGAACGGGATTCTTGTCATTCGACCACAGTAATCATAGTTGAGTGCTATGAAGTGGGTAAAGCCCTACAGGATCCATATTAGAACCGAAAGAATATGATGTATAACGAACGATAAAGATAATAAAGAATATTATCTATGTGTACGTAAGATGTATGATCATGTGAAAGAAAGGAATGGTTTATAATGTAAATAAAGTATGTTTATTATAAAACTAGAACTCACTCAGCAACGCTGACTTTTTATGTGTTTCAAGTTGGCAGGTAGTGTTGCTGGGGATGGCACGAGGCGGCTACTCAGCTCTTTTGGGATGGCATTCTCCTTTTGATAATGTTGCAACGCAATGGAATGCGGGCGCATAATACATGCAACAACTTATGTTGCATGAAAGTGTCAAGTGTTCCTTGAGGATCCCGATATACGAGATTACTTAAGGAATCTTCTTTATGATGAAAATTTTTATCTTTCTATACTAGAGGTCACTGTTTATGACCCTTTTGTAATAGTGCTTTTGTAATGTAATGCAACAGCAAATGTCTTGTAATTGAAGTACGTTGTATTAAATGGCAAAAGTATTTATAGTAAAATGAAAGTTTATTTCAGAATTTCCGCTGCGTGATTTTATTAAGTCTATACAAATATATGTTTTACGTGCGATGAATGACCAGCTGTGAGGTGCCCGGGAACGGGGCCTTACAAGTTAGTATCAGAGCAAAAGTTTAAGTGAAATGGGTAAATTTTCAAAATAAACCTAAACTTAAACTGAAAATGGGACAGGAAAGGGGAAGAATGCCATCTGAGTAGCTGCGTGCCATCAGGTATTTTCTTAAAAGTTAACCAGTATTACGTGTGCATGTTGTGTGATGTATGTGTTACTGTTAGAATTAGATACTAACGTAGTCAGGACAGGTAATGCTTGGGGTACGACGAGTAAAGTAAGTGGCTAATCACAACTGGCCACTGTAATTAGGGACTTACTATACTTGACATAAACTGAGCTATTTCCTTGAATGACCGTGTTGGTGTTTGAATCTTTCAGTGTGATAGAAGATGGTCGGTGGTAGATCATCTAAAGTTTCAAGTGGTGGTGGACGTGGTGCTGAACCGCGTGTCACGAGAGGGAGACCTAGGGTAGAGGAAGTGGTTCATGAGGAAACCGAGACCCCTCATTAGGAGGGAGTAGACGAGGGCACCAATTTGAGAGCCTCGATAAAAGAGGAAGTGGTTGAAGAGGTACATCAGGTTATGCAGACGATCTTATCGTCTGTGGTAACCGAAGTGATTAAGGCTGTCAGGGAAGGTGAAAGAAAAGAAAGAAACAGGTCCTCAGGAAGACAGCAACAAACAGAGTCGGAGACGGTTCTATCTGATGATGAAGAGGAAGAGGAGGAAGGGCAGGTACGGGAGACAACACGGGGTTGTAACTACGGGGCATTTATGAGGTGCAAGCCCCCTACTTTTGACGGTTCTGGCACTGCTGCCGATGCTCACCAATGGGTGAGAGAAATGGAGGCTCTCCTCGATATTAGTGATTGCCAGGAGGACAAGAAGGTGAATTTTGGTACCCACTCTTTCACGGGGTCGGCTTTGTGCTGGTGGGACAATATAGTCCAAGCCGAGGGTCGCAGGGCCATAGGGAAGATGAAGTGGGCCGAGTTAAAAGGATGGTGATCGAGGAGTTCAGTCCTCGTCAGGAAATGGGCAAAGTTGAGAGAGAGTTCCTACAGTTGGAGGCGGGGACGATGACCCACCAACAATACACCACCAAGTTTAATGACATGGCAAGAATGGTGCCGGATCAGGTGATGCCGGTGTCTCGAAAGATCAACCGGTATATTCAGGGGCTGCCGACTGAAATTCGTTGGGATTTGATTTCTGCACGACCGAGCGCCTTCAGGTCGGCAGTGGATTTGGCAGGAAGGTTGTATGATGAACGGGCTGTGGCGGTGAAGACTGAGGGTAGTAAGAAGGGAGGTGGTGAGAGGAACTGGCAGGGGAAGAGGTTTGGTCGAGGTGATACTTCGATGAGTAACAAGAAGACAAGGGTGGATGACCGCCGTGTGGTCATGTCAGGAGCAGGGTTGATGAAGTGTGGCCAATGTGGAATGGAGCACTCGGGGGAGTGCAGGTGGAGATCAAACATCTGTTTCAGATACGGGAAGGCAGGACATATGTCAAAGGATTGCCGGGCAGGCAAATGTTTTAACTGTGGGGAAAGTGGTCATATGAGCAGAGACTGCAAGAAGCCGAGGGCTGAGGGATCAGGGACGAAGAAGACGGGAAGTGAAGAACCGAGGGCAAAGGCCAGGGCATTCATGATGACGCAGGAGGAGGCCAGGACGGACCCTGATGTTGTGTCCGGTACGTTTCGGGTGAACCAAACTTTAGCCTCTGTATTATTCGATTCGGGTGCCAGTAGGAGTTTTATTTATGCCGCCTTCTGTACTAAGCTGCCTGTTAGTAGTAGACGTGTTGATGTGTCCTTCGATGTAGAAACTGCCATAGGTAAGTCTACTAGGATCTCTGAGGTGATAGAGGGTTGTGATGTTGAATTGGAGGGCCACAAGTTTCCGGTTAGACCCTTCGCGATGACGTTAGGTGATTTTGATTTGGTGCTTGGAATGGATTGGTTGGCGGACTTTGAGTCGAACATTGTGTGTCGCAAGAAGATGATTAATTTGATAGGCCCCGACGGTTGTTCAGTGACAGTTTATGGCGATCGGGTTACTACGATTCCGAAGGTGATCTCAATGGCGGTGGCGGGGAAATGTATGAGGCGTGGATGTAGCGCCTTCTTATGTTATGTAAAGGATGTAGAAACGCCAACACCATAACTGTCCGATGTTCCAGTGGTGTGTGAATTCCCAGATTTATTCCTGGAAGACTTATCGGGACTGCCACCTGACAGAGAGATCGAGTTCCAGTTGACCTGATACCGGGTGCCCAACCTGTTGCCAAAGCACCATATCGATTGGCCCTGACGGAAATGAAAGAGTTGATGGAGCAGTTGCAAGAGCTGCTGGATAAGGGGTTTATTAGACCGAGTATCTCACCTTGGGGTGCTCCGGTCCTGTTCGTAAAGAAGAAAGACGGTAGTATGAGAATGTGCATCGACTACCGCGAGCTGAATAAGCTGACGGTGAAGAACAGATACCCCTTGCCGAGGATCGATGACTTGTTTGATCAACTTCAAGGCGCCAGTTGCTTTTCACGAATAGATCTTCGATCGGGCTACCATCAACTGAAAGTGAAAGAGCAGGATGTCCCTAAAACAGCTTTTCGCATGCGCTACGGTCACTACGAGTTCCTTGTCATGTCTTTTGGTTTGACCAATGCGCCATCTGCTTTTATGGATCTGATGAACAGGGTGTGTCGGCTGATGTTGGATAAATCAGTGATTGTATTCAGCGATGATATCTTGATTTATTCGAAGAGTGAGACTGAGCATGCCGGTCACATTCGAGAAGTTCTGGAGACGTTGAGAAGGGAGAAGTTGTATGCTAAACTCTCCAAGTGTGCATTCTGGTTGGGTGAAGTTCAATTCTTGGGTCATGTGGTAAATCTGGATGGGATTATGGTTGATCCGGCGAAGGTGGAAGCGGTGATGCAATGGGAGTCTATAAAGACGCCATCTGAGATCCGAAGTTTCTTGGGTTTGGCGGGTTATTACAGAAGATTCATTCAAGACTTCTCCAAGATTGCTTCTCCACTGACCAAGTTGACCCGGAAGGATATGAAGTTTGTATGGGGTCAAGCTTAAGAGAAGGCGTTTGAAGAATTGAAGACGAGGTTGACCCAAGCTCCTGTATTGGCATTACCCGATGGAAGCGAAGACTTAGGGGTTTATTCTGATGCTTCCTACTCAGGGTTGGGGTGCGTATTAATGCAAAGGGGGAAGGTGATAGCATATGTATCCCGACAGCTGAAAGTTCATGAGGTTAATTACCCTACTCATGACTTGGAGCTAGCAGCCGTGGTCTTTGCATTGAAGATTTGGAGGCACTATCTCTATGGGACGAAGTGCACCATCTTTACCAACCACAAGAGCTTGAAGTACTTCTTCGAGCAAAAAGATTTGAATATGAAGCAAAGGTGATGGTTGGAACTTATAAAGGATTATGATTGTGAAATCCACTACCATTCGGGCAAAGCCAACGTGGTGGCTGATGCCCTTAGCCGAAAAGAGAGGCCCGAGCCGATTCGGGTTAAGGCGTACCAACTAATTATGACCTCAGACGTGATGAAGCAAGTCAAAGAGTCCCAAGACGAGGAACTGAAAGAGGACCATCTAAACTCTGAACGAATGAAAGGTCTGGTCGCGGAACTGGGTGAAAACACGTTTGGTGTCAAGACTCGATTTGGGCGGATGTGGATTCCTCGATTTGGGGATCTACGTATGAAGATCATGGACGAAGCCCATAAAACTCGATACTCCATTCATCCCGGTGCTACCAAGATGTACCAAGACATGAAGAAAGATTATTGGTGGCTGGGTATGAAGCGTGATGTGGTGGAGTATGTGAGTAAGTGCCTCACGTGTTTGCAAGTAAAGGCAGAGCATCAAAATCCGTATGGAAAGATTCAACCATTAGATATACCGGAATGGAAGTGGGAGCACATCACCATGGATTTCATTACAAAGCTGCCACGTACCCCGAAAGGGTATGATACAATATGGGTGATTGGGGACCGTCTGACGAAGAGCGCTCACTTCTTACCGATACGCGAGACATATTCATCCGAGAGGTTGGCCGATCTTTTCATCAAAGAGATTGTGACTCGTCATGGTGTACCGGTGTCGATTGTGTCTGATCGCGACACCCGGTTTACATCCAAATTCTGGAAGAAATTCCACGATGCTATGGGGACGAGGTTGCATATTAGCACGGCTTATCATCCTCAAACTGATGGTTAGTCGGAAAGGACCATTCAGACTTTGGAGGACATGCTTCGGGTATGTGTTATTGACTTCGGGGGAAGTTGGGATGACCACTTTCCGTTAGCTGAATTCTCATACAACAACAGCTATCATGCCAGTATTGGCATGCCACCCTATGAGATGCTATACGGTAGGAGATGCAGGACACCCGTCTGTTGGGGTGATATTGGTCAGAAGGAATTGGGAAGCGTCGAAGTGATCGAGGCTACGACTAAAAAGCTTGAAAGGATCAAAGCCTATATGAAGGTAGCCAAAGACAGACAGAAGTCATATGCTGATAAACGACGCAGACTGATTGAGTTCCAGGTGGGAGATCGGGTTATGTTAAAGGTCTCGCCTTGGAAAGGAATCATTCGGTTCCGGAAGTGGGGTAAGTTGAGTCCGCGGTATATAGGCCCTTTCTGAATCATTGCTCGAGTAGGAGTGGTGGCCTATAGGTTGGACCTACCAGATGAGCTAAGTGGAATTCACCCGACCTTCCACGTATCTCATCTGAGGAAGTGTTTGGCGGACGAGGATATGATCGTCCCACTGGGGGACATCGAGGTAGACGAACGGCTCAACTATGTAGAGCAACCAGTGGCGATCATCGATCGCAAGGAGAAGAGGCTAAGAAATAAAGTGGTTCCTCTTATGCGTGTACAGTGGCGGCACAGGAAGGGATCTGAGTCAACGTGGGAAACTGAAGAAGAAATGAGGCAGCATTACCCACGATTGTTCGAGGAATAACAGGTTTCGGGGACGAAACCGAAATAAGGGGGTGGAATTGTAACACACGGAAGTTTGACTTTTTGGTATGTCATGCGACTGAGTCTCAGCCGCATGGAATTCATGCGACTGGAGGTTCAATCGCATAAAGCTCGGACGATTGAAGGATCAACCGCATGGAACCCATGCGACTGAAGTACCAGTCGCATGGTGTTCATGCGACTGAAGGTCCAGTGGCTCCTGGACCTCGGGCGACTTAGCTGTAACTATAAAAGAGGGGCAGCTCTCTTCTCTTCCCCAACACTTACACTTTATTCAGTCGGGAGAAAGAGCGAACGTGGTGCTTAGGTCTTAGGTCACATGGTAAATCCCCAACACTCACATTCGAGAGGGGTTGGAGACATTGAGGAGGGAGAAGCTTTATGCTAAGTTCTCCAAATGCGCGTTTTAGTTGCGCGAAGTTCAGTTCTTAGGTCACATGGTAAATCCCGAGGGGATCATGGTAGACCCGGCAAAGGTGGAGGCGGTGATGCAATGGAAGTCTCCAAAGACGCCATCTGTCACACCCCGGGCCCAGGTAGGGTGGGACGTCACAGACTAGCAACAACATAAATGGTAGCGGAAATAAACCAATATAGGAGCTCAAAGGGAGAGAACATCACATGGCATTTTAAAATTTTTAAAAGACACCGAGCTGGAAACTGATCCAGCCCCAAATGTTTACATAGTTCAACATAAATCAAATAGTCATTGTGTCAACATTTTCCATCATTGTTCAAATCATAATTTTGGTTACACAAGCAAATGCCATGGTCTCGGGGGTTGAGTCTATGTCTTCCATAATAGCTAAGAGTCTTCACGGGTTACCTGAAACATGCTCAAAAGAAAATAGTGTCAACTAAAAAGTTGGTGAATTCAAGTGCTTAAAATTTAAAAACAACAAAAGGGAATCTTGAAGTGCACATTTAAAAGTTTAGTATCAAGTGTAAAAGCTTATGAAAAATCTCATTCGATTTTAAAAGCACCATTTTTTAGAATCAATCAACGTGGGGTATCACAATCAACCCTGCACTCGGTCCCCGGTTGGCCTCTTCTAAACTTGTGTTTAACCGGATATTCCCGAAGGAAGGAACCAAGCCTCAAAACAGTGAACCATACCTGCCAGGATGGTTCACCATAGTTTCTTAATCAAAACCTGTTACATGCCACATATGATCCCTCAGGATCTCAGTGGGGTACCTCCCTGTAGCGGGAGCCACTGTGTGTGGGGATTCCCCAAATAGATCTATCCACATAAAACAAGCGGTTCACAAAAGAATTAATGATCATGATATAAGTATCAGAAGGTATTCATAAGTCCCACATACAAGTATCAAGTAAAGCACAATCATAGTTTATAAAACAACAGAGTATGTTTCATCCCAAAAATAGTAAGTAAAAGGGGATCATTAGAACTCACCTTAGATATTAAGTAAAAGAAACTCTTCGTGCGCTAGGAACATCTCAAGTATAGCACCCTAACATAAATATATTAAGTGATTAGCTACTGCTCTAAACCTATTTAAGGTGCAATAAGAGTGTCTAAGTCTTAGTTGGTCGGATTCGGCTTTGATTCGATTAGGGTTTGCATAAAAAGTTTCCTTTTATGGAAAGTCAAGGTTTCTCATGGAATTAAGGATATTTACATTATTAAGTCAAGAATATATGGTAAATATGCTATTAAAGTGACTAAAAGGGTCATTTGGGTCGGTTGCGAGGTTTGGCAAAATTTTACAGTTTAGCCCCTGAAGTTTCAAAATTGACAGTTTCTACCCTTAAGTTTGGTTTCTTATATTAGATGAAATTTATAGTCAAAAATCAGGTTCATGAGCCTAAGATAACTTATCTTAAGAACATATACCCAAATTTTCAGATTATGTGCTCGGTTTATTAATTACGCGTTTAACGTTCCCGGTTACGGTAGAAGCAAAAGGTTTTTAAATGGTTACCTATGAGTTTCCATGTATTTGAGTCTTGGACCAGTAGCTAACTTTTTAAAAGACATTTTATAAGTTTCCAACCTTTTAAATCACCAAAATTTGCCTCTAGTAGTGGAAAGACTCGTTTTTACATTTAAACCGTTAAAACGCGTTTTTAACCGAGTTTGACCATTTTAAAAGCTTGTTTGATCAACCTTTCTACTTTATAGGTTATTTTATCATTTAACCTACTGAAATAACATGGTTTTTGTAATTTCTAGCTTTATACTCATTTTTCTTAGATTTTCCTTAAAAACGTCTCTCGGTTTGTACCCATTTTCAGTTAAGAATCCATTTATATTACCTTTTGACCACTAAAATTTCCCATTAACTCCAGAACACTTTATTAATCCTTAATGAACCTGGAATTCTCTTTAAAAAGTTTATAGCCCAAGCTTTCTTGTTTTTAAGTAGTTTTACCATGTTTTCGGGTCCCGAAAGTGACTAAAATGAGTCTGAACACAACATGTCCTTTATTCCAGAGATTAAACATTATTAACACTCTTAATATTCATCAAAACCTTTTGAAATTTCAGTCCCAAATCGTGGCCTAGTCATTCTACATATCCATAGACTTCAAATATATAGAAAATGTCATAACCGACCTGTAAATCATTGAAACTTGAGTTTAACCATTACCAAAACTTTATCTAACTTAGAAATCAGATTGTTGGGGTGTCCAAAACTTATTTTTGATCAGGATATGACCCTTGTTTGAGAGGGTTTTCAAACAAGTGTTTAAAGTGTGTTATTACTTGTAGAAAGAAGGATTTTCAAGGTGTTTTTATGCTATAACCTCCCATTCATGGTGTATACCCATTTGTATCATTTAAAACAGGTTATTAGAAGTTTCATCAACCATAAAAAATTAGGTTACATGTCTTGCTTCATGGGGTTTCAAGATGCACAAGTTAGATGGTAAGAATCACCCAAAAAGAGGGTTTTCTAGGTGTAACTCGTGTTACACCTATAGATTGACATGCTATACTTGTAGGATACCTTCAAGAACATGAAAAACTCTCCAACAACAAGGTGGTATCAGCAAACTTCTGTTAGAACAAGATATGGTAAGTTTTTGAGTGAAAAACGACAACAAACTTGAAAAATGACCAAAACCGACACATGGAGCTTACACTTGATGTAACTCACGGTTTGGAATGTGTAGTGAGTCTTGGATGGCCTAAAACCTCTTGGATACGGCTGGAGAACCTTCTAACATGGCTGGAATGTCAATATCTTACAAGATTCGAACACCAAAGGTTCACAAAGTGGCACCTTCTTCCGGTTCTAATGTTAGCCGATGATGTTGATGATGTTCTTCGACTATAAGCTGAAAAATGGAGAGGATTTGCGGTTGTGGGTGTGCTTGCTGGTGAAGGAATCTGAGAGAGAGGGAGGGAGAAGTGAGTTTGAAAATGTCTTGCATGCAAATGAAGTGTGGAGTAGTGTGGAAGTGGTTTTGGGGGATTCAAGGCGGAAGGAGAGTGGGTGAAGGGGGGGCGGCCGAATTTGGCTTGTAGTGGGGGTTTTTTCATTTAATTTTTAATCTATTACAATGTTTAGTAGTATTATATTGTAGTGTAGTATAAATTGTTAGTTATTAAAATGTTGTCAGTTGATAAGTCTAATGCATGATTATGCATGCTAGGTCCGAAAATTACAAGTATGTGTGTATGTGCACACATTTTATATGTTTCAATTAAGACTAAGTAATTTCTACTTAGGGTGACTAATTCACATTCCCGGGCACTGAGTTTCTAAAAGTTAAGACTTGAAATAACTAAAATTCATAAAAATCACATAAAATCATAAAATGGATCAAATAACAAATGTTGATTCTAACATTATTGATATAGTTAAATTGTTTCTATTATTAGTACTCATAAGATGGGAAATGATGCAATTAAATTAGGGTTTTGAATTGTGACCTTGGGACCGGTTGTCACATTCTCTCACCGTTTAGGAAATTTCGTCCCGGAATTTTAGCGTCGATTAGAATCTGAACGGGTGGGTTTGAAGAGATGCGGGTAATTCTTCATCATCTCGTCTTCACGTTCCCAAGTGAATTCCGGCCCTCGTCTCGAGTTCCATCTAACCTTGACCTTGGGTATGCGGCTTCGCCTGAGTTGCTTAACCAAGCGGTCTGTGATCTCTATGGGTTCTTCCATGAAGTTCTGCTTATCATTGATTCTTGTCTCTTTTAACAGTAGCTCCAAGGTTTTGTCTACCAGGAACTTCTTCAAGTTTGACACATGGAAGGTGTCGTGTATATAACTTAACTTCTGAGGTAGTTTCAATTTGTAAGCGACAGAACAATTCTTGCAAGTATTTCGAATGGTCCAATGTATCTCGGGCTTAACTTTCCTCTTTTTTCAAACCTCATGGTTCCTTTCCATGGTGCTACCTTCAGCTTTTCTCTATCACTTACCTGAAACTCTAATGGTTTTCGTCTTCTGTCAGCGTATTTCTTCTGACGGTCCCTTGCTGCCCGTAGACGCTCCTTGATTTTGAAAATCTTATCGGTGGTTTCTAATACGATGTCGGGTCCCAGTACTTGGCTATCACCAATTTCATTCCAACTCAAGCGTGACCGACATTTCCTACCATAGAGAGCCTCATACGGAGCTGCATTGATACTTGCATGGTAACTGTTATTATAGGAGAACTCTGCCAATGGGAGATGGTTATCCCAGTTCCCACCAAAGTCCATCACGCACGCCCTCAGCATATCTTCTAAAGTTTGAATAGTCCTTTCACTTTGACCATCAGTTTGCGGGTGGTAAGCGGTGCTTAAGTCCAGACGGGTTCCTAAGGCTTGTTGGTTTGATTTCCAGAATCGCGAAGTGAAACGGCTATCACGGTCGGAGATTATTGATAGTGGCACCCCATGCCTAGCCACTATTTCATTGATATACAGTTGAGCCAATCTTGTCATGTCATAATCTTCCCGAATTGGTAAGAAGTAAGCTGATTTAGTTAGTCTATCCACTATTACCCAAATAGCATCATGACCTCTAGATGTCCTGGGTAACTTAGTAACAAAATCCATCGTGACGTTATCCCATTTCCATTCTGGGATTTCAGGCTGCTGTAACGTCCCCGACGGTTTTTGGTTCTCAGCTTTCACCATGGCACAAGTTAGACATTTTCTGATATAAACAGCGATTGATTTCTTGATTCCAGGCCACCAGAAAAGTGCCTTTAAATCTTGGTACATTTTATCACTTCCAGGGTGAACCGAATACCTAGATTTGTGGGCTTCATTGAGAATTACCTCTCGTATTCACCCATGCTTTGGCACCCATGTTCTCCGTTCGCACTTGTATGTACCATCGTTACCTGTTTTGAATTGCTTTTTCATTCCAATTAGTCCTTCTCCTGCTAAATTTTCCTCCTTTAACGCTTCGCTTTGAGCTTCTTTCAGCCTTGCAATTAGGTCGGTGTACACACTTATCCTTAAGGCTCGTACACGAAGAGGTTTTTCTCTCTCCTTTCTGCTCAAAGCATCTACCACCACATTGGCCTTACCGGGATGATAACGGATTTCACACTCGTAGTCATTTAACAACTCAACCTATCTTCTTAGATGCATGTTTAGCATCTTCTGGTCAAGAATGTGTTGCAAACTTCGATGGTCAGTGTAAATGACGCATTTCGTGGCATAGAGGTAATGCCTCCATATTTTGAGAGCAAACACCACGGCACCTAATTCCAGATCATGCGTAGTATAGTTCTTCTCGTGATTGTTTAGCAGTCTAGATGCATAGGGAATGACTTTGCATTGCATTAGCACGCATCCTAACCCTTGACGCGAGGCGTCACAATAGACTACGAAGTCTTCGACTCCTTCTGGGAGGGCCAGAATAGGTGCACTGCATAACTTTTTCTTAAGCGTCTCAAATGCTTCATCTTGCTCTGGTTCCCACACAAAGGTTTTGTTCTTCTTAGTCAGTGCGGTCAAGGGTTGCACAATGCGTGAGAAGTCCTTTATGAATCGTCGGTAGTATCCGGCCAATCGTAGGAATTGCCTAATCTCAGTGGGAGTTTCAGGAATCTTCCAATTCTTTATAGCCTCAATCTTGGAAGGGTCAACTTGAATTCCATTCTCATTCACTACATTCCCTAGAAATTGGATCTCTCGCATCCAAAATTCACATTTTCAAAATTTGGCATATAGTTGCTCATTCTTGAGTAACTCAAGAATTAGTCTGAGATGCTTCTCGTGCTCTTCCTTATTACTGGAGTAGATTAGAATGTCGTCGATGAACACGATCACAAATTTATCAAGATATGGGCCGCATACACGGTTCATGAGATCCATGAATGCTACTGGTGCATTAGTCAGCCCGAAGGGCATGACTAAGTACTCATAGTGTCCATACCTAGTTTGGAATGCCGTCTTGGGTATGTCTTATTCTCTTATCTTCAGTTGGTGGTAACCGGATCTCAAATCTATCTTGGAGAAGTAGCTTGCTCCTTGAAGTTGATCGAATAGGTCGTCTATCCTTGGAAGAGGGTAACGGTTCTTTATGGTCAACTTATTTAACTCTCGGTAGTCAATGCACATGCGTAGGGTTCCATCCTTCTTTTTCGCAAATAGCATCGGGGCACCCCATGGAGAGACACTCGGACGTATGAATCCTTTGTCCAATAGTTCTTTAATTTGCATCATCAGTTCCTTCATTTCAGGAGGGGCGAGTAGATACGATGCTTTGGCACCCGGTGCAGCACCAGGCAGCAAATCTATTTGGAACTCAACTTGTCAATTCGGGGGAAGTCCCGGTAGGTCTTCCGGAAACACTTCAGGGTATTCAGAAACCACTAGAATATCTGCAATCCTCTTCTCCTCTTTGGTCTTCATTACGTAGACTATGAAAGCTAATCATCCCTTCTTTAAGCTCTTGGTAGCTTTTAATTGGGATACCATGGGGCATAAGGTGTTACTCCTTTCTCCTTGCACCACTAACACTTCCTTGTCGTTCAACGGTATTTTGAGTAGGTGTTCTTCACATACAATTTCGACTCTATTCTTAGCTAGCCAGTCCATGCCAACAACCTCGTCGAATCCTCCTAACTTAATGGGCTTCAGATCTATTTTAAATGTATTTCCATTTAGATTCATTGAACAATCCTTGATGATTTCATTAGTTTCTAAAATGTTGCCATCAACTAATTCAACGGTAAATGTATCGGCTAAAGTACACGTAGCTAGGTCAATCAAGGATCTAAAAGCACTAGAGATAAAACTAGCAGTCGCTCCAGTATCAAACAAAACGGTAGTAGGATGATTGTTTACAAGGAACGTACCGTTAACCACATCAGGTTCCTTTCAAGCTATTAGGTCCCTTAAAAGATTAATATTTAGTCTTTAGTGTCTAGTTTTGTAGTTTATACTAGTATAGGGACTATTTGTGTAAATTTTAGTTCCTTAGTTTCTAGTATAAATAGCATAGACGTAGTATAGATTGTAAGTTTTTGTATGTTTTTATGAGAACTGCTCTCTATCTCTTATAATCGTCGTTTGCTATCAATGAAATCTGAATTTTGTTGATATTGCTTGATTTGATTACAATTGCTTATATTTTGCTTTGAATTGTTCATATAATTGTTACAGATTGCTCTAATTGATCCTATCAATTGGTATCAGAGCTTTCGGTTGAGTGTTTTTGAGGTTCTGTCGAAGATAGAAACTTCAAAAATCCACTGAAATCTGTAATCAATTGACAATTCAAGTGAAATATTTGAATCAGAGCAGTGTTTCATCATCAGAAACATGTTTTGAATCACAAATTGCAGTTTATCTCATCAAAATTGAGTGATTTAGTGAAAAACAGTTCGACAAAGTGTTCTTGAGTGTTCGACCTAAAATTTCCGAAATTCATTGAGATTTGTTGATAATCACTGAAATTGATGTTAGAGGATTGATTATCGGTATAATCATGAACTAATTAGAAAGTTTCAGCTAAATTCATCAACAATTGAAGGATTTTGGAATTTCTGAGTTCGTTACATTCATATGAATCTGATGAATGTGTCGTATTAGGGCTGAAAAACACTGAAATTTGCCTAAATGTTTGGTCGTTTGAGAACTGTTTAGACTTTTCTCAACTGTTCAGTCGTTTTACCCCCTAGTCGTATAACCACTGTGTGGACTTATAACCACTGTGTGGTAGTTTAACTTGGTTGGACACATCATCACTGAGTGGACGTATAAGTACTGTGTGGACTTATAACCACTGTGCGATAGTTTCTACTGTGAAGACTTTTCACTACTGTTTGGACTTTTCAACCCTTGTGTTGGAAATTTTTCTAAGGCAATCCCTTAGACTTATCGGCTGTTGGACGTTTCACACTGTTGGGACTTATCACCACTGTTGGGTGTATAACCACTGTTGGGCGTATCACCACTGTTCGGACTTTTCAGCCTTGACACTTAGAAATTTTTCATAAAATTTCAAAAAAAATCCAAAAATATTTTTAATTCTTTTCTTAATTCAAAAGATTAGAAAACAACAAAAATAAAAATGGTGAAATCAGAAGATTCTGAGAATAGAGTTCCAAAACTTAAAAACAGAGCTGATTTTAAAAATTGGTCTCTTAGGCTGAAACATCATTTGAATTCCATAGACACTGATCTGTGGAAATCAATTGAAAAGGGACCTTACATTCCTGTGACTACTGATGGTCCAGACAGAGGATTTGTGTACTCTAAAGATTCACAAGAGCCATATCCAGAAGATAATCTTCATGGTGATGATCTAAAGAAAGTGAAGAATGACATCAAAGCATATTATCTCATGTGTAAAGGACTACCACTGGAAGTTCTTTCAAGGCTTGAAAACTATCAAACTGGATATACAATGTATAAAGCCTTCAAGATTATATGTGAAGGAGGGAAAGAAATTCAAGATCTAAAAAAGCAGAAACTGAAAAGGCAATTGGAACTTTTTGAGCACATCTCAGGAGAAACAATAAATCAAATGATGAACAGGTTTGTGCAACTTACTACAGAAATGTCTACGTTGGGAATCAAGAATGATCTTGAGGACTTAAACAACAGACTTCTGAATGCACTACCATCTTCTTGGAAACAAACTGTTACTTTGTTGAAACATACTGAAAAGTTTCCAATGGATCTTGACCTTCTCATTGCTAAAATTGAATCTGTAGAGATTGATGAGAGTTCAAGAAACAATGATAGACATGCATCAACAACTCAGTATAAGTATGTTGCTTCACCAGCAAATACTGTAGAGAATGCATTTCTGGTTAAAGACCAATCAACTCCTGAAGATGAAGGTGATCTGTTTGTGGGAGCAGGATTTTTCACCAGTACACCTGCTTACTCCACTCAACCACAACCACAGTCTTCTCCTAAAGCTCAAATGCCTAAACCTTCAACTGAGATGCCATCCTCCTCAAACTCTACCAATCCAAGTAAAGTGAAAGATGTGATCAACATTCTCTTACAAGATGAAGAGTCAAAACTGCTTTAACTGCTTTCATGGCAAGCTTTCAAGCTTATCAAGGCAGTCATTTGACTCAAGTGGAGCTAGTTCTACAAGATCTCTTTGAAATGGATCCAGATGATGTAGAAGAAATGGATCTTAACTGGCAGATGGTCATGATAGCTTACAGAACTCAAAAGCATTCTTACACTAACAGAAATTACAAACCCAGTGCAAACAAAACTGTTGGGTTTGATAAATCAAAATCAAGATGCTTTAACTGTAACAGCTATGGTCATTTTTCAAGAGAATGTAAAGCTCCAATAAACCAAGGAGGAAATACTCAAGGCAACTCAAATGGCCAGAAATATCAGCAACAGGCAAACAAGACTTTTCAAAATCCATACCAAAGTCTACCAATGCCAGAACCCAAAGAAGAGAAGAATAGTGAGGAAACTAAGAAGGCACTTGTTGTAAACATCAAAGATGGTTATGACTGGAGTGCATATGCAGAGCAATTTACTGCTGATCTCACTCCTAATCTGGCACTAGTTGCTAAAGTTGATGATGAAGACTGGTCTGAAGTTAAAGATCCTAAATATGATGAATCAGATCAAGAGGAAGAGTACGATTGGAGCGACAAATCAGACCCAAAAGATACTACTGAAGAAGTTGCTCTTATAGCTCAATCAGAACAACCAAAGGTTGTTAACTCTTCTGATACTGAATCTTCAAACTCATATCCTGAAATACCAGTAGAAGCGAGAGAGAAAATGTGCACAAAAGCATGTTTTGAACTAGTTGAACACTACAAACATATTCATTCAAAATATGTGACAAGCTCAAACAAGAAGAATCAAAACACAATAAGCTAAAATCAGATCACAAAATTGCTGATGAAAAGATCATGTCTCTTCAAGCTTCATGGAACAAAACTATTAAAGAACTTGAACTTGTCAAGCAACAACTTGAAGAGATGAACAAAACACTTGAAAAAGAAAAATTGGCACATGCAGCAACTCAAATAGATTTAGCCAAAGTTAAAAGCTCAAAGAAAATTGTTGAGCAACTGGTGAATGGAAGAAATGACAAAGATAAAATAGGATTAGGATTCACACATGAACCTATGCCTGAATCAATCTCAAACACATTACCAGAGAATTTCAATACTCATGATCATTCACCGGAAAACAAAGCTAAACTAAAAGAATTTCAAGAACAAAAGAACTTTAAAAAGAAAAATGTTGAAGTTTATGAAGAAACTGACTTAGACAAGATCAAAAATGGTCATCCAATCAAAGTCAAATCTTATGAACCTCAACAAAAGCAAAAGAAGCTGTTTGTACCAAAAAGTGAAAATGTTATTGAACAAACTGAACTAAAGAGTGAAAAGTCTGATGTCAATAACAAACTGAAAGGAAAATCTGAAGAGGTTAAATCTGATAACAATATATCTGATGATTCTAGTTCTAATGAACTAACTAAAAATAAAGAGTGTCAAAAGGAATCTTCTCAAGATTCAACTAAATTTCAAAGCAAGAAAACTTCATCAAGATTGAGAAATCAAAGAAGAAGAAAAGCTGCAAAAGCAAAGAAAACTGAATCAATTAATCAGTCATAGAACAATACTCAAATTAAACCTGTGAAGTTTGTGTCTGCAGGAACTTTTGACATGAACACAAACACAAAAATGACACCTACACCTAAGATCAAATCTAACTCTGATCTGAAAAAAAGTTCAGATCATAAGACTTCCGCTGTGCATAAAAGATTTGAATCAATGGAGTCAAAGAATTTTGTTCAAGTTAAAAAGAAAAATCCTAAAGATCAAAAGACCAAATTCACACCAATTAAACAACAAAGTAACTTGCCTAAACCAAAATTTAAACAAGAATCAAATGTTGCTTCAACATCAAGGGTTAACAAAATGTTGTTTAAACATTCTAAAAAGTATTGTGATATCTGTGACATGTACAATCATGACATTTCAGAATGTTACTTTAACAAGTATTGCTACATATGTGATATGACAAATCACACAACAGCTGAGTGTTACTTTAACAAATACTGTGCTTTGTGTGATGAAACAAATCACAATACCAATGATTGTTACTTCAGGAAGAACTCTACAAGGAAGGAATTCAATAATCAAGGTTTTGTAAATCCATAATTTATAAGAAATCAAAATATTGGATTTAAATTTTCACAACCACAATCTTCCTTGGGTTTGAGATCGTTCAGAAGAAACAATTCTGATTATGATAATCATCATTTTGTCAAATCACAGCAATACAATCAAGAAAAGTTTATTCCTCGATCTGTGAGAATAAACAAAGAAACATTCTCAAATGATTCATACAAGAGTTCAAGATTTCTTGATAATGATCTTGAAAACAGATACAATGCTTTGAAATCAAAATCATAAAGAGATAATCAGTTGGTTTCTCAAAAAGGTTTGAACATGTTAAAATTCAAAAGAAACCAGATGTCAACAAACTTCATTTCAAACAATTTATAATTGTTGACAAGTTTGGCAAGCCCAAGACCATTTCGGCTTGGGTTACTAACTCACCTTAAATGTTTTTAAATGCAGGTACGCCCGCGGAGACCAATCAACTCATGGTATGTTGACAGTGGGTGTAGCCGGCATATGACAGGCAATCAAGACTTGTTACAAGACTTTAAGTTAAAGGATGGAACACATGTTTCTTTTGGAGGTGATGCAGGTGGAAAGATAACAGGAGAGGGAACAGTGTCCAATAGGATTATCAGTTTTGATAAAGTCAACTTCTGTTCACAGTTGAACTTTAATCTTCTAAGTGTATCCCAAATTTGTGACAAATCTTATTCTGTTCTTTTTGATAAATCTCACTGTTATGTCTTGAAACCAGGTTTTCAGATTAGCAATGACTGGGTAATAGTTAAAGCTGCTCGAGATAGAGATGTATACAAACTGGATATGTCTCAAGTGGATCCTGTAACTAAAACTACTTGCCTGATTGCTAAAGCTTCAAATGATGAAAGCCAGCTTTGGCATAGACGACTTGGTCATTCCAACTTCAAAAACATGAACAAGCTTGTAGCAGGAAATCATGTTATTGGACTTCCTTCCAAGAAGTTTTCAACTACTGATCACTGCTCAGCATGTCTGAAGGGAAAACAACATAGAGCGTCTTATAAGTCCAAGCTGATAAACTCAAACACCAAACCACTCCAGATGTTACATATGGACCTTTTTGGACCAACTAATGTTAGGAGTATTGGTCGAAAATCATATTGTTTAGTCATCATAGATGATTATACAAGATTTTCATGGGTTTTCTTTCTTCTAGCTAAATCTGAAACTGCAGATCTTCTAAGAGAATGTATTAATAAAGTTGAAAATCAGCTTGAACAAAAAGTGAAGATAATAAGAAGTGATAATGGAACTGAATTTAAAAATGCTAACATTGATTTGTGTTGTGCATAAAAAGGGACAGTTCATCAGTTTAGTGCTGCCAGAACTCCATAACAAAATGGAGTTGCTGAAAGGAAGAACCGAACTCTGATTGAAGCTGCCCGGTCTATGTTAGCTGGTGCTAAAATTCCAATCACTTTCTGGGACGAAGCAATATCAACAGCATGTTTTGTTCAGAACAGAATCTTACTTGTTAAAGATAAAAAGAAAACTCCATATGAGTTGATGTTTGACAGGAAACCAAACATAAATTTTTTAAAATCATTTGGTTGTCCAGTTATGATTCTTAATTCAAGTGATCATTTAGGAAAATTTGAAGAAAAAGCTGATAATGGATTTTTTGTTGGATATTCATCTGTTTCAAAAGCCTATCGAGTGTATAACTCTAGGACAAACATTATTAATGAAACATTCAACGTTAAATTTTTGGAAAATTCTTTTCCATCAGTTTCAAATGGACCTGCATGGTTATTTGATTTGGATTCTTTGTCAAACTCCTTTCACTCTAACTTGTTTAATCAATCTGATGATTTTTCAGGTAAGAAGAACTCAAAAGGAGATCTTGGATCTTTCAGTGATGATTCAGATTCTGATGATTCAGATGATGCTCGTCCAGATTATCCATTCTTTTCATTTGTCAAGGATTCAACAATCCAATTCAATGACAATGTTCATGATTCTTCAGCTTCAGATCATTCAGTTTCAGCAGATCAAGAAACATCACAACCTATTCCTAATGATGGTACAGATATTGGACATCCTAAGTCTGGCACATCTTCTATCTCTGGAGATGCAATTGATCATAGTAACTTTGATTACTTCCTCAATTCACCCACTCAAGTTCCAAATTTCACTCCACATTCTTCTACCTTATTGCAACAGCTCTCCAATTTGAACCAAACCAATCTTGATGTTAATGTTCAAGGAAATGAGATTTCGACATCTCGTATCCACAGGAACCATCCAACATCACAGATTATTAGTCCTCTGAATGAAAGAACTACTAGGAGTAAATCTAAACATGCAAATGTTTGTTTATACTCTTGTTTCCTTTCTCAGACTGTTCCTAAAAATGTCACCGAGGCATTACAGGACAATGGTTGGATTGAAGCTATGCAAGAAGAACTTCTACAATTTCGGAAACAAGAAGTGTGGAAGTTAGTGGAATTACCTGAAGGAGAAAATGCCATAGGCACAAAATGGTTGTTCAGAAATAAAACTGATGATCGTGGCATTGTAATAAGAAACAAAGCAAGACTTGTTGCACAAGGATACACACAGGAAGAAGGAATTGACTATGATGAAGTATTTGCTCCAGTTGCAAGACTCGAATCTATTTGTGTTTTCCTGGCTTATGCATCATTCATGAAATTCAAGGTGTATCAAATGGACGTTGTTAGGACCGTGTACGTATGGAGTACTAACTGATTCTTCGTTATACCAGATCAAATAGTGCGGAATCCTATTTGATTGGCGATCCAATCAGGGAGAACGAAATCAAGATCAATCCTAACGATTAGAAAACGTTAAGAATGAAATAGGAATGATCTCAGACGTTCTGTGAAGTTGGAATGGACGAACTGGACTATCTGGGTCGACTAGGGTTTCAAGTATTCGAAGTGTCATGTTTTTCCACGAATTAAGTGGTATTTATAGGTTACAGATCTCATTCGTGCGACTGAGCCTTGCGACTGGCTCAGTCGTGCGATTGAATAATATGATTGGTTCATTCGTACGTTTGAGTCAGTCTTATGACTCAACCGTGCGATTGACTCAATCACCTAGTTCAATCATGTGATTGGACCATTCGCATGGTCCAGTCGTGCGACTGAATCAGGATTCTTAGTCAAACATATTCTTGAACCTTTAATGATTCAGAACTATGTCTCACACCTGTAAACCTATATAACATGGTCATATTATGCGTGTAACAACTAATAATGTAAATAGATATAACATTAAATAACCAACAACCATATATAGAAGAGATTCTCATTATATTGATTCAACATTACATATGAGTTACAAGAAGAAGTTCTATTACATTTAAGCTCACTAGACTAGAACTGGGGACATGTGTACCAACAAACTCCCCTTTGGACCTAGTTCTATCTAGACTTTGAGTTCTTTCTTGAACTCTTCAAACCTCTTTAATCTCTCTTCTTTGGAAACCCCTGCATGGATATTCAGTGCAAAGCATAGACGTATTATGTGCTGAAACTGTAGTGCTTGCACAATATCCTGCGTATCAAAAAACAGCGGCCACTTGTATAGCGTATACACATCAGACGCTGACAAGTTGATAAGCCACATGGGGTCAAACACCCTAATTGCATCCATCGACTCGTCCTTCTCCAAAATAATGACTGCCTCTCCCGAGCGCCAGTCATAGTACCACCACTTAAAGTGTGGGGTAAAGTCCTATGGCATCTCCCTCAGTGGAATTCGGGACATTGTGCGCGGAGGTCGCCATTTCAGGACTATCTTCGGCTGACCAGTGATGGGACTCACCTCAGACCTTTTGAGGTACATCGTAGCCTGCTGAGTTTTGAAGTTTACCCATCTGGTCCTGTATTCCTTCTTCAATGCAGCCTCAAACCAGCCTGACATCTTCTTAGGATCAGCATAAAGAAGCTTTAGTCGTGCCAACTGGTTGAGCTCAAAACCTGGGAGAGTCTTCAGATCGTGAGGGAATCTGAAGTACTCGATGCCCCTCTCCCTCTTAACCGCATACACTCCAAGGTCTTCAAAATGAGCCCAAGAAATGATTTTCCCTGACACCTTCATGTTCTTCTTGACTTTGTAAAGTTTGGTGTAGGTACTTTGTGTTGCTGCAGCACGTTGAGCTCGAACCTCGGCGAAGCAAGCCGCCCATTCAGCCTTTCTGATATCAACATCAGCGTTCGATGCTTGGGCTTGGCTTGTGGAGGCCTCTGCTCCTTTCTCCTTCTCACTGAGTTTACCCAGAATATCACTATCGAGAGTGTTTACCAAATCTGGAAACACATTTCCCTCTCGGTCAGTGTATTTTGGGTAATGCTGATCTGTGATGTCCTCGATCTCAATCTCATCTATATTATGTAGCTCTTCATCATTGTCAATTTGTACTTCAGGAGCATCTTTCACAATCTTATCGGCGTTAAGCTTGAATATCTCAGCCAACTGCTCCTTTGTGAAGCTATGAATAATCTCACCCTCCTCAGGGGTATACTCAACTGATCTTCTCACTATACCCTGCAGATCAAGAATCATTGTTAACTGACTCTTTACCTGCTGTAGGGGATCTACATAGTATTCATCACGTTGGAAGTTTGGATCTGCTTGTTTTAAACATGAAACATACTATCTGTTAGTAAATAATCAAGCACAATCATTATCAAAAGATATAAACATTCATTACATAAATGAGACATAATTTCAAATACAAAAGTCTGTTAAATACATAAACATGAATAACTAAACAGTACTTTTATCTAGAATCTCCGAAGTTTCTTCAGTTGGAGCAGACGGAGAGAGTCCTTGATCTTGACGGTGTTTAGAACGCCTCTCGTCTGCTCCATCATCGCTATGATCTCCTGCTGTCTCTCCTCCTTCACCTTCCTCATCATCCTTCTTCTCGTCACCATCATCACTTTCATCACTATCATCATCATCATCGTCGTCATCCTCATCATCCTCGTCCTCACCATCATCATCATTACCATCATCATCATCACCTTCCCCGATCTTGAGGGGCTCACTCTGAGTGCCTTTCAGCTTTAGCACTAGAGTCTTGTGAGCCGCCTCCAGCTTCTCAATCTTCTCATCAGTCTCAGCCTCGTGTTGAAGCAAGCCAGTGATCTAATCAGTTTGTGCAGTGATCAACTGGGCTTGTGAAGATGTCAACTCCCTCAGTCTCTCAATCTCAGCTGTTTGTGTAGAACTTTGCTCTTGCAGCTGTAGAATCTGAGTCGTCTTAGCCTTATCAGAGGCTAGCAGCTGGAGCACCATGCTGTTGAGAGCAGCAAGCTGCTCTGCCACTGATACAGGCGGTATAACTGAGCTCGAGGGTGCAGATGAGGTTCGGGTTTGGTGAGTGGTGGTTGTTGTGGTAGCTGTGGTGTAGATGGGAGAAGATGTGAAGGTTGTAGTGGGGGGTACAGTGGTGGTAGTAGTAGATATGTGAGTATGAGGTGGAGGTATAGTAGTGGTAGTGGTTTGGGGTGTTTGGGATATGGTGGATGTGGTGGATGTGGTGGATGTGGTGGCTGGTGTAGAGACAGAGGTGGTGAATCTGAGACGCTTCCCCCTCCTACCAGGTTTGCTAGCCATGGTTTTGTTACTCTTCCCAGTAGATACCGGGGATCCAACTCGTGTACTGGGCTCATCAAGGGAATAGGTTGGATCAGACTCTGTTTGTGTTGCCCTTGATGTGCCAGTCTGTCCCCCAGCAGCCCTCAGACCCTTCTCCGTGGCAACCACCTTGCTGTCATGCCTTCGGGTCAAACCCTCTTCCTCACTCTCTTCCTCATCATCATCAGGTGGACTGAAGTGAGGTAAAACCTAGCAGCTGTAGTGTCAGTATCAGGGAATGGTTGGGCTGTATGTGTAGATGGGCCCTCAGATGTAACCGGCCTATCATCGCCATCATGGCTGTCATCATCATCAGAATTATCTGATGGTATAGCTATCACTTCAGTATCCGATCCACTATCATCATGACGCCACTTGCGTCTCCCTGGGGAACATAATCCGCCCAGGCCAGATGCCCAATCAACCTCTTCAGCACAGGCTTTACTTGCTTGCCTCTATACACCTTCATCCGACCCAGGGTTGTGTCATCCATAATCTCCAGAGGTACAGCATCACTCTTGTCTTTGGGAAGGTCGGGCAGCTTCTCATCAAATATGAGCTGTAAGAATCTGGGGTACATGCATAACCCTTCCTTCCCCTTGGCCTCAAGGTTCTCTATAAGATACATGAAGATCATATTGGAGAAGCTGAATGGGTGGTTGAGGTCCAATGCTACATAGGCATTCTGAATCTGGTCCGACAAGTCATCAAAACCACCCCTCCTGGACACGATGCACTTTAGAATGACATGCGCCAAGTACTTGTACTGGGGGCTCAGGTTGCTCTTGTTCAGCACACCTGAGTTTATGTCCTGACAGTACCCGATCCTCAGAAAGCATCCACGAACTGTAAGAGGGTGGAGCTTGAGTGGGTGAGTCTCATCATCTCCGAAACCCAATACCCTCCTTACATCAGCAGCCGTAATCACAATATCCCTACCGAAGATAGAACTTCGAATGCAGTAGGGATCCACTGATCGGTCAACTGTAGCTCCCTCCCAAAACGACTGATGCAACGACTGATAGGGAGTACACGGTGTAGATATTGCTCTGAAGATCCGAGATCTCCTCAAGAAGTCAATAATCCCTTCAAATCACCACCATTCCTCGAGGTGGAATCCAAGTGAGCACAAATGTTGTGCTTTGGATTAATCAACCACTGGTTAGCCATATTCCTGTAACAAATAGCAAACACACGTTAGAAACATGTAAAACGGAGTTTGACTAAATCAAAAAAACAGTTTAGTTCAATCGTGCGATTGAACTATGCGACTGAGTTCAGTTGATTGAATGAACCTGCGATTGAGTCTAATTGGGAAACTGAACCTGCGATTGAGTTATCCGACCGAATGAAATCATTCGTATGATTCATTCGGCCGATTGAATGAACCACCTCTTTCAATCGGGCGATTGAAGTTCATTCTGGGGAACCAGTCGTATGAAAAACTCAACCCATTCGCATTATCCATTCGGCCGATTGAATGAGTCGCCTCTCTCAATCGGGCGATTGAATTTCATTCTGGGGGACCAGTCGCATCGTAGACAAAACTGTTCCATTTCAAACTCGGATTTATCAAATGGCTAAATTAAACGTTAATTTCATGTTCATTAGACTCGCAATCATGTATCTAAACCACCTAATCCATTTATTTTAACATTGTAAGTGATTAAGGCAGTTTATGTTACAAAATTGGTGTCGGTTCAAGAAATAGGTCGAAAATGATCGGATTCAAGCCCCATTCGACTGTAAACATCATAAATCACTCACGTATTACCTGTATAACAATACCAAAGTGTCAGAATTTGAATATAGTATGTATTTAAGATCAAATGAAAGTTGGGCAGCGTAACGGTGCGATTTGGGAATTAGGGCGAATGAGGTCTGCGATCGACTGAGGGGTCTATTTATAGACAGACTCAGTTCAATCGGGCGAATGAACCCATTCGCTCAATTCATTCGGGCGAATGAAGTTCGATCGCACGAATGAGTCGGTCGTTCTATTTCATTCGGCCGACTGGAGTTCAGTCGATCGTCTGATTCATTCGGCCATTTCCATTCGGCCGATTCAATCAATCTGGTATTCCAATCATACATTTGGCCTAGTCGGTCACTTTCACTCGGCCGATTGAGCTCATTCGCATGGCCTAATCGTGCGCTTGTCTTCAATCGTATAGCCCATTCGTATGACTGATCATACTCATGATGAAGTTATACGATTGGGCTATCCTTGTGCCATCTAAGTCAAGCTATGGACCGACCCTTAGTTTTCTTAAACAATTTATAAAACATTATATGCAATTGATCATCTCAGACATGATCACTTTTAAATCAACACATCCAATGATCACCTCAGACGTGATCCATTTAACCACCCGATCACCTCAGACATGATCCATTTAACCAACTTATCACCTCAGACGTGATATTTTTATCCTTTCAGAAACAAGTTTAAATAAACATTAAGCTCGTTTAGTGACATTAACAGATAACCATACACACAGTCCGACATTGACACACTAATACTAACAAATAAATAAAATTTAAACTACGAACAAAATGAACATCTTTTTGTGATTTTTTTAGGGCAGGTTTGTGTAGCCTATTAGCATTGACATTATATCAGGAACAGATTCATTTGGAATCAGACAGGCATATACCCTATTACTTGGAACATGTTGAGCTGATTACACCTTTCATGATGACCTATCACAGTTTGTTCTGATCTAAGACTTCTAAGTACTAACTGGGAATCATGTTTTATATGATACGTAACTTACTTTGATCGTCAACTTCAGTCGGTGCATTCAAGACTATTGTCAGTATACTTGTCCACTTAAATTCATACACAGACTTTTGACATACATTGGTAATGAATTATGTTATATTATTTCAAACAACATTTGTGTATCCCACGCTTATATGGTAATCAGCATTGCTTAATGGACTTTCGAGCGGTCTTTACGTATTTTTGCAAGAAGAGACTATTCTTAGATCTTTCAAAGAGAAGCCAATCCTCAGGTCAGTGCCATCGCATAGCAGAGAGGCGGCAAACAACAATGAAATCTAGAATATGTAGGTTATGCTTATCCTCAGGTCAGTGCCATTGCACAGAAGAGAGGCACACAACCTATCTCCTTGATAGAGCATTTCTATTTTCTTTTGCACATAACGCACCAACAACATAAGTTATTAGCTTGATTGCGCTTGTATTCATTTTTTCGTGCTTTGCTCCTTTTGTGGTCATTTGCACACCTTTGGTGGTATTTATTTGCTCGTTATCCCTTATCGGAAACAACTGATTGTGTTAACCAGTGATAAGATGGGAACCCACAGTTGATTGAACCATTTAGTTTAGATTAAGTTTACCAATGACGTCTACTTGTCTATTGTGTTGAATCTACTGACACATCATATAATGAACTAGCACCTCCCTAGATCAACTTTCTCCGTGTAATTACAGTAACAATCAAACGTACTATCATTTTCCCATTTTGTTAGACTTACACTTCTCTGATTTTTTACATTTTCAGTAAATTAATTAACATTTTTTATCTCAAAATCATTTTGTTGTTCCAAATAACTCGATGCCTGTGTACTATCATCTTCCAATTTTTGTCGAGTCACATTTTCTGTTTTGTTGTCTTTGCCTTTTCAGCTTTACTCACCTTCCCCTCCTTTTTTTTAAGTAAATAAATACTGAATTAAACCTAATCTCCCCCTAAAATTCTAAAACAGAAAATCTTTTTGTGTTTTTGGATTTTTATTACAACAAAGAAATTAAAAAAAATAAAATAAAATAAAATAAAAGACTAAAAATAAAGAAAAACGGTGTCGGACTATGTATCTGTTTCTTCTAATATAACATCACTTTTCTTTTTAACCCCGTTGACCTCTAGCAGATAGAAAAATCTGGGTTTATCAAATGGTTTGGTGTAGAGGTCAGCACGTTGAAAATCCGTGTTAATTTTGACCACATCAATTAAGTGTTTTTCATAGCAATCGCGTATGAAATGATAATTTATGCCTATGTGTTTGGTCTTAGGAGGTTAGACTCCTGTTCTTTCGCTCAGCAACTCCATTCATCTGTGGTGTGTATGCAGAGGTGAATTGATGAACAATTCCCTTTTCTTTGCAAAACGCATCCATCCACTGATTCTTGAACTCGGTTCCATTATCTGAGCGAATCTTTCTCACTTTAAGCTTGTAAAGTGACTCTAGAGTGGTGACCAGCACTTTGAATGACTCAAATGTTTCTGACTTAGCTTTTAGAAACATTACCCACGAGAATCGTGAGTAGTCATCGGTGACTACGAAGCAGTACCAGTCTCCAGCGATACTCTTCGTGCTAACTGGACCGAAAAGATCCATGTGCAGTAGCTCCAGGGGCATCTCGATAGAATTGACATTCTTGGTCTTGTGAGATTTCCTGGTTTGCTTTCCTTTCTTGCATGAGACACAAAAATCAGGAAGCTTGAAGTTCTTGACAGGAACTCCATCAACTAGGTTGTTATGAATCAGGTGATTCATCTTCCGATGATTAATGTGTCCCATTCTTCTGTGCCACGAAATGGAGTCCTTCTCTGTGGCTTTAGATAAGAAACATTGAACAGTAGAAGAACTAGTAGAAGCATTAGACATATCTAGAACATACAAGTCATTATATCTAGATGCTGACATTAATACCTGCTCCTCTGGAATATCCATTTCTTTCTTCAGAATGTAGCATTTGTGATTATCAAACATGACTTTGAATCCTTTGTCGCAAATCTGAGACACAGAAAGCAGATTGTTTTCTAACTGCTGAACAAAGTTGACTTTGTCGAACCTTACCTTGTCATTACCTACTTCGCCCTGAGCGGTAATGTATCCTCCTTTGTTTCCAGCAAAGGAAACATGTCCCCCTTTAATTTGTTTGACATTGAAAAGGAGAGACCTATTTCCCGTCATGTGCCTAGAAGCTCCGCTATCTACGATCCATGTATTTGTAGAAACACTATAGCAGACAACCTGCACATAAGAGAAAATAATTAGTTAAGGAGGGGGACCCAAGCCTTGACTGGCTTGGGTTTCCCAGAAGAATCAACCATCATGAATTCGACCCACTGTCCTTTATCAGTGGGTGGAATCTCAACTTTCAGATTGTCCTTGCTTTCAGACTTATCAGTTGTTTTGGCTTTCCATAAACCATCCCTGTGAAAGGATTGTTTGTGATAAACCTTTGACTGATTTACGGTTTGAGCATATTGTTTAGATTCAGAAACAGGTTTTGCCGCTTGCATCACAGACTTGTTAGTGACTTGTCTGTTTTGCCTTTGGCGTGGAGGAGACGAAAACGACCTAGAATGTGTTTTAGACCTAATAGGTGTTTTCGATCTTACTGGAGTTTTAGATCGTTGTTTTGAATCTAGATTAACTTTGTTGTTTAGCTCAACCTTGAGTCTCGGAGTCTGATAGTTTTAGGGAGTTGACTTTTTACCCAACCCAAGAGATGTTTGAACATTCTCTTCCACTCCCTTGCCAGTGATTTGTGTGCTTGTTATGCTTGATGCAGAATCTGTCTGGTCAGGAACTGAAGGAGCAAAGTTAACTGCTGTATCCGGATCACTTACTAGAGGAGTTGTCACCACATGATCCTTGATGGGGTTATCATTAATTGGATGTTGTTTTATGTTTAAAAAGGACTCATGTGGTGGTGGCACAACTTTATAACCCAACCCCTCCCCGTTGTTGCGTTCTTTAACCTGTTTTTCAAAATATGGGAGGAACTGGCTAGACTATGGAGTTTTTGTTTCAAAGACTCGTTTTCAACTTGTAAAACCGCTCGTTCCTTCTTAGTTTCTTCTATTGTCTTTAAATAAAACCTTATATCATTTTCTTGGTTAAAAGCAACAACTTCAGTTTCTTTTAATTGTTTCTTTAAAGCATCAATCTTTTCCTTATAACTGTTTTCATTTTGTTTTAAGATTCTGTTTGCCTCAGTGCACAGTTTTAAGTCATGTACTAAGTTATCATTATGATCTAATAACCTAGTAAATTTAAGGTCAATGCTTTCCCTAAAATTTTCACAATCAACACAAGCATGTTTAGTAAATAACTCATCCTTTGATTCTGTAACACCCGAAAGTTTGACTTTTTGGTAGGTTGTGCGACTGAGCCTCAGTCGCCTGGGAATTATGCGACTGGAGGTTCGACCGCACGTTATTCGGCCGGTTGAAGCTCAACCATACGATTGGAGTTCAACCGCCCGAATGAAGGATGAACCGCATGGGACACATGCGACTGGGGTCCAGTCGCATGGTGTTCATGCGACTGAAGGTCCAGTCGCCCCTGGACCAGATGCGACTGAGCTGTGGGTATAAAGAGGAGCAGCTCTCTTCTCCTTCCCAACACTTAGCATTTTTCAGTCGGGAAGAACAGAGAGAGCGAACGAGAGCAGAGAAAGAAAAGAGGGAAAGTGCTGCCGAGCTCCGGATTTGTCGAGAGGCAAGCCAAATCGAAGCTCATCAACTCCTACCTGTTATTGTGAGTTCTAGAACCCCTCATTTACATGTTTTCTAACGATTTTGGGGCTGGAATCACAGATAAACCCTATTTTTGAAATAGTGTAAGTTTGACCCATTTGGGTGAATCTTGAGTAATGTGTTTATAGTAAGAATTAGGACTTGTATATGCTTGTATGATGTCCTAGTATGAATCCCTGAGACTTGGGAGGGTCGATTTGGGCTGAAAATGGGTTTATGATGAGTTTGAGTGCGTTGGTTCACGACTGCTGTTCATGAAGAACTCCAGTCGCTGCCCAGTTAGGGTTATGCGACTGAAGGGCCATTCGGCCGAATGAGGATTAGTTGATGTCCAAACGCACGATTGAGGCTCAGACGCACGATTGAGCCTCAGTCGCACGATAGGCCATGCGATTGAGGGTTTCGGTCGCATAGGTCCAATCGCAGGGTAGTTCAGTCGTACGGTTAAGAGTTAGTCGCATATAGCCCAGTCGTATAGTGTCTATTCGTGCGGAAGGAAGTCCAGTCGCACGATTGTATGCCCATACGCATGACAGCCTAATCGCACGGTCCAGTCGCATGGAGGACATGCGACTGGGATAGGTTCAGTCGCCCGAATAGGACTGATGTGAATGTATAGAGAAGCGTATGTACGATGTATGTATGTTAAGTATGATGTGGCCATGATAGATGATGAATACTGATGACTAGTAAATATCTATGTTCCTTATATTGATGTATGTTATCTTTTTATGACTTTACGTGAATGAATGAAAGAATGAAACGAATGTAATAAGAACGTAAAGTAGAAGATAATAAAAGAGGAACATGATGAATGAATGCATGCATTAACGAATGAATGAATGTAAGAAAGGATTGCAAGCAAATGTAAGGAGGTGCACACCCCTTGCAGGTGTTAGCTCAACTGTGATGCGGGTTAGCTACCCCGAAGGATGCACACAGGGTCAATCTTTAAGATTGATAATGAGGTGAGCAACTACATGTTGCAACAGACTCGGTTAGCAGGCAATCATGAGATTGCCACTGAGGTGAGCAGCTGTGTGCTGCAACAGACTTGGGTAACATACGATAGAAGTAAAGTGAAAAGATAAGTGGTGCATGTACCTACCCCAGGTGACTGGATCAGCATTTGTGCACAACGTTCGTGGTTGATTACCACAGGTCCAGCACCAGCAGTATGTATGATGTAAGGGGGTATTGTACATGTCACCGAATGTAATGAACGTTCGAACGAAAGTAATGAGTGTATGAATGAATGTAATGAATGTTCCAACGAATGTAATGAATGTATGAATGAAAGTAAAGAACGTACGAAAGAATGTAAAGTATGTAAGTATGAAAGTGAACAAGAATGAGGAATGATACACGAACAAAAGTAAGCAATGAATGATGAAGATAATAATAACATTATCTACGTGTACGTATGATGTGTGAACGTATGAATGTAAGAACAGTTAATGAGAATGAAAGTATGTTTTATTATAAAACTAGAACTCACTCAGCAACGCTGACTTTTTTTATGTGTTTTCCAGTTGGCAGGTAGCGTTGCTGGGGATGGCACGAGGCGGCTACTCAGCTCTTTTGGAATGGTATTCTCCATTTGATAATGATGCAACGTCATGTGTTGTGGGTCCATAATGTACGCAACACATCACGTTGCAAGCTATTATGAGATTTCTTGAGGATCCCCATAAAAGGGATTACTTAAGAAATCTCCTTTATAATTTTGATAATGTTGCCACGTACTGGAAATGTGTGAGCATAGTACATGCAACAAAGTATGTTGCATGAGAGTGTCAAAAGTTTCCTTAAGGGTTCCGATGTACGGAATTACTTAAGGAATATTCTTTATGATGTAAAATTTTTATGTTTTAAATCAGAGGTCACCGTTTATGACCCTATGGTTGCTGGGGATTCACATAAATGAGATCACTTAAGAAATCTCGGTTTCATATGCTTCAGCAGCAATCATAGTAAAGTTAGGCAATGTAAAGAAAGCTTGTATTTTGTAATCAGGTCAATGATGTAAAAGCTTTTATGATGAAATGAGAATGTATATTTTATCAATTCCGCTGCGTTATTTTATGATTATATGCTTTATATATGTATTATGTGCGATGAGCCACCAACAGTAAGGTGCCCGGTGAGCGGGGCCTTACAAGTTGGTATCAGAGCAAAAGTTTAAGTAAAATGGGTAAACTTTCAAAAAAACCTAAACTTAAACTGAGAATGGGACAGAAAGGGAAGAGAATGTCATCTGAGTAGTTGCGTGCCATCAGGTATTTTCTTAAAGATTAATTAGTATTATGTGCGCATGTGATGTGGTTTATGTATGCTGTTAGACTTAGATACTAATGTAGTCAGGACAGGTAATGCTCGGGGTACGAAGAGTAGAGTAAGTGGCTAATCACAACTGGCCACTGTAATTAGGGACTTACTATACTTGACATAAACTGAGCTATTTCCTTGAATAACCGTGTTGGTGTTTGAATCTTTCAGTGTGATAGAAGATGGTCGGTGGTAGATCATCTAAAGCTTCCCGTGGTGGTGGACGTGGTGCTGAACCGCGTGTCACGCGAGGAAGACCTAGGGCAGAGAAAGTAGTTCATGAGGAAAACGAGACTCCTCATCAGGAGGAGGCAGACGAAAGCGCAAATTTGAGAGCCTCGGTAAAAGAGGCAGTGGTCGAGGAAGTGCACCAGGTCATGCAGACGATCTTACCGTCTGTAGTGACCGAAGTGACAAAGGCAGTACTTGAAGACGAGAGGCGAGGGAGGAATCGGTCCTCAGGTAGACAGCAACAGACGGAAGCAGAAACGGTACTATCTGATGATGAAGAGGAAGAGGAAGAAGAGCAGGTACGGGAGACAGCCCGGGGTTGTAACTACGGGGCATTTATGAGGTGCAAGCCCCCGACTTTTGATGGTTCGGGTACGGCTGCGGATGCTCACCAATGGGTGAGGGAAATGGAGGCGGTCCTTGACATCAGTGATTGCCAGGAGGATAAAAAGGTGAAGTTTGCTACCCACTCGTTTACGGTGACGGCGTTGTGCTGGTGGGACAATATTGTCCAGGCCGAGGGTAGCAGGGCCATTGGAAAGATGAAGTGGTCTGAGTTGAAGAGAATGGTGATCGAGGAGTTTAGTCCTCGTCGGGAGATGGATAGAGTTGAGAGAGAGTTCCTGCAGTTGGAGGCGGGGACGATGACCCACCAATAATACACAACCATGTTTAACGACATGGCACGGTTGGTGCCAGAGCAGGTGACGCCGGTATCCCGCAAGATTAACCGGTATATTCAAGGGCTGCCAGCTGAAATTCGTTGGCATTTGATTTCCGCTCGACCGAGTACTTTCAGGTCGGCGGTGGATTTGGCTGGGAGGTTGTACGATGAACGGGCTGCGTTGGTAAAGGCTGAGGGTAGTAAGAAGGGAAGTGATGAAAGGAAGTGGCAGGGGAAGAGGTTTGGTCGAGGTGATACTTCGACAAGTAGCAAGAAGGCACGGGTTGATGATCGTCGTGTGGTCATGTCAAGTGCAGGGTCGAGAAAGTGTGGGAAATGTGGGCGAGAGCACGGTGGTGAGTGCAGATGGGGGCTGAATGTCTGTTTCAAGTGTGGAAAGCCCGGTCATATGGCTAAAGAGTGTAAAGTTATGAGGTGCTTTAACTGTGGGGAAAGTGGTCATATGAATAAAGATTGCAAGAAGTCGAGATCTGAAGGTTCCGGGGTGAAGAAGACAGGGGGTGAAGGGTCGAAAGCAAGCGCCAGAGCATTCATGATGACGCAGGAAGAGGCTAGGACGGACCCTGATGTAGTGTCCGGTACGTTTCTGGTGAACCAAACTTTAGCCTCTGTATTATTTGATTCGGGTGCCAGTAGAAGTTTTATTTCTGCTGCTTTCTGTGCCAAATTGCCTGTTAGTAGTAGACGTGTGGATGTGTCGTTTGATGTGGAGACTGCTATAGGTAAAACCCTACCAGGATTTCCGAAGTTATAGAGGGTTGTGATGTAGAACTAGAAGGCCGTAAATTTCCTGTTAAGCCGTTTGCGATGACGTTAGGCGGTTTTGATTTGGTGCTCGGAATGGATTGGTTGGCAGATTTTGAGGCGAACATTGTGTGTCGCAAGAAGATGATCAGTTTGACAGCGCCCGACGTAGTTCAGTGACAGTTTATGGCGATCAGGTTACTACGATTCCGAAGGTGATCTCAATGGCAGTGGCGGGGAAATGTATGAGGCGTGGATGTAGCGCTTTCTTATGTTATGTAAAAGATGTAGAAACGCCAACACCACAACTGTCTGATGTTCCGGTTGTGCGTGAGTTCCCAGACGTGTTCCCGGAAGACTTATCGGGATTGCCACCTGACAGAGAGATCGAGTTCCAGATTGATCTGATACCAGGCGCCCAACCTGTTGCCAAAGCACCATACCGATTGGCCCCGACGGAGATGAAAGAGTTGATGGAGCAATTACAAGAGCTACTGGATAAGGGGTTTATTAGACCGAGTATCTCACCTTGGGGTGCTCCGGTCCTGTTTGTAAAGAAGAAAGACGGTAGTATGAGGATGTGCATCGACTACCGCGAGCTGAATAAGTTGACGGTGAAGAACAGATACCCCTTGCCGAGGATCGACGACTTGTTTGATCAACTTCAGGGTGCTAGTTGGTTTTCACGAATAGATCTTCGATCAGGCTACCATAAACTGAAGGTGAAGGAGCAGGATATCCCTAAAACAGCCTTTCGTACGCGTTACGGTCACTATGAGTTCCTTGTCATGTCATTTGGTTTGACCAATGCGCCATCTGCTTTTATGGACCTGATGAATAGGGTGTGCCGGCCGATGTTGGATAAATCGGTGATTGTATTCATTGATGACATCTTGATTTATTCGAATAACGAGACTGAGCATGCCGGTCGCATTCGCGAAGTTCTGGAGACGTTGAGAAGGGAGAAGTTGTATGCTAAATTCTCCAAGTGCGCATTCTGGTTGCGTGAAGTTCAATTCTTGGGTCACGTGGTAAATCCGGATGGGATTATGGTCGATCCGGCGAAAGTGGAAGCAGTGATGCAATGGAAGCCTCTAAAGACGCCATCCGAGATCCGCAGTTTCTTGGGTTTGGTGGGCTACTACCGAAGGTTTATCCAAGACTTTTCCAAGATTGCTTCTCCACTAACCAAGTTGACCCGAAAGGATGTGAAGTTTGTATGGGGTCAAGCTCAAGAAAAGGCGTTTGAAGAACTGATGACGAGATTGACCCAAGCTCCAGTATTGGCATTACCCGAGGGAAGTGAAGATTTGGTGGTTTATTCAGATGCTTCCTACTCGGGGTTGGGATGTGTATTAATGCAAAGGGGGAAGGTGATAGCCTATGCATCCCGACAGCTGAAAGTTCATGAGGTTAATTACCCTACTCACAACTTGGAGCTAGCAGCTGTGGTTTTCGCGTTGAAGATTTGGCGGCACTATCTATACGGGACGAAGTGCACCATCTTCACAGACCACAAGAGCTTGAAGTATTTCTTCGAGTAGAAGGATCTAAACATGAGGCAGAGGCGGTAGTTGGAGCTGATAAAAGATTATGATTGTGAGATCCATTACCACCCAGGCAAAGCCAACGTGGTGGCTGATGCCCTTAGCCGGAAGGAGAAGCCCGAGCCGATTCGGGTGAAGGCGTACCAACTAATCATGACCTCAGACGTGATGAAACAAGTCAAAGAGTTCCAAGATGAAGCGCTGAAAGAGGATCATTTAAACTCTGAACGAATGAGAGGTCTGGTCGCGGAACTGGGTGAAAACACATTTGGCGTCAAGACTCGATTTGGGCGAATGTGGATTCCTCGATTTGGGGATCTACGTATGATGATCATGGATGAAGCCCATAAAACTCGATACTACATTCATCCTGGTGCTACCAAGATGTACCAAGATATGAAGAAAGATTATTGGTGGCCGGGTATGAAACGTGATGTGGTGGAGTATGTGAGTAAGTGCCTCACAAGTTTGCAAGTAAAGGCAGAGCACCAGATGCCGTATGGAAAGATTCAACCATTGGACATACCGGAGTGGAAGTGGGAGCACATCACCATGGATTTTATCACAAAGCTGCCACGTACCCCGAAAGGGTATGATACGATCTGGGTGATTCTGGATCGCCTGACGAAGAGTGCTCACTTCTTACCGATGCGAGAGACATATTCGTCCGAAAGGTTGGCCGATCTTTTCATCAAAGAGATTGTGACTCGTCATGGCGTACCGGTGTCGATTGTGTCTGATCGCGACACCCGATTTACATCCAAATTCTGGAAGAAATTCAATGATGCCATGGGGACGAGGTTGCATATTAGCACGGCTTATCATCCTCAAACTGATGGTTAGTCGGAAAGGACCATTCAGACCTTAAGGACATGCTCCGGGCATGTGTTATCGACTTCGGGGGAAGTTGGGATGACCACCTACCGTTAGCTGAATTCTCGTACAACAACAGCTATCATGCCAGTATTGGCATGCCACCCTATGAGATGCTATACGGTAGGAGATGCAGGACACCCGTCTGTTGGGGTGATATTGGTCAGAAAGAATTGGGAAGCGTCAAAGTGATCGAGGCTACGACTGATAAGCTCGAAAGAATTAAAGCTTATATGAAGACGGCCAAAGACCGACAGAAGTCGTATGCCGACAAACGACGCAGGCCGATTGAGTTCCAGGTGGGAGACCGGGTTATGTTGAAGGTCTCACCTTGGAAGGGGATCATCCAATTCCGGAAGCGGGGTAAGTTGAGTCCG
The DNA here is from genome assembly GCA_024085815.1 of Flaveria linearis. Classification (NCBI taxonomy): domain Eukaryota; kingdom Viridiplantae; phylum Streptophyta; class Magnoliopsida; order Asterales; family Asteraceae; genus Flaveria; species Flaveria linearis. Next base: position 63,770,427 of record CM044005.1, read on the forward strand.
CGGTATATAGGCCCTTTCCGAATCATTGCTCGAGTAGGGGAGGTGGCCTATAAGTTAGATCTACCAGATGAGCTAAGTGGAATCCACCCGACTTTCCACGTGTCTCATCTGAGGAAATGTTTAGCGGACGAGGACATGGTCGTTCCACTGGGGGACATCGAGGTAGACGAACGGCTCAACTATGTAGAGCAACCAGTGGCGATCATCGATCGCAAAGAGAAGAAGTTAAGAAATAAGGTGGTTCCACTTGTGCGTGTATAGTGGCGGCACAGGAAGGGATCCGAGTCAACATGGGAAACTGAAGAAGAGATGAGGCAACATTACCCACGATTGTTCGAGGAATAACAGGTTTCGGGGACGAAACCTAAAATAAGGGGGGTGGACTTGTAACACCCGAAAGTTTGACTTTTTGGTAGATTGTGCGATTGAGCCTCAGTCGCCTGGGAATTATGCGACTGGAGGTTCGACCGCACGTTATTCGGCCGGTTGAAGCTTAACCGTACGATTGGAGTTCAACCGCCCGAATGAAGGATGAACCGCATGGGACACATGCGACTGGGGTCCAGTCGCATGGTGTTCATGCGACTGAAGGTCCAGTCGCCCCTTGACCAGATGCGACTGAGCTGTGGGTATAAAAGAGGAGCAGCTCTCTTCTCCTTCCCAACACTTAGCATTTTTCAGTCGGGAAGAACAGAGAGAGCGAACGAGAGCAGAGAAAGAAAAGAGGGAAAGTGCTGACCGAGCTCCAGATTTGTCGAGAGGCTAGCCAAATCGAAGCTCATCAACTCCTACCTGTTATTGTGAGTTCTAGAACCCCTCATTTACATGTTTTCTAACTATTTTGGGGCTGGAATCACAGATAAACCCTATTTTTGAAATAGTGTAAGTTTGACCCATTTGGGTGAATCTTGAGTAATGTGTTTATAGTAAGAATTAGGACTTGTATACGCTTGTATGATGTCCTAGTATGAATCCCTGAGACTTGGGAGGGTCGATTTGGGCTGAAAATGGGTTTATGATGAGTTTGAGTGCGTTGGTTCACTACTGCTGTTCATGAAGAACTCCAGTCGCTGCCCAGTTAGGGTTATGCGACTGAAGGGCCATTCGGCCGAATGAGGATTAGTTGATGTCCAAACGCACGATTGAGGCTCAGACGCATGATTGAGCCTCAGTCGCACGATAGGCCATGCGATTGAGGGTTTCGGTCGCATAGGTCCAATCGCAGGGTAGTTCAGTCGTACGGTTAAGAGTTAGTCGCATATAGCCCAGTCGTATAGTGTCTATTCGTGCCGAAGGAAGTCCAGTCGCACGATTGTATGCCCATACGCATGACAGCCTAATCGCACGGTCCAGTCGCATGGAGGACATGCGACTGGGATAGGTTCAGTCGCCCGAATAGGGCTGATGTGAATGTATAGAGAAGCGTATGTACGATGTATGTATGTTAAGTATGATGTGGCCATGATAGATGATGAATACTGATGACTAGTAAATATCTATGTTCCTTATATTGATGTATGTTATCTTTTTATGACTTTACGTGAATGAATGAAAGAATGAAACGAATGTAATAAGAACGTAAAGTAGAAGATAATAAAAGAGGAACATGATGAATGAATGCATGCATTAACGAATGAATGAATGTAAGAAAGGCTTGCAAGCAAATGTAAGGAGGTGCACACCCCTGGCAGGTGTTAGCTCAACTGTGATGCGGGTTAGCTACCCCGAAGGATGCACACAGGGTCAATCTTTGAGATTGATAATGAGGTGAGCAACTACGTGTTGCAACAGACTCGGTTAGCAGGCAATCATGAGATTGCCACTGAGGTGAGCAGCTGTGTGCTGCAACAGACTTGGCTAACGTACGATAGAAGTAAAGTGAAAAGATAAGTGGTGCATGTACCTACCCCAGGTGACTGGATCAGCATTTGTGCACAACGTTCGTGGTTGATTACCACAGGTCCAGCACCAGCAGTATGTATGATGTAAGGGGGTATTGTACATGTCACCGAATGTAATGAACGTTCGAACGAAAGTAATGAATGTATGAATGAATGTAATGAATGTTCGAACGAATGTAATGAATGTATGAATGAAAGTAAAGAACGTACGAAAGAATGTAAAGTATGTAAGTATGAAAGTGAACAAGAATGAGGAATGATACACGAACGAAAGTAAGCAGCGAATGATGAAGATAATAATAACATTATCTACGTGTACGTATGATGTGTGAACGTATGAATGTAAGAACAGTTAATGAGAATGAAAGTATGTTTTATTATAAAACTATAACTCACTCAGCAACGCTGACTTTTTTTATGTGTTTTCCAGTTGGCAGGTAGCGTTGCTGGGGATGGCACGAGGCGACTACTCAGCTCTTTTGGAATGGCATTCTCCATTTGATAATGATGCAACGTCATGTGTTGTGGGTCCATAATGTACGCAACACATCACGTTGCAAGCTATTATGAGATTTCTTGAGGATCCCCATAAAAGGGATTACTTAAGAAATCTCCTTTATAATTTTGATAATGTTGCCACGCACTGGAAATGCGTGAGCATAGTACATGCAACAAAGTATGTTGCATGAGAGTGTCAAAAGTTTCCTTAAGGGTTCCGAGGTATGGAATTACTTATGGAATATTCTTTATGATGTAAAATTTTTATGTTTTTAAATTAGAGGTCACCGTTTATGACCCTATGGTTGCTGGGGATTCACATAAACGAGATCACTTAAGAAATCTCGGTTTCATATGCTTCAGCAGCAATCATAGTAAAGTTAGGCAATGTAAAGAAAGCTTGTATTTTGTAATCAGGTCAATGATGTAGAAGCTTTTATGATGAAATGAGAATGTATATTTTATCAATTCCGCTGCGTTATTTTATGATTATATACTTTATATATGTATTATGTGCGATGAGCCACCAACAGTAAGGTGCCCGGTGAGCGGGGCCTTACAGATTCTACCTGTGCTGATGTAGATGTTCCAGCCATAAAAGCATTTTGGGGTTCAGATTGTGCTTCAGATTCAGCATTAAGTTCATTCTCCACAAGCTGATCAACATCAGCTATGTCATCATCCAATTCAGCAGTGTCAGGCTCAGCTGAGTTCTCCCCCTCACTTGCTGAGTCTACATTCAGGTCCTCGACAGAAGCTATGTTGGCTTCACCATCAGATAAGAACCGGAAGGACCAGTCCTGTCCTTCATCACCTTGTGCCACCAAAGCCTTGGAATCACTTCCTGCTGGAACTGGCTTCTTATCTTTATCTTGCCTGTTGAACGAGGAGAAGGGATTTCCGTTCCCAGTCTTTTTAGGCTTCACACATTCCATCTTGAAATGTCCTTTCTCCCCGCAGTTGAAACACGTGACTTTGGACTTGTCAAAACCAAATGTAGTATCTTTTATAGCCACGAGATTCTGCCCTGTCTTCTTCACAAACTTCTTTGCTCGTCGCACAGCACTTGCGAGAGCCCACATAATATCCATCCTCTCCAACTCATTTTCATCCACCTGCTCATAGTCTTCATCAGCCAAGTGGTTGTTCCCTATCTTCCCTGCAACCAAACCATCATAGGAATGAACCACTGCAGCAAGTAGGTCCATGTGTTCCTTGGCTACTTCCACAGTGACTTTACCCAGGTTCTCAGTTATTAACTTAGTCGAGTGAGCTTCAGTAATACTGTGTTGAACCCCTGATGAAACAAATGACTCACCCACTGACGATGAGCTTTGACCAGATGTATTAGAAACAAATGCAGTCTGCAGAGGAGCATTGGAAGACTTTGCAATTGGAGTTGGAGTCACATTGTAAAGAGTAGGATCCTGAGCATATGCACCCTTCATCGCCTTATACTTATGTCCAACCTCTTCCTCTCGCAGTTTCAGAATAAAGTCACTTATATCCAAAGTCTCGAGAACTGAATTGTGTCTCAAGGCGGAAATAAATGAATCCCATTTTTCTGGAAGACCTTCAGCTAAACTAGCGACCTTTTCTTCTTTAGACGTTGTAACCCCATGAGTGTGAAGTTCACTCATTAGATGATAGAAGCGGTCAATGATGTCGTCCAAGCTCTCGTTCCCAATAGCAGAGAAATTGTCAAACTCCTTTTGAGAGCTTTGGCCTTCAAGGATTTCAGAGTTGAGCTCCCTTCATACCTTTTCTCGAGAGCTTTCCAGAATTTTTTACTCTGTTTCTGATCTGAATACTGATGGAAGATCTCTTTAGGAATAGACTGGGTGAGCATAGCATAAGCCTTCTTTTCAGCATTATAGGCAGTCTTTGAGCATCAGTCATTCCACTCAACGTTAATGGCAAACCATCAGCACCAACTGGCATGGTGTAACCAGTTTCAATAGAATTCCACAGATTAGTATCCATGTCATTGAGATGAATCTCAAACCTTTGCTTCCACTGCGGGAACTCATCAATAGATAGAAGCTTAGGTGGCTTATTGTGGTTACCAATCTCATTCTCTAGAAGCAGTAGGTTCTGGATCCTTGAGTCTTTCCCTGCTGAGAATGTGAAGTTTTCGGAGTCCATAATGAAGGTTGACTTAAACTTGAAAAAACAGACTGTTATGCGATTGGGGAGTACGATTGGGATGCGATTGACACTAACAGTATGCGATTGAACTCAACCGTGCGATTGAACAGGCGACTGAGATACAATCGTGCGATTGAACTCAAACGGGCGACTGGACAAGGCGACTGACTCAACTTGGCGACTGAAATGGGCGACTGACTCAATCGGGCGATTTGACACAGCGACTGACTCAATCGGGCGAATGACCTGGGCGACTGGGTTCAGTCGTACGATTGAGATAATCGTGCGACTGGGTCTGCTGAAAACGGGATTTTTCGCACACTTTGACCTAGAACGCAAGTTTTTGCACCCTAGACGGCTGAAACTCGAAAAATATTGATTTTTCAGAACATGCACACGTAAAGACTCGATTTTTAGCAGAAAGATTGGATCTTTTCGCGTAAAAACGTAGACCTTTTCACAAAAACGATTGAATCAATGAAGAATCAAGAGCCTATGCTCTGATACCACTTGTTAGGACCGTGTACGTATGGAGTACTAACTGATTCTTCGTTATACCAAATCAAATAGTGCGGAATCCTATTTGATTGGCGATTCAATCAGGGAGAACGAAATCAAGATCAATCCTAACGATTAGAAAACATAAGAATGGAATAGGAATGATCTCAGACATTCTGTGAAGTTGGAATGGACGAACTGGACGTTCTTGGTCGACTAGGGTTTCAAGTATTCGAAGTGTCACGTTTTTCCACGAATTAAGTGATATTTATAGGTTACAGAACTCATTCGTGTGACTGAGCCTTGCGACTGGCTCAGTCGTGCGATTGAATAATACGATTGTTTCATTCGTACGTTTGAGTCAGTCTTATGACTCAACCGTGCGATTGACTCAATCACCTAGTTCAATCGTGCGATTGGACCATTCGCATGGTCCAGTCGTGCGACTGAATCAGGATTCTTAGTCAAACATATTCTTGAACCTTTAATGATTCAGAACTATGTCTCACACCTGTAAACCTATATAACATGGTCATATTATGCGTGTAACAACCAATAATGTAAATAGATATAACATTAAATAACCAACAACCATATATAGAAGAGATTCTCATTATATTGATTCAACATTACATATGAGTTACAAGAAGAAGTTCTATTACATTTAAGCTCACTAGACTAGAACTGGGGACATGTGTACCAACAGACGTCAAAGGTGCATTCTTGTATGGTCCAATCACTGATGATGTGTATGTGAAGCAACCTCCGGGCATTAAGGATGCAGAATTTTCACATCGAGTGTATAAGCTTAGCAAAGCTTTATATGGCCTACATCAAGCTCCTAGAATTTGGTATGAGATATTATCTCAACACTTGATCCAACATGGATATACAAGAGGGAAAATCAATCCAACTTTATTCATAAAGAAGGATAATGATGATCTCTTATGTGTGCAAGTGTATGTAGATGATATCATATTCGGTTCTACCAGTCAAACACTGTGCAATGAATTTGAAGAGATCATGAAATCTCGTTTTCAAATGAGTTCTATGGGAGAAATCAATTTCTTTCTTGGATTGCAAGTTCAACAATCTGCAGATGGTATTTTTATCAATCAAGAGAAGTTCGTTGATAAACTCTTGAAGAAATTCAAACTGCATGATTGTCAATCCATAAGAACTCCAGCTGACATAAACACCAAGATTGAGCCTGATCCTAAAGGAAAATCAGTAGACCAAACTTTATATAGATCTATGATTGGTTCTTTGATGTATCTTACTGCATCACGACCAGACATAATGTATGTTGTTTGTGTCTGTGCAAGGTATCAATCAGACCTGAAAGAATCTCACTTAATTGCTGTCAAAAGAATATTTAGGTATCTCAAAGGTAAACCAGCCTTAGGGCTTTGGTATCCTTACGAGGGAAATTTTGAGTTACATGGATATACAGATAGTGATTATGGTGGATGTTGTCAAGATAGAAAATCTACTACGGGTGGTTGTCAGTTTCTTGGACCCAGATTAGTTTCATGGCAATGTAAGAAACAAACAAATGTTTCTGTCTCAACTGCAGAAGCTGAGTACATAGCTGCAGCAGCAGGATGTTCTCAAATCCTTTGGTTGCAAAACCAACTGCTAGATTATGGGTTCAATTTTCTTAAAACACCCATTTACATTGATAACACTACTGCTATGTTTTTTACAGCTAATCCAGTTCAACATTCAAAAACAAAACATATCAAAATTCGATATCATTTTCTAAGAGATAATTCTGAAAAAGGTTTAATTATTTTGATTCAAATAGCAACTGTAAAACAGTTGGCAGACCTATTTACTAATGCTTTTCTACCAGGAAGGTTTGAGTATTTAGTGGAGTCAATTGGCCTTATTATGTGTAAACCTGGTTACTAATTTGAATCTTTTTATGATCAAATACTTTCCTAAATCAGAAAATTTTCATAAGGGTAACTTTTCATAGTTATTTGCCTGATTGTATGTGTGTGTGTGCTTTCTGTTATAGAAAAACAAATACAAAATTAGAAAACTCAAAAATCAAATAGAAAAATATAAATCAAAAATCCAAAAAATAGAATTCTTTTCATTTTCATTCTTTTATTTTAGGAATGAATCTGTGTTTGCCTCAAGTGAGAAATGATAGTACATTAGTAAGATCAGTTGCATACTTCACTCGCTAATAAAGTCTGACATGATCAGGATTTGTTGTGTAGACACTATCATGGTAGTATACTGAACAAGTAAATTCTTGTGATTACCCCACATACCTATGCTTGTTTGTGTATTCATCTGAGTACTTCTGAGTGTATTAGCTTATCAGATTGACTGCTTGCTAAGCTACTCCCATTCACACCTGATGGTAATGTGACTAATCATGAGATCTGTTACAAGCATCATTCATTTCTCTGTTATGAGTCATCATAGACCTGAAGTGCTGAGATATCCTCTATTGTAAGTCATTACAGACCTGGATATTCTCCTTTGATGCAAAAAGATGCCAATGTGCACACCCATTCAAATGGATGGTTAGAGTTGATCAAATGGTTATCCATGATCATTCTCTATTAAATTAAGTAACATGAACTCTGGTAATGCATATTTGTTAGGTAATAACTTGAGAATGAGTGCTTTCTTGCATGTCTTAATGATGGTTGATCCTCTAAGTCTTGGTATGAGTCACATCTTGTCATATATAATTCTACCCTACTCAATCCAAGAATTGAAAAAGTAAGTGAGCTGATAACTTGTGTCAAAAACACTCATTTGCTGTCCTTAGATCTTGTGTCTCCTTTGCTGTGATATCACTGACCTGGAACACATTTGATCAGGATTTAATCATTGTCTATGACTATCCACATATTTTTTTTAATGTTCTGATCTTATCTAATATGATCTCACTGCAATCAAAGATTCTAGTGTAAATATTAGATTTTTATTCTACATTAATTTTGATTTTGTGCATGTTTTCTTGTGTGCAGGCAATATAACAATGTTAAGTGTGATATTCTTATGATCTATTAGTAAACTTCTAAGTTTTGTAAAACTTAAAAGTTTAGGGGGAGTAATAAACCAATAAGAATATTCTCAGAAAATCAAAATGAAAATGATCATGTTGAATTGAACGGATGATGATTTAATTTCAAAGTATGTGTGTGTTTATCAAATGATAAAATGATCTCATAATTTTTAGCAAGGAAAAGCTTCTTTGAAAAGTTGAAATCAAGACAAATTTTGAAATATTTGGTTTGTTCATTTTGAAACTAAGATGAAGGGTCAAAATGTAAAAGTTAAATTTTGAGGGTCAAAAATGTAAAAAGTTCAATTTTGAGGGTCAAAAGTGTAAATTTGAGGGAAAAGTAAAAATATGCAATATTGTTTGAATATTAGTATGAAATATTACTAATGTGTTTAAACAGTGTGCAGGTGAAAGATTTGAAAAATCCAAGTGCAAAAATGCATGAACAGTTGTTATGTGACCAAACAGTTGTCGTATGTCTAAACAGTTGTTATGTGTCTGATTAGTTGATATGTGGACATTTCAGCATCATTATGCTACTGAACAGTACTAATGAGTCTGAACAGTGCTTATGCTACTGAACAGTGCTTATAAGTCTGAACAGTTCTCATAAGTCTGAATAGTTCTCATACGGCTAATATCATATGTCTAAACAGTGCTAATACGGCTGGCCTCATAAGACTGTATAGTGCTCATATGTCCCAACACTTAGTAAAATTTGTGACCTAATGAGTCTGAACATTGCTTAAACGCCTGTACAGTGCTCATAAGTCTAAATTTTTTTTACTTAGTATAAAAAGCACACTTGTGATAATTCATTTCATTCTCATTTCAAAACCCTCTTAAAACCCTCTGACCACTCGAACTCTCGAACTTTCGACCAAAAACCCTCATTCTTCGATTGAAACCATTTTAAGCACAAATCACAGATTGTTGATAGTGTATTTGTGATTGTGAATGTAAGTTAATGATTCACATTTAACTGATTTCGTGTTTTTAATGGAAATTTGGTGATAGGCGTTCGACACCTGTACGGTCGTTTGAACCCTAAACACTTAAAAATTCTCAGATTTGATCATTCAAATGAGAAAATGTGCAAAATTGATGATTGAATCATGTTTGTCTGATGATTTTGATCATGTTGTTAGGTTAAACTTGTGTTAATCTGATATTTGATTGAATTCTTGGTTCATGTTCTTCGATGAACAGTCTCGGTAGAGGATGAATTCGATGAAGAAGATGAACAGACTCATGAATTTTTTTAATAATAAAAAAATAAAAAAAAATAAAACAAAATTCAAAATAAAATTTAAATTGATAAAAATCATCATTTCAGGAACTTAATAGTTTTTAATAAAATGATATAAGATAACATAAACAGAAGTGTTAAACTTTTAATTAAAATCAATCTTGAAAATTCATCTTTTATTAAAATTAAGTGTTTACACTTAAAAATTAAAATTCAAGTTGATTTTAAAATTCAAATTCATGTTAACACCTCAGTTTATAATATCTTAAATCATCATATTTTTAAACTCACATTAAAACATTTGCTTCAAAATACACATAGTATCTAATATCATTGCTTTTAAATTTTGCAGATGGCAGATTTAAAGTTTGTGCCAAAGCACAATATTGCTGCATTGCTTGATGAAGAAGCTCAAGATGCTTTGTCTTATGAAGAAATGATAAGATTTCTTCTAAGAACAAAATATGTGTATGCAATGTGTTACCAAACTGTGATCTATGACAGACTCATTAGACAGTTTTGGAACACTGCACGAGTTGAAGTAGGTGATGATGGCAGGAAAGTTGTTAGAGGATTTGTGACCAGAGACAGAATGATTGAAGTTTCTGAAGCTTCCATCAGAAATGCTCTAAGATTAGGTGAAAATGATCCTGATGATCTCTGTGAGTTGACATTCAATGAATGCAGAGAAACTTTCATGGCTATGGGTCATCCAGACCAGTTTCCTAAGAAACAATTTTTTAAAGCAAGGGTCTACAATCACTGGAAACTCTTATGCTACATCTTTCAACACTGCTTATCCAAGAGGAGTGCAGGATGGAATTCTTTTCCTGTGGACATAGCTTCTCCTATTGTTGCCTTAGTTACTAATAGAAGGTTTAATATGGCAAGGTGGATACTCAATGGATTTGCTTTCAACTTAGAAAAAGGAACAAGACATAAATACTTGATGTACCCCAGGTTCCTCCAAATGATCATAAATGAGGAATATCCAGATATCCATGTTTATGGAGTAAGTGGAGATAGGATGGAATTAGAAAACATGTCTGATATGATATATAAGAAGTTAACAATGATAACTGGTGCACAGAATGTTCCCATGTTTGACTACATGCTGAATGTAGCAAATGATGTTGTTGATATTACTGTAGAGCATTATCATTTGTTAGATGGTGAACCGATTAATCCAGCTGATCTGATAGATGGATTTCCTATAGATGAAGATGATCAAGATGAGGAGGATGAAATGAAGAAGATGATGATGATAGCTCATCAAGTTCAGATGATGATGATGATGCTAATGATGATGATGGTGGTGTAGCTGAGACACACCAAGTTATAAGTCATGACGCACTAATGTCAGAACAAGCTTCTGAAGCTCAACATGAAGAAGAAGAAACAGTTGGTGATGAAGGTCATGATGAGAGTGAGCATGAAGCAGCTGATGATTCAGATGATTTAGTTATTGATGAAGTTGATCATGAAGCTGTACATGATGAGGAAGAGACTCACATAGAGACAGAACAAGAGATGGATGTAGATAATCAAATTTTTGATTATGAGTTCATTGAGTCATTCCAAATTGATCAAAATATACTAGTTTCTACAACACATGTGGTGTTCAAACTGATGAGATTGTAGATGTTGATGAACTTGAAAGTCTAAAAGATGAAAATGAAGCAAAAGAAAAAGAGATTGTAGAACTTAAGGCTGAGCTTGATATGTTGAAGAAAGCCAATGAAAAGTTGAAAGAAGACAATTTGATGAAAGATGAAAAGATTGTTTCTTATGCTAAAGACAAAGAGGATGTAATCAAGAACTTTGAAGTAATGATTAAATATTATGATGTTCTTGAAGAAAAGTTTAGAAAATTGGCTGAAGAAAATGAAGGTTTGAAAGAAGAGTTAATGAAATTGAAAGAATTAGCAAAACCCAAGTCTCCAGAAGTTGAGATTATTTCAGAAAACATTCCAATTGATGTGGAAAAAGTTGCTGAAATGGAGAAAGGGAAAAGAAAGCTAGATGAAATAGAAGCTGAATTTGTACCTGAAACTTCTTCAAAAATGCAAAGAACTGAAGAGTTTATTGAAGGAGATACTCAAGAGAGCCAAGAACCAATTGCTCAAGACAAAATTGGTGCATTGGAAGATTTAGAAGATGAGTATAATGATGATTGGTACAATGAAGTTTTGGATGATGAAGATGTAATTGAAGAATTTGAAAATCCATCTTTAATTGAGCATGATCAAAGTCATAATGATATACCAATAGACTTTGAAGAAAGATATAATTACTTGGTAAAGATGAAGTACAATAGAGTGTTCTTAGATGGATTGACTGTTTCTCAAATGAATGATGAATATGAGAAGTGTTTAGCTGCTGAGTCTTCTGCACCTGTTGATCCAAACGAAATTAGCTTGGAGCATGGTGAATGGGACAGAAGATAGGAGAGCATAAATGTTGAAGAAATTTCTAGCTCTGAATTGCACCATCCAGATCCAGATGAGATGAGCATAACTGCTTTACGATCTTGGTTGCAAGCTAGAAATTACCCATGGAAAAGATTGAAGAGATTACAAGGAGAATCTTTAAGGAATTTAGTCAAAAGTTTTCAATTGACTGAAAAGCAATTGAACAAAATGATCATTCTAGATACTGATAATCCTCAGTATTTAGATATTACAAAAAGAACTCAGATATTGAAACCCCAAGAAATCAAACAAATGGCTCAAAGATCTAGTGTTCATGAAAGAAGGAAAGAATTGATGAATATGTTTCCTCAATCAGAGAAGCAAGTGTACAAAGCTACCTCTAATCAAATTCAAATTTTTGATAAATCAAGATCAACAGGTGATCTGGTAAGAAATGTTCTTCAGAAAGGACAATCAGTTGCAGAGTTGTTAAATGCAATGATTGCACCTGATTTTACAAATCAAGTTAAAATTATAGCCTGGAAGTATGATGAGGTGTTTGATGCATTTTTGATCAAGAGAGTCAATGCTGTATGTGATGTATATCACTTCTACTCGAGCATTATTAAACTTCCAGTGCAAGATTTGAAAGAGTTAAGTAAACTTGAATTGATAAACCCTACTGAAGCAAAAAGAGGATCAATGTTTGTAGAACTCTTGAGAAGAGGATTAGCAAGAACTAGTAACTTCCTTGAAACAAGATGTGATCAGGAAGATAAGAAGTACTTTGCTTTGCTCAAGAAAAACAAAAAGTTAAGGGGTTTACAATCAGAAGAAGAACACTTTATGATTGAATTTTCTGATAAGTATTTTGAAAAGGTAACTTCACCGGGTTTGAAGGTAATTGAAGGAAATCAAAAGTCTAAACCAATTTTGAGATGGTTCTATAACACCTCAACTTTTGAGTTGAAATTGGTCCGAAATCTCACAAACTGGGATGAAGACATGATTTCATTGTTTGGAACTTTTGAGCTAAAACTTTTACACCCGAGTTACATTTCGTTCTTGTCTATGCAAAAATTTGAAAAGGTGATTCCTGAAATTGCTGAGCAAGATAAGAAGTACTTTATCTCAATCATTAATGTGATGAATGCTGCAATGGAGCGAATTTCGTTGAGAAAGGCTCTTGCATATGCGAACATAGTAAAAAGAGAAATAAAAGACATTGAGTTCATGCGAATTTCAAGAAAAGGAGTTCTGGAAGTTTACTACAAAGAGATTAAACATCCTATTGAGTTATATGCTAATGTTGATATAGCATGTCTCTCTAAGGATACATTGGAAAGGATGAAGGTGTTGGAAATCAAAACTAATGAATCAAAACCAGAACAACCCATGCTTGCTGGTAAATTCAAGTCAGCAATTGAAAATGCTTTGAAGGAAATCGACATGTACAAGCAGAAGCCGATGTTTAAAGTAAAAGAAGAGCCTGAGGATTTCTTTGTAGATTGAAGACAAAAGAAGAATGAAGATAGAAGAACAAGAGTCAAAGGAAGAAAAGAAGCTGATTGAAGAAAAGAGAGAAAAAGTTTTGAAGACAAAGGATTTCTGAAAACTGAAGACTATGTAAATCTTAGGGGGAGTATTGTTAGGTCCCTTAAAAGATTAACATTTAGTCTTTAGTGTCTAGTTTTGTAGTTTATACTAGGGACTATTTGTGTAAATTTTAGTTCCTTAGTTTCTAGTATAAATAGCATAGACGTAGTATAGATTGTAAGTTTTTGTATGTTTTTATGAGAACTGCTCTCTATCTCTTGTAATCGTCTTTTGCTATCAATGAAATCTGAATTTTGTTGATATTGCTTGATTTGATTACAATTGCTTATATTTTGCTTTGAATTGTTCATATAATTGTTACAGTTTGCTCTAATTAATCCTATCACAAGCTCCTACCAGATCCATCATAAATGCTCTCCCCTTAGGTTTGTTGGGCTTGGCATCCTTATCTCTACCCAGCTTAGGACACCTGCTCCTCATGTGTCCTGGATCCCCATATTCATAGCATTGCTTCCCTGGTGTGTAGGTACAATCCTTGATCAGGGGCCTAGTCCTTTTGCACCTAAAGCAGGGCATTGGGTTGTATTCCCCTTGATGGTGTAGCTTACACTTGTTGCAAAATGGGCTTGTTCTCGAGTACGGTCTCCGGATCTTGCTTCCCTGATCATCACGTCTCACACCTTCGGAACTCTTTCTTCCTGACCCGCTACTACTTCCAACTGCTTTCTTTGCTTCAAACCACCTTCTTTTCTCTCCAACAAACTTCTTCTTCTCATCACTCCTAGCTTGCTCAGTCCATCCAGCCCTAAGTAGGTCATCGGTTAAATTACTGGTGAGGTCAACTGCGGATTGTAGAGTCAAGGGCTTAGAGGATCGGACCATTCCCCTAATTCTAGGATGTAGCTCCCAGATGAATCGTGCTACGCCTTTAGATTCGGGTGTCACCAGATATGGCACCAGCCGGGATAGGGCTAAGAGACGATTGATGTACTCCGTGTAATTGGGACCTTTCATCTCAAGGCTCAGGAACTCCGATTCTAGCTTCTCAAGTAAATTGATGGGCCAATACTTGTTGGTTATCAGCTCTCTGAATTTGATCCAGCTCATTTGCATTGCAGTATTCCTTCTGTGACACCCCGTAATTTCAGGTTAACATTATTCAAACCGTTGTCGTTAATATTGACCCGTACTCGCTAATACTCGAAACGTATACAAACACCGCCACCGACATCGTTAAACAAATTGTGATAAAATACTAACGCGGGTGTTTGTAGAGGATTCACAAACACGATATTACCTAAGGAATCCTCTTAATTAATATAGCTCGTCCAATCACGTCATTATCAACCGGAACGAATTCGGGAACACGGGACCTAAGTACAGGGACCAAACCTGATAATTGCCAAACTGGGGCTGGGTATAAATACCCATCCACCAGCCAAACACTCCACATTCTGCTCTCTCTTCTCTCCTACGCTCTCTGCACCTCCATTTCTTCATTCTAGCACCAAATTCCACCCGATTAAGCTCGTTTTCGTCGGATTAGACCACACAACAGCTGAGAAATCACGTTCGCAGCAGGTAGGAGACCTCGTTCATCCGTTTTATCGCTCGTTTCACTGCTGCAAATATGGGGTTCGGGTGTTCGGGTTCAACCCGAATGCATGTGGTCGTGGGGATGCGTGTGAGGCCAATCAGCGTGTGCATTTCACTTAGAGATGTTAGGAGAGTGTTTTTGGAAGTCCTGATTGTGAGAAAACCGAGCACGGAACAGCCGAAGGCTGTTCAGCCCGCCCAGCAGTCGCGACCTGCTGCAGTCTGCGACTGGGCCAGTCATGCGACTAAGTCATGCGACTGGGTCCTTCGTGCGATTGATCGGGGCGACTGGGGTGAGACGCGTGAATGAAAGCATGCGATTGAGAGTGTGTGCGACTGAGTCAACTGAATGAATGTGTGCGACTGAGTCAACCGAATGAATGTGTGCGACTGAGTCAACCGAATGAATGTGTGCGAATGAGTCAACCGAATGAATGTGTGTGACTGAGTATCACCCGACTGAAGGTCCAACCGCACGAATGAAGGTTCATTCGTGCGATTGGTTGTTGAGTCGGGTGAATGGGTGATGTGTGGTACGACTGAAGGCTAAATCGTACGAGTGAGGGTTCAACCATACGAATGAGGTTGATTCGTACGATTGAAGGCCCATTCGTGCGAATGAAGTGTCCAGTCGTGCGTCTAGCCTTGATATGCGATTGGAGTCATTATGAGTGGATTCTCCTTGTGTGCGGTGTGCCTATCGTGTGATGATATGGTAACAATCAGTAAAGTGCCATTTCTTGACCACAAAGATTAAAGTCAACGCAATCAACGGGGACATACTTTTTCAACATAACATAACCTAACCATCAACAGATATCGATAACTCATTTGGGAATCTACCTAAAGTCTGATACGTCTATGCCTGCTTGTGTGTGTGACACCCATGACCGAACCCATGCGACCCGACCCGACTAAACATGTCTATTAAACGCTGAACACAACCTTAACGCTTAACATAACTGTCAATAGGTGTTTGACAGCGCATCGTAAACAACACTTGGGAGACTTTCATCCTACATACTGGTTACATCATCTGTGAGTTTCACGGCCCCTATTTTACATCTCTTTCCTTTTGGGGGAGAAAACATGCAAACAGATTTACATAAATGGTTGTAGTAATATTGATATCGCTTGTTACGTTAGTGCAAACACACAACATGTCCTGACACACTCGATCCGTTAGTAATGGGATTAGCGAGGTAATTTTGAGTAGTACTACTGGGTATGACAAACCCCTCCCGGGCTAGTCGCGCTAGCTTGATTGGAGGTCAAACGGGTGCTTGATTGACCTAACACATTGTCATGGTCTGATGAGACATGACGGGGATACAATAAACACATATAGGACGTAAACAGTCAGCTTCGGTTCGAAATGCTAAGTAACAAGAACATAGGCTAGCTACCTAACGATATGCTCTATATACTAAACCATTGAAACGCAAACCATGGAAACGCTTACGAACACATTACTTGATGATTACACCTGTGAACTCACCAACTTTATGTTGACACATTTTAGCATGTTTTCTCAGGTCACAGGAACGCATAAGCTCATGATGCACGCTACAGGAAACGCACTCAGGACATGCATTCATCTAGTTTATTTTCAACATTGAACATTTTGTCTAAACATGGCTATTGTAACAGTACTGTAATGGATTTACAAATTATGTACATGCTTCCGTGCTATTGTAAACTTTGTTTATGTTCTTTTGATTGAAGTCAAATGGTCATTTTAAATTCATATAGTGTCGTTCAATATGACTGTGTCTGAGATCCTGGTATGTCACATGCCTAACGGTAAAACCCCGTTCGTGGAAATTGAGGATGTGACAGATTGGTATCAGAGCCACAGGTTATAGAGAACTAGGATTGCATTGCATCTAGACTATTGCCTTAGACACAACAGTAGTATTGCACAGTCACTTTTACATGGTTACCACTGTTGTGCAAACAACCTTCTAGTGTACTGACATTACACTGCTGAGCAAACATAACACTATGGGTATGACATGTGTGTCATTACAAGCTGACAGAGGGGCAGAGAATCCCGCTCGCTCACAACCAACGCTTACACTTGATCCTTCATTCGCGGAGTGAAAGCAACAACGAATTGAATCAAACATTTCCATGATTGGAACACGAAACTCTTTTCTAACACACGCGATAAGCTTAACGATGACAAACAAAAAGAACAATACCTCACTCTTCCAACTCTCTCACACTTGTTACTATTCCCAACATATCCTATCCTCCACACTAGTCCGAGCAGTAAATGAGGGACAACTATGATATTCAAGTCGATTAGAGAATCGGACTTAGACATCCAAACACCTAGAACTTCGAAGGGAAAAAAGGTCAAATTGTCTTGATTCCTGTTGTTATCTTAACCAAATCACTTGTACAACCTTAGTACAACCTTAGTTATTTGACTCTTGGTATAACAAATATATCTTTGATGCTTCTATCATTGATAACACTCGGTACTGGACAAGGTATGTTATCTCGAATAGGAGGAACCATGTGTGACCATGCAAAACAAATTAGAATCACGGGTGCACATGTAATTGTAATTTGTCGTGCATGAGAACTCTGGCAACTCTATTGGGTGATAACGGATACGGTCGGTACAAATTCTCAATTCCATACTTAGAGGCATGGGGCCTTGAAATCAACACAAAGCCACACTATCGATATGCAAAGAAACCCTTCATTCTTGCTAGCATGATACCATTTAATGTTGTCAATAATTATTATCTGGTTATTGATTAATATGTGTTGTAAATTGAAGAAGTCATGTCTGGAAGAAGAGCGGGATGCCCGGGTTGGCGAGGAAATATCACCCTGACTCAAGCCGAGCTGAATGCTATCATCAATGAGCGCGTGGCTGATGCGCTTGCAGCTTATGAGCAGGCCCGCAATCAGGACCAGAACAACCAGAATCCGAATCAAGGAGGTCCAACAGTCTGTACCTTCAAGATGTTTATGGATTGCAAGCCTCATTCGTTCAGCGGCTCTGAGGGTGCTGTCATACTGCTTTGCTAGCTGGAGAAACTCAAGTCAGTGTTTGCCATGTGCAACTGTCCTGATGGAAATCGCGTCAAGTACTCCTCCGGCACACTGGAGGGACCAGCCCTGACGTGGTGGAACTCACAAGTCCAAACCTTAGGGCTTGGTGCTGCTAATGGTATGCCAAGGGATGACTTCAAGATTCTGATGAAAGAAGAGTACTGCCCCAGGAGTGAAGTCCAGAATCTGGAAGCAGAATTTTGGAATTTAAAGATGATTGGTTCTGACATTGAGGAGTACACGACTCGTTCGCATGAGTTGGCTGCATTATGTCCTCAGATGGTGACTCTGGCCTACAAGCGGATTGAAAAATACATTGATGGTCTAGCTCCTCAGATCCAGGCTAGTGTGATGGCTGCTGATCCTGTCACCATTCAGCAGGCCATCCGACTGGCTCACAAACTCACTGACCAGGCAGTGGCACAGGGCACCTTGCCTAAACGTGGCGCTGCATCTGGTTCGTCTGATCACAAAAGGAAATGGGAAGGTAACAACAGCAAGTCTTCAAGCTCCAACAACCCCCAACAACAACCGACCAAAAAGTTTGACCCATCAGGAAACTTCACCAACAACAACCAGAACAGCAACAACAACAATTATGGTCAGGGATCGAGCAGCTACGCGGGTAAGAACCCTAGGTGTAACCGGTGCAACTTCCATCATCATGGCCCGTGTGATCGACTCTGTTGTCAGAGATGTGGAAAGATGGGTCACGCAGCCAAAGACTGTCGTGGTGAACTAATGACTCAACAACAGCAACCCCAACAACAACGCCAGGGCGGAGCGACCCGAGGTTGCTATGAGTGTGGTAAGGAGGGCCACTACAGGAAGGATTGCCCGCAGCTGAAGGGTGGAAACAAGGGTAATAACGGGGGCAATGCGAAGGGTCGTGCATTCGTGATCGGTTCCGACGAGGCAAGGGATGACCAGAATGTGGTTACTGGTACGTTTCCCCTGAATGGTTGTTTTGCTTCTATACTATTTGATACTGGAGCTGATAGGAGTTTTGTTTCCAACAAGTTCATTAAGTTCTTAGATGTAACCCTAGCTGTCATGGAACCTAGTTATGTGGTGGAATTAGCTGACGGAAAACTAATTGAGGCAACTCATATCGCCAAGGGGTGCAGACTAGGATTATGTGGTCATGAGATAGATATAGATCTGATGCCTGTCACACTTGGTAGTTTCGACGTAGTTGTGGGTATGGACTGGCTATCCCAGAATCAAGCTGAGATCATCTGTGGAGAGAAAATCGTTCGTATCCCACTTCCTAGTGGTGAAATTTTATCGGTTCAGGGCGAAAGGAGTGGCATGGTCTCTGGAATCATCTCCTACATGAAAGCTCAGAAGTGTTTGCGTAAGAGTCATACCGCTTTCCTAGCCATGGTCACTGAAAAAGAACCCGATAAAAAGAAAATTGAAGACATCCTTGTTGTACGCGATTATCCTGAGGTTTTCCCTGAAGACCTACCCGGTCTTCCACCGCATCGCCAAGTCGAGTTCCAAATTGATTTGGTTCCGGGAGCCGCCCCTATCGCGAGGGCACCGTACAGATTAGCTCCAAGGGGACTGCAAGAGCTGTCTACGCAATTGCAGGAACTATTGGATAAAGGTTTTATCAGACCTAGCTCATCACCGTGGGGAGCCCCAGTTCTGTTTGTTAAGAAGAAGGACGGAACTTTCCGTATGTGTATCGATTACAGAGAATTGAACAAGGCGACAATTAAGAATCGTTATCCCCTCCCGCGCATCGATGATCTGTTCGATCAACTACAAGGGTCGAGTTACTATTCAAAGATAGACCTAAGATCTGGTTATCACCAACTAAGGATTCGAGAAGAAGACATTTCAAAGACTGCTTTCAGAACGAGGTATGGCCACTACGAGTTCTTGGTTATGCCATTCGGGTTGACCAATGCACCAGCGGTTTTCATGGACTTAATGAACCGAGTGTGCAAACCCTACCTTGACAAGTTCGTCATTGTCTTCATCGATGACATCCTTATTTACTCAAGGAATAAGGAAGAACACGAAGAACACCTTAGACTGATTCTGGAGCTGTTGAGAGGAGAACAGTTGTATGCAAAATTTTCAAAGTGCGACTTCTGGATACGAGAGGTCCATTTCTTGGGCCATGTGGTCAATGAGAATGGGATACACGTTGACCCGGCAAAGATAGCAGCTATCAAGAACTGGGCTACGCCTAAGACTCCGACCGAGGTACGACAGTTTCTCGGGTTGGCTGGCTATTATCGACGATTCATCGAAGGGTTCTCAAAGATTGCTCAACCTCTCACCGCATTAACTCATAAAGGCACCACGTACGATTGGGGTGATAAACAAGAATCTGCATTCCAGGTCCTGAAGCAGAAACTCTGTACAGCACCGATTTTATCCCTGCCTGAGGGAACAGATGATTTTGTAGTTTACTATGATGCTTCTATACAAGGCCTCGGTTGCGTGCTAATGCAACGCAATAAGGTGATTGCCTATGCATCTCGACAACTGAAGATACATGAGAAAAACTACACGACACACGACCTAGAGCTTGGAGCAGTCATGTTTGCACTCAAGATATGGAGACACTACTTGTACGGTACCAAGTGCACCATTTACACCGATCACAAGAGTCTCCAGCACATCTTTGAACAGAAGGAGCTAAATATGAGGCAACGTCGTTGGGTCGAATTGTTAAACGACTATGACTGTACGATCAAGTATCATCCGGGCAAGGCCAATGTAGTAGCAGACGCCCTAAGTCGGAAGGAAACACTCAAGCCAAGACGACTTCGAGCATTGCAACTTACCATCCACACCGGTTTACCCGATCAGATCCGCAATGCTCAACTTGAGGCCTTAAAAGACGAGAACCTGAAAGCCGAATCGCTACGAGGCATGGAGAAGCAACTAGAAACCAAGCCTGACGGAATCCGCTACTTCATGGATCGAACATGGATTCCCTCGTATGGAGGCCTACGAGAACTGGTAATGGACGAAGCTCATAAGTCCCGGTACTCAATCCACCCAGGTTCAGACAAGATGTATCACGATCTCAAAGTTCTTTACTGGTGGCCGAATATGAAAGCTGACATTGCCACATACGTAAGCAGATGCCTAACCTGTTCTAAGGTTAAGGTGGAGTATCAACGACCGTCTGGTTTACTCCAATAGCCAGAAATACCAGTATGGAAATGGGAGCAGATATCTATGGACTTTATCACAAAACTTCCTCGAACTCCCAGCGGATGCGACACCATTTGGGTGATCGTGGATTGCTTAACGAAATCCGCACACTTCCTAGCAATCCGGGAGACTGATCGAATGGAAAAGTTAACTCGTATCTACCTCAGGGAAATAGTCTCTAGGCATGGTGTGCCGACCTCAATTATCTCTGATCGTGACGCTCGATTCACTTCACACTTCTGGCAGTCCTTACAACGAGCACTAGAAACGCGGCTGGATATGAGCACCGCGTACCACCCCCAAACTGATGGCCAAAGTGAGTGTACGATCCAGACTCTAGAAGACATGTTGCGTGCCTGCGTCATAGATTTCGGCAGCAGTTGGGAAACTCACTTACCGCTAGTTGAGTTTTCTTACAACAATAGCTATCACACATCGATCAAAGCTGCTCCATTTGAGGCACTGTATAGGCGTAAGTGCCGATCACCTATTTGTTGGGTGGAAGTTGGGGAAAGTCAACTCACCGGCCCTGAACTTGTGCACGAGACGACTGAGAAGATCGTGCAAATTCGTAACCGTATGGCAGCAGCCCGTGACCGACAGAAGAGTTACGCTGATAAGCGTCGCCGACCGTTGGAAATCCAAATAGGTGACAAGGTGCTTTTGAAAGTGTCACCTTGGAAGGGTGTTATCCATTTCGGAAAACGTGGGAAACTAAGCCCTAGGTACGTGGGACCGTTTGAGATTGTCAAACGGGTTGGCCCCGTGGCCTATCAGTTGAACCTACCCGAAGAACTACGTGGGGTACACGATGTGTTCCACGTCTCCAACTTGAGGAAATGCCTTGCAGACGAGACTCTTATCGTCCCGTTAGACGAGATACATGTGGACGAACAACTACATTTCATCGAGGAACCGGTGGAAGTCATGGATCGAGAGGTCAAGACACTCAAACATAGTCGTATCCCTATCGTCAAAATCCGTTGGAACTCAAAGCGTGGACCAGAATTTACCTGGGAACGCGAGGATCAGATGAAGAGGAAGTACCCTCAACTGTTCCAAAACCAGGCATCTACCTCTTAGATACGCAGGTACTCTATTCAACATGCGTCACAAACCGTTGAGCCTTGTACTTCCCCGTAAAAACCACGTAACATGATGTACTAATTTTCGGGACGAAAATTCCTGCAACAAGGGGATGATGTGAGACCCCGTAATTTCAGGTTAATATTATTCAAACCATTGTCGTTAACATTGACCCGTACTCGCTAATACTCGAAACGTATACAAACACCGCCATCGACATCGTTAAACAAATTGTGATAAAATACTAACGCGGGTGTTTGTAGAGGATTCACATAAACGAGATTACCTAAGGAATCCTCTTAATTAATATAGCTCGTCCAATCACGTCGTTATCAACCGGAACAAATTCGGAAACACGGGACCTAAGTACAGGGACCAAACCTGATAATTGCCAAACTGGGGCTGGGTATAAATACCCATCCACCAGCCAAACACTCCATATTCTGCTCCCTCTTCTCTCCTACGCACCTCCATTTCTTCATTCTAGCACCAAATTCCACCCGATTGAGCTCGTTTTCATCGGATTAGACCACACAACAGCTGAGAAATCTCGTTCCCAGCAGGAAGGCGACCTCGTTCATCCGTTTTATTGCTTGTTTCACTGCTGCAAATATGGGGTTCGGGTGTTCGGGTTCAACCCGAATGCATGTGGTCGTGGGGGTGCGTGTGAGGCCA
This sequence comes from Flaveria linearis, assembly GCA_024085815.1. NCBI lineage: Eukaryota > Viridiplantae > Streptophyta > Magnoliopsida > Asterales > Asteraceae > Flaveria > Flaveria linearis. Next base: position 63,793,335 of record CM044005.1, read on the forward strand.
ATCAGCGTGTGCCTTTCACTTAGACATGTTAGGAGAGTGTTTTTGGAAGTCCTGATTATGAGAAAACCAAGCACGGAACAGCCGAAGGCTGTTCAGCCCACCCAGCAGTCGCGACCTGCTGCAGTCTACGACTGGGCCAGTCATGCGACTGAGTCATGCGACTGGGTCCTTCGTGCGATTGATCGGGGCGACTGGGGTGAGACGCGCGAATGAAAGCATGCGATTGAGAGTGTGTGCGACTGAGTCAACCGAATGAATGTGTGCGACTGAGTCAACTGAATGAATGTGTGCGACTGAGTCAACCGAATGAATGTGTGCGAATGAGTCAACCGAATGAATGTGTGTGACTGAGTATCACCCGACTGAAGGTCCAACCGCACGAATGAAGGTTCATTCGTGCGATTGGTTGTTGAGTCGGGTGAATGGGTGATGTGTGGTACGACTGAAGGCTAAATCGTATGAGTGAGAGTTCAACCGTACGAATGAGGTTGATTCGTACGATTGAAGGCCCATTCGTGCGAATGAAGTGTCCAGTCGTGCGTCTAGCCTTGATATGCGATTGGAGTCATTATGAGTGGATTCTCCTTGTGTGCGGTGTGCCTATCGTGTGATGATATGGTAACAATCAGTAAAGTGTCATTTCTTGACCACAAAGATCAAAGTCAACGCAATCAACGGGCACATACTTTTTCAACATAACATAACCTAACCATCTACAGATATCGATAACTCATTTGGGAATCTACCTAAAGTCTGATACGTCTATGCCTGCTTGTGTGTGTGACACCCACGACCGAACCCATGCGACCCGACCCGACTAAACATGTCTATTAAACGCTGAACACAACCTTAACGCTTAACATAACTGTCAATAGGTGTTTGACAGCGCATCGTAAACAACACTTGGGAGACTTTCATCCTACATACTGGTTACATCATCTGTGAGTTTCACGGCCCCTATTTTACATCTCTTTCCTTTTGGGGGAGAAAACATGCAAACAGATTTACATAAATGGTTGTAGTAATATTGATATCGCTTGTTACGTTAGTGCAAACACACAACATGTCCTGAGACACTCGAACCGTTAGTAATGGGATTAGCGAGGTAATTTTGAGTAGTACTACTAGGTCTGACAAACCCCGCCCGGGCTAGTCGCGCTAGCTTGATTGGAGGTCAAACGGGTGCTTGATTGACCTAACACATTGTCATGGTCTGATGAGACATGACGGGGATACAACAAACACATATAGGACGTAAACAGTCAGCTTCGGTTCGAAACGCTAAGTAACAAGAACATAGGCTAGCTACCTAACGATATGCTCTATATACTAAACCATTGAAACGCAAACCATGGAAACGCTTACGAACACATTACTTGATGATTAAACCTGTGAACTCACCAACTTTATGTTGACACATTTTAGCATGTTTTCTCAGGTCACAGGAACGCATAAGCTCATGATGCACGCTACAGGAAACGCACTCAGGACATGCATTCATCTAGTTTATTTTCAGCATTGAACATTTTGTCTAAACATGGCTATTGTAACAGTACTGTAATGGATTTAAAAATTATGTACATGCTTCCACGCTATTGTAAACTTTGTTTATGTTCTTTTGAATGAAGTCAAATGGTCATTTTAAATTCATATAGTGTCGTTCGATATGACTGTGTCTGAGATCCTGGTATGTCACATGCCTAACGGTAAAACCCCGTTCATGGAAATTGAGGGTGTGACACCTTCCCCGAGCTTGAGCGATCGTCTTCCACCACTCCAATACTGATCCTTTCAGTGATTGAGAAGCGAATCTCACCACGTGGTCCAGTTTGCATTTGCTGATGTCTAGTACAGCTTCCATCTCGTCAATCCATCTGTAAGTCTTTATAGCACCCTCAGTGCCATAGAAGTCCTTAGGTTTGCATGCCATAAAGGTCTTATAGGAGCATCCATTCCTTAATGCCTCAGATTCCTCGTTGTGTTCAGTCCCATTACTACCTCCGGCGTCGTTCCGGTCACCATTGATCTGAGCGATGAGGGTTGGTATCGCGTGAGCAATTTGCTGTGTTACGATATTTGCTATCCTCTCATCATTCCATGGGTTAGCATTCCCCCGGATGGGAGTCTCCGGAGGATTAGGAGGTTGATTTTTGGTTCACCCTGCTCCTTCATGACGACCTCGGTAGGCTCCTTATTTCCCTATATATGTCCTTCTTCTGGTAAGCATTCTGATAGTATCACAGATAGAGTCATTTTAGCGTCTCATAATTTGTTTCAAACAATCTATGCATCAATTCCCTACAAGGATCCCTCTATATGAGAAGAGAGTACGGTGTATAATTGTACACAACCTTCCAATTTCCCGCAGACTACTAATTTAAACAGTTTAAACAATCATCAAGAATGGCATGGCCCAACACATGGCAGATAATCATAAATGTTTCAACAACATTGTATCATAGCAATCAGTTCAAAATAGGACAAAGTCAATAGTATCAGAGTCTAGCTCTTACAACTTGGAAGGTGCCATCACCCCCATGAATAATAATAATAATAATAGTGTCGGATAACGATAAGATTGTTTCCTTCAACTGTTCAAGACAGATATTCTTCCTCCTTCCACATGTCACCTTCACATCCACTTCTTCTTCAGCCATCCCATCCATCCAGAGCTCTTCTTCTTCTGTTCCTGCTCCAACCTCTACACCCCATGTGAAGCCATCATAGCCTGGAATCGAGCAGACTGGGAGGTCCGGGTAGCGTGCTGAATAGTCAGCTCGTGGCGACGGACGGTCTTCAAGATCTCATCCAGTGCTATATCAGTGGGTCTACGTCACTTTCCCGGCGGCTGGATTGGGAGTACCTATCTCCTGCCAGTACGCTAGGACCGTCGTACATACTATGCCTCGGTGGCATCCAGGGCTCATCTTTTGGGTGGCGTCGGAGTGAGTCAAACGGCGGTGGTGCAGGTATAGGAGTCCTAACAGATGGTGGAGGAGGAGGTGGCATCCTAAATGATACTGAAGGTCCAGGACTAGCACTCTTGCGTGGATGAGTGACAACACGTGCTCCCTTATTCCCGATAGGTGGGATAGGCGAGTGAGCAGAAGCAGCAAAGTGTGGAGAGTGGGAGCGTGTCCGGCTCCTGGAAGGTGTCGTTGAGGAAGAGTCCTCAAAAGCTTTGGTGTCCTTTGACGTGACGGATATCCAACCCGGGTGTCCACACCTCCTAATGTATTCCTCATACTCAGTGCGTGGTTTTGCCTTCTTGGTGTCCCCTGTTGGTGCACTGCTCTCAGTAGGGTAAGCCAGCCTTTCCCTTATCAGCCATAGTTTGTTTCCTGTAAAAAGAAATCATGAGTAATTTGGTTTCTCATAGCTCATGATAGTCTTACTAATAATATTATACTTATAGTACTAGTGATGACATTAGTATCAGGAATCTCTATGTATTCCCTATCAATGAAATTAGAATCAATTGTTTCTTAAAATAATGTCAGGTAAAATAGTTCATCTTTAAAAAAAATCCATTTCAAATCCCCAGTCAAAATAAGTTTCGAGGTTCATCAGTATTAAAAAGAAAAGCCCAAACATAACTTAGAGGTTCGCGATGGAAATTACGCGTCTGGTAAATTCATGATTATGTTGATCAAGTGTAATCATCAATTTACCCAACCCGATCATCCCAACACTTTCCCACGAGGACAGTCCTAGGGTATCAGGGTTGTAGCCTAAGGTCTACTATGGTATTCCTGATTTCTCTACAACCTTTGGCTCTGATACCAATCTGTCACACCCCGAGCCCAGGTAGGGTGGGACGTCACAGACTAGCAACAACATACATGGCAGCGGAAACAAACCAATATTGGAGCTCAAAGGGAGAGAACATCACATGGCATTTTAAAGTTTTAAAAGACACCGGGCTGGAAATAGATCCAGCCCCAAATGTTTACATAGTTCAACATAAATCAAATAGTCATTGTGTCAACATTTTCCATCATTGTTCAAATCATAATTTTGGTTACACAAGCAAATGCCATTGTCTCGGGGGTTGAGTCTAAGTCTTTCATAATAGCTAAGAGTCTTCACGGGTTACCTGAAACATGCTCAAAAGAAAATAGTGTCAACTAAAAAGTTGGTGAATTCAAGTGCTTAAAATTTAAAAACAACAAAAGGGACTCTTGAAGTCCACATTTAAAAGTTTAGTATCAAGTGTAAAAGCTTATGAAAAATCTCATTCAATTTTAAAAGCACCATTTTTTAGAATCAATCAACGTGGGGTATCACAATCAACCCTGCACTCAGTCCCTGGTTGGCCTCTTCTAAACTTGTGTTTAACCGGATATTCCCGAAGGAAGGAACCAAGCCTCAAAACAGTGAACCATACCTGCCAGGATGGTTCACCATAGTTTCTTAATCAAAACCTGTTACATGCCACATACGATCCCTCAAGATCTCAGTGGGGTACCTCCCTGTAGCGGGAGCCACTGTGTGTGGGGGATTCCCCAAATAGATCTATCCACATAAAACAAGCGGTTCACAAAAGAATTAATGATAATGATATAAGTATCAGCAGGTATCTATAAGTGCCACATACAAGCATCAAGTAAAGCACAATCGTAGTTCATAAAACAACAGAGCATGTTTCATCCCAAAAATAGTAAGTAAAAGGTGATCACTAGAACTCACCTTAGATATTAAGCAAAAGAAACTCTTCGTGCGCCGGAAATATCTCAAGTCTAGCACCCTAACATGAATATATTAAGTGATTAGCTACTGCTCTAAACCTATTTAAGGTGCAACAAGAGTGTCTAAGTCTTAGTTGGTCGGATTCGGCTTTGATTCGATTAGGGTTTGCATAAAAAGTTTCATTTTATGGAAAGTCAAGATTTCTCATGGAATCAAGGATTTTTACATTATTAAGTCAAGAATATATGGTAAATATGCTATTCAAGTGACTAAAAGGGTCATTTGAGTTGGTTGTGAGGTTTGGTAAAATTTTACAGTTTAGCCCCTGAAGTTTCAAAATTGATAGTTTCTACTCTTAAGTTTGGTTTCTTGTATTAGATGACATTTATGGTCAAAAATCAGGTTCATGACCCTAAGCTAACTTATATTAAGAACATATACCCAAATTTTCAGATTATATGCTCGGTTTATTAATTACGCGTTTAACGTTCCCGGTTACGGTAAAACCGAAAGGTTTTTAAATGGTTATCTATGAGTTTCCATGTTTTTGAGTCTTGGTCCAGTAGATAACTTTTTAAAAGACATTTTATAAGTTTACAACCTTTTAAATCACCAACATTTGCTTCTAGTGGTGGAAAGACTCGTTTTTACATTTAAACCGTTAAAACGCGTTTTTGACCGAGTTTGACCATTTTAAAAGCTTGTTTGAACAACCTTTCTACTTTATAGGTTATTTTATCTTTTAACCTACTGAAATAACAAAGTTTTTGTAATTTCTAACTTTATACTCATTTTTCTTAGATTTTCCTTAAAAACGTCTCTCGGTTTGTACCCATTTTCACTTAAGAATTCATTTAAATTACCTTTTGACCACTAAAATTTCCTATTGACTCCATAAAACTTTATTAGTCCTTAATGAACCTGTAATTCTCTTTAAAAAGTTTATAGCCTAAGCTTTCTTGTTTTTAAGTAGTTTTACAATGTTTTCGGGTCCCGAAAGTGACTAAAATGAGTCTAAACACAACATGTCCTTTATTCCAGAGATTAAACATTATTAACAGTCTTAATATTCATCAAAACCTTCTGAAATTTCAGTCCCAAGTCCTGGCCTAGTCGTTCTACATATCCATAGACTTCAAATATATAGAAAATGTCATAACCGACCATTACACATGTGTAAAACATTGTAACTTGAGTTTAACTATTACCAAAACATCATCTAAATTAGAAATCAGATTTTTGGGGTGTCTAAAACTTAGTTTTGAGCAGGTTATGACCCTTGTTTGAGAGGGTTTTCAAACAAGTGTTTAAAGTGTGTTGTTACTTGTAGAAAGAAGGATTTTCAAGGTGTTTTTATGTTATAACCTCCCATTCATGGTGTATACCCATTTGTATCATTTAAAACAGGTTATTAGAAGTTTCATGAACCATCAAAAAGCAGGTTACATGTCTTGCTTCACGGGGTATCAAGATGCACAAGTTAGATGGTGAGAATCACCCAAAAAGAGGGGTTTCTAGGTGTAACTCGTGTTACACCTATAGATTGACATGCTATACTTGTAGGATACCTTCAAGAACGTGAAAAGCTCTCCAAGAACAAGGTGGTAGCAGCAAAATTCTGTTATAACAAGATATGGTAAGGTTTTTGAGTGAAAAATGAAGACAAACTTGAGAAATGACCAAAACTGACACATGGAGCTTACACTTGATGTAACTCACGGTTTGGAATGTGTAGTGAGTCGTGGATGGCCTAAAACCTCTTGGACAAGGCTGGAGAACCTTCTAACACGGCTGGAATGTCAATATCTCGCAAGATTCGAACACCAAAGGTTCACAAAGTGGCACCTTATTCCGGTTTTAATGCTGGCTGATGATGTTGATGATGTTCTTCGACTATAAGCCGAAAAATGGAGAGGATTTGCGGTTGTGGGTATGTTTTCTGGTGAAGGAATCCGAGAGAGAGAGAGAGAGGGAGAAGTGACTTTGAAAGTGTCTTGCATGCAAATGAAGTGTGGAGTAGTGTGGAAGTGGTTTTGGGGGATTCAAGTTGGAAGGAGAGTGTGTGAAGGGGGGGCGGCTAAATTTGGCTTGTAGTGGGGGATTTTTCATTTAATTTTTAATGTATTACAATGTTTAGTAGTATTATTTTGTAGTGTAGTGTAAATTGTTAGTTATTAAAATGTTGTTAGTTGATAAGTCTAATGCATGATTATGCATGCTAGGTCCGAAAATTACAAGTGTGTGTGTGTGTGTGCACATTTTATATGTTTCAGTTAAGACTAAGTTTCTAAAAGTTAAGACTTGAAATAACTAAAATTCATAAAAATCACATAAAATCATAAAATGGATCAAATAACAAATGTTGATTCTAACATTATTGATATAGTTAAATTGTTTCTATTATTAGTACTCATAAGATGGGAAATGATACAATTAAATTAGGGTTTAGAATAGTGAACTTGGGACAGGTTGTCACACCATCCGAGATTCGTAGCTTCTTGGGGTTGGCGGGATATTATCGAAGATTCATCCAAGACTTCTCTATGATAACTTCTCCGTTGACCAAGTTAACCCGCAAGGATGTGAAGTTCGTATGGGGTCAAGATCAAGAGAAGGCTTTTGAGGAGTTAATGATGAGGTTGACGCAAGCTCCTGTCTTGTCGTTACTCGAAGGAAGCGAAGACTTGGTAGTCTATTCGGATGCTTCTTACACGGGGTTTGGTTGTGTGTTAATGCAAAGAGGGAAGGTTATAGCCTACGCATCCTGAAAATTGAAGGTTCATGAGGTTAATTATCCTACTCATAACTTGGAGCTAGCAGCGGTGGTTTTTGCCTTCAAGATTTGGCGGCACTACATGTACGGGACGAAGTGCACCATCTTCACAGACCATAAAAGCTTGAAGTACTTCTTCGAGCAGAAGGATCTGAACATGAGGCAGAGGCGATGTTTAGAGCTCATAAAGTATTACGATTGCGAGATCCAATACCATCCGGGCAAGGCCAACGTGGTGGCATCTGCCCTTAGCCGAAAGGAGAGACTCGAGCCGATTCGGGTGAAAGCTTATCAGTTGATTATGACCACTGACGTGATGATGCAGGTCAAGGAGTGTCAAGATGAGGCTTTGAAAGAAGATCACCTTAACTCTGAAAGGATGAAAGGTCAAGTCACGGAATTAGGTGAGAACACTCTTGGTGTTAGAACCCAACTCGGAAGAATGTGGATTCCTCGTTACAGTGATTTACGTGGAAAGATCATGGATGAAGCTCACAAGACTCGATACTTCATTCATCCTGGTGCTACCAAGATGTACCATGACATGAAGAAAGATTACTGGTGGACGGGTATGAAACGTGACATAACAGAGTATGTGCGTAAGTGTCTTACTTGTTTGCAAGTGAAGGGTGGAACACTAGAAGCCGTACGGGAAAATCCAACCTTTGGATATACCCGAGTGGAAGTGGGAGAATATCACCATGGACTTTATTACGAAGTTACCACGTAACCCAAAAGGGTATGATGCTATGTAGGTGATAGTTGATCGTTTGACGAAGAGTGCTCACTTCCTACCGATCCGAGAGACGTATTCCTCTGAGAGACTCGCTGATCTATTTATCAAAGAGATTGTAGCTCGTCATGGCATACTGGTGTCTATTGTATCTGATCGTGACACTCGGTTTACATCTATGTTTTGGAAGAAATTCCACGATGCGATGGGAACGAGGCTACACATTAGCACGGCTTATCATCCTTAGATGGACGGTCAGTCTGAGAGGATGATCCAGACACTCAAGGACATGCTTTGAGCGTGCGTGATCGATTTTGGAGGAAGTTGGGATGACCATTTTCCGTTAGTAGAATTCTCGTACAACAACAGTTATCATGCCAGCATTGGCATGCCACCATACGAGATGCTATATGGTAGAAGATATAGGACACCCGTTTGTTTGGGTGACATTGGTCAGAAAGAATTGGGAAGTATTGAGGTGATTGAAGCTATGACAGGAAAGCTCGAAAAGATCAAAGCCTTCATGAAGGCAGCAAAAGATAGACAAAAGTCGTATGCTGATAAGAGGCAAAGACCGATTGAGTTCCAGGTGGGTGATAGGGTTATGTTAAAGGTCTCACCTTGGAAGGGTATCATTCGGTTCAGAAAGCAGGGCAAGTTGAGCCCGTGGTACATAGGGCCTTTCCAAATCATTGCTCGAGTAGGAGAGGTGGCATATAGGTTAGAACTACCCGATGAGTTGAGTGGAATTCACCCGATATTCCATGTATCTCATCTACGGAAGTGTTTACCAGATGAGGTTATGATTGTACCACTGGAAGATATCGAAGTGGATGAACGGCTCAATTATATGGAGCAACCAGTAGGGATCATTGATCGTAAAGAGAAAAGGTTAAGGAATAATGTGGTTCCTCTTGTGCGTGTCCAGTGGAAGCACAGGAAGGGATCCGAGTCTACATGGGAGACTGAAGGAGAGATGAGGCTGCATTACCCTCATCTGTTTAAGGAATAACAAGTTTCGGAGACGAAACCTATATAAGGGGGGTGGACTTGTGACACCTGGATATTTTTAGTAGACAAGAACGAATGAATAAACGTAAGGAAATGTCATTTAACCCATGATAAGGGGTTAAAAGTCTCCAAAAGGACAAAACTTTAGAAAGTTGGTGAATAAAGCAACATGGCCGCGCATGTTGCCTGTTTACACTTTGACATTTGGTTTTAGAGAGAGAAACAACAGAGAATTCGAGTTTTAGAGAGAGGAAGAAGAAGAAGTTGAAGGTCAAGGTAAGATTTTGGTATTTTAAGTTGTTTTGGTTGACTTAGCCTCGGTTATATGCTCATATGTGTCATTATATGTACGGTTGTGTGTGTTTTAGTGGGTTTAGGTGTTAAAAACGTCTGGGAAGTTCAAGAGAAGGGTTCAAACTCGAAAGTAGCTAAGGTGAGTTCTAACCCCTTTTTAACATGTTTTTAACAAACTTTGGGGCTGGAAAATGCATGTGAACATGTTTTTATGAAAAAGGGTTTTCACCCGTATGTGTGTGTGAATATGTATGTGGGTGGGTGTACATTTTTTTTCAGATTTTGTAGATAAAGAAATTTTGCAATGTCACCCAATACGGATGAAGTCAACCAATGCGGATGAAGAAGTCCACAGCGGATGAAGTCACCCAACGAAGATGAAGAAATCCACAGCAGATGAAGTAATCCGCAGTGGATGAAGAAAGAATCCCACAGCGGATGAACAACTTCACCAAAGCGGATGAACAACTTCACCACAGAGGATGACCATCTTCACCACAGCGGATGAACAAAAAAGATCCACAACGGATGACTTATTCTCCACAATAGATGACTTATTCTCCACAGTGGATGACTTATTCCCATAGTGGATGACTTATAGACTTAAGATTAATTTTTATGTAATTTCATTTACATAAGTGTAGATTAGTAATTGTATGTTGCTTTTGTGTATAGGCTATAAATAGCACTCTACCCTAATCCTTTGTAAGCTTTTGAACAAATTATCAATCAAACAATCATTTTATTCTCGTGCATTCTAACGCACAATCACACACACAAACACACACACACACACTGAAATTATACACATTAATCATGGGTTTCCGCACCATGTTTAGCGTTTGTTGATTTGTGAGAGATTTGCAAAGATCCTTGGAGAAATCAACCTCTTCATATTGAATAATGTTCTTTCAAAGTTCATGTTCAATATGTTTGACTAGTTTGATTTTCATCAACATGGATATACTGATAGTGACTATGGAGGATGTTGCCAAGATAGAAAATCTACTACGGGGTGGATGTTAGTTTTTATGTCCCCAATTAGGCTTGTGGTAATGCAAGAAACAAACAAATGTCTCTGTTTCAATCGTAGAAGCTGAGTACATAGCTGGTTCAACAGGATGTTCTCAAATCCTTTGGCTACAAAACCAACTGCTGGATTATGGGTTCAATTTTCTTTAAACCCCAATTTACATTGATAACACTGCTGCTATGTTCATTACAGCTAATCCTGTCCAACATTCAAAAACAAAACATATCAAGATTCGATATCATTTTCTCAGAGATAACTCTAAAAAAGGTTTAATCATTTTGATTCGAATTGCAACTAAAAAATAGTTTGCAGACCTATTTACTAAAGCCTTCTTACCAGGACGGTTTGAGTATTTAGTGGAGTCAATTGGTCTTATCAACCATGTGTTAAACTGGTTTTTAAATTTTTTAGTTCTTTGAGTCATAACATGATCAGAACCCTTCCTTATCCAAAAGGTCATAACAAGAGAAACTGTAAAAGTTAATTGCCTGATTGTAGTTTGTGTGTGTTTGTTTTCTTTTCAAAGAAAAACCAAATACAAAAATAGAAAATCCAAATCAAAGATAAAAATATAAAACAAAAACTACAAAATTAGAGTCTTTCTAGTTAATTCATGTTTTAGGAATGAATTTGTTTTTGCAACATGTGAGAAATGATAGTACATTAGTGAGATCAGTTGCATATTTCACTCGACAACAAAGTCTGACATGATCAGATATGATGTGTAGACAATCTCATGCTACTATATTGAAAAAGTAAATTCTTATGATTAAACTAAATCCTATGCATGTGTATGTGTTCATCTTAGTACTAATGAGTAGTATTAGCTTATCAGATTGATTACTTGTAAAGTTACAACACTCACACCTGGTGGTGATATGACTTACCATGAGATCTGTTATAAGCATCATCTCACTTCTCTATGATGAGTCATCATAGACCTAAAGTGATGAGATATCCTTTGTTGTAAGTGATTACAGACTTGGATATTCCCCTTTCATGCAAAAGATGCTAATGTCCACAACCCATTCAAATGGATGGTTAGAGTTTATCAAATGATTTATCCATGATAATTCTCTGCTAAATTATGAACATGAACTCTGGTTATGAACATATGTCTGGTAATAAGTTGAGAATTTGTGCTTTCTTGCATGTCTTGATGTTAGTTGATCTCTCTAAGTCTATGTGTGAGTCATGTCATGTCATATCTAATTCAACCTAATCAATCCAAGAATTGAAATAGTAAGTGAGCTAATTCTTTTGTCAAAATCACTCATTGTATGTCCTTGGATCTTGTGTCTCATTTGTTGTGAAATCATTGATCTGGAACACACTTGATCAGGATTTATTCATTGTCTATGACTACTCACACTTTATTTTCTTTTAATGTGTTGATCTTCACTGATATGATCTCACTGCAGACATTGATTCTATTGTACATATTAGATTTTTATTCTGCTTTAATTTTGATTTTATGCATGTTTTATGTGTGCAGGCAATTTAACAATGATTAGTGTGATCTTCGTGTGACAACTTGGGAAACATCCAAGTTTTGTAAATCTTAAAAGTTTAGGGGGAGTAATAAAAAGTAAGAGTTTCTAGAAAATCAAAATTAAAATGTTTGAATGGAAAGGATGAAGCTAAATGTTCAAAGCATGTGTGTGTTTGATAATGTAAAAATGAGCCTATAAAAATTTTCAAGTGGAAAAGCTTCTTATGAATTTTTTAAATGAGATGTTTTGTTTAAATTTAGAGACTAAAATGAAGAGAAATTAATTTTAATTTAATTGTGTTTGTTGAAAATTTTAAAAAAAATGTCAAAAATTCAAAAATGAGGGTCAATTATGAAAATTTTGAGTGAAATTCAAAAATTTAAAATTGAGGGTCAATTATGAAAGTTGTTTGAATATTAGTATGTGAACAATACTAATATGTCTAAACAGTGTTAAGGGGGAAGATGTGAAAAATATACAAGTGTATGAAATCTCATGCGCCTAAACAGTGGCCATAAGTCCAAGTAGGAGCATGATGAGTTTTTAGAAATTTTACAAGTGTTTGGGCATTTTTCATATACTCATGCGCCTAAACAGTTGTCATATGTCTAAAAAAATTGGTTAAGTGTTGGACGTTTCAACATGCTCATGCGCCCACACAGTACCAGACTTTCTAGGGTTAGACGTATCAAGTGAAAATTCACCAAGTGTTGGGCGTTTCAGATAGTCTCATGCGCCTAAACAGTGTGTAAGGTTATTTGTAAGGCTGATGCAACCCAAACACCCAAATTCTCTCCTACATGCATGCACAAGTGTACTGAAGTGGAATGCTTCGGAAGCTTCACACACTGCCTTAGAAATTACTCTAAGTGAGAAATCTTCTGAAGCCAAGACCAATATCTTCCGAAGCTAAAGATGAAGTCTTTCAAAGCTTTAAAGACAAAGTCTTCTGAAGCTAACTATTGAAGACAGATTTCTTCTAAAGACTTTTTGATCATATGCTTTATCTGATGTACCTTTTACCTAAAGCTGAACCCCTTTCCGCTGCAACTCTGATAAGACACCAACTTTACATGAGTTGGTGAAAAGGTCCATGCTTTTGGTAACTGTACATTGAGGTCTTGAGTCTGTAACTTTCCACTTTATGTACTTTATCCTTTTTGTAATATATTAGGATATGAGCTATGACATGTCATATTCACTAGTCAAAAGGCAATCTACCTTTTGACTCTACATTAATTTTGTTGTCTAGACCATGTATCCAGCTGGCCTTCAAAGTATGGCCGGCTGTAGGTTGTAGTATAAGTATTTCTGGTCCTTGTATTTTATTAGGAGAACTTTGGAAACATTTGTAAGGAACCAGAGAGCAATATACATCAACCTTGAAAACCAATTACTTGTGTTGTTCTTGTTCTGTCTCATATACACTTATGTTTCTTAGTTCTCAAAACTGATTTTAAGTGTTGTTGCATACTCTCCTTTTTGTGTTGTTGTGTTGTAAGTGCATACCCTTCACCGGTCCTGCAATTGGTATCAGAGCTATTCAGGCACTTGATATAAGATCTCACCATCTTAAGATCCCTCTAATACACAAAATACGTAACCCTTTAAATGGCAGCTATCTCTAAATATGATATGGAAACTGGAACCATGAAAAAGTCCCCACTTATCACTCTTGATGACTTTGACACTTGGTGGCAAAGAATGGAAGGCTTCATCAAGTGTCATGACTCAAGAATGTGGGAATCTGTTGTCACTGGACCTTACATACCAAGTACCTCTTCAGCTACTGCTGGAGGTGGTATGATCCCCAAGGATGTGGCTGACTACTCAGATGAAGATAGAAAGAGAGTAGAAATTGATCAAAAGGCCATGATAGCCCTTCAGACTGCTCTTCCAAACTTTGTATACAGAGATTTCAAGAAATGTAAACCAGCTAAGCAACTGTGGGATGCATTGAAACTAATGTATAAGGGTTCCACTAAAGCCAAGGAGAACAAGAAGGATCTCATGAAGCAGTAGTTTAAAAATTTCACCTTCAAAACTGGTGAGACCATGACTCAATAATACTTCAGGTATGTTGAGATTGTGGATACTCTAGTGGATGTTGGAGTAACTCTTGAGAATAGGGATATTGTAAGGAAGTTTATGTCCTCTCTTCCTAGGCAATGGCCATATTATTATGTTGTAATCAAGAGGACTGAGAACCTTAAGACTCTCACTTTGACAGAGTTATATGGCATTCTCAGTGGATACCAGATGGAGATGAACATGCAAGGTTCATCTCGTAACTCCAGTAATCAAATAGGTTCAGCCCTTCATGTGACTGAAAGGGATAGCATAGAACCCCAACATCATCTCATATGCTACCTTAACATCTCACGAAAGGGTCCTTTCATCACCTTCCCAGAGACACCAAGGGAGAACTATACTCAAGGAAGCCCATTCCAAGAGACAAGTTCTTCTCAAGCCTTTGTGTCTTCCGATGAAAGCTATGGCAGCTTCCTATTCACCCTTGATGACTTGGATTGCATCCATCCAGATGATTTGGAGTACATGGAGATAGTACAGCAAATGGCTCTTCTCACTTGCAGAGCCAAGAGGTTCTACAAGCGGACAAGAAGGAAGTTTCCCAGCAATACAGCCAGTGGAAAGTTTGGGTTGGATAAAAGCAAAGTTAAGTGTTACAACTGTAATTTGATAGGTCACTTTGCTAGGGAGTGCAAGGCACCAAGAACAATAGTGGATAGGTAGAATCCAGACCAAACTACACAAATAAAGCTACCCAGAATAAGAAGCCAAAGTAGCAAGTTGCAGTTGTTGTTGAAAGAGGCTTTGACTAGAGCTTTCAGGTGGAAGATGCATCTCCAAATCAAGCATTAATGGCTGACCATGATGAAACCAAGGTATTGGAACATCTTTGTACCCCTAAATGTATTGCTGAAGTCAACAGATACAGGTCCTATAACATAGAAATGAGATTTGATCTTGAGTCCTTAAACATCTTGAAATCTGATTTTAGAAAGGCTGAAAATGATTATAAGTTAAAGATAGAGGACTTAGAGAATGCCATTTCAGTTCTAAAACATGAGCATACAAATTATCAGACTCAGATCAAGGATCTCATAACTAAGTTAACTGAATGACAGGCTGAGCTTGTGATCAGCAAAGCCAGGGCAAAGAAATGTGTTCTTGAAGAAGAGACCTTCAAGAACATCATATCCTCATCCTTACATGCAAAAGTTTGTTATCAAAATAAGCAGGGACTGGGATCTAGTGAGATAGCTCCTCCACACATAATCTTGTCTGTAAGATCACCTAGGTATGGAACTTATGAAGATGAGCTTACTCACATAGACCCTTTGAGTGAAGAGGATGAAGAAGTTGTATTGAAAATTCCTCTGAGAAGAGTGAAGAGGAGGATTCTAAGAAGGGTCACAATCCATCTGAGGAGAGCAGGAAGCCTGGGATGACCAAGTCTATGAGGAAGAACTTGACCAGAAAGAGCAAGAGAAAGGCTAAGTGGGCTTAATAGATCAAGGCTACCTTTAACTCTAAGCAGAAACAAATCTTTATTTCTACAGGGTTTGACATGGCTAAGACTGAAGACATCAACCTCAACTCTTCTAGCAAGAGTTCTGGTTCATGTTCAAATCATCTCAACATCAAGAAGAAGGCTGATCAGTTGTGTACCACTGCTACACTGCCTGAACCATCCAACTCCAAGAACAGTCCTCAGCGCGAAAGGACTATCTCAGCATCTGCAAAGATGAAAGTGAAGAAGGGAAGTGATCAAAGTCAGCCTTGTTCTCAGAAGAAAACTCTTGGGAGGAAAAAGATGAAATGTGTTATGTGTGAGAGCACTTCTCATCTTGCTAAGGATTGTACATACAATCTAAGAGGTACTCTTCATGTGACCAAGAAAGAGACTTCCAAGAACTCTAAGAAGAATTTAGTTTCTGAAGGAAAATTTGTTTCCTTCGGAAGCTCCAAAGTAAAGAACAAGACAAGTGGAAAATTTCCTTCGGAAGAAAATTTGGTCTCAGAAGGAAGGAATACTTCCGAAGCACTAAAGTCTGCTGCAGTGTTAGCAGGAACTTTCGAAGGTTTAGTCATCAAAGCTTGCGAAGTCTCAAAAACCTTCCAAAGTATTGAAGGGCAGGCCCAAACTTCCAAAGGTGGTGTGGAAGTCAAAGAAAGACCAAGTGACTGAAAATTCTCCATCAACAACAACAAAAGATCCTCTAAGCATAACTATAGGATCTATTACTGTTTCATTACCTTTTACATCTTTTGATGAACCCATGACCAATAAGGCTTGGGTCTCCAAATGTAACTAATAATTTTCTTTATGCAAGAATAGCTCAAGACAAACAAAAATATCTGGATGATTGATAGTGGCTGTTCCGGGCACATGACAGCCAATAGGTCACTACTCCAAAACTTTGAAAGAATTGATGGAGGACCAGTTGCTTTTGGAGGAGATGAAGGAGATTACATTTCTGGAGGGGGCAAGGTCATAAATGGTAAGCTCGGTATTGAGAAGGTAAACTTTGTCAAGGAGCTTGGGTATAATCTTCTGAGTGTATCCCAATTTTGTGATCAGAGTCATAACATGCTCTTTACTAAGCACGAGTGCATTGTTCTCAATCCCAAGGTGATTATTCCTCATGAGCATATCCTGCTCAGAGCCCCCAGAAAAGGGAACATGTATAAGATGGACTTGCAAGAAACATCTCCCTCAGGAGAAGTTTCATGCTTTCTATACGGCAACTTGTACCCGGTATGAGAAAACTCCGTTCTTTGACCACGACCGCCCTCATCTAAATCTAATAGTGATGAGTCTTTTCTCTTGCATAAAAGAATGTGTCATGTAAACTTTAAAAACATGAATAAGTTGATTAAGAATGATTTGGTAACTGGAATGCCAAAGAAAGAGTTTACAAGTGATGATCATTGTGTTGCATGCCTGAAAGGGAAACAACATAAGGTATCTCACAAGCCTAAGGAAAGAAACTCCATCATTACACCCCTACACTTGTTGCATATGGATCTCTTTGGCCCTACCAGCGTAATAAGTCTAGGAAGGACCTCTTACTGTCTGGTGATCACAGATGACTTTACAAGATTCGTTCGGGTTTTCTTTCTTAGAACTAAGGTTGAGACCCCTAAGATTTTGAAGAATTTCATCTTAAAGATTGAGAATCAATATGATCAAGGAACTGAATTTAAGAACCAAATCCTTGATACATTTTGTGATAAAAGGGTATTACAAGACAATACAGTGCTCCCAGGACTCCTTAGTAAAATGGTGTTGCTAAGAGAAGAAACAGGACACTGATTGAAGTTGTAAGAACCATGTTGTCCGACTCTAAACTGCCCATCACCTTCTGGGAAGAGGTAGTGAACACTACCTTCTATGTGCAAAACAGAGTTTTAGTTGTTAAGACTCATGGTAAGACTCCATATGAACTTTGGCACAAGAGGAAACCTTTCATTGGTTTTCTTAGGTCATTTGGATGTCCATGCAACATCTTGAATACCAAAGATCAAATTGCCAAGTTTGCTAAGAAATCAGATGATGGACACTTTATTTGATATTCTTCTCAAGCTAAAGCTTATAGAGTATACAATCTCAGAACTAGAGTACTTGAGGAGTCAGCCAATGTGACTTTCAATGAGCACACTACCAGTGTGAAAGGTTTTGGTCCGGATTGGCTATTTGAACTTGATTTAATTACCAACTGTTTTAACAAATCTTGTGAGAATGTTTTAGGATCTACAGATATTTACCACCAGGAGATTCTGATCCAAGATTTGAGCTAAGAAGACCTTCAAGTTACACATCTTCAGCTCCAGTTGTAACTACTTCAGCAAATGAAGTTTCTATCAACATAACAATGACAAATTCAGCTGATACATCTGAGTGCCTTCAAGTTCTACTTTAGAAGCTCAACAACCAAACAAAAAAACTTCAAATGCAAAAGAAAGTGATAGTGGTGGTGATAGTGATCAAGAATTTCTTGATGCTGATAACCACTCCATAGATGAACATATCAATGATGTGGAAGCACAGGAAGGGATCCGAGTCTACATGGGAGACTGAAGGAGAGATGAGGCTGCATTACCCTCATCTGTTTAAGGAATAACAAGTTTCGGAGACGAAACCTATATAAGGGGGGTGGACTTGTGACACCTGGATATTTTTAGTAGACAAGAACGAATGAATAAACGTTAATAAAAGAAGGAAATGTCATTTAACCCATGATAAGGGGTTAAAAGTCTCCAAAGGACAAAACTTTAGAAAGTTGGTGAATAAAGCAACATGGCCGCGCATGTTGCCTGTTTACACTTTGACATTTGGTTTTAGAGAGAGAAACAACAGAGAATTCGAGTTTTAGAGAGAGGAAGAAGAAGAAGTTGAAGGTCAAGGTAAGATTTTGGTATTTTAAGTTGTTTTGGTTGACTTAGCCTCTGTTATATGCTCATATGTGTCATTATATGTACGGTTGTGTGTGTTTTAGTGGGTTTAGGTGTTAAAAACGTCTGGGAAGTTCAAGATAAGGGTTCAAACTCGAAAGTAGCTAAGGTGAGTTCTAGAACCCCTTTTTAACATGTTTTTAACAAACTTTGGGGCTGGAAAATGCATGTGAACATGTTTTTATGAAAAGGGTTTTCACCCGTATGTGTGTGTGAATATGTATGTGGGTGGGTGTAAATTTGGGATATATGTGTGTTTATGTACATGTTATGATGCTTAGCATGTTAATGCTAAGCTTAGATCATGATTTAAGACGAATTAGGTCTGATTTATATTGTTTAAGTGAAAATTAGTTGCTCAACCGCCTAAACAGTGGCCCATGCGTCCAACGGTTAAATTTACTAAGTTTTCCCAACCTCCCAGAAATCCAAAACGTCTGAACAATACCCAACCGCCTATATGTCCATGCGTCTAAGTCAAGCCCAAACGCCTGAATAGTGCCCAAACATCTGGGATATTGCCCAGAATGACTAAGTGTTAGGCCCAAACGCCTGAATAATGCCCATGCGCCTAAATAGGCCAATGCGTCTAAGTGAAAAGTGACTAAGTATAAGTCCAGTCATTTGTATAGTAGCAAAAAGCCTGAACAGGGCAGAAACACCCAAATAGTGCCCATGCATCTAGATAGTTAGAATATTTTCTGAAATTTCAGGAAAAAACAGAAAGTCTAGGGTTGACCAAATTTGACTTATGAGTAATGATTACTCATTTTAAGCATGATTATGGGATGTTTTAGGGTTATGGAATGTATGAATTATGTACGGTATGTATAATGTGTTATCTTTTAATAATGATTAAACGTATTTATATTATATTATAAAATATGTTATATATTATGTTATTACTTTACGTAGTATGACAAACGAATGAAAGAACGTAAAGAATAACGTAACGAAATGAAAGATAACAATGATGAAAAGTAAAACGTAATGAACGAAAGAATGGCTTGCAAGCAAATGAAAGGAGGTGCACGACCCTGTTGTCGTTAGCTCAACTGTGATGCGGGTTAGCTACCACAAAGGATGCACACAGGGTCAATTATTGAGATTGAAAAGGCCCTTTGGTATGCCCTAGGTGACTGGATTAGCTTCGTGAACAATGTTCGTGGTTTAATTACCACATGTCTAGCACCAACTTCGTGCATAATGTTTGGGGTATACCAATTGGTTGAATGAACGGTAGAGATGACTTGCCCTAGGTGACCGGATCTGCTTCGTGCATAATGTTCATGATTTAATTACCACAGGTCCAGTATCAGCTTCGTGCACAATGATCGGGGTATTGTTCATCAATCCATATGAACGTAGAAGAATGACGTAACGTACGAAAGAAAGAAAGAAAGTAAACAAGTACGAAAGTAAAAGAATGATAATAAGTACGTTACGAAAGAATGAGAACAAAGGTAAGAGAATGTTAACGAAAAGCATTAAATGAAAGCATGCTATGAATATGATGGTGGAAAATGAATGATAATGAAAGTTAATATTAATATTTTCTACTTGTACGTATAATGCATGAACGCGTATGAAAGGAAAAAAAAAGTTTTAACAAAAGTATGATATTTTATTTATAAACTAGAACTCACTCAGCATCGCTGAGTTTTATGTATTTTCCAGTTGGCAGGTAAAAGTTGCTGAGGATGGCGCGAGGCAGCTACTTGGCATTTTGAGGATGGCATCCATTGGAATAACAATGACATTTTTTTGATGTAATGCAATTACAATATTTTGTAACTGTTAACCTTATTGTATTACTTTGCAAAAGTTTTCATTAATATATATGAAATGGTTTTTATTAATTTCCGCTGTGATATTTTAAATAAATGTGTGTTTTATGTGTGATGAATGACCAATTGTGAGGTGCTCGGGAACGGGGCCTTACAAGTTGGTATCAGTGTCAAAGTTTAAGTGAAATGGGTAAATATTTTCAAAAGAAGCCTAAATTTAAACTGAGAATGGGACAAAGGGAAGGGATGCCAGTGCAAGTAGCTACGTGCCATCAGATATTTTCTTTAATGTTAACCGGTATTATGTGCGCATGTTATTTGATGTGTTTGCCCTTAGTAGATTTAGATACTGATGTAGTCACGATAGGAAATGCTTGGGGGTATGAAGAGTAAGGTAAGTGGCTAATCACAACTGACCACTGTAATTAGGGACTTACTATACTTGACATAAACTGATTTATTACCTTGAATGACTGTGTTAGTGTTTGAATCTTATAGAGATTAGGAATGGCTGGAGGTAGATCTTCTAAGGCTTCACGAGGCGGAGTACGTGGTGGACGTGGTGCTGAGCCACGGGCCACAAGAGGAAGGCCCAGGTTTGAAAAGGTGACCCCTGAGGAGCCTAAGACCCCTCATCCGGGGGGTGGAGATGAGAGTGCTAACTTGAGTGCCTCGGTGAAGGAGGCCGTGGTGGAGGAGGTTCATCAGGTCATGCAGACGATCCTGCTGTCTGTAGTGATTGAAGTGATTAAGGCTGTTAGAGAAGGAGAGAGGAGGGATAATAACAGGTCTTTGGAGGGAGAGAGCAACCCGAGACCGAGACGGTTATCCCTACCGATGAGGAAGAGGAGGAAGAAGAGTCTATGCTGGAAGTAACATGAGGCCGTAACTATGGGGCATTCCAGAGATGCAAGCCCTCTACCATTGCTGGTAATGGCATTGTTGTTGCTGCTCACCGATGGGTGAGGGAGATGGAGGCTGTTCTTGAAATCAGCGAGTGCCGGGAGGACCAGAAGGTAAAGTTTGCCACCCATTCATTTGTGGACTCGACTTTATGCTGGTGGGACAACATTGGCCGGATGAGGTGGAGTGAACTGAAGAAGTTGATGATTGAGGAGTTTGTCCTCATCGGGAGTTGGACAAGGTGGAAATGGAGTTCCTGTAGCAAGCGGGAACCATGACACATCAACATGAAAGAATTGATCTGCCCAAGATACATATTAAATTGATGTGGCTAGTGTGATATGATCCAAGTCGGGTCATACCCAATAACAAGCTTGTCAAACACCAATAGATAATTTATTTGTGGATAAGATCATACAAATAAATAATGACACCAATTTAGAAAATGGACTTCTAAATTATTGCTTATGCAAGTGAACATTATTATGTGAATAATTGTTCATGAGATATTATTTGTTTTCATTATTTAGTATTACTAAATAATAACAAATAATAGAATGTTTAGTTTATAAAGTTTAAAAACTTAGGTTTTAAATTTTATAAACTTGAAGTTAGTATGTATTTAATTGTGTTTAAGAGGTAAAATGGTGGGACCATCTTTCTTTTAAAAACAAGGCCGCCCACAAGGGCATTAGTGGCCATTTAAAGTTGTCTTGTAAATAGCTAAAGACACACATGCTAACATCTTCCAATACATTCCATATTCTCTTTGCATGCAATTTTTTCTCTTCTCTCAAAATTCTCTCTAGACTCACGGTTTTGGAAGGAGAAGAACAACAAGAATTCAGCTTTCAAATCGTTTGGTGGCTGAGATTTTTCAGCATTCAAAATCGTTTTTGATAGCTACAAGTTGGTGTCCATGTATCCTAGCATTCAAAGGGTGTTTGAAGAGGCTTGGGGTATGCTATCTTGAGAGCTTCTACCTTGAAGTTTAGCCACAAGAACACATCCATTTCAGTCCTTAAATCTCGTGTTTTGAAGCTCCAAAGGTTGTAGTTCTTTCATCTTATTATTGTATGCATTGTATATGAAGATCCATGGCTTGGGGTTATTATAAAATGGGTTTTATAATCAGATCTTAACATGTTTTAAATCCTATATTCCGCTGCGTTTTTTTATATAATCGAGTTGTATGAAGCTTTGATAAACATGTTAAACCCCAACAATGGCATCAAGAGCCACTTATACATATGCATACATGTTTTACACTTGGTCTTTCATTTTTGAAAGCACCAAAACCGTGGGATTAGGGCTGTTTTTGGGTAACCCCTTTTGATTTCTTAAAGATGTTACTTATGCATGTAATGGTCTTTAAAAAATCTAGGTTATAAAATGCTTGTTTGTTTGGACAAAACCCATATGTTCTTGGTTAATGTTGGCCAAGAAAGTGGGTTAAAAGGGGCTGCCAAAACCGTGAACAATGATGTGGTTTAGTATATTATTTGTTGATTATGCATAACAAAGCCTTGACCATATGGATTGTTTGGTTGATTGGTTGTGTAGTTATATTAATTTGGGCATGTAATAATTTATCTTTGGTTTTAAGTTTTGTTTGTAATTTATTTATTCATATGGCATGTAATAAATAGATTAGGAGTTCTTTCTTTACTAGAAAAATGTATTAGGATACATATTTTGTAAAGGATGCTCAAGATCAAGACTTGAAGAAAGGATAAGACAAAGAGGATGCTTGAAGATGTGGTTTCAAGTGGGAGTCCCTTTAGTCAACCATGTGTCATGATTCATAACCCTTAGGACATGACCATTTGACACACTTGTTTTGGCTAAACAAGTGTGATCAACTTAGTATGCTTTGTTATGCATATATGACTTGTTTTGTTTATGTTTGGTTGAATGCATATGATGATGTTTGTTTTGAATATTTGGATGTGATTAACAAACCTCAACTAAAACAAACAATAAACAAGCAATTGGTTCTCAAATCATTAAGCATAAGTAGAATGGTTCTATAAAAGGAATTAATGGTTTACAAAATAAAATGGGTTTTATTTAAAAGAACCAATAGGGTACCATATGGTTGAATGCATACAATCATATGGTACATAGACTTTTCTAAACAAGAATTGTCAAATTATAAATCCCTTTTGAAAAAAACAAGTTAAACACCATCCTTTTACACAACACTTAGGTTACTTGCTAACTCTTAGTGGGATAAAGGTCACCTAACCACTTTGAAGGAACTTGTAACTTGAGGTGAGAATACCATGTTTGTGGGATAAAGGTCACCTAACCACTTATATAGTAAACTCACACGTGTGTGTAAGTAGGACGACTTGATTTGTAAAATATATTGAATGGATCACCTAAAATATATTTTATAAAAGGTGTTGATGGGATAAACATGCCATTATAAACATGAGATGTTCAAACGATCCCATACCACTAGAAGTTACAATAGGTTGTAATTGTCATTTATGACTACCTTGTTTATTTAATAATGGGATAAAGGTCACCTAACCAATATTTAAATATAACGTTGGATTCTAAAATTTTATTTATTAATGATCTATGAGACATAAAGGGTATTGATAAATAAAATATAATTATATCAACGATTACTAATGGAACTTTGTAAAATCTTGTAGATGGCCGACAACAACAACACTAATAATGATGTACCAAACCAAAACAACCAATCCCTAAGGGCGATCCTTCAAAGGGATCGTCTAACACCTAACAACTTCATGGATTGGTACCGCAACTTGAGAATTGTTCTCAAACAAGAAAAGCGGGCCTACATCCTTGATGACCCCATCCCCGATGAACCTAACGAGGAAGATGTGGAAGCATATAATGATTGGGTTAGATATGTAGAAGACTCCATCCAAGTCTCTTGCCTAATGTTAGCAAGTATGACACCCGAACTCCAAAAGGAGTATGAGCTCCATGGAGCTTATGACATGATCACTCAGTTGCGGGAAACGTTCCAGCAACAAGCTAGAGTGGAGCGCTACGAAACGGTTCAAGCGCTCAATGCATGTCGGATGGAGGAATCCCAATCAGTTTCATCTTATGTTCTTAAGATGAAAAGCCACATCGACCGCCTTGAAAGGCTGAACTGTCCCGTCTCAAAAGAGTTGGCCACGGATTTGATCCTTAATGGCCTGACTAAAAGGTTTGAGGCATTCGTCATGAACTACAACATGAACGGATGGGACAAGAGCATAAATGAACTTCATTCTATGCTCAAATCAGCTGAGGCGGGAATGGGTAAGAGGGTTTTACCCGTTCTCACCATAAGTGAAGTGGTAAAAAGAGAAAGTCTCTACCCCCTCCTAAGGCAACTGTTGCCAAAGGAAAGGGTCAAGTTTGGGGAAAGGGGAAGAAGGCTGTTAGGGCGCAACCTCCAAAGCCTAAGGAGAAGAAGCAAAAGGTTGCCGTGAACGACCCATGCTTCAAATGTGGTGAGATAGGGCATTGGATGAGAAATTGTCCAGTCTATCTCAAAGAGTTGAGAGAAAAGAGGGATGCGGGGCAAACCTCAGGTATAATTTACATGATACATGTTGAGCTGAATGTTATTTCTTCTAACACATGGGTATTAGATACCGGATGTGGAACTCACATTTGTAATTTGTTGCAGGGGTTCAGAAGAAATGAGCATTATGCTAAAGGGGAAATAAGTCTCTTCATGGGCAATGGTGCAAAGGTTCATGTGGAAGCCCAAGGAGACTACATTTTGAAGCTTCCAAGTGGTTTGGAAGTTATTTTAAGTAATGTATTATATGCTCCTAGCTTGACTAGGAACATAATTTCTGTTTCCCGTTTAAGACAATATGATTATGATTTCAAGTTTGTTGACAATGATATTCATGTTTCTTTAAATCATGTATTTTATTTTAAAGCTATACCTTGTAATGGCATTTATGAATTGGTTCATGAAAACACAACATATGATAGCTCAATATACCAAGCAACCACCAAAAGACTCAAATTGGATTTGAGTGATACCTACCTTTGGCATTGTCGTCTTGGTCATATAAACAAGAAACGCATACAAACACTTCAAAAGAATGGTCTTTTAAAAACAAATGAATGTGATTCATTTGATGAATGTGAATCTTGTTTACAAGGAAAAATGACTAAGACACCCTTTAGTGGAACTAACGAAAGGGCAAAAGATTTATTAGGCATCATACATTCGGATGTATGTGGTCCTTTTAAGCCAATGACTAGGAATGGTGAAAGATACTTCATTACCTTTACCGACGATTATAGTCGCTATGGGTATGTGTACTTAATAAGACACAAAGATGAAGCTTTTGAAATGTTCAAAATCTTCAAGAATGAAGTAGAAAATCAACTCAACAAATCAATTAAAGTTCTCCGTACCGATAGAGGCGGTGAATACCTAAGTGATGTTTTTCAAGATCATCTTAGGAGTTGTGGGATTGTCTCACAACTCACTCCACCTGGAACACCACAACATAATGGAGTGTCTGAGAGGAGGAATCGAACTCTATTAGATATGGTTCGATCTATGATGGCTAGAAGCACATTGCCTCTATCATTTTGGGGTTTCGCTTTGCTCTCCGCGGCCCGTATTTTGAATATGGCCCCAACCAAAAAGGTGGAAAAGACACCTTTTGAGATATGGCATGGAAGAGTTCCATCCCTATCATACTTAAGGGTCTGGGGTTGTGAGGCTTATGTTAAGACTCCCACCCCAAACAAATTAGATGTCCGATCCACCAAGTGTATCTTTGTTGGATATCCTAGAGATTCTATGGGATATTATTTCTATGATCCACTGGAACAAAAGGTATTTGTTGCCAGAAAGGGCGAGTTCTTAGAAACAAAGTTCCTTATGGAAGGAACTAGCAGTAGAACAGTGGATCTTGAGGAGGATCAAGATTCACAGCCCGATGCACGTTTGGTTGAAACTAGCACTCAACATGAGGATGTTGAGAATGATCAAGCGGTTGATCAATACACACAAAACGTTCGCAGAAGTGGTAGAACTAGTAATCCACCTGAAAGATACGGATTTTTCATGGATGGATGCTACGTGGTAGATTCAGATGAACCAACCACATATCATAATGCAGTGTCCAATTTGGATTGTGACAAATGGCTTGAAGCCATGAACGTTGAGATGCAATCCATGTATGACAATCAAGTTTGGGAACTTGTCGTACCACCTCTTAATTCCAAAGTAGTTGGAAGTAAGTGGGTTTTCAAGAAGAAAACCGATATGCATGGAAACTTGGATACTTACAAAGCTAGACTTGTAGCAAAGGGTTTCACTCAAACTCAAGGGGTTGATTATGATGAAACCTTCTCACCTGTTGCAATGCTAAAGTCTATAAGGATACTGTTTGCCATAGCTGCTCATTATGACTATGAGATTTGGCAAATGGATGTCAAAACCGCTTTTCTAAATGGATATCTTGAGGAAGATGTCTATATGGTTCAGCCTGAAGGTTTTGTCGATCCAAAACATCCTGATAAAGTATGCAAGTTAAAGAAATCAATCTATGGATTGAAGCAAGCATCGAGAAGCTGGAATCACCGTTTTGATGAGGAGATAAAGAAATTTGGCTTCATCAAAAACGCTGATGAGGCTTGTGTGTATAAGAAGGCTAGTGGGAGCATAATAACCTTCCTAGTATTGTATGTTGATGACATACTACTATTTGGAAACGACATCCCAACCTTGGAAGGTGTAAAAACCTGGCTTGGAAGTTGTTTTTCCATCAAGGATCTTGGTGAAGCTGCCTATATTCTGGGAATAAAGATCTATAGGGATAGATCAAGGCGGCTGATTGGTTTGAATCAAAGTGCATACATTGACAAAATCTTGAAAAGGTTCAAGATGGAAAACTCTAAGAAAGGTAGTGTACCTATTCAAAGAGGGACAATATTGAGTACGACTCAATGTCCAAGCTCAAAGGAGGAGCAAAATAGAATGAAGGCAATCCCGTATGCATCTGCTATAGGATCCATCATGTATGCAATGATATGCACTAGACCAGACGTGTCATGCGCTTTAAGCATGACAAGTAGATACCAGCAAAATCCTGGTGATAGTCATTGGATGGCTGTCAAGAACATTCTGAAGTACCTAAGGAGGACCAAGGATATGTTCTTGATCTACGGGTCTGGTGAAGAGGATCTCGTTGTAAGAGGTTACACGGATGCGAGTTTCCAAACCGATCGAGATGATTCACGATCTCAATCGGGGTACATCTTTATTCTGAATGGCGGAGCTGTTTCTTGGAAAAGCTCAAAGCAAGAAGTCGTAGCATTGTCCACTACAGAGTCTGAATACGTCGCCGCTTCAATGGCAGCACAGGAAGCTGCATGGCTGAAGAAATTCATAGCCGATCTAGGGGTAGTCCCTTCCATTCAGGATCCCCTAGAGATCTTTTGACACAACGAGGGTGCGATTGCTCAAATCAAGGAACCTCGTGCTCATCAAAAGACTCGGCACATTGAACGGAGATTCAACTACATAAGGGATGAAGTTGAAAAGGAAAGATATGTATTCGCAAAGTCCACACTGATAAAAACATTGCGGATCCACTCACAAAGCTCCTTGAAAGGGCAAAGCATGAAGCCATGCTTGTGCCATGGGACTTAGATATTCAACTGACTGGGTTTGATGTTGTATTTTGTATTTAGATATTAGAACTTATGTTATTTGACTTAATTATATGATAATTATTATCATTTGTTCTTCTATTTTAGCATGTTTAAATCCGTGAATAAATAAGTTATTCTAAACGTCCGTAGTCGATCATACTTGTGGGAACAATTATGAATGTAAGACTATAATGAAATGGATTGGTTGATATTCATAAGGTATGAATATAGAGCAAGAGGTTGCTGCCAAGGTTCATTGATATCTATGGGATATAGATATTGGACTGACCCGCTCTCAATTATTTCTGTATGGAATCTTTGTGATTAGTCATAAGAGATATTGAGTAAAGGCGAATATCATTGTATCCTCAGACCTGAGATACATATTGGGTCTTGATATTCACCAAGTATTGTACTTTGACTTAGCACTTTACTGTTCTGAAAAATTGGCAGTACATAAGGCTAAGTTCAGGTATGATATGAGGTGATTGTGAGAGACGTATGTAGTCAAGATGGAATTTGTTCCTCTTATTCGTTGAGAGTAAGATGTCTAAGGCCTGTTAAAGTTAAATCATCAGAGAATGACAATTCTGTGTCTCATGGATTTAACATGACATCTGCAACAAAAGGATAGATGATTGATTCACCTAAATCATATTCAAGTAAGGTACTTGGAAGGGATGATGTTATTGAATGGCACTTAGTCATATACATTAGGGGTAGCAAACCGTTGCTAGGCGTTATTTGCTGCTTGCATCAATTTTCTATGAATCTCGTGCAAGTGGGAGATTGAAAGAATTGATCTGCCCAAGATACATATTAAATTGATGTGGCTAGTGTGATATGATCCAAGTCGGGTCATACCCAATAACAAGCTTGTCAAACACCAATAGATAATTTATTTGTGGATAAGATCATACAAATAAATAATGACACCAATTTAGAAAATGGACTTCTAAATTATTGCTTATGCAAGTGAACATTATTATGTGAATAATGTTCATGAGATATTATTTGTTTTCATTATTTAGTATTACTAAATAATAACAAATAATAGAATGTTTAGTTTATAAAGTTTAAAAACTTAGGTTTAAATTTTATAAACTTGAAGTTAGTATGTATTTAATTGTGTTTAAGAGGTAAAATGGTGGGACCATCTTTCTTTTAAAAACAAGGCCGCCCACAAGGGCATTAGTGGCCATTAAAGTTGTCTTGTAAATAGCTAAAGACACACATGCTAACATCTTCCAATACATTCCATATTCTCTTTGCATGCAATTTTTTCTCTTCTCTCAAAATTCTCTCTAGACTCACGGTTTTGGAAGGAGAAGAACAACAAGAATTCAGCTTTCAAATCGTTTGGTGGCTGAGATTTTTCAGCATTCAAAATCGTTTTTGATAGCTACAAGTTGGTGTCCATGTATCCTAGCATTCAAAGGGTGTTTGAAGAGGCTTGGGGTATGCTATCTTGAGAGCTTCTACCTTGAAGTTTAGCCACAAGAACACATCCATTTCAGTCCTTAAATCTCGTGTTTTGAAGCTCCAAAGGTTGTAGTTCTTTCATCTTATTATTGTATGCATTGTATATGAAGATCCATGGCTTGGGGTTATTATAAAATGGGTTTTATAATCAGATCTTAACATGTTTTAAATCCTATATTCCACTGCGTTTTTTATATAATCGAGTTGTATGAAGCTTTGATAAACATGTTAAACCCCAACACAACAGTGCACCACCAAGTTCAACGAGATGGCACGGCTGGTGCCGGATCAGGTGACACCCCTGCCACGAAGGATCAAGAGATATATTCAGGGCTTGACGGCGGAGATCCGCAGTCACATGATCGCCGCCTGACTGAGTACGTTTAGGTCGGTGGTTGATTTGGCTGGTAGATTGTATGATGAAAGGGAGGTAGTGGTGGCTTAGCTGAGTAAGCAAGGTGGTGGTGACCGGAACTGGAACAGGAAGCGGCTCGGACGGGGTGGTGCTCCGGCAAACAACAAGAAGGCTAGGGTGGATGATCGACGGGTGGTTGCCGTAGGCTCAGGGGTGAAGAGATGCAGGAAGTGTCGATAGGGGCATGCTGGTGAGCGCAGCCTGGGGCTAAATGTCTGTTTCAAGTACGGAAAGCCCCGCCACATCTCTAGAGATTGTAGAGCGGCGAGGTGCTTCAACTATGGTGAAGTTGGCCACGTGAGCAGGGAGTGCAAAAAGCCGAGGGCAGAGCGTTCCGAAGTGGGGAAGAAGACCGGAACTGAGGAGCAGAGGGCAAGCGCCAGAGCATTCACGATGACCAGAGTGGAGGCTAGGATGGACTCCGATGTTCATCCGTTGTGTGAACAGTGCACAAGTAAAATGCACAGCGCATGAACAAAAGTGTTCATCCGCTGTGTGAATAGTGCACAAGTAAAATGCACACTGCATGAACAAAAGTGTTCATCCTGTTGGGTTTGTTGGACCTTTAACAATGTTGGTTAACCATTTAAACAAGAAAACGCAGCGGAATAAGAGCTTAATATCATGTAATATAATCTGAAAATCAAATCTCATAACTTTGTTTCAACAAAACCAAAATCATAGCATCATATATATGTGAATGGACTAGCTATCAAGAAGTATAAACAACCAAAACCAACACTAACAAACTACCTTTGTAGACTGCTGGAAAACATGAGATGGAGCTGCATAAAATCGTGACTTTTGATGAAGAAGAAGCTGCTCTTGAATGGCCAAAACATCAAGAATAGATGTCCTCAAGTGTCCATACCCACAAGCCTCTAAGCAACACCCTTTTGCTAGGATTCGTACACCCAAAAATCGCAAGGAACAAGCTGCTGGAACACCTTCCAGCCGAGAGTTCTCTCTTCCAAAAGAGAGAAAATGCTAGTTCTTGTGACCCCTTTGCATGTGTGTGAAGGAATGATAGTTGGAGAGTATGTTTTACAAGTTAATGTGTGTTATATTACCAAGACACAAAAGGAACCAATCCCCTAAAGAGGGGCGACCGATTTTGGTGATGAGAGGGGGTTTTCCCCCCCTAAAACACTCTCAAATTGTTTTTATAAATCAGTCCTTTTTAGTTATATATTTAACGTTTTAAATATATAACTTAAACACACTCTATTATTATTTGATGTTACTTAACAAACTTAAGTAAAATTACAAATAATGTCCATGAACAAAATATAATTATAAGTTGTTCTTTCTCACATACAATTTATTTTAGAAAACCCATTTTCTAAAATTGGTGCAATGGTTTAATTGCATGATCATATCATTAATTAAATACATATTGGTGTTTGCTAAACTTGTTATTGGGTATGACCCGACTTGGATCATGACGTACTAAACACATCAATATTCTATGTGTCTTGGGCATAAAGAATCCAACACATCTGCTGCGTGAACAGTGCACAAGTAAAATGCACAGCGCATGAATAAAAGTGTTCAACCACTGTGTGAACAGTACATAAGTAAAATGCACAACGCATGAACAAAATTTTTCATCCACTTTGTGAACAGTACACACACAATAGGGTCCACAGCGTATAGCCAAATTGTAAAACGGACACTGTGTCCACAGCGGACACTGTACTCACTGCGGATAACCAAAACGATTCAAATTTTTACAGAACAGACAAAACACTGTTTACACAACGGATGTACATTTATCCACTGTGTATATAATTCACACTTGTCTAATTTTTACTTTTCACCAGTAAAAACACAGTGTGAAGTTTATTAGTCAAAATTTCAAAACAGTCAAAACCCTTCGATAAACCCTAATCACCCTGTTCGATTTACACAAATGAAACACCAAATCTACTTGTTTAGTTGATTGAAAAGGTATAACAATATAATTTGGGTGCTTAATCAAACATAAACATTCTGAAATTTTATTGAGATTCAGGCATTGTTCGACTTAGTTGAATAGTTGATGAACAATCAATAATGAACAATTTGATGTTATTTAAACAAATAAAACATGAAATATGTGAAATCAAGCATTAGTCGATCATATTTAGGCTGTTAATTTGATGATTTGGGACTAATGTTCATGCTTATCATGAACAGGCTTGATGTTCATGATAAAGAATAGACAAAATCACTGTTTAATCTTTCAAAATGATCAAAATGAGATTAACATGTTTTTTTAATTAATATTCATCTTTAAAAACATCAAAGCAAACTTTCATTAACAATAAATTTTGTTCATAACATCACAAACAATCTTTTAATGCATAAGCGTTAATGAACATAAATTGACTGTTTGACTTTTAAACGTCAAAGTTGATTTCAAAATTTACATCACAAAATGAACAATGTATGTGTATATGAACTTGTAAAACATGATAAAATATCATTCAGTATGAGTAATCAATGTTGATGATAAATTC
The DNA here is from genome assembly GCA_024085815.1 of Flaveria linearis. Taxonomy (NCBI): domain Eukaryota; kingdom Viridiplantae; phylum Streptophyta; class Magnoliopsida; order Asterales; family Asteraceae; genus Flaveria; species Flaveria linearis. The sequence continues at coordinate 63,825,595 of CM044005.1, forward strand.
AAATAAAGAATTCAACAAGCAAAACACAACAGTGTTGACTTGTAAAACTCAAACTAATTTGATCATTAAAACATTCATGTTATTCATTTCCAATCATAAAACAAGTTCTAAACATACATAGGTGGTTATTATTCAAACATACATATGAACACTTAATCACCAAATCATCATTACAAACAATTGTGCACATTTATTACATAATCACTAATATATATCTACATGTGTGCAGGTATGGCTGATTTAGTGTCTGTAAGAGATCACAATATCTGTGCATTTCTTGATCCTAACTCTCCTAGGTTAGTGAATTACAGAGACATGATTCAAGCAATTAGACAAACCAGACTTGTGCATGCTATGACCTTTAGACCAGATATATATGAAGATCACATTGTCTAATTTTGGACCAATACACACCTTGGTGAGATTGATGATCAATAAGTAGTTATATCTACTGTGCAAAATCAGGAAATCATCATCTCTGAGGAAGTTATAAGAAGGGTGTTGCAATTAGGTGATGAAGATTCTCAAGGCCCTGTTGAATTCGATGAGCACTAGGTGCTATACGTATTTAGGCAGATTGGCTATACTTCAACTATTGATAGAATGCAGATCAAAACGTCATACATGTGTGCACAGTTCAGGTTCTTGATGCACACTTATCAGAAAACTATGACCAACAGAAAGATAAGTTGGGATGCAACATCCCTAAGGGAATCTTATTCATTAGCAAGCATTATAGCAAGAAGGCCATTTAACTTTGCTTCTCAAATTCTCAATGGTCTTCTTTATAACATCACAGAGGTGAGGAACAGATTTTTTATGTTTCCAATATTCTTGCAGATGATAATAGATGATCTACTGCCTAACATCCTAAGAGAATGAGCTATTTTACAGCCTGTTGACCTCAATGAGTATGTCTTCAATAGGATTAGATCTAGCATTTACCAAGGGGATGAGGTGCTTGTACCTCCTCATATGATTGATCATGACATCCCTGTTCCTGAGGTGTTTTTAGAATTCCAGGACAAGATGAGCCATTCATGTTATTCCAACAAGCCAATCAACCAGCCCCTATCATTCAACCACAGCCAATCATACAGCCTGAACCAATCATTCAACAACAACCCGTCATGCCTGAACCTACCATAGAACAACCACCATTCATCCAAGCCCAAAACATACAGCAAGATCAACCAATATCACCACAACAACCTCTAAGCCCATAACCATTTAGCCCACAACCATTCAGCCCTCAATCATTCAGTCCTCAACAAATACATTTTCCCTCTCCATCACATAGCCAAAACCTCTCTGATCAGCAAACACTTTCATCTCTTTTGAGAAATATAGATACAGCACCTGCATAAACAAATAGATGAGCATGAAGATGTTGGAACTTCATCTCATGAACCTGAACCTAACAAGCAACTACTGCTATTGAACATGTTGAACCAAGCAGTGAGATGCTCACAAAAGAGGACATTGAGCACTCCAAAGTCTTTCTTTTTACTGAGTATAACAAACTCATTGAAAGATCCAAGCAAAGAGCTAAGAAGTTAAAAGAAAAGCTCAAAGAGAAAGACAAGGAGATTGAAAAGCTTGAGTCAGATCATAATGCACAAAAGCTGATTGTGAAGTTTGTGGAACAACAACTTAATCACACAAAGAAGAAATTAAAGGAGAAAGATAATGAACTCCTTGTTGCTAAAGCTGAGATTGACTACTGGGGCAATCAGTCAATAGTTAATGAACTCCTTGTTGCTAGCTTCCATCATTATCTTGAGTGATTCTGATGAGGAAGAAGAAGAAAGGGATGAAGATATGATTGCAAAACATCCAAGAGCTCTTCACAGATCATCCTCAAACCTTGATGGGAATAGAATTAACAACTAGAGGATTCCCTTATGACTCATTCATACATCTTAACCTGTCTGAGGTTAAAGACTTGCTCAAAGACTTTCAAGAGGTCATGCAAAATGAACAAGAGCAAACATACAGGAGATACAAAGAAATTAAAGACAAACAAGAGCTTGTAAAGAATCTTCCTAAAGATCCTCAAATAGAGAAGATAACCTACTCCTAGGTGAAAAGCTGGTTGAGTCATACAAGAGTCCCATATAGGTCATATGCAGGGAGAACTGTATCTCAAATGAAAGAGATGGAAAAAGAGATATACAAAAACATGCTAGCAAATGCTCTTAAGCCACAGGTCTTCAGACCTCACCCTGCATCTTCTCTACCCATTTATCATCAAGCTCCTCCTGAACATCATAAAATAGAAGAACCAAGACAATTCATGCCTCATAGGCTATGGCCTGAAGGTAATAAAGTTCGGGAGATGATAAATGTGAAGACAAATTTGGTCAAGCTGTATAATAAAATCACACTCACTGCCAATGCCAATGAAAGAAAGATAGTGCCATGGAAATATGATGAAATCTGGGATGTTGTCCTAATCAAGAGAGTATCTGGACTTGTGCAGTACTTATCATACATGTCCCAACTGGGATCATTAAGCTATGAAGACAGATAGATGAACATATCAATGATCCTCAAATAGAGAAGATAACCTAGATGAACATATCAATGATGTCATACACTCATTGGATCAAGTTTCTCTTGATAAATGTGTTGATGTGGTAGAAGAAGCATCAATGCCAGATCTAAATTTCTCTAATTTAGATCTCTCTCAGTAACTTGCTGTGATCCCTCAGCTAAGGATCCACAAATCTCATCGTAGCACAAACATCATTAGAGATGTTAAAACTGGGGTAAGAACAACAGGACAAACCCATGAAGCAAATGTTTGTCTTCACTCTTGTTTCTTGTCTCAGATAGAGCCTAAGAAGATTGATGAGGCTCTAAAGGATGGAAGTTGGGTTGAAGCCATGCAAGAGGAGCTGCTTTAATTCAAAAGACCAAAAGTTTGGAACCCTCTGTCCTCTTCCTCATAGGAAGACAACTATTGGAACCAAATGGGTGTTTGGGAATAAGAAAGATGATGGAGGCATTGTCATCAAAAACAAAGCTAGACTAGTTGTTCAAGGATACACATAAGAAGAAGGAATTGACAACACTGATGTCTTTGCTCCTGTAGGAAGACTAGAAGTTGTTAGGATATTCTTGTAATTTGATGTCAAGTGTGCTTTTCTGTATGGGGTGATTGATGAAGAGGTGTATGTCAAACAACCACCTGGTTTTGTAAATCCTGATTATCCTGATTATGTCTGCAAGCTTGATAAGGCTCTAGGACAGATTTGAAATGAGTACCATAGGGGAACTCAATTTCTTTCTGGGAATTCAAGTGAAGCAAGTTGAAGATGGAATCTTCATAAGTCCGTCAAAGTATGTTCAGGACATACTCAAAAGATTCAACAATACTGATTGTAAGATTGCTATGTTGGATTCTTTATGCCCAAGGCATATAGAATATTGATGTGGTTAGTACGTTATGATCCAAGTCGGGTCATACCCAATAACAAGCTTAGCAAACATCAATTTTATTTAGTTAATGATATGATCATGCAACTAAATAATTAAACCAATTTAGAAAATAGGTTTTCTAAATAAATTGCAAAAGAGATGGAACAACTTATAAGGATATTTTGTTCAAGAATATTATTTGTAATGTTATTTAGATTAGTTAAATAACATCAAATAATATAAGTGTGTGTGTATGAGTTATAAAATTAAAAGTTAATTTCATAACTCAACAAGTATTTAGTTAAAACAAAAGTTTATAAAAATTTTAAGGGGGGAAAACCCTTTTCAAAGGGACTTCGGCCGCCCCTTTTGGTGGTGTGCATTCATTTTTTCTTGAAAAGTGCTATCCTTGATTACACACACACTCCACCCTCTCTCTCTCTCATACATGCAAAAGGGCCATCAAGAACAAGTTCTCTTCTCCACTTTCTTGAAGAAAAGTAAGCTGAAAATTCGGATTTCGCAGCTTCTTTTGGTCGAATTTGGTGTTCAAATCCTAGCAAGAAGATGTTTGCTTGATGATTGTGGGTATGCAAGATTGAGGGCACCTCTCCTTGGTGTTTTGGGTCATTCAAGAACTTCATTTTCTTCAACTATCTCACGGTTTTCAGCAGCTCTACAAAGGTAGTTTGTATGTGTTGTGTTTGGTTGTATTTGTTTGTTATTTCTTCTTGATAGCTAGTCCATTCACATATATTTGATCCTATGTTCTTGGGTTTATTGTTACTAAGTAATATGCTTTAAAATTTCAATTCCTAAAAACATATTATTAAGCTATGATTCTGTTGCGTTTTCATGTTTAAATGGTTAAACAACCTTGATATTGAGTCCAACATACCCAACATTGGCATCTAGAGCCGGATATGTGGATAACTAGCTTCAATAGTCCTTGTAAAATTGGTTTTATAGGGTTTTAACAACCTAATAAGGGCTGTTTTTTGATGATATAATGAATCACTTATGTTTCAAGGTTTAATCTAGCATGCTTAAGTATAAACCTTGAATGATTTACATCAAATGGTTGATTGTCTTGTTTGGACAAACCTTAAAATTTGAGTTCATGTTGGCTGAAATTTTAGGGCTGAAATAGAGGATTCATTTTTGTTCTTGGATGTTGCATATAATTCATATTTTGGTGCATAACATAGCCTTGGCCTTATGTGTTTGGTTTTGGTTGATTGTGTTTTGTCATGTTGGTTTTGATTCATAAAAGGGTTGTAATATTTGTGTTTGTAATTTGGGTTGTAATTATTTATTCATTTGGTTATGTAATAAATATATTAGGTGCATTTCTTTTATTAGAAAATTGTATTAGGATATAATTTTGTAAAAGGAAGATGCACAATATGAAGACCCAAAGATGGACATAAAAGGCATGGACACTTGAAGTTTTGGATGTGGATTCAAGTGGGAGTTCATGGACACATATGATGTGTCATTATTTAACCCTTAGGAAAGAGCTTATGACAACACTTGTGATGGCAAACAAGTGTATTCAACTTAGTGGCTATGGTTATGCACTTACGTTTGTATGATTATGCTTGTCTGGATGATTGTTGTTTCATTGTTTGGTTGATATTTGGATATGCATTACAAACTCATTAACAACTTAACAAGCTGAAAATTTTATGGTTCTTTACATTAAGTAATTTATAAAAGGTTATTAAAAGTCTTAATGGTTTTAATAAAAGAGGTTTTGTTAAATGTGAACCATAGGGTACCTTATATTTGAAAGCATGCAAATATAAGGTACGTAGAGTTTTCTAAACTAAGATTATGAAAACTTTAAATTTCTTTTATAAACAAGTTTAACACCGTTCTTTTGCACAACACTTGAGTCATTTGGAAACTATTAATAGGATAAAGGTCACCTAACTATTTTGAGCGAACTTGTGACTTGAGGTGGGGATACCATTTTTGTGGGATAAAGATCACCTAACGACTTATGTTGGAAACTCACATGTGTATGCAAGTAGGGTAACTTGATTTTCAAACCATGTTAAATGGATCACCTACAATATGGTTTACAAAGGTGTTGATGGGATAAACGTGCTGACCACACATATGATGTGTAAGTCGATCCCATACCCTAGAAGTTGCAAAGGGTTGCAATTGTCAAAACGTTGACTACCTTGTTAATTTAAATAATGGGATAAAGGTCACCTAACCACTATTTAAATGAAACGTTGGATTCTAGAATTTTAAAAATGTGTAAGAAATATAAAAGGGCTTTAAATATTAAAATATGGATAATATCGTAAATACTAAAATTGAATTTTATTAAATTTTATAGATGGCCACCAACAATAATGATAACAATGAAAACTCGTCCGCTCTCTCACTATCACTAAGGACCATTCTCCAAAAGGAGTGTCTGAACCATAATAATTTTATTGATTGGTTTCAAAACTTGAGAATTGTTCTCAAGCAAGAGAAACGATCATATGTTTTAGACGATCGGATTCCCGATCAACCTAATGAGGAGGATGACATGAAAGTATGACTCATGTTGGCAAGTATGACTCCCGATCTCCAAAAGGAGTATGAATATCATGGAGCATACGACATGATAAGTCAGTTGAAGGAAACGTTCCAACAACAAGCAAGGGTAGAGCGCTTCGAAACGGTTCGAGCACTCCATGCATGTCGTATGGATGACACCCAATCTGTTTCATCTTATGTACTTAAGATGAAAAGCCACATCGACCGCCTCGAAAGGCTAAATTCTCCCATCTCGAAAGAGTTGGCTACGGATTTGATCCTCAACTCTTTGTCAAAAAGGTTTGACAACTTTTTCATGAATTATAACATGAACAGGTGGGAGAAGAACATAAGTGAGCTTCACTCTATGCTCAAAACTGCCGAGGCGGCCATGGGTAAAAGGGTTTTACCCGTTCTCACCATCAAAGAGGGTGGAAACAAAAAGAGGCCTCACCCCGCACCAAAACCAGCGGAGAAGAAGCAAAAGGTTGCTTCGAATGACACATGCTTTAAGTGTGGGGAGATTGGACATTGGGCAAGAAATTGTCCAGTCCATCTCAAAGAGTTGCAAGCTAAGAGGGATGCTGGGCAAACCTCAGGTACAACTTACATGGTTCATATTGATCTAAATTTAATATCCTCTAACACATGGGCATTGGATACCGGTTGTGGAAATCACATTTGCAACTTATTGCAGGGGTTGAAAAGAAGTAAGGACTTCAAGAAAGGGGATGTTAGCCTCTACATGGGGAATGGGGCAAAAGTTCAAGTTGAAGGCCGAGGGGACTACATCTTGAAGCTTCCAAATGGTTTGGAAGCAATTTTGAACAATATTTTGTATGCTCCTAGTTTGACTAGGAACATTATTTATGTTGCTCAATTAAGACAATATGGTTATGTTTCGACATTTATTGAAAATGAAATTCATGTTTCTTTAAATGGCATATTTTATTTTAAAGCTATCCCTTTGAATGGTATTTATGAATTGGTTCGTGAAAACACATTATATGATAGCTTATTGTACCAAACCACCACTAAGAAACTCAAATTGGATTTGAGTGATACCTATCTTTGGCATTGCCGTCTTGGTCATATAAACAAGAAGCGCATACAAACACTTCAAAAGAATGGCCTTTTAAAATCAAATAAATATGATTCATTTGATGTATGTGAATCTTGTTTACAAGGTAAAATGACCAAAGCACCTTTTAGTGGCAAATCCAAAAGGGCAAAAGATTTATTAGGCATCATACATTCGGATGTATGTGGTCCTTTTAAGCCAATGACTAGGTACCAAGAAAGATACTTCATTACCTTTACCAAAGACTCTAGTCGATATGGTTATGTCTACTTATTGAGACACAAAGATGAAGCTTTTAAAATGTTCAAAATCTTCCAAAATGAAGTAGAAAATCAACTCAACAAAAAAATAAAAATTCTCCGCACCGATAGAGGAGGTGAATACCTAAGTGATGCTTTCAGAGATCATCTTAGAAGTTGTGGTATTGTCTCACAACTATCTCCACCTGGAACACCATAACATAATGGTGTGTCCGAGCGGAGAAATCTAACTCTATTGGATATGGTTTGATCTATGATGGCTAGAAGCTCACTGCCTCTATCATTTTTGTGTTTCGCTTTGCTCTCAGCGGCCCGTATTTTGAATATGGCCCCAACCAAGAAAGTGGTAACGACACCTTTTCAAATATGGCATGGTATGGTTCCATCGCTTTCATATTTAAAGGTATGGGGTTGTGAGGCTGATGTTAACACTCCCACCTCAAACAAGCTAGAAAGCCATTCCATTAAGTGTATCTTCATTGGATATCCTAGAGATTCTATGGGATATTATTTCTATGATCCATTGCAACAAAAGGAGTTTGTTTCCAAGAAGGCTGAGTTCTTAGAAGCTAAGTTCCTTACGGAAGGAATTAGCAGTAGAACCGTGGATCTTGAGAAGGATCAAGAACCATAAACCAATACACGTTTGGTTGACACTAGCACTCAACATGAGGATGTTGGGAATGATCAGGTGGTTGATCAATATACATAAAACGTTCGCAGATATGGTAGAATTAGTAATCCACCTGAATGATATGGACTTTTGGTAGATGGATGCTATGTGGTAGATTCTGATAAATCAACCACCTATCATGATGCAATGTCCAGTTTGGATTATGACAAATGGATTGAAGCCATGAACGTTGAGATGCAATCCATGTATGACAACCAAGTGTGGGACTTGGTTGAACCACCTTTTAACTCCAAGATAGTTGGAAGTAAGTGGGTTTTCAAGAAGAAAACCAACATGCATGGAAACTTGGATACTTATAAAGCTATACTTGTAGCAAAAGGTTTCACTCAAACTCACGGGGTTGATTATGATGAGACCTTCTCACCCGGTGCAATGCTAAAGTCTATTACGATATTGTTGCCATAGCTGCTCATTATGATTATGAGATTTGGAAAATGGATGTCTAAACCGCTTTCCTAAATGGATATCTTGAGGAAGATGTCTATATGGTTCAGCCTGAAGGTTTTGTCGATCAAAACCATCCTAACAAAGTATGCAAGTTAAAGAAATCAATCTATGGATTGAAGCAAGCATCAAGAAGTTGGAATCACCGTTTTGATGAAGAAGTAGTCAAATTTGGGTTCATCAAAAACGCTGATGAAGCATGTGTATATAAGAAAGCTAGTGGGAGCATCACCACTTTCCTAGTATTGTATGTCGATGTCATCCTACTATTTGGAAATGACATTCCAACCATGGAAGGTGTTAAAACCTAGCTTCGAAGTTGTTTCTCCATTAAGGATCTTGGTGAAGCTGCCTATATTTTGGGAATAAAGATCTATAGAGATAGATCAAGGTGGTTGATAGGTTTGAATCAAAGTGCATACATTAACAAGATCTTGAAAAGGTTCAAGATGGAAAACTCTAAGAAAGGTACGTACCTATTCAAAGAGGAACGACATTGAGTAAGACTCAATGTCCAATCTCAAAGGATGAGCAAGACAGAATGAAGGGGATCCCATATGCGTCTGCTATAGGATCCATCATGTATGCAATGATATGCACTAGACCAGACGTGTCATGCGCTTTGAGCATGACAAGCCGATACCAACAAAATCTTGGAAGCAATCATTGGATGGCTGTTAAGAACATACTTAAGTACCTAAGGACGACTAAAGATATGTTCCTAATCTATGGATCTGGTGAGGAGGAACTCGTTGTAAAGGGTTACACGGATGCGTGTTTCCAAACTGATCGGGATGATTCACGTTCACAATCGGGGTACATTTTCATCTTAAATGGAGGAGCAACCTCTTGGAAGATCTCTAAGCAAGATGTGGTGGCATTATCAACTACAGAGTCAGAATACATTTCCGCTTCGTTAGCAGTTCAGGAAGCTGCATGGTTAAAGAAGTTCATTGCCGATTTAGGGGTGGTCCCTTCCATTCAGGAACCCTTAGAAATTCTTTGTGATAACGAGGGTGTGATTGCTCAAATCAAGGAACCCCATGCACATCAAAAGACTAGGCACATTGAACGAAGATTCAACTACATAAGGGATGAAGTTGAAAAGGGAAAGATCAAAACATTGCGGATCCACTCACGAAGATTTTTGAAAAGGCAAAGCATGAAAGTCATACTTGTGCTATGGGACTTCAATATTCTAGTGACTGGATTTGATCTTTAATTTTGTAATTAGATATTGTAATCCTTTATTACTTGAATAAATTATTTGGTTATAATGATTCAACTAATATTCCTATTTTGTATGTTTAAAATCCATGATTAAATTATTTACTCAGAATGTCCGTAGTCGTTCATGCTTGTGGTAACAAGTATGAAAGTAAGACTATTATGAACTTGGATTGGTAGATATTCATATGGATGAATATAGAGCAAAGAGTTGCCTATTATGAACTTGGATTGGTAGATATTCATATGGATGAATATAGAGCAAAGAGTTGCTGCCAAAGTTCATAGATATTTGTGGGATACAAATATTGGACTGACCCACGTCTCAAATTCTACTACATGGAATCTACTAGATCGATCATAAGTAAATTTGAGTAAAGGCGAATATCATTTGGTATCCTCCGACCTGAGATACATATTGGGTTTTGATATTCACCAATGTGTCATACCTTAAGCTAGTTCTTCACTGCCCTGAAATAATGGACAGTACATAAGACTATGTTTAGGTATGACACGAGGTGATTGTGAGAAACATATGTAGTCAAGATGGAATTTGTTCCTCTTATTCGTTGAGAGCAAGATGTCTAAGGCGTAACAAGTTAAATCAACAAGGAATGATCATTCTATGTTTTTGGATTTAACATGACATCTGAAACAAAAGGATAAATGATTGATTCACCTAAATCATTTCAAGTTAGATACTTGAAGGGGATTATGTTATTGAATGGATTTTAGTCATGCGTATTAAGGGTAGTAAACCGTTGTTAGGCGGTATTTACTACTTGCATTAATCTTCTATGAATCTTGTGCAAGTGGGAGATTGTTGGATTCTTTATGCCTAAGGCACATAGAGTATTGATGTGGTTAGTACGTTATGATCCAAGTCGGGTCATACCTAATAACAAGATTAGCAAACATCAATTTTATTTAGTTAATGATATGATCATGCAACTAAATAATTACACCAATTTAGAAAATAGGTTTTCTAAATAAATTACATATGAGATGGAACAACTTATAAGGATATTTTGTTCAAGAATAATATTTGTAATGTTATTTAGATTAGTTAAATAACATCAAATAATATAAGTGTGTGTGTATGAGTTATAAAATTAAAAGTTAATTTCATAACTCAACAAGTATTTAGTTAAAACAAATGTTTATAAAAACTTCAAGGGGGAAAACCCTTTTCTAAGGGACTTCGGCCGCCCCTTTTGATGGTGTGCATTCATTTGTCTTGAAAAGTGCTATCCTTGATTACACACACACACACCACCCTCTCTCTCTCATACATGCAAAAGAGCCATCAAGAACAAGTTTTCTTCTCCACTTTCTTGAAGAAAAGCAAGCTGAAAATTCGGATTTCGCAGCTTGTTTTGGTCGATTTTTGGGTTCAAATCCTAGCAAGAAGATGTTTGCTTGATGCTCGTGGGTATGCAAGATTGAGGGCACATCTCCTTGGTGTTTTGGGTCGTTCAAGAACTTCATTTTCTTCATCTATCTCACGTTTTTCGGCAGCTCTACAAAGGTAGTTTGTATGTGTTGTGTTTGGTTGTATTTGGTTGTTATTTCTTCTTTATAGCTAGTCCATTCACATATATTTGATCCTATGTTCTTGGGTTTGTTGTTACTAAGTAATATGTTTTAAAATTTCAGTTCCTAAAACATATTATTAAGCTATGATTCCGCTGCGTTTTCATGTTTAAATGGTTAAACAACCTTGATATTGAGTCCAACATACCCAACATGTTAAGACACCCATAGCAAGAAATCGTTCTCTTGGGCCTGATCTTGAGCGGGAATGTGTTGATGAACACCTTTTTAGGGCTATGATTGAGTCTCTTATGTGTCTTACAGCTAGCAGGCCTGATATGATGTTTGCCACATGTATTTGTTCAAGATATCAAGCCAACCCAAAATGTCTCACCTTATCATTGTTAAGAGAATTCTAAGATACCTCAAAGGTGCCTCAACACTTGGTCTTTGGTATCCCAAGAATTCTGACTTGAATCTGTACGCATATATAGATAGTGATTATGGTGGTTGCAATATGACTTCAAAGGCTACATCTAGGGGATGTCAGTTCCTTGTGGAAGGTTTGTCTCATGGCATTGCAAGAAACAATCCTGTGTCACTGCATCAACTGCTAAAGCTGAATACATTGCTGCTGCAAGCTGTTGGGTCAAGTGCTTTGGATTCAGAATCAGATACTTGACTATGGTTTAAACTTCGAGGAGACTCCCATTCACATAGACAACAACAGTGCTATCTCTATCACAGAGAATCTTGTGCAGCACGTAAGGACAAAACACATAAACATCAGGTATCATTTAATTAGAGATAACTTTGAAACGGGATTAATTAAACTAGTCAAAGCTAACACAAATGAAAATTATGCTGATCTGTTTACAAAAGCCTTTAATGAACAGAGATTTAAGTATCTTATATCAGCTATTGGGATGATTAAGTTTGAGTAGCTTTTTTTTCTTAAAACTAATTCATTTTATTTCTTAAAATCTGTGTGTCCAAAGTTGTCTAGTTTATCACCTTCATAAGCTCATGTTTTCTATGGATAAAACTTTTTAAAGACTTTTCTTAGATTTTTGACAAATCTTGATCCTTCGGAAGATATGATTTTATATTTGGAAGAAAATATACCTTCAAGACAGATAACTTCCTAAGTAAATTTTGCCTTCGGAAGAAATTTCTGAAATTTCTTCCGAAGCTTAAAACTCTCTTAAGCACTTGTATGTTTTCCAGGACCATTTTCTTCTGAAGAAAATTAACTCTCAGAAGCTTTGTTCTATTAAACAAAGCATCCAAATCTAAATTCTCTTCCAAAGCAAATTTGTCAAAGAAAACCACTTTTTGAGCAAATTTGTCAAAAAGTGGCTTCGGAAGCTTTTCGATTTCCAAGAAAACCACTTTTTGAGCAAAAAACAAACTACTTTTTTAGAGGTGGGACCGCCATCTAGATTTAAAAGTTTATTCTCTTTCATTAACTTTGTCTCAAATCCTTTTCACATATAAACCTAGTCGGTTTCCCCCTCTTTCTATCATCTTCATATTTTCTCCAAACCTAAATTCCAAATTTCTCCAAACCTAAATTCCAAATTTCTCCCTGAAACCGCCCTCGTTCATCCTTCCTGTAGAAGACTATCAAAGGCTTGGCAAAACAATTAAAGATTAAATAAAGTTGATTTTCTAAAGATTAGTCGCATGAGGGAAGAAGTCGTGCGAAACTATCCTCCGCGCGAAAAGCTAAGTCACGCGAGATTCTCTGTTTAGTATAAATAGTTTATTTTCGTTTTTGTTATAGGAGCGAACTTTCAGATCATTTTGTAATCATATTCTATGTTCTTGCACAAGACTGTAATAGTTGTTCTCATTAAATATATGAAGTTTATTAGTTAATTTGATTGCTTCTTTATTCCAATCTCATCAATATTCTGCGTTCTTGAGATTGAGATCTTGGTTTGTCTTTCTTGGGAATTTACTAAGATTTACAATTGGTATCAGAGCATTTGGCTCTAGAACTAAGATTAGAAGCTGTTTTTGATTGATTTGACACATTCTTCATCTTGATTATTCATTCGGTTACTTGAGAATTCAATATGGAGTGGTTGTGCTGCTGAAAATTTGAGGAAATTGATCATTTGGACTGAATTAGTAGAATTTGATTGAGTTTTAATCAAATTTGGACTTAAAATTGAAAGAAAACTGATTAATTTGAACTAAAATGAATTAAATTGGAACTAGTCAGTGAATTTGAGGTGAAAAGTTGGTAAAATTCGCAAATTGGAAAACTGATTGTGTGAAAACATTCTGGACTTTTCGCGTGTGAAAACTACTTTTTCGCACAGGTAGTTATTCTGTATTTCACGCGATTTCGCTTGGTGATCAAGTGGGAATCTCACACGAATTGGAATCTCGCGCGAAAGTAATTCTCGTGCGAACGTGGTTGTATCACGAATTTGGTTCTCGCACAAAAAGTTTGATTTTTGGTTCTCTGATCAACATGTCTTCATCAACTCCTAATTTGAAGCATCTTACTGCATCTCTTTATTTAGACACCAAATCGGCACTGGGAATAAGCCACCTAGACTTCTCAGTGAAGATGATTATGCTGATTGGGCTTATAGGTTTGAGAATCACGTTATCTATACTGAACCTAAGATGTGGATGTCAATCAAGTATGGTCCCTATATCCCATTGTACAAGAATGATAAAGGGGAGATGGTTAAGAAACCCGAACACTTGTGGGATGAGGACGATATGAAGAGATTCGAGCTATATGACAAGGCATATGCTGCTATCACTATGGCCTTAACCACTGAAATCTCTCATAAGTTTATGGAATTCAGAGGAGTGAAGGTGTTATGGGATGCTTTAGAAACTCAGATCATGGGTAACAAAGACATGAGGGAAAGCAAGAAAGATATGCTGAATCAAGACTTTAACATGTTTAATCATTTTGTGGGTGAAGTGTTAGATGTTCAGATAGCCAGGTTTGTGAAACTGGTTACGAAAATGAAAAGTGCTGGAATACAACTGGAGCCAATCATGGTTAACAAGAAACTGCTGAATTCACTTCCTTACAGTTGGAATCACAACTGTACTCTAATCAAAAGAACAAAAGACTTATATACACTTTCTTTGACTGATTTAATATCCACCATCAAGTCTTATAAAATGGATGATAAGCAGAGAGCTGCAAATCATTTAAGTTCTTTGGGTGCTGAAGCAACTGCTCTTTATGCAAAAATGGCTACTAATCCTAATTACTATGTTAGTTACACTCAGATGTTTCAGCAGCAGCAAACAAGAAGTTCAGCATCTCAAGAAATTCAGCCAGTGATAAACCCACAAGTTCAAATTCCAGCTAGTCAACAGTATTCCCCCATCATCCATCAACAAATCCCTCAAACTACAGCTCCACAGAGCATTCAACAAGCTCATGTTGCTACCACTAATCCTTCAAAACAGACTATTCAGATTGCTAAGGAACATCTTGCATTATTCACTACTTTCATGTCAAGCTATGTGTTGGACCAAAAGAACCAATGAGCCAAGATCAGGAAAACCTCTAAGTCCCACATGCCACTACAACAACAAGTGAAGACTCTCATCAGCTATTGTGTTCTCTTGCCGGAAGGTCAGAGAGGAACTGAAGACTCTCATCAGCTATTGTGTTCTCTTGCCTGAATGTCAGGCTCGAGAGCATCTTAGTGCCAGCTCTCTGCTGAGATGATGAAGTCTGAAGAACAAATTCTGAAGATCAAAGAACTGAAGATCATCAGCTGAAGATATCAAAAGGCTGAAGATCTAAAGAACTGAAGATCTTCCGAAGCACAAAGTCTGAAGACAAAGACTGAAGACAACAACTGATGATATCTACTGAGATCATCAGTTGTTACATCTTCCGAAGCTGTTCTATCTTCCGAAGCAAAGTCTGAAGAAAAAGACTGAAGACAACAACTGATGAATATCTACTGAAGTCATCAGTTGTTACATCTTCCGAAGTAACATCTTCCGAAGTTTCATCTTCCGAAGCCAAGTCTGAAGACCAAGTACTGAAGACAGAGTTTGTCTCAACAACTGAAGAAGTCCTCTTCAGTTGTTGTGGTGGTTTTTCCTTTTCCGAAGTTTATTTTGTGTCAGTAGTTGTACAACAGCTGAAGAGAATGTTCTTCAGCTGTTATAGTTTCAGTAGTTTACTTTTGTCAGTACTTAGGAACTTTTGTAAAGAAGATGTCAGTTGTTGACATCTTCAGTAGTTTTATGTTTTGTCAGATGTAATTTGAATATTCAGTGATGTCAGAAAAAGGACATCACGCCCATCCTTTTGCCGCCTATAAAAGGATGGGTAACCATACTGTTTTAATTGCCGAAACGTGCGAGCCAATAGAACATTTATTGTTTTGCAGAAACTCTTCTCTCTATGTTCATGCTTTAATTTGAAATATCTTTTATGTTCTTGCTTTAATTGCTAATTAATGAGCTAAATCCGCTACAAACATAATCTAATTGATCAACATGAGAGGCTGAGATCCTGTCAAATGGTATCAGAGCAGGTTAATCATTGATCGATCTTACCATTGATCATTTGAAACTGCTCTTTTGATCTCTCAGTTTGATCGAATTAGCAATTTGCAAGAGTTAGTCATAGAGAGTGAGTTTCTGCTGTTTCCGGCCAAAACCTTGAGGTCTTTCGGTGGTTTTGAGTCACATTTGTCTGGTTTAAACTTGTTTTTGACTAAAACCTGAGATGACAACACCAACTAATGATCCTCACAATACTGGTTCCGCAACCAAGCCTCCGATGCTGGTTAGGAACGAGTATAACATATGGCAAAGACGTATGCTGCACCACTTGGCTGTCAACAGTGCTGGTTGTTGGAAGTCAGTGGTGCATGGGCCATACAAGCCTATGGTGAACGTTCCGGAATCTAATGAACAGGTTGCGAAGAAACCTGAACAGTATTCGGACGAAGATCTAAAGCTGTTTGAAATTGATGCTAGAGCCCATGGAATTTTAGCCATGGCCATTCCAAACGAGATATATTCAGGGCTCTTGCATCATGAGTCTGCTCATGACCTATGGGTTGCTCTAAAGGAACAATTTGGAGGAACTGATTCGGTCTTAGCAAACAATAGGGAAATCCTTGCCCAACAATATGAGACTTTCTCATATAGAAAGGGTGAGACTCTGACCCAGCAGTTTGAGCGGTTCTCTTGTTTAATCTCTGAGCTGAAGATGGTTAAACAAGAGTACTCCAAAAGCCAGATGAACAACAGGTTCCTCAGGTCATTGCCTGAGAGATGGGACACATATACCATTGTCCTACGCTCTAGTGCTGACCTTGACACTCTATCTCTCACCCAACTTCATGGGAAACTACTCACTTTTGAGAGAGAGGTAGAGCAAAAGAGGAAGTTGTCATCTTCTGGCAAACTTGCTGATGACTTTGTCCAAGGTAATACTGCCTTGATAAGTCATGAGTCAGAATATGCTTCATCAGAAAGTTCTTATGATGAGCATATTGATTTCTCTACAAACTCAGAACAAGCTTTTGTTGGTGTTAGTAGTTCAGGAGGTGGTGGTGACAATTTGTGTTTTCTGATGGAGGATTTGAAGGGCATTCCAGATGATGATCTGGAAGAGATGGATATTTTGAACCAAATGGCAATGATAAATATCCGATCTCAGAAGTTCTACAAAAGAACTGGTAGGAAATTCCCAGGACTCTCTGGCAAAACCAAAGTTGGTTTTGACAAGAGCAAGTTGAGGTGTCACAAGTGCCAAAGGCTTGGACACTTTGCAAGAGAGTGTAGATCATCTGGATCTAACTCATCTGCACCCTTTGTGACTTTTCCCAGCAATAGCTCACAGCACAAAGGGCAACCTTCCTACAGTTCTCCCCATCCATCTCAAGCACAAGCACCACCTGCTTATTTTGTGCCACAGGGTCATATGCCTTATTCTTACCCCTGTTACTACATGCCTCAGCCTGGTCAACCTCAAGCACCCCCGGCTCAACCACCTCATGCTCTTCCAGAGCCTCATTCTTCCCAATCTCATCACCACACACAACCTCAACAACAAAGCTTTTTCACCCCAACTGCTGTTGACTGGAGTAGTCTACCAGAAGAGCTATCTGGTCAGGAACCACTACTCCAAGGTGCTGGTCAACATGGTGGTGATCAACCTTTTGGAAATCTTGCTCTGATGGCCCTTGATTCTGCTGAAGGGTCATCATCCAATGCCTCATCTCAGGTATCCACTGAGGCAAAAGCCAAGCTTTGTTCAGAGTCATGCATAGCAGCATTTGCTTCTATTAGAGAAGCAAATGTAGCTTTAATAGATAAAAATCTTGAGCTTGAGCACACTATTTCCAAAAGAAAAGCTGATTTTGAGGTTGTTCTAAAAGATAAAAATGATGAGATTTACAAGCTTAACTGCCAAATCAAAGATGCTAAAGCTAGGGAAGATGTACTTCTTGAGAAGTACAAAGATCTCAAGGAAACTCTTGCAACCACCCAAGTTGAGTGTGATCGATGGGTGCAATCTTGCAAGGGTTTTGAAATGCTTCTTAGCAAGCAAACAACTTCCAATGTGAAGTTTGGCATTGGTTATAATCACACTGCTCCTCCCACAGATTTCATTTCAAGAGCAGAAGTTGAATCTGATGGGGAGAGCAATAACCAATCCTTCTCATCATGTGACTTACTATCCTCTGAATCAGCATCATCAGAGATAGACTATCACATGACCAAAAGGCTGATCAACTCAGAAGTTGTCACTAGAAGTACTGAAGGTACTGGAGAGCAAGTGACAACATCTGAAGTTCAAACCTCAAATATTGTTAGAACTGAAGAGAAGAAAACTAACAGTAGGAAAGGTTTGAAGACAGCTAGAAAGGATACCAGGAAGGCAGGCACTAGGAAGAAAACTGCTAGTACTGATGTCAAACAGCTGAAGAACAAGTCTTCAGCAGTTAAATCCTCTTCAGCTGATGATCAGCATAAGATGAAGAAGAAGCCATGTGAGATATGTGGCTTATTCAATCATCTCACTGATGATTGCTGGTACAAAAGGGGTTCCAAACTCAAGCAGAAGGAGAAAATTTCTGAGAGCATCAATAAAATGAAGAGTGAGTTTGAAACCAAGTTTGTACTGGCAACATCCAAGTCTGAAATCCCTAAGCCCAAAGCTAAATCTAAGGTAGGGATTTCTCAGACAACAGCTGAGGTTGCTCAGAAAAAGATGGTACAACATAGGAACTCATCATCAGTAAACTCCAATGTGTCTGAAGAGCTGAAGGCTTTATCACAAAACCAGACACAGTTGGTGATGATGGTTCAGCAACTAGTGGGAAGAGTCAACCACTTAGATGCTCCTATGTTGAAACCACAGAAAAGGAAGTCCAAGCCAAAAGCTTCCTCTTCTGTACCATCTTCTTCACCTCAAGCTGTCACACATAACACACCTGTTAGTGCTACATCTGTAGCTGAGATCAGACCCAAGGCCAAGCAGGTTTGGGTCTCCAAGACTAACTAACACATGGTTGTGTTTGCAGGGTTCTTCAACATGCCAAAGAAGCATCTGGTATGTAGACAGTGGAGGATCCATGCACATGACGGGAAGCAGCTCCCTTCTTAATGACTACTCTCAAGGAAAGAAGGGATTTGTTTCTTTTGGCAACGATGCAAAGGGTTACATCATCGGAAAAGGCTTTGTTTCCAATGGGGAAATAAGGTTTGATGATGTTAACCATGTGGAGAATCTCAAGTATAACCTCTTGAGTGTCAGTCAAATGTGTGACAAAGGCCATGTAGCCCTTTTCACAAGCCAGAACTGTAGGATTCTGTCATCCAAAGTTCTGAGTTTGATTGACAAAGCATTGGATGAACACACTCTCCTGAAGGCCAACAGGACAGGAAGAGTGTATGCCTTAGATCTTTCCAAAAAGATGGATCTAAAAGGCCATCCTTGCCTATTCTCCAAGGCATCTCCTCAAGAGTCTACACTTTGGCATAGAAGGCTGGGTCATGTTAATTTCAAGAACATGAATCAGCTTATAAGCCATGGTTTAGTAAGAGGATTGCCTCTGAAGGAGTTCAAGTGTGAAGATAACTGCACTGCTTGCTTGAAAGGAAAACAACACAAAGTTTCATTCCCTTCAATAGAAGAACCTAAGTCCACTGCCTGCTTACAACTTCTGCACATGGATCTCTTTGGTCCTGTCAGAGTAATGAGCATGGCAAAGAAGAAATACTGCCTGGTAATTGTGGATGATTACTCCAGGTTTGTATGGACTTTCTTCTTGCACTCCAAGGATGAAGCAGCAAAGACAATAATGAACTTTGTGTTACAAGTAGAAAAGCAGTATTCCCTACAGGTCAAGTGTGTGAGGAGTGACAATGGAACAGAATTTAGAAACCACACACTTGATGACTTCTACCTGTCCAAGGGAATTAGAAGGCAGTTTAGCATTCCAAGAACTCCTGAACAGAATGGAGTGGTGGAGAGAAAGAACAGGACCCTCATTGAAGCAGCAAGGTCAATGTTGGCTGACTCAGGGCTGCCACTGACCTTTTGGGCTGAAGCTGTCAATACAGCTTGCTATGTACAGAATAGAGCCTTAGTAAATAAGAGGTTGATGAAGACTCCCTATGAAGTTCTTCATCATTTGGCCCCTCTTATTTCATTCTTTAGAGCCTTTGGGTGTCCTTGTTTCATTCTCAACACTAGCAACCCACTCCATAAGTTTGCTAGTAAGGTGGATGCAGGGTACTTTGTTGGTTATTCATCAACTTGCAAAGCATACAGAGTCTTCAACTGTAGAACCAAAGGGGTTGAAGAAACTTTGCATGTTAAGTTCAATGAATCTCCAAAGGACAAGATTCCACAAAACCCTGTGGAGCTGTTTGATCTGGACATACTGCAATATGTTCCTTATCAACCTCCATCTGTTGAGCCTGTCAACAGATCTCCACCTGGTGGTACTGAAGATGATGAAGTCAGTACTCACCTCTTCAAGTTCAGTGACAAGCTGCCTAATTCCACTGAACCTGATGCTCCTGTAGCCTCAGCAGCTCCATCCACTACAAATGCTGATGAGATTTCTGCTTGCTCTACTTCATTTGAGCTGCCATCCTCTACATGGTTTCAGGAATCTCCATCACCATCTGTTGCTGCTGATGGGTCTACAAACACTTGCACAGATATCATAGTTTATCAAGAGCTCAAGAATCACCCCACTTCACAAATCATTGGTGATATTCATGCTGGAGTTTCAACCAGGAATCAATTGTCCAACTTCTGTTTCTATGCTCTCTTCATCAGTCAGCAAGAACCAAAGAACTATCATATTGCTTTAAGAGACAATGGATGGGTGGAAGCTATGCAGCTTGAGCTACTTCAATTTAAGAAACAGCAAGTGTGGGAGCTTGTTCCATTACCCAAAGGTAAGTGTGCTATAGGCACCAAGTGGGTATTCAGGAACAAAACAGATGAGAAGGGCCAAATTGTCAAGAACAAGGCCAGACTGGTTGTTCAAGGGTTTGCACAGGAGGAAGGAATCGATTATGATGAGACCTTTGCACCTGTGGCCAGACTAGAAGCAATTAGACTGTTCTTAGCTTATGCTGCCTTTCACAGTCTCAAGGTTTATCAAATGGATGTCAAAAGTGCCTTCCTATATGGAAAAATCAAAGAAGAGGTTTATGTGTGTCAACCACCAGGCTTTGAGGACAATAAATATCCTGATTGGGTGTACAAGCTTGATAAGGCTCTTTATGGGCTGAAGCAAGCACCTAGAGCCTGGTATGAGACACTCTCAACCTTTCTTCTAGAGAACAAGTTCACTAGAGGCACCATTGATAAAACCTTATTCATCAAGACTGTGGGACAACATAAGCTCCTTGTTCAGATTTATGTTGATGATATCATCTTTGCATCCTCTGATCCAAAGTTGTGTGATGAATTTACAAAGCTTATGAAGCTGAGATTTGAAATGAGTGCTATGGGAGAATTACAGTACTTTCTGGGCTTGCAAATCAAACAACTGGATGATGGAATCTTCATCCATCAGTCCAAGTATACCAAAGAGTTGCTGAATAAGTTTGATTTACAATCCTGTAAGCCCTGTTCTACTCCCATGAGCAGCATCACACAACTAGATGTTGATCAGAAAGGTAAAGCGGTTGATGAAACCCTTTACAGATGTATGATTGGGTCCTTGATGTACCTTACAGCTTCTAGACCAGACATCATGTTTTCAACATGTGCTTGTGCTAGATTTCAGGCTGCACCTAAAGAATCCCATTTGATTGCAGTCAAAAGGATCTTTAGATATCTGCAAGGTACCCAATCACTAGGACTTTGGTATTCAGCTGGGCATTCATGCAAATTAGTTGCTTTCTCTGATAGTGACTATGCAGGATGCAAAGTCACCAGAAAATCCACTTCTGGTGGTTGCCAATTCCTAGGCAATTGTTTAGTTTCTTGGCAGAGTAAGAAATAAACATCAATTGCTACATCCACTGCTGAAGCTGAGTATATTGCTGCTGCAAGTTGTACCTCTCAAATACTCTGGCTTCAGAACCAACTTCTGGATTATGGCATTACTGAGACTAAGACTCCATTATTAATGGATAGTGCTTCAGCTCTTTGTATTGTTAAGAATCCAGTCCAGCACTCTAGGACCAAGCATATTGAGATCAGACATCATTTTATCAGGGATTGCTATGAGAAAGGTCTGATTGATCCTAAGTTTGTGCCTAGTGCTGATGAGCTTGCAGACATTTTTACTAAGCCTTTAGATAGTGCCACATTCCAAAATTTGGTACTAAGGCTTGGTATGCTGCAGCTTGATTGATTTGACCTATGCTGATGCTCTCAAACTCACAACTACTGAAGAGCAAAGGTCAAATACAAGTACTGATGAGTAATTTAGTCTTCAGCTCTTTCACAACTACTGAAGACTAAAATAACTCAAAGTACTGATGTACTTAATTTATTGTAAACAACTGATGTAGTGAGGTGGATTACAACTACTGATGTATGATTTTTAATAAATAAGTACTGAAGAACGAATTTTGTTCACAAGTACTGATGTGTAATCTTACACAAGTACTGCAAAATTTGTTCACCAGCTCGGAAGACTATTTCATCAGCACTTGTGAACATCTGATCACAAGAGCTGAAGGCAAATATTCTCCAGAGCTGAAGGGTCAATGAAACATCTGAAAGTCAGCCATAAGGAGTTGATGAGTAAATGTGGAGGCCAGTATGAAACAACTGATTTGACGGAAACAGCTGATGAGAAACTTCACATCAGCTGATACCAACAGCTGCTGTTTCATATCCAAACAACTGAAGGACAAAACCATGTCTTCAGTAGTTTCACAACTACTGATGACTAACACCAAGTCCTCAGCTGTTTACACCTGAAGCAATACCATGTCTTCAGTAGTTCACAACTACTGATCTCAGTAGTTCACAACTACTGAAGGCTAACACCAAGTCTTCAGTTGTTACAACGTCTGAAGAAGACTACTAGGTTATCAGTAGTTCATAACTACTGAAGATAGTAATTCTTCCGACGTTTACAACTTCCGAAGGACAAAACCAAGGTCTCAGTAGTTTCAACTACTGAAGACTAATACCAAGTCCTCGGAAGTTACAAACACTGAAGGTTAAAACCACGTCATCAGGTGTTATAACAACTGATGACTAACACCAAAACCTTCAGTAGTTTTCTTTCAACCTTTAGCCTACCCTATAAATATCTTACTTTCAGAGCATTTACTTCACTTGCCCTAATCTTACCAAACCCTCTGAAATTCCCACACACACCATTAATGGCGTCCTTGCACATAAAGCCTAGACACAACTGTGTCGCACATCTCACTAAATCGCCATTATGGCCCAAGTTTCACAATGCCATCGATCTCATGCACGACTCCCCATACAAAACGGCATTTCTCATCAACCCCACCATATACACCGACTCCTTGACGGAGTTTTGGACAAATGTGACCGTCCACACTGGAGAGCATGATGGCGAGGTCTCTCTCCGGTCCTCCGTCAAAGGCCATACCGTGGTTATCAATCCAGCTACTATACGCCAAACCCTAACGCTGGAAGATGCCACCTACCAAACCTCCTACCCCAAAGGTACCCTGGATCTATCATTCACATCCAACGACTACCAGGGTACCCTATCAGCCTCTACCTTGTTGAAGAAACACTTCCCTGACCCTCAACGATTGATCTTCCACATGGTGAATGTTTGTCTGGCTCCCAAAACCTCTTCGTGGGACCAGATGTCAACAAGGTGGCAACAGGTATTGTATTCTATCCTTGAGAAACAACCACAAAATTTAACTGACATTTTATTTTTGGAACTCAAGGACATGGCCACAAAATCTTTTTCTAACCGTTGGAACTTGTATCCAAGGTTCATAATGGCCATGATCGAATACCAGCTTCAGGCTGAGGGACTAGTTGGCACTGGGGTCCCTGCCATGGCTGTTCAAGCTGAGGTATACTCCAGGCACAACACTGACCCCACACTCAAACAGGCTGGCCGGCTGCGAAAACCCACGCAGCTGGAACCCACAGCCTCCACCTCCAAATCCAAAGTCCCCACCAAGCCAAAAGCCAAAAAGAAGCCCACAAAGGCTACTCAGGGAGATGAGTCCCCTGAGGATGCCCCTGCCACACAAAGGCAGGATGTGCCTGCTGGTTCGATTCTCCCAGCAGGTACCACGACTCCACCCACCACAACCGCACAGGCTTCCTCTCAACAGGAGCCTGATGTAACCAATTTTGGGGCAACCACATTACTGGGGTCTTCCTCACTTGAGGAGGCTGCCATTGAAGAGCACAGTCCTCCCCATGTGCATACTGCTTCTAGCCCATATACTGAGGAGACTGCCCCACTAAGCCCAACACTGGTAATAGCCAGAGTGCTGACTGATCTGAGCACTCCACCCTCTCCCCAGAAACCTATTACCACTGGGGAGACTCCAACCAAAGAGGGGGTGGGCACAAGTGCTGATCAGAGCCCACAGCACAGAGAATCAGTTCACTCTCCCAGTGTGGCTAGGGAGAGAGAACAATCTGGTGAGGCTGCCACTTCCCCTGCATCAACATCTGAGCAGGGTGAAGCTGGTAACATCACTAAGACCTCACCAGAGGCAATGGCCGATGATGGATCCAATCCGGAGGCTAGAAGTCCCCAGTACCATGAACAAGGGGCACATGTCATTACTGAGCCACACTCAGGACATGTACATCCTGACACTGTCAGGAGGTCAGGTGATTCAGCTCATGCTGATGATGACCTGAGCTTCTTCTATGATGTAGTCGCTCAAAACACTATCCTAGAGGATGAGATAAGCAGATTCAAAGAGCTGCTTGCTCAGATGACTCAGGATAGAAGTCCATCTGCCACCACTACCCAACAGATGGCACCTTCACCCGAAGGTCTCACAAACACTGAGCCAACCCCACAAACTCGGCCACCAGCCCCTGCTTCTGGCACTAGCTCTCAGGGTCAGAACCCCCCTGAGCAGCTGGATGCTATCTTCCAGAAATCCCTACCTCTCATCACACCCATACTTCAAAATATAGTAATTCAGACCCTTGATGAGAGGCTTCCCACATACATACAACCCTTGGTGGAGGTTGCCGTTTCTAAGGCGCTTGCTGATAGTCAAACCCCAACCAATGCACCCAAAAAGGGGGAGACATCAGTGCAAGCCAAGAGGAAGAGGGGTGAGGAAGAGGGAGAGGCAGAGAAAGAGGTGGTGGTTGAGAGGGAGTTGGTTGAGGAGACTGGGAAGGTGAGGGAGAAGGGGAAGAGGAAAGAGAGGGAGGTAGAGCCAATAAAAGTGACTGACATCCAAAAGGATTTCAGTGTCACTGATAAGAATAAGGGAAAGGGAAAGAAGGTGGCTGATCCTGATCTAGCAGCCCTTGTCAAGGAGGCTGATGCTGAACATACCCGTTCAATGAACAAAGTCATTGAACAGCTGTTCAGGCAAGGCTTTGACAAGGACACTGCCTTGCTAGATCAAGAGATCAGGAATATGGAGAAGAGGGAGATTGAGTACCGATGGACTACTCTTAGCCAAGAGGAAAGACAAAAACTTGAGGCTATGAGTAGGTTCACTTCGAAGTACCTGGGCAGACCAGTCCTTGATGTTAAGGCATGGACCAGGGACAGACTCTTGGCAATAACCACCAAGATCTGTTCAGCTGGTGATTTTACCAAGGGACTGGTCGCTGAGGCCCTATCTGAAGCCGGTGTTGGGAACAGGACACTGCTAGTAAAGCTAACCAAACCAGCCCTTATCTCCAGGCTGCTAGCGGTGCCTGCCAACATTCCCACACCAACCACCAAACCACAACCCACAAAACCAACCCCTTCACCACCAAAACCCACAGCCAATGATCCACCCTTGATGAAGAAGAGAAGGGTGTTGAGGCTGCAAGAAGAAGAAGAGGATGAGGAGGATAGCTTGCCTATTTCAGCAGTTATACCTTTACCCAAAGCCAAATCACAAACCATCACTCCCACCTCACAGCAGGACACTGTGAGGGCTAAGTTAGAAGAGGAGGAGCAGCAAAAGCGACATGATGAGGAAATGCTGAAAAGCATTGACAAATGTTATGCTGCTTCGACCTCTATAATAAATATGCAGAAAGAAGCTCTGAGATTATTCACTTTGAAACAAACCTATCAATATGAAAGGGATAAGGTGAGAACTTGGCCTGACCCAAGGGTGTCTCACAGGATAGTCAAAAAGGACATGCCTGTGAGATACAAAAGCCAACTAAAGAGAATCGTAGATGAAGTGATCTCTGTGGCTTTTGTAATAACACCCTGGGAAATAGTAGAGGAATTCGAGAAAGCCTATAGAGCCGGCCGATCATCCTTTTCAATGCTAGATAATAGGGTGGTCAGGAAGGGTCTGGTCTATAAGAGGCTTGAGAATTTCCATAGGAACGAGCTCAATCTGTTGTTGGAGGGTAAACATCCTGATGAGTTTGCATACAGGCAAACCACAACACTTGAGCTCAAAAATGGAAGACAGGTCAAGTTCATCTCAGAGCTGTACGGTCGGGAAGGATTATTTGATGGTGTGCCTGAAGACCTGTCCAAAGAAGAACAAATGATCTTCCTTCAGGCCTACACCCGAGAATCCTACCGGCTTGTACATGGGAGGTAGATCTCATGGATGGGGGAACAGCTCTGTGTCCAATTCCCCAAGACAGAGCTCCCATCCATACTTAGCCAAACAAACACTTGAGACTACCTCTCCGGCCAGTGCTTATCTGGGTCAACTCCTAATTTGATCTAGGAGGAAATAGACCAATCTTTATGCCACCAATAAGTGGGACATCCAATAATTAGAGGTTTTGGCTGCATTGGTTCAGGGGGAGTTTGTTGGACCAAAAGAACCAATGAGCCAAGATCAGGAAAACCTATAAGTCCCACATGCCACTACAACAACAAGTGAAGACTCTCATCAGCTATTGTGTTCTCTTGCCGGAAGGTCAGAGAGGAACTGAAGACTCTCATCAGCTATTGTGTTCTCTTGCCTGAATGTCAGGCTCGAGAGCATCTTAGTGCCAGCTCTCTGCTGAGATGATGAAGTCTGAAGAACAAATTCTGAAGATCAAAGAACTGAAGATCATCAGCTGAAGATATCAAAAGGCTGAAGATCTAAAGAACTGAAGATCTTCCGAAGCACAAAGTCTGAAGACAAAGACTGAAGACAACAACTGATGATATCTATGAGATCATCAGTTGTTACATCTTCCGAAGCTGTTCTATCTTCCGAAGCAAAGTCTGAAGAAAAAGACTGAAGACAACAACTGATGAATATCTACTGAAGTCATCAGTTGTTACATCTTCCGAAGTAACATCTTCCGAAGTTTCATCTTCCGAAGCCAAGTCTGAAGACCAAGTACTGAAGACAGAGTTTGTCTCAACAACTGAAGAAGTCCTCTTCAGTTGTTGTGGTGGTTTTTCCTTTTCCGAAGTTTATTTTGTGTCAGTAGTTGTACAACAGCTGAAGAGAATGTTCTTCAGCTGTTATAGTTTCAGTAGTTTACTTTTGTCAGTACTTAGGAACTTTTGTAAAGAAGATGTCAGTTGTTGACATCTTCAGTAGTTTTATGTTTTGTCAGATGTAATTTGAATATTCAGTGATGTCAGAAAAAGGACATCACGCCCATCCTTTTGCCGCCTATAAAAGGATGGGTAACCATACTGTTTTAATTGCCGAAACGTGCGAGCCAATAGAACATTTATTGTTTTGCAGAAACTCTTCTCTCTATGTTCATGCTTTAATTTGAAATATCTTTTATGTTCTTGCTTTAATTGCTAATTAATGAGCTAAATCCGCTGCAAACATAATCTAATTGATCAACACGAGAGGCTGAGATCCTGTCACTATGAAGCTTTCATGGCTGGTAGACTCACTGCTCCAAATGTTTTGATTGATGATCTTCAACAAGTAAACCCTGATGATGTGGAAGAAAATGATATCAAGTATCAAATGGCAATGGTGGTGTACATGGCTAAGAATTTTGCTAGACGAACTAGAAGAAAGATGTTTAGAGTAAACAACTCTACCAAAATTGGTTTTGACAAGTCCAACCTGAGATGCTACAACTATGATAAACCAGGTCATTTTGCTAGAGAATGTACTGAACCCAAGTCTAGTCAAACTGAAGGAACCAAAAGGATGGTCACTGTGGAGGTTGAAACAAAGAAAGATAAAGCAAGTTCTTCTGGAGGTAACAAAGCTTTGGTTTCCTAAACTAATGCTGAGTATGATTGGTCATACCAGATGGAAGCTCTTGATTTAAAGCTATCTACAGCTTTGGTTGCTCAAATTGTTTTTGAATCAGAAGAGGATGAGAATTTGTTTGCTGAGTTTGTTTTAGATGATTTGTTGGATGGTATGTTTGTTGAAAATGAATCAGAGAAGGAAGAAGTTAAAGTTGATGAGAGTATTGTGAAGGAAGAGAAGGCAGAGAAGATTGTTAAGCAGAAGAAAGATCTTGAAGAGTACACTGTTGAGCCTCCAGTAAATTACAAGTGTGAAGATTCAAAGACTGTTGATGTTGCTCTAGTGGAAGAACAAGTTAATGCTATGAAAGCATTCATGGTGAAAAAGGCTGAAGATTCTAAAGGAGGAAGTTCAGAACCAAATGTATATGATGATTTATGCACAAATATATGTATTGAGAAAGTTCAAAGGTACAGAGTTCATAATGAGAACTTGATAATGGAAGTTGAAAAACCTCAATATCAAGCTTGAAAACACAAGTCAAATGAAAAGATTTTTAAAGAAAAACTTGAAGGTTTAAATAAAACGGTGTACAACTTACAATTAAATCTTCATGATAAAGAATGTACAAGCAATGATTTGACTAATAGAAATAATGAACTCGCCTTGGAAATTAATCGACTCAACAGTGAACTAGCCTCGGCTAAATTGACTGTTGAAAAGTTTGAACTTTCATCAAACATGGTTGAAGGTATTATCGAATCTCAAATGACTCAGAAGATAAAAGGTGGAAAATGTGGTGTTGGATTTTCAAACATCACTCCACCAATCAATCATGATTATTCATGCTTGCCTTCGTCTGATGTCATTTCTGATTGTGATATGAGTTATGGGATAGGTTTTTCACCTTCCTCAGACTTAAAACCTTCAGTCAAAATAAATTTGACTGTTGATCCTATCACAATAACAAAATCTAAACAATCAACTGAAAATTTTTGTGCAGATAATATGAAGGTGGATGGTTTGGTTGAAGAGTGGGAGAGTGATAGTGAGAGTGAGAATGAAAGAGAGAGTTTGAAAAATAAGATTGTAAAAGATTTCAAATATGATTGTAATCAAACTTCATTGAGGAATGAAAAGATAGTTGATTTAAATGAAACTAAACCAACTATCAACTGTAATTTGAATGAAAGTCAAAGGGCAAATCATAAAGTGAATCTTGAAAAAGACTTTAAAAATATATTTGTTTCTAAAGGTTTAATTGAAGATGAAGATTATATTTTAAAGAAACAAATTTTCGATTCTTTAAAAATAAACTTCATCAGAATGTTAATCCTGTAAAGCAAGATATTTGTAGCCCAGATGTGCAAAAGACTGGTCCTTCAGCATCGATTTGAATAACAAAGCCTGGTCCCTCTCCAGCATCAATTCGAATAACAAAACCTGGTCCTTCTCTAGCACATTCTAAGACTGGTCAAATTCCAGCATCATCCGTTCCAAAAGTCAAAGCAGACAAATCATACATTACAAGTGTTCACAAATCACCCATTTCCTCGAATCTGTCTAAGATGAAAAAGTAGTCATACAATGAAGTAAAGATTCGAGAGACTGTGCAGAAAGTTAAACCAAAATGTCAATCTGATTTTGGTTTTTATGACAATTTTCATAATTGTCATCCACAGTTTGTTTTCCACACATAACAACGGAAATGTTATCAGTGTGGAAACATAAATAATCTTGCAAATAATTGTCCTTATCGACAAATATCACTAAGCAGACAACGATATCATAATTCTATTGCTCATAATAGAAAATTGTTTTTCACTCGTGGAAAATTTTCAAAACCTTTGAAAACAAAAGTTGAATATGCTAATGATGTTGAAAAGAACCAAAATTTGAAAAATGACTTAAAAAACAACATTAAATTGAGAAGTGTTAAAGAAAAGATTGATGTTCAAAGCAAATACAATAATCTCAAATCATTTTGTTTAACTGCAACACAGAATGTGCTCAAGTTTTGTTTGACTTGGGTACCAAAGACTAAGTAATTCTATTACTTATGCAGGAACGAGGGCAAAAGAACATTGAAAGCTTATGGCATCTAGACAGCGGTTGTTCAAGACATATGACAGGAAACTTACAATTGCTTCAAAATGTTCAGCCATATAACGGAGAAATTTGAAAAAAAAACAAAAATATTTTTGGTCTCAGGGGGAGTCAAGATTGGATCAATAAAAATGAATTTTCATGATTAAATGAGAAATGAATTTACACAGTTCAAAAAGAGTCTAAGTACTTTCAAAGGCTTAAATACAAATAGACTTGGATTATGTTTGATGTGTCAATAGGCTTTGCTTTCAGAAATGAAAAGATCATAAAATGAGTGATTAAACTTGAAGAAAATTGATATGATTTAGTGGGGAACATATCAGGATTCTATGACAATACCAAAAATGTTCTAAAACAGTCTGAGAGTTATCTTCTTGTCATACTCAAGCCTGTTATTGTTTGATTCAGTGATTATCATATATAAATATGTATATATATACAAAAGAAAATACAAAAAGACATGTAAAAAGAAATAAAATATATAAAGAAATAAATGAGCAAAAAGATGCCAAAAAAAGGCCATATAGGATAAAAGATGCCAAAGTGCACAAATCAAAAGATATGTCTAAAGACATACATACTATATGGTATATATATTTTGTACTTTGAGAATATTTTCTGATCACGGAAGGCAAAATCAAAAGATGGGGCATGTAAGTCCGGATGGCTTTTAAGTCCTAAACATCTTGAGAGGGCAGACGTAAGTCCGGATGGCTGTTTGTAAATCCTTAAACTTGTTAATATTCCGTGTTAAGAAATATTTTTCAGGCTAGTTATGCTCAAATAGATATATTTTAGCAATAAACAAATGGTATCACTGATCAACAATGCATGGTTTAAGTCAATTTGGGATGACTTGAAATCTCGACAGTGTCTTGAAGGCTAATAATTATTTTTCAGGAATTCTGATTGTGGGATCCACTGAATTTATATAAAATCATTCAAAACATGATAACAATCACTCCTTATGTTTCTGAGTAAAGACTAAAGTATAAGTTTAAAATGGACAAAATATATTGACAATCAACTTAACAGTATCATTTTAAATAAAGCTGGACAAAGTCTTGACTTGACAAACAATTATATGATCTCATTATGAAAATTCTAAAAAGAAATTTATGTTAATAAATAAATCTGATTTTGATTCTTTATTCGTGTTTGTTTTTCTTTGTTGTTATCATTTTTTTTCAGTACTCCAAATTCGTTAAAGCAATTTATTACATGGAGTTATGGAAAGGATTCAGGTCAGGCTGTGATCAAATGTGTTGATAGATCATACAGAATAATTGATCCAGCTGACTTAATGAAGTTTGGTAAAGACGACTTGAACAAGCTGCTACACTGTCCTATCTTGCCAATACGTATGGATGACGGATCGAATCCTAAGTAATAAATGGTATGCCTATTCAGGATCATATAAGAAAGCAAATGTTGATCTTGACTAAGATTGTTTCACCAAGCCTAGGGGGAGATTGTAGAAGACTATCAAATGCTCGGCAAAACAATTAAAGATTGAATAAAGTTGATTTTCTAAAGATTAGTCGCACGAGGGAAGAAGTCGCGTGAAACTATCCTCTGCGCGAAAAGCTGTCACGCAAGATTCTCTGTTTAGTATAAATAGTTTATTTTCGTTTTTGTTATAGGAGTGAACTTTCAGATCATTTTGTAATCATATTCTGTGTTCTTGCACAAGACTGTAATAGTTGTTCTCATTAAATATATGAAGTTTATTAGTTAATTTGATTGCTTCTTTATTCCAATCTCATCAATATTCCGTGTTCTTGAGATTGAGATCTTGGTTTGTCTTTCTTCGGAATTTACTAAGATTTACACTTCCTTCACCTTGAAGCTTTCTGACAATGGCCAACCTTAACAGAAGAAATGACCCAGATTTTTCTATGCAGTTACACATGCAACACAATCAAGTTGCTCTGTTAAACATTGAGAAAGATCCACATTTCTCAGAGGTATGCCAATTCTTGGCTTTGTCAAACTACTTCACCTCCCTTACCATTGATCCTACTCTGTATGAGGATCATTTGCTTGAATTTTGGAAGATCTGCCAAGAGGTCATTATGGATGAGGAGAAGGAACTCTCTGCCACAGTGCAGGGGAGAACAGTCTTCATCACTCCGGCCATCATCAACAATCATCTTCGGCTGGGTGATGAAGAAGGTGAGGTGTTCTTTCAAAAAGAAGCTGTTAATCATTCTTTTGAGTAGATGGGCTATGAGGGAGATTTCTCTGCAAAGACCTTCAGGAAAGGGAAGGTCTCACCTCAGTGGAAGTACTTACTTCATGTGATTATCCACAGCTTGTCCAACAAGCATGGAGGGTGGGACCAGATTCCTAAAGATCTCTCCTTCATAGTGCATGGAATGGATCAGGGAGTCAAGTTCGGGTACTCTCAATTTTTTTATCCAAATCTGATTGCAAACTTGGACTCCTTAGAGTATTACATGTTTCCTAGATATGTTCATTACATTCTTAACGGTGAACTGGGCTCACAGTTGAGGGAAACAGGTAATATTCTTAAATTGGGATAGATGAAGCCTGACATCTTTAAAACCTTGAGGAAGCCAACTATTGGCTTCTCAGGGATAGAAACAACACTTGTCCCAAAAATGTTAGAGCTCATTGCTCAAGGTGACAACCTCGCAACATAGGCTAGTACTGAACCCACACCTTCTACATCTCAACCACCAAAACAAACACAAATCACCCTCACCTACTAAAGAAAACATAAACGAACCCCTACTCAGGCTATTGAGTCTATGCAAGCCCCCATATACTTACCTATACAGGAGGATGTGGATACTTGAGCTCCTACTTCTCCTGAGGAGCAAACCACTCCTGTTACTTCAAAGATCAGTGCTGAGGTTCCTTATGCTCAGCCTGATGAGCTCACAAGCTCAAATGCCTTAAGCCTTCACTTTGAGTCTCAACACTCAAGTGAATAACCTTCAAGGGACAGCTACCATTCCCAAGCTTTAGACTTAAACCAACCCATTCAAAATCTTGACTTCTATACTGATGAAGACTTAGCTGTCAGTGAGTACCATGAGTCTCCCTACTACTCCACTCCTCAAAGAGAGATGAGTGCTCCTAAGGCACCTAGGTCTAGCCCACATCAGTCACCTATCACTGAGGTGGATACTTCTGAACCTTTTTAGGATATCCATATGGAAGAGGCTCTCACTTCAGCAAGTGATTATGTCATTCAGACCTCAACCATGGCAACTCAGCTCATTGACACTTCAACTAAAGCTGTCACTGAGCAGAGGAAATCAAGAAACCAAGAACAACATGCTGGTGATGAGGAAGAAGACCTTAGTCCAATTCTCTTATCCCCTAATGATTCTTCTGATGAAGATGAGGGGAATCTAAGACTACAGGTGTAAAAGCTGTCAAAAACATGCACTTATCTAGTCTCCAAGGTTAGTCACCTTGAATCTCAAGTGACTACCTTACAACAAAAGAGAGCTCAACTAGGAACACAAGAACCTGTGAATGTGATTGATCTAACTCCTAGCTCACCTATGCAAGAGGGTGATTCTACCAAAATGGGGGAGGATGTCATTACAGTCACAGAACCTGGGAGTTGTTCAGGGAGTATGGACAGTAAGGACTCACCATCCTCACTTGCAATTGTGCATACTCAACAACTTTCTCAAGTTCACATTGATATGGACATTATAGACTCTGTCATTAGGAGTCTCTTTGAGAAAGGCATTCCAAGAGCTATATCATTCCTACCAACTTCAAATCACATTTTTGGGTGGAGGTATGATGCTGATAGAAGAACTCTTATTCTTCAAAGAGTTCAAGGCAGGAACACTACAGAGTTCAGCCTTAGAAGAAGACTAAGGCAATAAGGCAATAGCATCGGTCAACTGGATGTTGAGGCAGACCCTAAGATTAGTTTCAAAGGGGAAACCTTGACTAAAGACCCATTGGTAGAACCTGAGACCCCTTTCTCACCATCAACTACTGTAGAGGTTTAATCCCTTGATGAGACACCTACTGGTGAAGGTGCATCTCAACCTCTCTCTGGGCAGAGCTTGGAAGCTACACCAAGCAATAAAGGACAAAGCTCTCTCTCCACCCTGAGTCACAAAGGTCTGTGAGTGACAAAGGGAAAAGAAAATTAACTTCTGAGGAGATTGAGGAGGAGGAGAGATAGAGGAAAAGGAAGCTAAGGGGAGAAAGTTCCTTTACTGGGTCTGTAAGACTCATGGAAAGTGCTATCAAGGCTGCCCCCAGACCAAATACTCAGGATGATGAGTTAAGGATAGTCAGGATCAACTACTTGTAGACCAGGAACTATGACATGGATAACATCATTTCCCTCCCCTTAGATGAGTTAAATAAACAGGCTAACATGGAACTGTCAAAAGAGAGAAAAGAGGAAGAGGATGAAGAGCTACTTCTTAAAATCAAAGAAGAAAGAAGACAAAAAACCCTCTACAAGCATGTGCCTACTCTCTCACCAGTTCAAGAAACTCATGAACAAGAGGATGTGGTACCATAAGAACCTCAGGTAGACAAAGTGAAGGATAGAATCAACATGAAAAACTACCTGAGTACCACAAGCCTCTATCAGGCTGATACACTTCTTCCCTTACCTTTTGACTACATTGAGTTTGATTACCTTAAACAACTTGAACTTGATATAATCAAAGAAATAAAGACCACCAAAAGAAAGTTAAATAAAGAAGCTGTGAAGTCAAGAGCCATCATCCATAAAAACTTGAAAAAGTTTGCTGATAGGCAGAAGATGATGAGATTCTTGAAGCTGTACGGATTCTCTAGAAGGAGACTTGGTCCCATGTCTCTGTCCACCATTGATGAGCACATCAGGGTAATCAAGCAGAAGATTCAAAGAGGTGAACTTGCTGACTTACACTCCCCACCAAGTCAGGTCCCTCAGGAAGTGGAGATTAAGGTTGAAACATTTAAGACAACACAACCTGAATCTCCTGCTGAACCTCAGCAAGCTTCTACTTCTGATCCACAGTAGGGATCTGTCCCTTCTCAATCTGAACCTGTGAGAGAGGAAGACCCAACTGAGAAAGACAAAGAAGATCAACCAGGTGCTGTAGGCCAGTCTTCTCAGTTAAAAAGTTCAAAAAGGAGAAAAAGGATGGTTTCCAAGCCAAAGTCAAAGAAAAAGAAGAAAGAAACATCTAACTCCAGACCTCAGGATGAGTCAGAATATCCTGAGGATGTGCAACAAGAGGATGCTACACCAACTCCAAATCAAGCAGCTCCTCTGGCATCAGGAAGACCCATCTTGTCTTGGACATACCCTACAAATCTAGAAAGATGGCATGTCATAAGAGATCAAGGCATTGAACATATCTACATATGGCAGGATATGTTCAATCTGCCACTGCATGATCTCTTTGACATGAGAAGACACTATGAGAGTCTAAGTGATCCTGATCATCTTATGAAGAAAGGGATGGTCATCATCATAATGAGGACTGTTAACATCTAAAGTCTTCAAGTGTTTTGGTAGCATCAGCCTAGGGGAGTTTGTAAGGTTATTTGTAAGGCTTATGCAACCCAAACACCCAAAGTCTCTCCTACATGCATGCACAAGTGTACTAAAGTGGAATGCTTTGGAAGCTTCACACACTTCCTTAGAAATTTCTCTGAGTTAGAAAACTTCTAAAGCCAAGACCAATATCTTCCAAAGCCAAAGATGAAGTCTTTTGAAGATTTAAAAACAAAGTCTTCCGAAGCCAACTATTGAAGACATATTTCTTCCGAAGATTTTTTAATCACATGTTTTATCTGATATACCTTTTACCTAAAGCTGAACCCCTTTCTGCTGCAACTCTGATAAGACACCAACTTTATATGAGTTGGTGAAAAGGTCCATGCTTTTGGTAACTGTACATTGATGTCTTGAGTCTTTAACTTTCCACTTTATGTACTTTATCCTTTTTGTAATATACTAGGATGTGAGCTATGTCATGTCATAGTCACTAGTCAAAAGGCAATCTACCTTTTGACTCTACATTGATTTTGTTGTCTAGATCATGTATCCAGCTGGCCTTCAAAGTATAGCCGGCTGTAGGTTGTAGTATAAGTATTTCTTGTCCTTGTATTTTATTAGGAGAACTTTGGAATCATTTGTAAGGAACTAGAGAGCAATATACATCAACCTTGAAAATCAATTACTTGTCTTGTTCTTGTTCTATCTCATATACACTTGTGTTTCTTACTTCTCAAAACTGATTTTTCCAGTTCCTCATTTGAATTGTTAAGTGTTGTGGCATACTCTCCTCTTCGTGTTGTTGTGTTGTAAGTGCATACCCTTCACCGGTCTTGCACAGTGCAAAAGCGCCTAAACAGGGCTTATGTGGCTAAACAGTGCTCATGCGCCTAATCTCATGCTCACAAACAGTGCTCATGCACCTGAAAACTTAGTGAAAAATACAACTTTATGCGCACAAACAGTGCTCATGCTCCTAAGATTTTCACTTAGTATATAAACAACACTTCGCATTTTTCATTCATTCATACTCCCAAAATCCCCTAAACTCTGTCGACTCTTGGTTTCACTTCATTACACTCATTTTGATTGTTTGTCCTGATATATTGTGATCGATAGATTGTGTATTTGGTTATAAATGTAAGTTCATAATCAAAACCATACTATTTCAAGTATATGATTCACAATCGATTGGGCGTTTCAAAGCTATTCAGACGTTTTGAACCCTAATTCTCTGAAAAATTTTGAATTTTGTCCATTAAATTGGAACTAAGAACTGAAATTGATCATCAATTGTAAATGTACTCTTAATTTCGAGCAGTTTGACATGTAGAACATTGAATTTCATGAACATTGATCGGATAATGTTCTTCATCACTCGATTGATGAAGGTGAACAGTCATGAATTTTGAATTTTTTTATTAAAAATAAAAGAAATTCATGAAAAATATAAAAAGTTCAAGTATTTAATATTTTTGATAAAATTTAATTGAATGGTGTGTTTTAAAACATATACACAACAACTTGTATGTACTATGTCTTTGACTGAATTCTTATAATTCTCAAAAAAGTCTAAGTACAAGTTGAAGTAAAACAAAATTTTAATTTTTAAAACATAATAATTCATTAAAATTTTAGTCAAATTTTGTAAAATTCAAAGTTTTTAAAAATCAAAGTGTCTAAAGTTCTTGTTTTCATTTGTGCAGATGGGCAAATTAAAAATTTAAGACAAAGCATAATGTTGTGGCTCTGCTTAATAAGGATGTACAAGATGCAGTTTCTTATGAGGAGATGATCAGATTTCTACTGAGGACCAAGTATGTATATGCCATGTGTTACCAACCAGTGATTTACTTAAGAATGATCAAGAAATTCTGGAACACAGCATCAGTGGAAATAGATGATGATGGAAGGAAAGTTATTAGGGGATTTGTTACTAATGACAGAATGATAAAATTCTCAGAAGATTCTGTCAGAGTTGCTCTATGATTGGGACATAATGATCCAGAAGACTTGTTTGAGCTGACTTTTAATGAATGTAGAGACACATTCACGGAAATGGGTCATCCTGATCACTTTCGTAAGAAGCAATTCTTTAGAGCAAGAGTATATAATCATTGGAAGCTTTTATGCTACATCTTTCAACATTGCATGTCTAAAAGGAGTGCTGGATGGGATTCTTTTCCAGTAGACAATTGCATCCCCAATAGTAGCCATTGCTACTAATAGAAGATTTAATATGGCCAAGTGTACTCTAAATGGATTTATCTTCAACTTAGAGAGAGGTATCAGGACTAAGTACATGATGTATCCAAGGTTCTTGCAAATGATCATAAATGAAGGATATCCAGATTTCCATGCTTATGATGTCGATGGCCATATCTTATAACTTGAGCATATGGCTGAGATATCATATAAGAGATTGGCCATGATCATAGGTGCTCAGAATGTACCAATATTTAAGTACATGAGGAATGTTGCAAGAGATGAAGTAGACATCAATATAGATAACTTCAACTTGATTAAAGGTGAACCAGTGGATCCTGCTGATCTAGTTGATGAACTTCCTCAAGTCATATCTGAAGATAATGATGAAGACAATAATGATGATAATGAAGATGCTGATGATAATGAAGATGATGAAGATGATGATAGTTCAAGCAGTAATGATGATGATGATGGTGAGGCTGCTGAAACTCATCAAATAGAGAGCAGTGAAACTACTGTTTCTGATCATGGTACAAAGACACATGATGTTGATGAAGGAATATCTTGTGGAATGATTGATGATGAAGATATGACTGAAACTCAAGTTTATGATGAGACAGATGTTAATGTTCATGGAGAAGATGTTCAAAATCAAACCTTTGATTTTGATTTCATAGATACCATAATTTCTAAACCTGTATTTCAAAGCTCCACTCCGATAGAAGCTGAGGAAACTCCAATTGCTACCGCATATAATGTGTCCGTACAAACTGAGGACATTATCGATATAGATGAGCTTGAAAAGTTAAAAGAAACTACTATGGCTCAAGAAAAGACAATTGCTAACTTGACAGAAGAAAATGAGAAGTTAAAAGGGATAATTCAAAAGAAAGATGATGAGATTGTTACTCTGGTGAGAGATAAAGATGAAAACATGGAAACATTTGAAGTAATGATTAGAGACTATGACTTGATGGAGGAAAAATTTAAGAAGTTTACTGAAGAACATGAGGCTATGAAAGAGGAGTTCACAAAATTAAAAGAAAAGCAAAATTCTGATTCTCCAAAGCTTGTAATTATGTTTGAAATCAATCCAATTGACATTGAGAAAACTCCTAAAGTTGACAAAGTAAAAAGAAAGATTGATGAGGTAGATGATTCAGTGTTACCTGAATCTTCCTCAAAAGTTCAAAAGATAGTCCAAAGTCAAGAAAAACAAGAGCAATATGTTCAAGAAAAGATTGGTGCTCTTGAGGATGTAAAAGATGAGTTTGGAGATGACTGGTATGATGAAGTTCTTGAAGATGAAGACATAGTTAAAGCTAATTTTGAACAGAACTTCTCACCAATTGAAACAACTCAAGATGATATTCCATTTGACTTTAAAGATAGACACAATTATTTGGTAAGGATGAAGTATAATAGAATCTTTCTGGATGGTCTTACTGTATCACAAATTAATGAAGAATTCAAAAAGTGTATTATTGCTGAGTCTGTTGCTCCAGTAGATCCGGATGAGATTATAGTTGAGCATGGTAA
Organism: Flaveria linearis; assembly: GCA_024085815.1. NCBI lineage: Eukaryota > Viridiplantae > Streptophyta > Magnoliopsida > Asterales > Asteraceae > Flaveria > Flaveria linearis. Next base: position 63,864,942 of record CM044005.1, read on the forward strand.
GCGGAATCCATTACAAGAAAGTATTAATGTAGAGGATATGCCTAGATCTGAGCTTTATCATCCTGATCCGGAAGATATGAGTATTCTAGCTCTAAGATCATGGTTGCAAGCTAGAAACTATCCATGGAAGAGGCTTAAGAGATTATTATCTGAATCTCTAAGGAATTTGGTAAGGACCTTCCAGGAGATAAAAAGACAAACCAACAAGATGATTATACTTGATACAGATAATCCTCAGTATTTGGAGATTACTAAGTGGACAAGAATGTTGAAATCTCAAGAAATCAATTCTATGGCTAAGAAGAAGAATGTGTGTGAAAGCAGGAAAGAATTAATGAAAATGTTTCCTGAATCAGAGAAGCAAGTTTATAAAGTTTCTCTCAATTAGAAACAATTGTTTAACAAAGCTCGATCGACTGGTGACTTGGTTAGGAACATGTTACAGAAAGGATAATTGATTTCTGAGCTGTTAAATGATATGATTGCTCTTGATTCTACAAACCAAGTAAAGATCGTAGCATGGAAGTACGATGATGTTTTTGACGCTTTCTTGATTAAGTGAGTGAATGCTGTCTGCGATGCTTATCAGTTCTATTCAAGCATAAACAAGCTCCCAGTTCAAGACTTAAAGGAGTTGAATAATCTGCCTTTGATCAACCCAACTGGAGCAAAAAGAGGGGAGATGTTTGTTGAGCTACTTAACCGAGGGATCATAAGAGCTAGTTCATTTTTGCAAACTAGATGCTCACAAGAAGACAAGGAATACTTCTATACTTTGAAAAAGAATAGGTAGTATACAGGAAAACAATCAGAAGATGACACTACCTAATTGAATTTTAGGATCTATATTTTGAGAAGGTGACCACTCTAAGATTGAACGTAATAGAAGGACTCAAAATTCTAAACCAATCCTGAGATGGTTCTATAATATAGAAACATTTGAGCTTAAATTGGTCTGGAATCTCGAGAATTAGGATGAGGAAATGATCACTTTGTTAGGAGTATTTGAGCTTAAATTGTCACATCCAAGTTATATCTCATTCTTGTCTGTCCAAAATTTGAACGAGTATCTCTATAAATTGTTAAGAATGATAAAAAATATTTTCTCTTAATAATCAAAGTCATGAATGTGGGGATAGAGAGAGTATCATTAAGGAAAGCTTTAGTGTATGCTAATATTGTCAAGAAGGATATAAAAGAGATTGAGTTTATGAGGATATCGAGCGAGGGAGTGTTGGAGGTATACTCAAATGGAAGTTCTAAACCTATTGAGTTGTATGCCAATATTGACATTACAAGCTTATCGAAAGATACACTGGAGGTTATGAAAAAGATGGAGATAAAGACTAATGAGGCAAAGCCTGAACAAGGTATATTAGCAAACAAGTTTAAGTCTGCAATTGCTAAGGCCTTGAAGGAACAAGAACTATACAAGAAAAAGCTCATGTTAAAAATAGTGTTCCTTTTGATTATTTATAGGATAAATAGCTTAGATAGTTTAGTGTAGACTAGAGACTTGAACGAACTGCTAATTACACTTGTAATTGTCTTTGCTATTATCAATAAACTTCTATGAATTTTTCTTGATTTTGTGCATTGATTTGATTACCATGTTTGTATTTGATTGAATTACCTTCTAATATCATCATAGATCTATACATTTGATCATATAAAGCATAACCTTATTCATCATTCATTATCTCACGTATTCGTTCGTTTCGTACTTTATCATTTTCTTTCAGGTAATCGTTCGTTTCGTATTTTATCATTATCTTTCATGTAATCGTTTGTTTCGTACTTTATCATTATCTTTCACTGTTTCTAGATCCTCTCAAACTCTACCCCCATCGTGGCCCGAAGCCACCATTCCGGGCACAAAGCCTCTTCATTTCCTAGCACAAAGCCACTTCATATCCAGGCACAAAGCCTTATCATTTTCGGGGTAAAGTGACAAGGATCCCGTTTCGTACTATGGATCAGTCACAAATACTGATCCCCTGTGTGTGAACCCTCATGGGTTAGCCAAAATTGCACGATATAATAAACACAGTTGAGCTGACAACTCTTATGACTTGTAATCCTCCTTTCATTCTGCTTGCAACCCTTTTCTTTCATTCGTTCTTTATGTTCCACTTTCATTATCATTAATCTTATCTCTTTCTTTAATGATAATACTTTACGTTTATAATCACAAACACACCACGTAAAGTCATACATCAATATATATCAGGAACATAGGAACATACCATAACTATGCATAAAATAGGCACATATAAGCCTAAAGTCAAACCAGGGTCAAAACCCTAAAATTCTTATCTTTCCATAATTTCAGAAATTTTTTAAGTGTTCTAGGAGTTTTAACACTATGCAGGCGCATGAGGCCTGCTTAGGCGCTTCAGCATTATTTGGGCGCATGGACTTAACACTTTGGCGTTTCAGCCTAATTCTAGGCGTTTCTACTATTCAGGTGCATGAGCCTGTACTTAGGCACTTGAGTAAAATGTTGGGCGCATGAGCACTATTGAGGTGCATGACCCCAGTACTTAGGCGTCTGGCCAAGTACTCTAGGTGCATGAACTATTGTTCAGGCGCATGGGGTACACTTAGTCATTGTAAGGCATAAAATTAGGTGCATAGGGTACTGTTTAGGTGCATCAGCCCTTAGACTTTTTAAGTCTATTTTCCAAGTGCATTGGCCCTATTTGGGCGCATGACCACACTTAATATTATCTATGGCAATTTACCTAGGCGCACGGGCCCTGTTTGGGCGCATGGGCCCTGTTTGGGCGCATGGGCCCTGTTTGGGCGCATGGGCCCTGTTTGGGCGCATGGGCCCTGTTTGGGTGCATGACTACCTACTTACATGTGTTCTAAGTTGTTTTTCAACCCCAAATATCATTTCAACCTATCCTAAGCTTGTTACACCCATTCTAAACCTCAAACAAGCGTTTACAGCCATAAAACATCAACATACAAACATTAATACCTACAGTCATATATACAGCAGTTATAAAATCTTTTGTGCATACATTTTCAGCCCTAAAAGGTTGTAAAACAAGTAAAAGACGGGGTCTAGAACTCACCTAGGCTGCTTCCAAGTTCAACTCCTTCCACTTTGAACTTTTAAAGGTTTCTAACACCTAGACATGTCAAAACACATAACCCGAACACTCATAAACACATAGTAACATAAAAATCTCGATTTCATGGCCGAACACAAGTAAAACCAAACCAATTATTCCAAATTTACTTACCTAGGCTAAGATTAGCTACTTTCTCTCTCTAGAACCGAAGAAATTAGCTCTTCTTCTTCTTCTCTTTTGGTCAACAAAAGCAGATGGGATGGAGGCTATATGGTTGGCCATACTCATAATATATTAAAATATTGAGTTTTGTACTTTTTGAACTAAGCCCCCTCCACTTCAACTTCTTTTCCCCCTTGGCAAGATACTTTTGTCTTTCTTTTCTTATTAGTTTTCGTTCTATTACTTTTACAAAATTCTGGGTGTTACGCTGGAACATGTTTATGATCAAGAGAATCTCAGGGTTAATGCAATTCTTCATAGAATACTTTACTCTTATGAACACCCTACAGATTCATGATCCTAAAGAACTTGCTGAGCTTGAGTTGATCAATTATCAAGCAACGTAAAGGGGATATGAGTTTGAAGAAATTCTAAGGATTTTCAAAAGAACAAGGAACTTCGAGTCAAGGATCGAATATGATGAGTGAGTCAGTGATTAAGTAGCGGAAATACTAAATCAAAGAACATTTGATGTTGTAAATGTACTCATAAATGCTTGTATATTGATTGTAGAACAAACAAGTTACAGAGGGTTCTAGGGTTTTCAAGAACAGTGAAAAGACAACCTCATAACCTTGTAACTTGAGTACTAGGTATCTTTGTGAATGAAAAACTTACATATGATGGATATTCTATTCTATTTATACGCAGACATAAAGCCTGTACAAAAGACTAAACTACCCTGACAGCTATACAGAATACTAGTCTAAGTACAAAAGTCTTCAGTCGCATTAGTTGTTGAACATCTGCATTAACTAATGCGGATGCCTTGGCCTCATCAGCATTTCTTGTTTCTTCATCAGCATTAAGTGTTTGGTCATCAACATCAATATTTCAGATTCATTGAGCTTGGATCTTAGGATTTATCATGTTCAGATCTAAAAATTCAAAATTAAGATGGGCAGAGGTGTGTGAATCATAGAACAAAGAGAATTATAATGATAATGATAATGTTATGCTTTCATTGATGTTGATAACAAATTACAATGAGAATCATAGATGGATGATTGAATCAAACCCACCCAAAGGAGGAATTCTCCTTGGGTGGTGATTTACACCATGAGAAACACACACACAAGAACCACATATTTTGATTGATTGATAAAGATTCCATCTGCTTTTTGTTGTACTTGTACTCCTAAAAAGAAAGTGAGTTCTCCTATTACACTTATTTAGAACTTGGAATGCATGAGATCTTTAAAATCTTTGTAGAGTTGTTTGTTTGTTGAGCCAAAGATGATATCATCCATATAAATATGGACTAGCAACATGTCTCTTCCTTTTCTCTTTCTAAAGAGAGTCTGATCAATGTTTCCTCTTTCATATCAATTTGTGAGCAGAAAAGATGATAGAGTCTCATACTACTTTTATGGTGCTTGATGAAGACCATACAAAGCTTTGTCAAGCTTGTATACCCTATGAGGGAAATCTGGGTCTTCAAAGCCTAGAAGTTGACTCACATAGACTTCTTCAGTGATCTTGCCATAGAGAAAGGCACACTTCACATCCATTTGATATACTATGAATTTCATAGATGCTGAGTACGCAAGGAAAATTCTGATAGCTTCTAATCTGGATACAGGATCAAACACTTCATCATAGTCTACGCCTTCTTCTTATGTGTATCCCTATGCCACTAATCTTGCTTTGTTTCTGATGACAATGCCCTTATCATCAGTCTTGTTTCTGGTACCGATAGGGTATTGACCTTCGGGCAGATCTACCAGTTTCCATACCTCTTGTTTCTTGAACAATAGCAACTCTTCCTACATTGCCTCGATCCAGTTATTATCTTGAATAGCCTCTTTTATGTTCTTGGGTAATGTTTGAAATAGAAAGAAAGAAACAAACAGATATTTGCAATACTTGACTTGCTTCTAGTCACCCGCTCATCTTGTTCAGCAATGATGCTTGACACTGGATGATCCTTATGTATCCTGCTGGTTGGAATGGAGTCACCAGCAATTGATACGTCAAGGTTGGAGACATTCAGATCATCATGGTAAGAGGCGCTTTTAGTTTGTGATGTGGTAGAGTGATGAAAGTAATCAAAGGCTTCATTGGTTTCTGCTTGGGCATCTGCTGTACTTTGAACAATGTCATCATTTTCATTCCTCTCAGTTTCAACTGGAGCAGTAGCTGGTGCTGGATTCCTCACTTCATTTGATGGTTCATCTGAAGGAGTAGGCATAGAACTAGGACTAGCCTTAGTTAAAACACTTTGATGTTGTGGAGCTTGTCTCAAAGGATCATCTTGTAAAGAAACATCTTTATTAGGTTGATCAACAGAAGTAGGAGGGATCATGAGAAAATCATCTCTTCTTGCTACTGTTCTAGAGGATTCAGTTGATTGTAGGTTAACTGCATATGACAAGTGGAACTGATCTAAAGATCTAGTAAATGAGTCAATATCAAACAACCATTCGGGACCATTGATTGATTTAAGAAAGGAGTGTTCCTTTAATTGAACATTGGTTGGTTCATCAATGATGTTCAATCTAGGATTAAACACTCTGAAAGCCTTCGAAGCTGAGGAACACCCTATAAAGAATTGCTCAACAGACTTTGGAGCAAACTTCCCCAAATAACCTCGGGTGTTTAATATTGATACAGGACTACCAAATGACTTGAAGAATCCAATTAATGGTTTTCTCAAAAAATAAGTTCATAAGGTGTCTTATTGCTTTCTTTGACTATCAAAGTTTGATTTTGTACAAAGCAGGCTGTGTTGGCAGTGTCAGCCCAAAAGGTAATAGGCAGTTTAGCATCTACTAGCACCGTTCGTGAATCCTTAATCAGTGTTCTATTTCTCCTTTCAGCTACCCTATTTTGTTGAGGAGTTCTAGCTGCACTGAATTGATGCGCAATGCCTTTGGTAGTACAAAATGAACTTAGATCTTGATTTTTTAATTTTGTTCCATTATCACTTCTGATTGATTTTACTTTATGATCAAGTTGGTTTTCAATCTTAGTGATAAAGTCTTTTATTATTTATGATGCTTTGTATTTATGAAGTAAGAAGAAAACCCATGTAAAGCATGAGTAATCATCAATAATCACCAAAGAATATTGTTTCTTTCCAATGCTCATAACATAAGTTGGTCTAAAAAGATCCATGTGAAGCAACTTCAATGGAGTGTTGTTTATGTTCACACGCTTTGGTTTAAGAGATGACTTATGTTGTTTTCCTTTGAGACATGCTGAATAGTGGTCAATGAAGTGAAATTCTTTTTGAGGAAGACCAACTACATGGTTTCCTTTGACCAGTCTGTTCATGTTTTTGAAATTTGTATGTCCCAAGCGTCTATGCCAAATTTGTGAGTCATCAATTGATGCCTTAGACATAAGACAGGTTTCTTCTTTGAGATGTGCAAAATTAAGGTTTAGGACATCGGTATTATTCTTCCTTGGGGTCTTCAAGACAACCCATTCTTCAGGAATTTGAAATCCTGGTTTCATAATGTAGCAATGAGTGTTAGTGAAGTGAGTAGAATATTTCTTGTCACAGATCTGATACACGCTAAGAAGATTAAAATTCAGTTGCTCGCAGTAGTTCACTTTATCAAAGCTTAACAATCCGTTTGTCATAGATCCTTCACCCATAATCCTGCCACCTTGTGAATCTGCATCAAATGCTACAGTCGTTCCTTGAATGTGCTTGAAGTCATGAAGGAGGGTACGATCTCCAGTCATGTGTTGGGACCATCCACTGTCTACCACAAGCTATTGGACCTATATGGATGACCCTACAAGCAAAAAGAAACTAACTAAAATATGGAACCCAAGCCATGATGGTCTTGGGTTTCCCGTTTCTATCTAGGACTGTAACTTCTTGGTATTTTCCTCTAGGTTGAACTTTAGAGGATCATGCTTTGATTGAGTTGTGGGGTTCTTCTTGCTTTCCTTTTCTCAATTTCAACTGACGTGTCAGAAGAGTCGTCACATGTTTGGTCCCTAATTCTAAATAGAAATTGAGCACGTTTTTATTTTAAGAAATTGCTTTTGTTTTAGATCTTGGAAATACATTAAGTGATTGTTTCATAATTTTATTTTGTTTTTGTTTGATGCTCTTTGACTACCAATTGCCACAGTAGTCATCATCAGAAGTTGAGATTCTTGATTGTTTATTCTGCACTGGACTTCTTGATTTTACTTTGATAGTTGAATTTGGTGAAATGGGCTTGTTTTGAGGAACACTCAAGCCTTTCTGGTTGAAACAATCAGATGTATTGTGATTTGTCATATCACACACTGAACAATGCTTGTTGAAATAACAATTCTTATTTGAATGATTGTTCATGTTACAGATTGAGTAGTATAGGTTGTAATAACACTCATCTGTGTGGTGATTTGACATATCACAGTTTTCACAATACATTTGTCTGGTCTTTGTTTTTGATGAGGAAGCTTCTTGATGTTTAATTTATTTTGACTTTGACTCTTGTTTTTGTTTTGATTGAAGAGGTAAGTTCATCCTTTTTGATGTCAGTACATTGTTTCACAACTATACTGTGTCTCTTGTTTGAAGGATGTCTTTGCTTCTTTTGAGCCTTTCTCACCTCCAAATCAAATTGTTCAACATCCTTTTTGTTGAAAATATCAAAACCTATTCCTTGTTTGATTTGGGGTTTGTTGGACACAATATCAAAGTAATTTATCCATTTAAAGATGAAAAATGTTGCGGAATGAAACGTAATAATATGTTTAGTAAACTGAAAATTAAAGTATATTCTATATCATCAACAAACCCAATATCATAGGATAAAATATATATGGATAAACTAGCTATCAAGAAGAAACAACAACCAAAATAACACCCATGATGCTACCTTTCAGGGACAGCTCAAAAACATAAGAAATGAGGAAGATGATGATGTTCGTGAACGACCAAAACACCAAGGATAGGTGTCCTCAAGCTTCCATACCCTCAAGCTTCAAGCAAGCACTTGTTTTGCTAGGATTTGAACACCAAAAACCAAAAAGAAAGCTGCTAGAAACCCCCTTGCAGCCAAGATTTTCTTCAAGAAAGAGAGAGTTTGGTCTCTTTGGTCCTTTGCATGTGAGAGAGAGAAGAAGATGGAGTGTGTGTGTATTCAAGAGTGTCTTCTACCAAGACAAAAATGAACCAACCAACTAAAAGGGGGCGGCCGAAAATCCTTTTCAAAAAGGGGTTTCCCCCCTAATTTTTATTAACCAATTTAATTTCACTAGTTTCTTGTTGAGTTATGAAATTAACCTTTTAATTTTATAACTCATACAAACACTTATATTACTTGATGTTATTTAACCAATTTAAATAACATTACAAATAATACCCATGAACAAAATATCCCTATAAGTTGTTCCTTCTAAAATGCAACTTATTTAGAAAACCCACCTTTCCAAATTGGTGTAATTATTTAATTGCATGATCATATCATCAATTAAATATATATTGCTGTTTGCTAAGCTTGTTATTGGGTATGACCCGACTTGGATCCAACAATCTCCCACTTGCACAAGATTCATAGAAGATTGATGCAAGTAGTAAATACTGCCTAACAACGGTTTACTACCCTTAATACGCATGACTAAAAGCCATTCAATAACATCATCCCCTTCAAGTATCCAACTTGAAATGATTTAGGTGAATCAATCATTTATCCTTTTGTTTCAGATGTCATGTTAAATCTAAGGACACAGAATGATCATTCCTTGTTGATTTAACTTAATCAGGCCTTAGACATCTTGCTCTCAACGAATAAGAGGAACAAATTCCATCTTGACTACATACGTTTCTCACAATCACCTCGTGTCAGACCTGAACATAGCCTTATTTACTATCCATTATTTCAGAGCAGTGAAGAACTAGCTCAAGGTATAACACTTTGGGGAATATCAAAACCCAATATGTATCTCAGGTCGGAGGATACCAAATGATATTCATCTTTTCTCAAATTTACTTATGATCAATGTAGAAAGTTCCATGTAGTAAAATTTGAGATGCGGGTCAGTCCAATATTCGTATCCCACAAATATCTATGAACTTTGGCAGCAACCAATTGCTCTATATTCATGCCTTATGAATATCCACCAATCCATGTTTATAATACTCTTACGTTTTTATTTGCTCCCGTAAACATGACCGACTACGGAAATTTAGAATAATGAATATATTCATGGATGTATACATGCTAAAACGAACATAACTCAAAATATCACAAATATATGAAAGAGTTATATATTACATTGTTCCAAACTTTTAATACTAAACAGATCAATTCCAATCACTAGAATATCAAAGTCCTAAGGCACAAGTATGACCTTCATGCTTTGCCCTTTCAAGGAGCTTCGTGAGTGGATCCGCAATGTTTTGATTGGTTTGAACTTTACGAATACATATCTTTCCCTTTTCAACTTCATCTCTTGTGTAGTTGAATCTCCGCTCAATGTGTCTATTCTTTTGATGTGCACGGGGTTCCTTGATTTGTGCAATCGCACCCTTGTTATCTCAAAAGGTTTCTAGGGGGTCTTGAATGGTAGAGACCACCCCTATATCAGTGATAAATTTCTTTATCCATGCAGCTTCCTGAGCTGCTAATGAGGCGGCTATGTATTCGGATTCCATAGTGGACAATGCTACCACGTCTTGTTTTGAACTCTTCCAGGACACTGCTCCTCCATTCAAAATGAAGACATACCCCGACTATGATCGAGGATCATCTCGATCAGTTTGGAAACTCGCATCAGTGTAACCCTTTCCTATGAGTTCCTCTTCATTAGATCCGTATATTAGAAACATATCCTTTGTCCTCCTAAGGTATTTCAATATACTTTTAACAGCCATCCAATGGCTATTACCAAGATTTTGCTGATATCTGCTTGTCATGCTTAACGCGCATGACACGTCAGGTCTAGTGCATATCATCGCATACATGATGGATCCTATAGCAGATACATATTGGAAGTCCTTCATTCGATCTTGCTCATCCTTTGAGCTTGGACATTGAGATGTACTCAATATTGTCCCTCTTTGAATAGGTACCATACCTTTCTTAGAGTTTTCCATCTTGAACCTTTTCAAGATTTTATCAATGTATGCCTTTTGGTTTAAACCTATCAACCGCCTCGATCTATCCTTATAGATCTTTATTCCTAAAATATAGGCGGCTTCATCGAGATCTTTTATGGAAAAACAACTTCCAAGCCATGTTTTAACACCTTCCATGGTTGGAATATCATTTCCAAATAGTATTATGTCATCAACATACAATACTAAGAATGTAATTATACTCCTACTAGCGTTCTTGTATACACAAGCCTCGTCACCGTTCTTGATGAAACCAAATTTCTTGATCTCTTCATCAAAACGTTGATTCCAACTTCTCGATGCTTGTTTCAATCCATAGATTGATCTCTTTAACTTGCATACTTTATTAGGATGTCGTGGATCGACAAAACCATCAGGTTGAACCATATGGACTGTCTCTTCGAGATGTCCATTAAGAAAAGTGGTTTTGACATCCATTTGCCAAATCTCATAGTCATAGTGAGAAGCTATGGCAAACAATATCCTAATTGACTTTAGCATTGCCACAGGCGAGAAGGTTTCGTCATAATCAACCCCTTGAGTTTGAGTGAAACCTTTTGCTACAAGTCTTGCGTTGTAAGTATCCAAGTTTCCATGCATGTCTGTTTTCTTCTTGAATACCCACTTGCATCCAACCGGTTTGGAGTTAAGTGGAGGGCCAACCAATTCCCAAACTTGGTTGTCATACATGGATTGCATCTCTACGTTCATGGCTTCCAGCCATTTGTCACAATCCGAATTGGATATTGCATCATGGTATGTAGTTAGCTCATCGGAGTCAACCACATAGCATCCATTCATGAAAAATCCATATCTTTCAGGTGGAATGCTAAGTCTACCAGATTTTGCGAACGTTTTGTGTGATCGATCAACCTCTTGATCATCATCAACAACCTCCTGTTGATTGCTAGTGTCAACCAAACGTGTATCGCTTGTGGATCTTGATCCTCATCAAATTCCACTTTTGTATACGTCATTCCTTCCATAAGGAACTTAGCTTCCAAGAACTCTGCCTTTCGAGCAATAAATACTTTTTGCTCTGTTGGATCAAAGAAGTAGTTTCCTATACAGTCTTTGGGGTATCCAACAAATATACACTTAGTAGATCGACTTTCCAACTTGTTTTGGGTGTTTTGCTTAACATAAGCTTCACAATCCCATACTTTTAAATATGATAGCGATGGAGCTCTTCCATGCCATATTTCAAAAGGTGTCGAATCTACTTTCTTGGTCGGGGCCATATTCAAAATACGAGCCGGCAGAAAGTAATGTGAAACCCCAAAATGATAGAGGTGGTGAGATTATATATCATAGATCAAACCATATCAAATAAGGTTCGGTTTCTCCTTTCAGACACACCATTATGTTATGGTGTTCCAGGTGGAGTAAGTTATGAGACGATCCCATAACTTCTTAGATGATCCTAAAAACCCTCACTGAGGTATTCACCTCCTCTATCTGAATGAAGAACTTTGATAGATTTGTTGAGTGAATTTCTACTTCATTCTTGAAGATTTTGAACATTTTCCCATGTAGAGACTTGTGTCTCCCTTCCTGAAGTGCTTATTTCTTTTGAACCCCTACAACAAATTGCAAATGTGAGTTCCACATCCGATATCCAATACCCATGTGTTTGAAGAAATAACATTTAAACCAATATGAATCATGAAAGTTGTACCTGAGATTTGCCCAGCATCCCTCTTTTTTCTCAACTGTATGAGACAGGTTGGACAATTCCTTTTCCAATGTCCTATCTCTCCACACTCAAAGCATGGATCGTTCTCCGTTACCTTAGTTTTCTTAAGCTTAGGCTTTGGAGGTTCCGCTTTAGCCTTTCCCTTCCCCTTGCATTTGATGTACCCCTTTCCTTTGGCAACATTTGCCTTGGGATCAGGGAATGGCCTTTTCTTATAGCCTCCCTCATTGATCGTGAGAACAGGTAGATCCTTTCTACCCATCCCTGCCGCTACTGTTTTGAGCATTGCGTGATGCTCACCAATGCTCTTGTCTTATCCGTTCATATTGATATTCATTATGAACGTCTCAAACTTTTTAGTTAGGCCATTAAGGATCAAATCCGTGGCCAACTCTTTTGAGACTGGACAGTTAAGCCTCTCGAGGTGATCAATGTGGCTTTTCATCTTGAGTACATAAGATGATACCGATTAGGTTTCTTCCATATGACACGCGTGAAGTGCTCAAAACATTTCGAAGCGCTCTACCCTATCTTGTTGAAGGAACATTTCCTTCAACTGGGTAATCATGTCATATGCCCCATGATGCTCCAAATCCTTTTGGAGCTCAGGAATCATAGTTCCCAACATGAGGCAAGAAACCTGCAAGGAATCCTCAGTGTACTGAAGCCAATCGTTATAGGCCTCAACATCCTTGGGGTCGGGTTGGTCATGAATGGGATCGTCAAGGACATACGCCTTTTTTTCTTGCTTGAGAACAATTCATATGTTTCAAAACCAGTCCATAAAATTATTATGGTTAAGACGATCCCTTTCTAAGATAGTTCTCAACGACAGGGTATGGACGGTCGGGGTGGTAGCATTATTGTTTGCGGCCATTTCTACAAAATTTACAAAGTTCATATTAGTATTTCTGAAAAAATTACATTTTAATCATTAATACCCTTTTATGTCTCATAGACAATTAATAATTAAAACATAGAATCCAACATTACATTTAAATGATGATTAGGTGACCTTTATCCCATTATTTAAATTAACAAGGTAGTCAATACTTTGACAATTGCAATCGTATTGCAACTTCTAGCTTTATAGGATCGATTAAACATCTTATGTTTCGTTGGCATGTAAAATCCAATCAACACCATTGTACGCCATGCTTCGGTGACCCTATGCACATGGTTTCCAATTCAAGTCGTCCTACTTACACACACGTGTGAGTTTTCACATACAAGTGGTTAGGTGACCTTTATCCCACAAATATGTTAAGCCCACCTCAAAAAAACACAAGTTCCCTAAAAGTGGTTAGCTGACTTTTATCCCACAAATAGTTCTCAAGTGATTCGAGTGTCGTGTAAAAGGATGGTGTTAAACTTGTTTCCAAAAGGATTTTTAGTTTTCATTAATTCTAGTTTTGAAAACTCTATGTACCTTGTATTTGCATGCTTTCAAATACATGGTACCCTATGGTTCTCTTTTTTGTAAAAACCCTTTTTATTAAAATCATTAATCATTTTAATAACCTTTTATTAATCACTTAATGATTAGGAACCATAAATTTTACGCTTGTTTTGTTTGTTACTAAATTTGTTATGCACATCCAAATATCAAACAACCATCATATAACAAACAACCAAACAAGCATAATGATACAATCACAAATGCATAACCATAGCCACTAAGTTGACCACACTTGTTTGCCATCACAAGTGTTGTCATTTGGTCTTTCCTAAGGGTTAATTGCAACACAAAAGTTAGGATCTCCAAAGGCCCCCACTTGAACTTGCATCCAAATGCTTCAAGCCCTTCTCTTTGTGCCTTCCCTTTGTCCTTCCAACTTATGCATCTTCTTTTACAAAATTTATATCCTAATACAAAATTTTCTAATAAAAGGAAATACACCTAATTTATTTATTACATCACCATTGAATGAATAAATAAATTACAACCATATGCAACCACAAAAGAATAATATTACAACCCATAGAAAGAAATCTACCAAAACAAACATTCATCCAAAACCAAATCAACACAAGGTCAAGGCTAGGTTATGCACCAATATGAAACAACATATACAACATTCAAGAACCAAAATAAATCCCCATTTAACCCTAAATTTTCAGCCAACATAAACCAAGAATTAGGGGTTTTTGTCCAAACAAAATATTAATCAACCATTTGACATCTTTCTTTCAAGGTTTTAATCATGAGCATGTAAGATATAACCTTGAAAGATTGGGGATTCATCATATCATCACAAAACATCCCCTATTAGGTTGTTAAAGTCCCATAAAACCAATTTTACAAGGACCTAAGAAGCTAGTAATCCATATATCCGGCTCAAGATGCCAATGTTGGGTTTGTTGGACACAATATCAAACTAGTTTAACCATTTAAACATGAAAAACGCAGCGGAATGAAACCTTAATAATATGTTTAGTAAACTGAAAATTAAAGTATATTTTAAATCATCAACAAACCCAATATCATAGGATCAAATAAATATGGATAAACTAGCTATCAAGAAGAAAAAACAAGCAAAATAACACCCATGATGCTACCTTTCAGGGACAGCTCAACAACATGATAAATGAGGAAGATGATGATGCTCTTGAACGACCAAAACACCAAGGATAGTTGTCCTCAATCTTCCATACCCTCAAGCTTCAAGCAAGCACTTGTGTTGCTAGGATTTGAACACTAAAAACCCAAAAGAAAGCTGCTAGAAACCCCCTTCCAGTCGAGATTTTCTTCAAGAAAGAGAGAGTTTGGTCTCTTTGGTCCTTTGCATGTGAGCGAGAGAAGAAGATGGAGTGTGTGTGTATTCAAGAGTGTCTTCTACCAGGACAAAAATGAACCAACCCACTAAAAGGTGGCGGCCGAAAATCCTTTTAAAAAGGGGTTTCCCCCCAAATTTTTATTAACCATTTTAATTTCACTAGTTACTTGTTGAGTTATGAAATTAACCTTTTAATTTTATAACTCATACACACACTTATATTACTTGATGTTATTTAACCAATTTAAATAACATTACAAATAATACCCATGAACAAAATATCCCTATAAGTTGTTCCTTCTCAAATGCAACTTATTTAGAAAACCCACTTTTCCAAATTGGTGTAATTATTTAATTGCATAATCATATCATCAATTAAATATATATTGGTGTTTGCTAAGCTTGTTATTGGGTATGACACGACTTGAATCATAACGTACTAACCACATCAATGTTCTATGTGTCTTGGGCATAAAGAATCCAACATTTGTCATATCCAAGCATTGTGTTCTCATTCAAGCTCAACTTTTTACCTTTCTTGAAAAATTTATTTGCTCTCATAGCAATCATGGCCATTTGCCATTGCAAATCCATTTCTTCAACATCATCTGGATCCATTTCCTCTAGATCTTCTTGGATTAGGTGAGCTAAAGTGAGTCTTCCTCCCAAGTAAGCTTCAAAACTTGAAACAAATTCATTGTAAGTAGCCTCATGTTCTTCAGATTTCAGATCAATAGGCAAGTTAGTGGGTGTTGAAGTGGATGGATTAGAGCTAGATTGCTTTTGTGGTTGAGATGAATCAATGAATCAAGTGGATCTGGATTGATCTCTAGATGATAGAAAATCACCCTCTTCGATAATAAAGGAATTTTCCATAGAATGAGTTTCTGATGGAAATTTGTAGGCCTTAATGACTTGAGGTCCACTCAAGTTTCTACTTCTCTCATCCAGTTCAAGAGCTTTAATCTTTGCTATCATGATGTCTAAGCTTGTGCTCTCCAGATCAAGTGTGTTTTTCAACATGGTCACATTTTACTTCTAGCTTTCAGGCATACTGTGCAGCATCTTCTTGTTCATCTCTTTTTCTTTGTAGGTGACCCCCATTATCTCTAGATCATTTACCAGTTGGACGAATCTATGAAGCTATTTTAAGATAGATTCTCCTTTGGTGTGATGGAAGGTTTCATATTGATTAATCATTTTGTCTATATTAATCTCAGTAACCTCAGTGCTCCATTCACACATGATCTAAAGTGCATCCCATACACCTTTTGTAGTGCTATATTTCTCTACTCTTTTGAGTACATCCATCTTCAAAGCCTGAGTTAGAATGGAGTAGGCTTTAAGATTAATCTTAATCTTCTTATAATCATCATCATCAAGATTAAGATTTGGATCCTCAATGGGGATTCTGACTGTCTTGTACTGTGTAGCTTAGTCAGCATTCAGAGAGACTAGAATGTAAGGCCCTTTGCATATGGATATCCAATATTCCGGATCTACATCTATAATATAGTTCCTATACATGATTTTCCATTCCTTAAACTCAGATTTGTATTTTAGCATTGGAGGTTTAGAAGCATGATGAAGTTCAGAAAAGTTAATAGAATCCATGGTTTATTAACTGATTTTAGATTGTTTGAATTTGGTTTAGATTGATTTCATGTCCAAGAGTCCAAATAGTCCACGGTTTCAGTAATCAGTTTATATGATGAGTTCTATGAACAGTAGTAGTCACTAGGGTCTTCTTGTAGTATTTTCTTTTAGTTTCTGTTTTGTTGATTTTCTTGTGTATTTTGTTTGTGTTCAATCACAGATCTGAACAATACTCATGGTTTTCAGTATGTTCTTGTAGTAGAAAAGTGAAAAAAGATGAAGTTTTTTGGGGTTTTACAGCATCATACTCATTAACAACTGAGACTTGTTAATAAGCAACTCAATCACCAGATCAATCGTTTTTCAGCCAAGATCTGAGAAGATCTTAGGTTGAATCCCAGAGCCAAAGCCCACATACCAATTGACTGGGTCCAAGAATGATATTCTCTGTTGATGTGAAGTCAACAAGGATCGAATATGATGATTGAGTCAATGATTAAGTAGCGGAAATAATAAATCAAAGAACATTTAATGCTGTAAATGTACTCATAAATGCTTGTATACTGTTTGTAGAACAAAAGTTAAAATGGGTTCTAGGGCTTTCAAGAACACTGAAAACACAACCTCAGAACCTTGTAACTTGAGTACTAGGTATCTTTATGAATGAAAAACTTACATATGATGGATATACTATTCTATTTATAGGCTGATATAAAGCCTGTACAAAAAGACTAAACTACCCTGACAGCTATACAGAATACTAGTCTAAGTAAAAAAGTCTTCAGCCGCATTAGTTGTTGAACATCCGCATTAACTAATGTGGATGCCTTGGCGTCATCAGCATTTCTTGTTTCTTCATTAGCATTTCTTGTTTCTTCATCAGCATTAAGTGTTTGGTCATCAACATTAACTAATACAGATGAGCAAACACTTATCAGCATTTCTCTTTGTGCATCCACATTAACAAATAGGGATGAACAAATACTTAGCAGCATTTGTTCTAACTATCCGCATTTTTATATGAGGAAGAACAAACACTTATCAGCATTTGTTCCTTGGTCATCCGCATAGACAAATATAGATAGCCAACACTTGTTTTCTTTTCTTTATCCACATTTCTTCTTGGACTTGTGGGAATCCACCAATAGAATAACCATCACCCATCACTTGACTTGGCATGTATGATCGTTTTAGGGTCCAACACCTGGGCTTCCAATAGTAACTAATCATTTTAACTTATGAACAGGGACATCCACATAACAAAAATGGAAATATTTGGATTGTAGATAGTGGATGCTCCATGCACATGACATGGAACATATCTCTTCTTCAATAATTTCAACATTTTGATAGAGGTCCTGTTCAATTTGGAGGTGAAGCCAGAGGATATATTTCTGGTAGAGGTAATGTATCCAACAGTAAGTTAAAAGTTGACAAAGTACACTTTGTCAAACAGCTTGAACACAATCTCTTGAGTGTTTCTCAGTTCTGTGATCAAAAGCACCAAATGCTTTTCACAGAACATCAGTGCATTATCCTCAAACTTGGGATATCAATTCCTCAGAAGTTGGTGCTTCTTAGATCCCTCAAATAAGGGGATATGTACAAGCTGGATGTGAATAATGCTTCCCTACTGGGAGAAGTTTCATGCTTTCTTTCTAAAGCAAATGGTTGTGAATCAACTCTCTGGCATAAAAGAATGTGTCATGTTAATTTTAAAACAACAAATAAACTGGTTAAAAATAACTTGGTACATGGAGTGCCTAAAAAGGAGTTTTTAAAAAGACAATTGTATTACTTGTCTTAAAGGAAAGCAACATAAGGCAACCCATAAATACAAAGAAGTTAATTCCATCACCATTCCATTACACTTATTACACATGGATCTTTTTGGTCCTACAAGTTTAATGAGCATTAGAAGGAAATCATATTGCCTTGTGATAGTTGATGATTTTACAAGATCCACATGGGTATTCTTTTTAAGAACTAAGGATGAAACGTTGTGTAAAGACAATTAGAAGTGATCAAGGGACTGAGTTTAAGAATCAAATTCTTGACTAATTCTATAACTCAAAAAGTATTACCAGACAATACAATACACCTAGAACTCCTCAATAGAATAGTGTTGCTGAGAGGAGTGTGACAACCGGTCCCAAGGTCACTATTCTAAACCCTAATTTAATTGCATCATTTCCCTATCTTATTAGTACTAATAATAGAAACAATTTAATTATATCAATAAGGTTAGAATCACTATTTGTTATTTGATCCATTTTATGATTTTATCTGAATTTTATGAGTTTTTGTTATTTCAAAGCCTTAACTTTTAGAAACTTATAGCCCGGGAATGTTGATTAGTCACCCTAGCTAGAATACAAAGACTTAATTGAAACAATTTAAAAGTGTGCATACATATACACACTTGGAAATTTCGGATCATGCATGAATGATCATACACATGATATCAACTAATATCATCTACTAACTAATAATTATACACTACATTTCAAATTAATACCACCTAATACACATTTATCTATTTAAAAATTTTAAAAGAACTCCCCACTAATGTCCAATTTCGGCTGCCCCTCTCCCCCACTCCTTTCTTCTCTACACCACCCATACAACCATCCATTCACCTTGCATGCATTCTTTCACCAACACTTCTTCTTTCCCACTCCACTCTCTCTCGAATCTATCAGCTGAAACCCATCTCTCCCTCTCAAAATTCTCTCCATTTCTCCCATACAATCAAAGCAAACCGTGAGCTATCATCGAACCACCATTAAACCGCAAGCAAGTGATAGTTTGGTGTGCATTTGGAGCTCGGATCTTCCAAAGCTTAAGACTTCCAGCCCTGTTCGAGATTCTACAGCCAAGTCCAAGGAATTCCAAGCCATCCACGACCATCAACACCTTCTAAACCGTGAGTTACATCGAGTATAAGCTCCATGTTGTTGGTTTTGAACATTTCTCATATTTTCTTCATTTTCACCTAAGAACCTTACCGTATCTTGTTCTAACAGAAGTTTTCTGCTACCACCTTGTTCTTGGAGAGCTTTTCACATTTTGAAGGTATCATACTCATATAGCATGCCATTCTATAGGTGTAGTTACACCTAGAAAACCCTCTTTTCGGGTGTATTTACACCATCCAACTTATAAATCCTGTAACAATTGAAAGCAAAACTTGTAATCTGCTTGTTAATGGTTTAATGGACTCCTAATAAACTGTTTTAAATGTTACAAAAGGTTATATAACTCGAACATGTGGTCATTTCACGGGATACACCTTGGAAACCTCCTTTCTACATGAAACAACACCATTTAAGCACTTGTTTGAAAATCCTCTCAACCAAGGTTCATAACCAGCTCAATAACAACTTTGAAACACCTTAGTAATCTGATTTTTAAGTTAGATGAAGTTTTGTTAATGGTGAACTCAAGTTACAATGATTTACACATGTGTAATGGTCGGTTATGACAGTTTCTATATGTTTGAAGTCTATGGATGTGTAGAACAACTAGGCCACGATTTGGGACTGAAATTTCAGAAGTTTATGATGAATATTAAGAGTGTTAATAATGTTTAATCTCTGGAATAAAGGACATGTTGTGTTTAGACTCATTTTAGTCACTTTCGGGACCCGAAAACATGGTAAAACTACTTAAAAACAAGAGAGCTTAGGCTATAAACATTTTAAAGAGAATTCCAGGTTCATTAAGGATTAATAAAGTGTTCTGGATGATGGGTTTGTTAGAACACAAAACGTAGTTTAACCGATTAAACTTTCTGAAAAACGCAGCGGAAGTTTAGGATTATAACATGTTTATAATCTGAAAATTTCATGTTCTAAATGATGTTTTTAAGATGAAAAACAAACCCAAATCAAAAGGATCTTTAATATGTGAATGAACAAGCTATTAACATATGTAAAACTACATAAAATCATAGCTTCAATGAGCTGTGATATCTACCTCTTCCAGCAGTAAAATCGAGCAAAGAAATGAAGATTGGATGTCCCAAAAAACGGCCAAGGCTCCAAAATAGGACGCCTCAAGCTTGTATACCCCAAGCTTCGTTTCAATCACCTTTCTTGTTAGGAAGAATGAGCACCAAATCAACTCAAAAACCCACTCTTTGCTGCTGCCTGGTCTGTAAGATAGAGAGAGAAAAGGAGAGAGTTTTTTTGATTTGCATGTATTGAATGGATGAGAGAGGTTGAGCGTAAGACTTAGTAAATAATGTGTATTCTCAAGAAAGGCAAGGATCCAATCACAAGCATGGGGGGCGGCCATCTAGTTTAAATAAAAAGAGTTTCCCCCTTAAAACACAATACACATTATTTTTAAACTAGTCTTTGTCATACATTAATAAGTCTTCTACTAGACTTATTTAAAATTGTGACATATGACATATCTAATTAAAAAATTTAATTAAAGTACACTCACATGTCAATAGTGTTATTTAAACCCTTTTAAATAACAAAAATAACAATAAACCTATCAACAAATTATCTTCATAATTTGTTCCATCTCGAATGCCTTTGTTGAGAAAACCCTTTTCTAAACATGGTGTGATTATTCAATTGCATGATCCCATCAACAATTAAATAATTATTGGTGATTGCAAATCTTGTTATTGGGTATAACCCGACTTGGATCATAACATACTAACCGCATCAAAATTCTAAGTGTCTTGGGCACACAGAATCCTACAATCTCCCACTTGCCCAAGATTCATAGAAGATTGATGCAAGCAGTAAATACCGCCTAACAACTGTTTACTACCCTTAATACGCATGACTTATAGCCATTCAATAACATCATCCCTTTCAAGTACCCTACTTGAAATGATTTAGGTGAATCAATCATCTATCCTTTTGTTACAGATGTCATGTTAAATCCAAGGACACAGAATGATCATTCCTTGTTGATTTAACTTAATCAGGCCTCGGACATCTAACTCTCAACGAATAAGAGGAACAAATTCCATCTTGACTACACACGTTTCTCGCAAACACCTCGTGTCATACCTGAACATACCCTTATGTACTGTCCACTATTTCAGGACAGTGAAGAATTAGCTCAAGGTATGACACTTGTTGAATATCAAAACCCAATTTGTATCTCAGGTCGGAGGATACCAAATGATATTCGCCTTTACTCAAATTTACTTATGATCAATCAATAAGATTCCATGTAGTAAAATTTGAGATGCGGGTTAGTCTAATATTTGTATCCCATAAATATCTATGAACCTTGGTAGCAACCCATTGCTCTATATTCATCCTTATGAACATCAACCAATCCAAGTTCATAATAGTCTTATCCTCAATACTTGTTCCCACAAGTCTGAACGACTACGGACATTTAGAGTAAACAATTTACTCATGGATTAAACATGCTAAATTGGAACATTAATTGAAACATTATAACCAAATAATTTTATTCAAATAATAAAGAGTTCCATATATCCAAATACAAAATTTACAGATCAAATCCAATCACTAGAATATCAAAGTCCCGTGGCACAAGTATGACTTTCATGCTTTGCCTTTTCAAGGAGCTTCGTGAGAGGATCCGCAATGTTTTGATTCGTGTGAACTTTGCGAATACATATCTTTCCCTTTTCAACTTCATCTTGTATGTAGTTTAATCTCCGCTCAATGTGCCTAGTCTTTTGATGAGCACGGGGTTCCTTGATTTGAGAAATCGCACCCTCGTTATCACAAAAGATTTCTAGGGGGTCCTGAATGGAAGGGACATCCCCTAGATCGGCAATGAATTTCTTCAACCATGCAGCTTCTTGAGCTGCCAATGAGGCGGCGACGTATTCTGATTCTGTAGTTGATAGAGCCACCACATCCTGCTTGGTGCTCTTCCAAGAGACCGCACCTCCATTCAGAATGAAAATGTATCCCGATTGTGACCGTGAATCATCACGATCGGTTTGGAAACTCTCATCCGTGTAACCTTTTACAGTGAGTTCCTTATCACCAGATCCATAGATTAGGAACATATCTTTAGTCCTCCTTAGCTACTTAAGTATGTTCTTAACAGCCATCCAATGACTGATTCCAGGATTTTGCTGGTATCGGCTTGTCATGCTTAAGGCGCATGACGCGTTCGGTCCATTGCATATCATCTCATACATGATGGATCCAATAGCAGATGCCTATGGGATTGCCTTCATTTTATCTTGCTCATCCTTTGAGCTTGGACATTGAGTCGTACTCAATATCGTTCCTCTTTGAATAGGTACGGTACCTTTCTTAGAGTTCTCCATCTTGAACCTTTTCAAGATTTTATCAATATATGCACTTTGATTTAAACCAATCAACCGCCTTGATCTATCCCTATAGATCTTTATTCCCAGAATATAGGCGGCTTCACCAAGATCCTTAATGGAAAAACAACTTCCAAGCCAGGTTTTTACACCTTCCAAGGTTGGAATGTCATTTCCAAATAGTAGTATGTCATCAACATACAATACTAGGAAAGTTATTATGCTCCCACTAGCCTTCTTATACACACAAGCCTCATCAGCGTTTTTGATGAAGCCAAATTTCTTTACTTCCTCATCAAAACGGTGATTCCAGCTTCTCGATGCTTGTTTCAATCCTTAGATTGATTTCTTTAACTTGCATACTTTATTAGGATGTTTTGGATCGACAAAACCTTTAGGCTAAACCATATAGACATCTTCCTCAAGATATCCATTTAGGAAAGCAGTTTTGACATCCATTTGCCAAATCTCATAATCATAATGAGCAGCTATGGCAAACAATATCCTTATAGACTTTAGCATCGCAACAGGTGAGAAGGTTTTATTATAATCAACCCCTTGAGTTTTAGTGAAACCCTTTGCTACAAGTCTACCTTTATAAGTATCCAAGTTTCCATGCATCGGTTTTCTTTTTGAAAAGCCACTTACTTCCAACTACCTTGGAATTAAGAGGTGGTACAACAAGTTCCTAAACTTGATTGTCATACATGGATTGAATCTCAACGTTCATGGCTTCAAGCCATTTGTCACAATCTGAATTGGACACTGCATTATGGTATGTGGTTGGTTCATCTGAATCTACCACATAGCATCCATCCATGAAAAATCCGTATCTTTCAGGTGGATTACTAGTTCTACCACTTCTGCGAACGTATTGTGTGTATTGATCAACCCCTTGATCTTCCTCAACATCCTCATGTTGAGTGCTAGTTTCAACCAAACGTGCACCGGGTTGTGATTTTTGATCCTCTTCAAGATCCACTCTTCTACTGCCAGCTCCTTCCATAAGGAACTTTGCTTCTAAGAACTTACCCTTTCTGGCAACAAACACCTTTTGTTCCAGTGGATCATAGAAATAATATCCCATAGAATCTCTAGGATATCTAACAAAGATACACTTGGTGGATTGGACTTCTAATTTGTTTAGGGTGGGAGTCTTAACATAAGCCTCACAATCCCAGAACCTTAAGTATGATAGGGATGGAACTCTTCCATGCCATATCTCAAAAGGTGTCATTTCCACCTTTTTGGTTGGGGCCATATTTAGAATACGGGCCGCGGAGAGCAAAGCGAAACCCCAAAATGATAGAGGTAATGTGCTTCTAGCCATCATAGATCGGACCATATCCAATAAGGTTCGATTTCTCCTTTCAGACATACCATTATGTTGTGGTGTTCCGGGTGGAGTGAGTTGTGAGACAATCCCACAACTCCTAAGATGATCTTGAAAAACATCACTTAGGTATTCACGTCCTCTATTGGTACGAAGAACTTTAATTGACATGTTGAGTTGATTTTCTACTTCATTCTTGAAGATTTTGAACATTTCAAAAGCTTCATCTTTGTGCCTTAATAAGTACACATACTCATAGCGACTATAATCGTCGGTAAAGGTAATGAAGTATCTTTCACCATTCCTAGTCATTGGTTTAAAAGGACCACATACATCCGAATGTATGATTCCTAATAAATCTTTTGCCCTTTCGGTAGTTCCACTAAAGGATGCCTTAGTCATCTTAACTTGTAAACAAGATTCACAAACATCAAATGAATCACATTCATTTGTTTTTAAAAGATCATTCTTTTAAAGTGTTTGTAAACGTTTCTTGTTTATATGACCAAGACGACAATGCCAAAGATAGGTATCACTCAAGTCCAACTTGAGTTTCTTGGTGACAACCGGTCCCAAGGTCACTATTCTAAACCCCAATTTAATTGCATCATTTCCCTATCTTATGAGTACTAATAATAGAAACAATTTAATTATGTCAATAAGGTTAGAATCATCATTTGTTATTTGATCCATTTTATGATTTTGTGTGATTTTTATGAGTTTTAGTTATTTCAAAGCCTTAACTTTTAGAAACTTAGTGCCCAGGAATGTTGATTAGTCACCCTAGCTAGAATACAAAGCCTTAATTGAAACAATTTAAAAGTGTGCATACATACACACACTTGGAAATTTCGGATCATGCATGAATGATCATACACATGATATCAACTAACATCATCTACTAACTAATAATTATACACTACATTTCAAATTAATACCACCTAATACACATTTATCTATTTAAAATTTTTAAAAGAACTCCCCACTAAAGTCCAATTTCGGCCGTCCCTCTCCCCCACTCCTCTCTTCTCTACACCACCTATACAACCATCCATTCACCTTGCATGCATTCTTTCACCAACACTTCTTCTTTCCCCCTCCACTCTCTCTCAAATCTATCAGCTGAAACCCATCCCTCCCTCTCAAAATTCTCTCCATTTCTCCGTATAATCAAAGCAAACCGTGAGCTATCATCGAACCACCATTAAACGCAAGCAAGTGATAGTTTGGTATGCATTTGGAGCTCGGATCTTCCAAAGCTTGAGACTTCCAGCCCTGTTCGAGATTCTACAGCCAAGTCCAAGGAATTCCAATCCATCCACGACCATCAGCACCTTCTAAACCGTGAGTTACATCGAGTGTAAGCTCCATGTTGTTGGTTTTGAACATTTCTCATATTTTCTTCATTTTTCACCTAAGAACCTTACCGTATCTTGTTCTAACAGATTTTTGCTGCTACCACCTTGTTCTTGGAGAGCTTTTCACGTTTTGAAGGTATCATACTCGTAAAGCATGCCATTATGTAGGTGTAACACGAGTTACACCTAGAAAACCCTCTTTTCGGGTGTATTTACACCATCCAACTTATAAATCCTGTAACCATTGAAAGAAAAACTTGTAGTCTGCTTGTTAATGGTTTAATGGAATCCTAATAAACTGTTTTAAATGTTACAAAAGGTTATATAACACGAACATGTGGTCATTTCACGAGATACACCTTGGAAACCTCAATTCTACATGAAACAACACCATTTAAGCACTTGTTTGAAAATACTCTCAACCAAGGTTCATAACCTGCTCAATAACAACTTTAAGACACCTTAATAATCTGATTTTTAAGTTAGATGAAGTTTTGGTAATGGTTAAACTCAAGTTACAATGATTTACACATGTGTAATGGTCGGTTATGACATTTTCTATATGTTTGAAGTCTATGGATGTGTAGAACAACTAGGCCATGATTTGGGACTGAAATTTCAAAAGTTTATGATGAATATTAAGAGTGTTAATAATGTTTAATTCTGGAATAAAGGACATATTGTGTTTAGACTCATTTTAGTCACTTTCGGGACCCGAAAACATGGTAAAACTACTTAAAAACAAGAGAGCTTAGGCTATAAACTTTTTAAAGATAATTCCAGGTTCATTAAGGATTAATAAAGTTTTATGGAGTCAATGGAAAATTTTAGTGGTCAAAAGGTAATTTAAATGGATTTTTAAGTGAAAACGGGTACTAACCGAGAGACGTTTTTAAGGAAATTCTAAGAAAAAAATGGGTATAAAGTTAAAAATTATAAAAACATGTTATTTCAGTAGGATAAATGATAAAATAACTTATAAAGTAGAAAGGTTGGTCAAACAAGCTTTTAAAATGGTCAAACTCGGTTAAAAACGCGTTTTAACGGTTTAAATTTAAAAACTAGTCTTTCCACTACTAGAGGCAAATTTTGGTGATTTAAAAGGTTGGAAACTTATAAAAATGTCTTTTAAAGGTTAGCTACTGGTCCAAGATTCAAAAACATGGAAACTCATAGGTAACCATTTAAAACCCTTCGGTTTTACCGTAACCGGGAACATTATGCGCGTAATTAATAAACCGAGCACATAATCCGAAAATTTGGGTATATGTTCTTAAATATAAGTTAGCTTAAGGTCATGAACCTGATTTTTGACTATAAATGTCATCCATTACAAGAAACCAAACTTAAGGGTAGAAACTATCAATTTTGAAACTTCAAGGGCTAAACTGTAAAATTTTGCTAAACCTCACAACCAACTCAAGTGAACCTTTTAGTCACTTGAATAGCATATTTACCATATATTCTTGACTTAATAATGTAAAAATCCTTGATTTCATGAGAAACCTTGACTTTCCATAAAAGGAAACTTTTTATGCAAACCCTAATCGAATCAAAGCCGAATCCAACAAACTAAGACTTAGACACTCTAGTTGCACCTTAATTAGGTTTAGGGAAGTAGCTAATAACTTAATATATTCATGATAGGGTTCTAGACTTGAGATATTCCCGGTACATGAAGAGATTCTTTTGCTTAATATCTAAGGTGAGTTCTAGTGATCCCTTTTACTTACTGTTTCTGGGATGAAACATGCTCTGTTGTTTTATGAACTATGATTATGCTTTACTTGATGCTTGTATGTGGGACTTATGGATACCTTCTGATACTTATATCATGATCATTAATTCTTTTATGAACCGCTTGTTTTATGTAGATAGATATATTTGGGGAATCCCCCACACACAGTGGCTCCCGCTACAGGGAGGTACCCCACTGAGATCCTGAGTGATCGTATGTGGCATGTAACAGGTTTTGATTAAGAAACTATGGTGAATCATCCTGGCAGGTATGGTTCACTGTTTTGAGGCATGGTTCCTTCCTTTGGGAATATCCGGTTAAACACAAATTTAGAAGAGGCCAACCGGGGACCGAGTGCGGGGTTGATTGTGATACCCAACGATGATTGATTCTAAAAATGGTGCTTTTAAAATCGAATGAGATTTTTCATAAGCTTTTACACTTGATTCTAAACTTTTAAATGTGGACTTCAAGAGTCCCTTTTGTTGTTTTTAAATTTTAAGCACTTGAATTCACCAACTTTTTAGTTAACACTATTTTCTTTTGAGCATGTTTCAGGTAACCAGTGAAGATTTTAGCTATCATGGAAGACTTAGACTCAACCCCCGAGACCATGGCATTGTTTGTGTGACCAATTTGTGACTTGAAAAATTTTATACGATGACTATTTAATTTATGTTCAACTATATAAACATTTGGGGCTGGATCTGTTTCCAGCCCGATGTCTTTTAAAACTTCAAAATG
The DNA here is from genome assembly GCA_024085815.1 of Flaveria linearis. NCBI lineage: Eukaryota > Viridiplantae > Streptophyta > Magnoliopsida > Asterales > Asteraceae > Flaveria > Flaveria linearis. The sequence goes on from CM044005.1 coordinate 63,892,847, forward strand.
CCATATGATGTTCTCTCTCTTTGAGCTCCTATATTGGTTTGTTTCCGCTGCCATGTATGATTGTTGCTAGTCTATGACGTCCCACCCTACCTTGGCCCGGGGTGTGATCAGGAGGAACAAGACACTTATTAAGGCTGCAAGAACTGTGTTAGCTGATTCAAAGGTGCCTCTAACTTTCTGGGCAGAGGCAGTCAGCACTGCATGCTATGTGTAGAATAGAGTTCTTGTTCTTAAGCCCCATGGAAAAAACCCCTTATGAGCTATGGAACAAGAGGCCACCGTTCATTTGTTTTCTAAGGTCCTTTGGTAGCAGCTGTACCATACTTAACACAAAAGATAATTTGGTAAAATTTGCTAAAAAGTCAGATGATGCTATCTTTGTTTGATACTTTTCAAGCACTAAATCTTATAGAGTATACAATAATAAGAATCAAGAATTTGAGAAATCATCCATTATTGCTGTAAATGAGCACACTCCTTATGTTAAGGGGAATGGCCCTAACCTATTGAGGAATCATCCAACATTGTTTCCCAACTATTCTAAACCATCTTATGAGAATTTTTTAGCTGGAACATGATCTCAAAATGACTTCTCTGATGATCAACTCTTTGAGTTACCCTGACCTATTCCTATTTCTCCAAGAAGACATGAAGAACAAGCTCCTAATACTGAAAGTCCTAAAAGCTTGAATATCACAGGAAATAGTGGAGATTTAACAAGTTGTCAGTCAGTAGAGCCTAAAAATTCATCGGCTAACAACTCAAACTCTAAACACCAAGCTGGTGAAGACAGTAATCTGAAGGAATAGGCAACATTTAATATTGCTTAACAAGAAAACAACATTGATGTTGTCACTCATTCATTCAATTAGTCCTCATTGAGTCAGTGTGAGACATCAGCTGGAATTAATGCTGAGCGTAATCTTTCAAACTTGGATCTATCTATGCAATTAGATGTGATTCCAAGACTCAGGATTCACAACACTCATCCAGCGGAAAACATTATTGGGGATATCTCACAAGGTGTGAGAACTAGAAGACAAACTCATAGTGGGAATGTCTGTTTGTACTTATGCTTTCTCTCCCAGATGGAACTCAAGAAGGTGGAGGAAGCTCTCAAAGTTAGGTTGAAGCAATGCAAGAGGAGTTGCTTCAATTCAAGAGACAAAAGGTATGGAACCTATGTCCACTGCCACCTGGTCAAGCCCCTATTGGCCCCAAGTAGGTGTTCAGGAATAAAAGGAATGATAGAGGTTTGATCTTCAACAACAAGGACAGACTTGTAGTTCAAGGATACACGCAACAAGAAGGGATAGATTACAGTAACGTCTTTGCGCCTGTTGCAAGACTTGAAGCTGTGAGAATTTCCATTGCTTTTGCAACATACAAGAACTTCACAGTCCACCAACTTGATTTGAAATGTGCATTTCTGTATGGGGATATTGATAGAGAGGTCTATGTGTGTCAGATACCTAGATTTGAAGACCCACAACACCCCAACTAGGTGTGCAAATTGGATAAAGCTCTTTATGGCTTACACCAAGAACCTAGGCTGTGGTATGAGACATTGTCTTAATTTCTTCTGAAGAATGGCTACACCAGAGGCACCATAGACAAAAAATTATTCATAAGGAAGTCAAGGAAGGATATGCTGATTGTACAAGTCTATGTTGATGACATTATATTTGGCTCATCCAATGATCAAATGTGCAAAGACTTTGAAAGTATCATGAGAAAGAAATTTCAAATGAGTTCCATGGGCAAGATGGATTCCTTCCTAGGAATTCAGGTGAAACTGATGGAAGAAGGGTTCTTCATCAATCAATCTAAGTATGTAAAGGACATCTTAGAAAGATTCGAGATGAAAGATTATAATCCAGCCAAGACACCTATACAAAGAAATCATAATATTTTTCTAATTTTGAGGGGTAGGACACTAATCAGCATCAGTACAGGGCAAATATTGAATCTCTAATGTATCTTACTGCAAGCAGACTTGATATCATGTTTGCAACTTGCATCTGTGCAAGATATCAGGCTGCTCCTAAGGTGTCTCACCTAATTGATATCAAAAGAATTCTCAGATATCTTAAAGGAGCTCCTAAACTGGGCCTTTGGTATCCTAAGAACAAGGATTTCAATCTTTATGGCTATTCTGACAGTAATTATGATGGCTGCAACATCAACAAGAAATCCATATAAGGAGGATGTCAATTTCTTAGTGGAAGGATCATCTCTTGGCTATGCAAGAAGCAATCATGTGTCTCTGCATCCACTGCTGAAGCTAAATACATTGCTGCTGCTAGCTGCTATGCTCAACTGCTATGGATTCAGAATCATATATTAGACTATGGTTTCAACTTTATGGAGACTCATATCCACATAGACAACAAGAGTGATATTTCTATCATAGAAAATCTAGTAAAGCATTCCAAGACAAAGCATATTGACATCAGGTATCATTTCATTCGAGATATAAATGAGAAAAACATGATCAAACTAGTCAAGGTTGATTCAAATGAACAATATGCTGATTTGTTCACCAAAGCCTTTGATGAACAAAGATTTAAGTATTTAATTATGGCTATTAGGATGATCAACATTGATTAATAAATCTCTTTTGAAATTCTTTTGAAAGTATGTTATGTCTAAGTTGTCTATTTACAATCTAAGCCATTTTACAAAAGGTTTTCTCCTAATTTTCTAAGTATAAATTCTTCCGAAGAGAAATTTAACCTCGGAAGAAAACCTTGCATTTCTTCTGAAAGAAAATTCATTTGTACAACTATTCTCTTCCGAAGAGCTTTTGGCCTCGGAAGATCACTTGAACATAGATCAAGTTTCCTTTTGAAGTTTACTAACTTCTTCTCTCGGAAGAACACTTTACCCTTGGACGCAAATTTGTCTTCAAGACGTAACTTGCTTCGGAAGATAAAGTTGCTTTGGAAGACAATCAGGAAACAGAAACTCTAATGTTCTATCGGAAGCAATTTTACTCATGGAAGAAAACTTTACTCTGTAACGGAAAGCTTTGGGGCCCACTCTGCAAAAAGTAAGATTTTATGGAAGATTGTCGGAATATTTTCAATGACTTATACTTACCTCCTCTGTCAAATCAACCTGTATAGTGTCACTTCACCTTATCGGTTTGATCTTTCAACCCACATATAAAAAGCTTCTGACTTTCTTTTCTACTTTCTTTACCACTGTAAAAGCCCTAGATATCCATTTTCATTATCTTCTTTAAATTTCAAATTCCCTCCTTCAAACAATACCTTAGAACAATGGCTCTAAACCCTCAACACAACCAATTCGCCATCCTTGACTCTTCTAAGGATGTCGATTTTACAACAATCGTCCAATTTCTGACCTAATCTGCATATCTTCCCGCTCTAACATTTAACCCCACCATTTATTCAAACCATATGGCTGACTTCTGGGCCAATGGCCAAAATGAAATACTCAGCAATGAAAGGATTATCCGGTCTAGTATCTGTGGAAAAGAAATCATTGTGAGTGAAACCACCATAAGAGAACATCTGAAAATCCACGACGTAGGAGCCCCCACTGAATTTCCCAAACTTGATTTAGAAGACACTTACACTCAAATGGGGTATGAAGCAGATGTGAGCAAGTCTACAGTTTACAAATTCAACTTCTCTTACAACTGGAAGTGTTTGCTCCACATCATACTACACAGCCTATCAAACAAATCCGAGGGTTTGGATCAAATTCCCTATGATCTGGGCTGACTCTTTCATGGCTTGGTAAAAGGCATAAGGTTTAACTACTCTTGATTTGTGCGTAATAATTTGAGAGGAAATCTCATCAGGAATACATTTTACATGTATCACCGATTTATTCAGCACTTAATCAACTGTGAGCTAGATCAGAACAAACTAGAATATGCAAATATCCTAATAGTTCCTCACATGAGGCCGGGTATCTTCAAATGCTGAAGAAGTTATCCACTAACTTCACTGCAAGGTTCACTCAACTACTTCCAGGTATGTTTGAGCCTATGGCTCCTTGTGACATCCCCGCAGGCGTAGCAGGTGATGAACCAACACCAGACACCACCACTTCACAGCCAATAACTTCTCTCCACCCTTTTATAATAACTTACCAAAGACGCCCAAAATGAACCTGTCACACCCTCAATTTCCACGAACAGGGTTTTACCGTCAGGCGTGTGACATACCAGGATCTCAGACACAGTCATATCGAACGACACTATATGAATTTTAAATAAACATTTGACTTCATTCCATAGAACATAAACAAAGTTTACAATAGCGCGGAAGCGTTTACATAATTCATAATCCATTACATGACAGTTACAAAAGCCAAGTCTAGACAAAATGTTCAATGCAGAAGATAAAGTAAATGAATGCATGTCCTGAGTGCGTTTTCCTGAAGCATGCATCATGGGCTTATGCGTTCCTGTGACCTGAGAAAACATGCTAAAATGTGTCAACATAAATTTGGTGAGTTCACAGGTTTAATCAACGAGAAATGTGTTCGTAAGCGTTTCCATGGTTTGCGTTTCAATGGTTTAGTATATAGAGCATATCGTTAGGTAGCTAGCCTATGTTCTTGTTACTTAGCGTTTCGAACCGAAGCTGACTGTTTACGTCCTATATGTGTTTGTTGTATCCCCGTCATGTCTCATCAGACCTTGACAAATGTTAGGTCAATCAAGCACCCGTTTAACCTCCAATCAAGCTAGCGCGACTAGCCCGGGCGGGGTTTGTCAGACCCAGTAGTACTACTCAAAATTACCTCGCTAATCCCATTACTAACGGTTCGAGTGTGTCAGGACATGTTGTGTGTTTGCACTAACGTAACAAGCGATATCAATATTACTACAACCATTTATGTAAATCTGTTTGCATGTTTTCTCCCCCAAAAAGGAAAGAGAGTAAAATAGGGGCCGTGAAACTCACTGATGATGTAACAAGTATGTAGGATGAAAGTCTCCCAAGTGTTGTTTACGATGCGCTGTCAAATCCTATTGACATTTATGTTAAGCGTTAATGTTGTGTTTAGCGTTAATACACATGTTTAGTCGGGTCGGGTCGCATTGGTTCGGTCGGGGGTGTCACACACACAAGCAGGCATACACGTATCAGACTTCAGGTAGATCCCAAATGGGTTGTTGATATTTGTAAACAGTTAGGTTGTTTCAGGTTGAAAAGTATGTGCTTGTTGATTACGTTGACTTTAATCTTTGTGGTCAAGAAATGACACTTTATTGATGTTAACTTATCATCACACGATAGACACATCGCACACCAGAAGGATTCACTCAAAATGACTCCAATCGCATAACAAGGCTAGACGCACGACTGGACACTTCATTCGCACGAATGGGCCTTCATTCGTACGAATCAACCTCACTCGTACGATTGAACCCTCATTCGTGCGACTCAGCATTCAGTCGTACCTCACATCACCCATTCACCCGAATCAACAACCAATCGCACGAATGAACCTTCATTCGTGCGGTTGGACCTTCAGTCAGGTGATACTCAGTCGCACACATTCATTCGGTTGACTCAGTCGCACACATTCATTCGGTTGACTCAGTCACACACATTCACTCGGTTGACTCAGTCGCACACATTCATTCGCATGCATTCATTCGCACGTCTCGCCCCAGTCGCCCCGATCAGTCGCACGAGGGACCCAGTCGCATGACTCAGTCGCACGGCTGGCCCAGTCGCATGACTCGGTCGCACGGCTGGCCCAGTCGCGGACTGCAGCAGGTCGCGACTGCTGGGCAGGCTGAAAGCCTTCGGCTGTCCCGTGCTCGGTTTTCTCCCAATCAGGACTTCCAGAAACACTCTCCTAACATGTCTAAGTGAAATGCACACGCTGATTGACCTCACACGCACCCCCACGACCACATGCATTCGGGTTGAACCCGAACACCCGAACCCCATATTTGCAGTAAGGAAACGAGCAATAAAGCGGATGAACAAGGTCGCCTACCTGCTGGGAACGTGATTTCTCAGCTGTTGCGTGGTCTAACCGATGAAAACGAGCTCAATCGGGTGAATTTGGTGCTAGGATGAAGAAAGGGAGGAGTAGAGAGCGTAGGAGAGAAAGAGGAGATTATGGTGTGTTTGGCTGGTGGATGGGTATTTATACCCAGCCCCAGTTTGCCAATTTTCAAGTTTAGTCCCTGTACTTAGGTCCCGTGTTCCCGAATTTGTTTCGGTTGATAACGACGTAGATGGGCGAGCTATATTAATTAGGAGGATTCCTTAGGAAATCCCGTTTATGTGAATCCTCTATAAACACCCGTGTTAGTATTTTATCATAATTGTTTAACGATGTCGGTGGCGGTGTTTGTATACGTTTCGAGTATTAGCGAGTACGGGTCAATGTTAACGACAACGGTTTGAATAATGTTAACCTGAAATGACGGGGTGTCACATCATCCCCTTGTTGCTGGAATTTTCGTCCCGAAAATTAGTACATCATGTTACGAGGTTCTACGAGGAATTACAAGGCTCAACGGTTTGTGACGCATGTTGAATAGAGTTTCTGCGTATTCTAAGAGGTAGATGTCTGACCTTGGAACAATTTCGGGTACTTCTTCTTCATCTGATCCTCGCGTTCCCAGGTAAACTCTGGTCCACGCTTTGAGTTCCAATGAACCTTGACGATAGGGATACGGCTATGTTTGAGCGTCTTGACCTCTCGATCCATGACTTCTACTGGCTCCTCGAGGAAATGTAGTTGTTCGTCCACATGTATCTCGTCTAACGGAGCGATAAGAGTCTCGTCTGCAAGGCATTTCCTCAAGTTGGAGACGTGGAACACATCGTGTACTCCACGGAGTTCTTCGGGCAGGTTCAACTGATAGGCCACGGGGCCAACCCGTTTGACAACCTCAAACGGTCCCACGTACCTAGGGCTTAGTTTCCCACGTTTTCCGAAATGAATCACACCCTTCCAAGGTGACACTTTCAAAAGCACCTTATCACCTATTTGGAATTCGAACGGTCGGCGACGCTTATCAGCGTAACTTTTCTGTCGGTCACAGGCTGCTGCCATACGGTTACGGATCTGCACGATCTTCTCAGTCGTCTCGTGCACAAGTTCAGGGCCGGTGAGTTGACTTTCCCCAACTTCCGCCCAACAGATAGGTGATCGGCACTTACGCCCATACAGTGCCTCAAATGGGGCAGCTTTGATCGATGTGTGATAGCTATTGTTGTAAAAAAACTCAACTAGCAGTAAGTGAGTTTCCCAACTGCTGCCGAAATCTATGACGCAGGCACGTTACATGTCTTCTAAAGTCTGGATCGTACACTCACTTTCGCCATCAGTTTGGGGGTGGTACGCGGTGCTCATATCCAGTCGCATTCCTAGTGCTCGTTGTAAGGGCTGCCAGAAGTGTGACGTGAATCGAGCGTCACGATCAGAGATAATGGAAATCGGCACACCATGCCGAGAAACTATTTCCCTGAGGTAGATACGAGTCAACTTTTCCAGGCGGTCAGTCTCCCGGATTGCCAAGAAGTGTGCGGACTTCGTCAGACGATCTACGATCACCCAAGTGGTATCGCACCCGCTGGGAGTTCTCGGTAGTTTTGCGATGAAATCCATTGATATCTGCTCCCACTTCCATACTGGAATTTCCGGTTGTTGAAGTAGTCCGGAGGGTCGTTGATATTCCACCTTAACTTTAGAACAGGTCAAACATCTGGTCACATAGGTGGCGATATCGGCTTTCATGTTTGGCCACCAGTAAAGGACCTTCAGGTCGTGGTACATCTTGTCTGAACCTGGGTGGATCGAGTACCGTGATTTGTGAGCTTCGTCCATTACCAGTTCTCATAGGTTTCCATACGAGGGAATCCATGTTCGATCCATGAAGTAGCAGATTCCGTCAGACTTGGTTTCCAGTTGCTTCTCCATGCCTCGTACCGATTCGGCTTTTAGGTTCTCGTCTTTTAACGCCTCAAGTTGAGCATTACGGATCTGATCGGGTAAACCGGTGTGAATGGTGAGTTGCAATGCTCGAACTCATCTTGGCTTGAGTGTTTCCTTCTGACTTAGGGCGTCTGCTACTACATTGGCCTTGCCCGGATGATACTTGATCGTACAGTCATAGTCGTTTAACAACTCCACCCAACGACGTTGTCTCATATTTAGCTCCTTCTGTTTAAAGATGTGCTGGAGACTCTTGTGATCGGTGTAAATGGTGCACTTGGTACCGTACAAGTAGTGTCTCCATATCTTGAGTGCAAACACAACTGCTCCAAGCTATAGGTCGTGTGTCGTGTAGTTTTTCTCGTGTATCTTCAATTGTCGGGATGCATAGGCAATCACCTTATTGCGTTGCATTAGCACGTAACCGAGGCCTTGTTTAGAAGCATCACAGTATACTACGAAATCATCGGTTCCCTCAGGCAGGGATAGAATCGGTGCTGTACAGAGCTTCTGCTTCAGGATTTGGAATGCAGATTCTTGTTTATCACCCCAATCGTACGCGGTGCCTTTATGAGTTAACGCGGTGAGAGGTTGAGCAATCTTTGAGAACCCTTCGATGAACCGTCGATAATAGCCAGCCAACCCGAGAAACTGTCGTACCTCGGTCGGAGTCTTTGGCGTAGCCCAGTTCTTGATAGCTGCTATCTTTGCCGGGTCAACGTGTATCCCATTCTCATTGACCACATGGCCCAAGAAATGGACCTCTCGTATCCAGAAGTCGCACTTTGAAAATTTGGCATACAACTGTTCTCGTCTCAACAGCTCCAGAATCAGTCTAAGGTGCTCTTCGTGTTCTTCCTCAGTGCTTGAGTAAATAAGGATGTCATCGATGAAGACAATAACGAACTTGTCTAGATAGGGTTTGCACACTCGGTTCATTAAGTCCCTGAAAACCGCTGGTGCATTGGTCAACCCGAACGGCATAACCAAGAACTCATAGTGGCCATACCTCATCCTGAAAGCAGTCTTTGAAATGTCTTCTTCTTGTATCCTTAGTTGATGATAACCCGATCTCAGGTCTATCTTGGAATAGAAACTCAACCCTTGTAGTTGATCGAACAGATCATCAATGCGCGGGAGGGGATAGCGATTCTTAATTGTTGCCTTGTTTAATTCTCTGTAATCGATACACATGTGAAAAGTTCCGTCCTTCTTCTTGACAAACAGAACTGGGGCTCCCCACGGTGATGAGCTAGGTCTGATAAATCCTTTATCCAATAGTTCCTGCAATTGCGTAGACAGCTCTTGCAGTTCCCTTGGGGCTAATCTGTACGGTGCTCTCGCGATAGGGGCGGCTCCCGGTACCAAATCGATTTGAAACTCGACTTGGCGATGCGGTGGGAGACCGGGTAGGTCTTCAGGGAAAACCTCAGGATAGTCACGTACAACAAGGATGTCTTCAATTTTCTTTTCCTTTTTTTCTTTTTTAGCGACCATAGAAAGGAAAGCAGTATGACCCTTTCGCAAACACTTCTGAGCTTTCATGTAGGAGATGATTCCAGAGACCATGCCCCTCCTTTCGCCCTGAACTGATAAAATTTCACCACTGGGAAGTGGTATGCGAACGATTTTCTCCCCACAGATGATCTCAGCTTGATTCTTAGATAGCCAGTCCATACCCACAACTACGTCGAAACTACCAAGTGTGACAGGCATCAGATCTATATCTATCTCATGACCACATAATCCTAGTCTGCACCCCTTAACGATATAAGTTGCCTAGATTAGTTTTCCATCAGCTAATTCTACAACATAACTAGGTTCCACGACAGTTAAGTTTACATCTAAGAACTTAATGAACTTGTTGGAAACAAAACTCCTGTCAGCTCCAGTATCAAATAGTATAGAAGCAAAACAACCATTCAGGGGAAACGTACCAGTAACCACATTCTGGTCATCCCTTGCCTCACCGGAACCGATCACGAATGCACGACCCTTAGCATTGCCCCCATTATTACCCTTGTTTCCACCCTTCAGCTGTGGGCAATCCTTCCTGTAGTGGCCCTCCTTACCACACTCGTAGCCGCCTCTAGGCACTCCACCCTGGCGTTGTTGTTGGGGTTGTTGTTGCTGAGTCATTAGTTCACCCCTACAGTCTTTGGCTGCGTGACCCATCTTTCCACATCTCTGACAACGGAGTCGATCACACGGGCCATGATGATGGAAGTTGCACCGGTTACACCTAGGATTCTTGCCCGCGTAGCTGCTCGATCCCTGACCATAGTTGTTGTTATTGTTGTTCTGGTTGTTGTTGGTGAAGCTTCTTGATAGGTCAAACTTTTTGGTCTGTTGTTGCTGGGTGTTGTTGAAGCTTGAAGACTTACTGTAGTTACCCTCCCATTTCCTTTTGTGATCTGATGAACCAGAAGCAGCGCCACGTTTAGGCAAAGTGCCCTGTGCCACTGCCTGGTCGGTGAGTTTGTGAGCCAGTCGGATGGCCTGCTGGATAGTGACAGGATCAGCAGCCATCACACTGGCCTGGATTTGAGGAGCCAGGCCATCAATGTACTTTTTGATCCGTTTGTAGGCCGGAGTCACCATCTGAGGACATAATGCTGCCAACTCGTGCGAACGAGTCGTGTACTCCTCAATGTCAGAACCAATCATCTTTAAATTCCAAAATTCTTCCTCCTGTTTCTGGACTTCGCTCCTGGGGCAGTACTCTTCTTTCATCAGAATCTTGAAGTCATCCCATGGCATACCATTAGCAGCACCAAGCCCCAGGGTTTGGACTTGTGAGTTCCACCACGTCAGGGCTGGTCCCTCCAGTATGCCAGAGGCGTACTTGACGCGATTTCCATCAGGACAGTTGCACATGGAGAACACAGACTCGAGTTTCTCCAGCCAGCGAAGCAGTGTGACAGCACCCTCAGAACCGCTGAAAGAATGAGGCTTGCAATCCATAAACATCTTGAAGGTACAGACTGTTGGACCTCCTTGATTCGGATTCTGGTCGTTCTGGTCCTGATTACGGGCCTGCACATAGGCTGCAAGCGCATCAGCCACGCGCTCATTGATGATAGCATTCAGCTCGGCTTGAGTCAGGGGGATATTTCCTCGTCCACCCGGGCGTCCAGCTCTTCTTCCAGACATGATTTCTTCAATTTACAACACATATTAATCAATAACCGGATAATAATTATTGACAATAATATATTGTATCACGCTAGTAAGAATGAGGGATTTGTTTGCATATCGATAGTGAGGCTTTATGAGGATCCGAGGCCTTATGCCTCCTAAGTATGGAATTGAGAATTTGTACTGGCCATTACCGTTATCACCCAATAGAGTTGCCAGAATTCTCATGCACGACAAATTACAATTACGTGTGCACCCGTGATTCTAATTTGCTTTGCATGGTCACACATGGTTCCTCCTATTTGAGATAACATACCTTGTCCAGTACTGAGTGTTATCAATGATAGAAGCATCAAAGATATATTTGCTATACCAAGAGTCAAATAACTAAGGTTGTACTAAGGTTGCATAAGAGATTCGGTTAAGATAACAACGGGAATCAAGACAATTTTGCCCTTTTTCCTTTCGATGTTCTAGGTGTTTGAATGTCTAAGTCCGATCCTCTAATAGACTTGAATATCTTAGTTGTCCCTCATTTATTGCTCGGACCAATGTAGAGGATAGGATATGTTGGGATTTGTAACAAGTGTGAGAGAGTTGGAAGAGTGAGGTATTGTTCTTTTTGTTTGTCATCGTTAAGCTTATCGCGTGTGTCAGGAAAAAGTCCCGTGTTCCAATCGTGGAAATGTTGGGTTCAACTCGTTGTTGCTTCCACTCTGAGAGTGAAGAATCAAGTGTATATGTTGCATGTGTGCGAGCGGGATTCTCCGCCCCTGTGTCAGTCGGTAATGATACACATATCATACCGATATGGTTGTGTTCGTTCAACAACGAAATGTTAGTGTACCAGGAAAATGTTCGTACAACAGTTGCAATCGTGTAAGAGTGTCTGTGCGATACTAGTGTTGTGTCTAAGGCTATAGTCTAGATGCAATGCAATCCAAGTTCTCTATAACCTGTGGCTCTGATACCAGTCTGTCACACCCTCAATTTCCACGAACGGGGTTTTACCGTCAGGCGTGTGACATACCAGGATCTCAGACACAGTCATATCGAACGACACTATATGAATTTTAAATAAACATTTGACTTCATTCCATAGAACATAAACAAAGTTTACAATAGTGCGGAAGCATTTACATAATTCATAATCCATTACATGACAGTTATAAAAGCCAAGTCTAGACAAAATGTTCAATGCAGAAGATAAAGTAGATGAATGCATGTCCTGAGTGCGTTTTCCTGAAGCGTGCATCATGGGCTTATGCGTTCCTGTGACCTGAGAAAACATGCTAAAATGTGTCAACATAAAGTTGGTGAGTTCACAGGTTTAATCAACGAGAAATGTGTTCGTAAGCGTTTCCATGGTTTGCGTTTCAATGGTTTAGTATATAGAGCATATCGTTAGGTAGCTAGCCTATGTTCTTGTTACTTAGCGTTTCAAACCGAAGCTGACTGTTTACGTCCTATATGTGTTTGTTGTATCCCCGTCATGTCTCATCAGACCATGACAAATGTTAGGTCAATCAAGCACCCGTTTGACCTCCAATCAAGCTAGCGCGACTAGCCCGGGCGGGGTTTGTCAGGCCCAGTAGGACAACTCAAAATTACCTCGCTAATCCCATTACTAACGGTTCGAGTGTGTCAGGACATGTTGTGTGTTTGCACTAACGTAACAAGCGATATCAATATTACTACAACCATTTATGTGAATCTGTTTGCATGTTTTCTCCCCCAAAAAGGAAAGAGAGTAAAATAGGGGCCGTGAAACTCACTGATGATATAACAAATATGTAGGATGAAAGTCTCCCAAGTGTTGTTTATGATGCGCTGTCAAACACCTATTGACATTTATGTTAAGCGTTAATATTGTGTTTAGTGTTAATACACATGTTTAGTTGGGTCGGGTCGCATTGGTTCGGTCGGGGGTGTCACACACACAAGCAGGCATACACGTATCAGACTTCAGGTAGATCCCAAATGGGTTGTTGATATTTGTAAACAGTTAGGTTGTTTCAGGTTGAAAAGTATGTGCTTGTTGATTACGTTGACTTTAATCTTTGTGGTCAAGAAATGACACTTTATTGATGTTAACTTATCATCACACGATAGACACATCGCACACCAGAAGGATTCACTCAAAATGACTCCAATCGCATAACAAGGCTAGACGCACGACTGGACACTTCATTCGCACGAATGGGCCTTCAATTGTACGAATCAAGCTCACTCGTACGATTGAACCCTCATTCGTGCGACTCAGCATTCAGTCGTACCTCACATCACCCATTCACCCGAATCAACAACTAATCGCACGAATGAACCTTCATTCGTGCGGTTGGACCTTCAGTCGGGTGATACTCAGTCGCACACATTCATTCGGTTGACTCAGGCGCACACATTCATTCGGTTGATTCAGTCGCACACATTCACTCGATTGACTCAGTCGCACACATTCATTCGCATGCATTCATTCGCACGTCTCGCCCCAGTCGCCCCGATCAGTCGCACTAGGGACCCAGTCGCATGACTCAGTCGCACGGATGGCCCAGTCGCATGACTCGGTCGCACGGCTGGCCCAGTCGCGGACTGCAGCAGGTCACGACTGCTGGGCGGGCTGAACAGCCTTCGGCTGTCCCGTGCTCGGTTTTCTCCCAATCAGGACTTCCAGAAACACTCTCCTAACATGTCTAAGTGAAATGCACACGCTGATTGACCTCACACGCACCCCCACGACCACATGCATTCGGGTTGAACCCGAACACCCGAACCCTATATTTGAAGCAGGGAAACGAGCAATAAAGCGGATGAACAAGGTCGCCTACCTACTGGGAACGTGATTTCTCAGCTGTTGCGTGTTCTAACCGATGAAAACGAGCTCAATTGGGGTGAATTTGGTGCTAGGATGAAGAAAGGGAGGAGCAGAGAGCGTAGGAGAGAAAGAGCAGATTGTGGTGTGTTTGGCTGGTGGATGGGTATTTATACCCAGCCCCAGTTTGCCAATTTTCAAGTTTAGTCCCTGTACTTAGGTCCCGTGTCCCCGAATTTGTTTCGGTTGATAACGACATAGATGAGCGAGCTATATTAATTAGGAGGATTCCTTAGGAAATCCCGTTTATGTGAATCCTCTACAAACACCCGTGTTAGTATTTTATCATAATTGTTTAACGATGTCGGTGGCGGTGTTTGTATACGTTTCGAGTATTAGCGAGTACGGGTCAATGTTAACGACAACGGTTTGAATAATGTTAACCTGAAATTACGGGGTGTCACAGAACCCTTATTCAATATACTCTAACTGAACAAGTCCCTCTAGTTCAGGCCAAAAAGGCTAGAGTGGAATATAAGGCTCCCACTCAGCGAGTGGTCCAACCATCCTCCACTATTGACCTTAATATCAGTGTTAAGTCTCCTCAGTCTCAACCTAATAAGCCTATTGCCCAAACCTCATGCCCTTAGGGTGAGTCCCAACACTCCTTTACACAGCCAAAAAGGGACATCCACATTACTAGCACAATGCCATTAGATGTTGACCAAGGTCCCGGGTCATTAGGTATAACTAATAAATCCTTCACTAACCTTTTAACCCAATCTGATGAGGATTTCATGTTTCCTCAGGGCCATGATGTCGATCTACCATATCAGTTAAGCCAAACTGAGGTGAGTCCCATAGATTTGGAGGGGACTCATGTAGACTCAGCTACCACTACTGAGAGTGTCTCGTTGACCTCTAAAGGACAGTGGTAACATTGCTGAGACTGAGTCTACAACAACCTTGCTAATTGACATCTCTGAAATAGATATTAGTTCACAAGGGAAACAAGGGCACCAAGAAACCACATCTTGTGATGAGTATGAACATACTAGGTATGTTATCTCATCTCCCTGTTATTCTTCTAAAGAGGATGAGGGAAGTCTGAAACTAACTATTCAGTATCTGCTTTCTAAAGTCTCAAATCTTGAATTCAAAGTTATGACTTTAGAAAATAGATCTGCCACTCAGCAAGTTGAGATTGAGAGTCTCAAGGCCAAACTAGCTGAGACACAGGTTGAGAAGCCTGTTAGGCATGTACCAATTTAGGTCTCTTTAAGTTCTTCCTCTAGCTCATCTACTTCTTAAGATGATGCTACCAAAAAGGGGTAGAATGTAAATACACAAGCACATGAGCATCTTACCTTGGCCATCTCAACTCCATCCTCAACTTATCCTACATCATAACACTCCGCAGCTATCTTTCCACAGTCACCTCCTATTGAAATTCAAGTGGATCCTTGGATGCTTATTGACCTTCATAGATTCTTAACCAAGTTTCTTATATGTTCCTCACTTGAAAAACCCTCACCCGATGTAGCACTATCCTACTTTGGTGCTGAAAAGCTTCAAAGGCTGAGTGCACGACCTATCACTGAGAAAGAAGTTGTTCAACCTAAGGTCCCTATTGAACCTGAGATTAACTACATAGCGGAAATAAGGACTCATAGCCCAGCAACTAACTCAGTTATGACAGGTAGTGATATTAAATTCTCTTTTGAAGTAGAATTTCAACCTGCGAAAGGGATTAATTGAATTATTATCTTTGTCTGATGATCTGCTATTACAGAGGCCGTTCTTGATCTTGCCTCTGAGGTAAATAGTGAGGACTTCCTCAAAACCCCTCTATCTCCAACACCATAAATTTAACCACACTCTCCCTAACCTGAATCATCGAAGACAGAATCTCCAAAGGCTAAACCTTCCTCAGATGCCAAAGCAAAAACGAAGATGACTGCCGAAGAGATTTTGGAAGAAGAAAGGTTGGAGAAGCTGAAAAGAAAAGGTAAACTCACCTTCGTGAAGCTGCTGACTACAAGCAGCAAGGCAGCAGTAGTAGCTCAAGAGTCTATTAACAATAAAAGAAGAGTGGAGGTGATTGATAGGCTCATCAATCTAGGAGTAGGCAATGAGGAAATTCTCCTACTCCAACTAAATAAGCTTATTAAGCTAGAAAAAGGCAAGCCTGCTGCAAAAGGAGAAGGAGGAAATAGCAAGGTTGGCTGAGAAAGAAGAGAAAAGGAGGAAGTAGGAAGAAGATGAGCACAGGCAAAGTATGCAGAGGATAGCCTTCTTATGCTTAAGATGCTATTCTCAGGAAGAGCTGACTCCTTATGGAAATAAGAAGATCTTGTTCCTTTTCAACAAAGAACAAGATATCAAAGAAGTCTGCAAGAGAGAAGGTGAAAAAGAAGAAGAAGAAGGAGGAGGAGGCCAGACTTGTGTTTGCCAAGAAGGTAGGAGACAAAGCCTGGATGAAGACTTATCTAAGGGCCCACGGCTTCATAGGTAGGCAAGTAGGACCCATGTCAGAGAAGACCCTACAGCAACATATCAGTGATATCAAAGCTAACATTCTCTTAGGAAGAAGGAAAGAGGTGCACGAAACTCAGATTGTACAGAGGATGGTACCTAAGCCAACACCTAAAACACAACCAACAAAACATGAGCCCACACCTCTTCCTTTTCCCATCAAAACTGAACCCATTACTAAACCCTACAACCCTGAACCTACACATCAACCCTAATCCCATCATCATCCACTGCCACTCAACAACCACCACCACTACTCATCCTAAAACTCAAAACACAACCCAAAACCCAACCCAAAACCCAAACCAAAACCCAACAACTACCCAAGCCATCCTTTAAACCATCTAAACCTCTGACATTAGAAGAATTCAAGGAGATCAAAGGAAAGCTATCAACTACATAACCCTGAGTGACATCTCTTTTGAGGAAGAGTCCATAACTCTGAGATACATTGATGGCTCTTCATGTTCCTTCACAAGAGATGCATTCGATGATCTGCCCAAAGGAACATAGGACCAAGCTCTTCAACTCTTGGCTACAAACTCTGATTCTATTAAAGAAGAAGAGAAGAAGCTGAGAAGAAGACTGGTGACTGTACTGGATACCGGGAGAGAGGATAAACTACCATACAAACCACTCATTCCTAGGAAGAAGATTGTCCATTGGAGGTTTGATGACTCCTCTCATAACTTTATTATGGAAAGAGAAAATGGTGAAGTCAATAGACTTGACACACCATCTCTGCTACACTCAAGCATGTTTGACAATGCTGAGTTAGTAGTGAAGCCATTCTCTGGCCCCTTAAACTCCTAAGAAGCTGATTATATCAGAAATCATCTAGGTAACATTCATCTTGCTGAGTTAACAAAGAAGGCAAGAATAGAAGAGGAGTTGAAGCTGAGAAAGGATAAAACAGAAAGTGCCACTAATAAAGGAGATCATTCCTTCAATTGATTCAAGGCACTACTTCAGAGTCCATATTTAGATGGGAATATGACTGTAATTTCTATCAACTAACTCTCTTCAGACGACCATAAAAAGAGTACACGTCATTCACCATAACAGACTGGATCTCCTATCCACTAATGACTAGTACAAGCTTCTGTGCACTACTTCTGGAAAGAACAAAGAAACTAACAAGTATCTTCTTTTCTTGGTGCTGAAAGGTTTAAGAAGAAGAGGAGAGTGAAGTTTTGGTAGCATTAGCGTAAGGGGAGTTTGTTAGATCATATGAGGCTGGTGCAACCAAAACTACACTTAGAAGATTTTGAGTGTAACTGAGCAAAGACTTCCAAAGACAAAGATGCACTTCAGAAGCAAGGTTAAAGATCTTCCGAAGCTTAAGGATGAAGAACTTCCGAAGGAAGAACTAAGTCTTCTGAGACTAAGTAGTTCTCCTTTTGAAGTATAACACTTGGAAGATTCAAGATAAAATCCTTCCAAAGGAAAAGGTCATGAAGACTTGCTGAAGTCTTGGAAGAAGTTAGCCCTTCCGAAGTATAAATGGTTTCGGAAAACTTTATTCTTCCGAAGCAATTTTTCCTTCAGAAGATGTCACACCTCCGCTGAGAGCGGAAACACGGGAATGCGAGCGAGACGGAATCGTCATAACACATTGTTAACAATAGAGATGCAATGTATATATAATTGATGATAAAGCGTGTCATGACGACACCCGACACAAATGAATACTTTTGTCGTGTTTAGTCAATATTCATGACAGCATAGCCGTAAGCACTAACTTGTAAATGATTCAGATAACCAAATATTGTATCCATGTAATGTAATTCCCACAACCCGGGAACAAGTATCCAAAAGAATGATAATTGTTTAATAGACTACAACAATGTTTCAAAATGATTGTTTATCAAGTATGTCCAGTCTCAAAAATGCATCGTAGGGTCTCCACTAAGGCAGCACTCCTAGATCTTCAGTTATCATTGTCACCTGAAAAGATATGCTCAAAACGGTCAACAAAATTGTTGGTGAGCTCGCAGTTTTAAATTGTAAAAATGTAATTGATGTTGTATAGTATTTGTTGCGGAATACCATGCATACAGTTATAGGTAAGCAAAATCACATAACCATGAGTTTTACAACCAAACCTAATGACGTACACACACCAACTTGTCGGAATATATTCACCCAAGGCCCGTTCCTAGCAAAGTGATGGTACCAACTACTAAACCATCTGACAAGGGTGGGGGTGTCAACCCAGTAGTACTACCAATACCTATCCGTTGGTTCCAACACCGGAATTAAATGGTTGTAAGAAAGAACCACGCCGGAACTCATGTATGTATCAGATAAGTACTCACAAAACAGTATCACGTTTATTCCAAGTATGTAAATTGTATGTAAGTTAGCATAGAAAACAATTGAGCATACTTTTTCCCCATGTTTGTAAACGTTGAAATATTGTATAAGCATAAAAAGGGGCCATGAAACTCACTTGTTAAGTGGTAAGTATGTATGATAAAAGCTTCCCAAACATTGTATGCAATGAACGGTCAACACCTATTGACAGTTATGTTAAGCATTAATGATGTGCCTAATGTTAATAGTAATGCTCAGTCGGGTCGGGTCGTATCGGTTCGGTCGCGGGTAACACACACACAAACACATGCAATGGATCTTATGTAGATCCAAATACCAGAAATGTTGCCATTGTCGATGATATTTGTGTAAAAGTGTCATTGTTGTTAGTGAAATACTTAGTAAGCATTAATGTTACAAATAGATTGTTGTTAGTTGTAAAATGTTAAGTTAATTGATTTGGTTTAACTTTAGTGAATTTGATAGTGTTAATTTGTGGATTGTCACTAGCAATGGCAACCGTGTCGATGTTGGTGGGTTTGTTAGAACTTGAAACATAGTTTAACCATTTAAACTTTGTAAAACGCAGCAGAAGTGAACATTATAACATTGTTTATAATCTGAAATTTCAGGTTTTATTTTGATATTATAAGTTTTAAACAAACCCAAGAACAAAAGGATCTTATATATGTGAATGATGCTAGCAATAAAATACAAACAACACATTATGGACAGCCACAAAGAGGGCTGCCATAAACTACCTTTCAGCAGCAAATGTGACGAAAATAGAGGATGATATTGACCAAGAAATCGACCAAGGCACCAAAAGGAGGTCTTCTCAAGCTTGTATACCCCAAACACTATGGCAAACACTTCTTGTTAGGGAGAATCAACACCAAAATCAACACAAAAAGAACTTCCTTGTGATGCTGCTGCCGTGAGCTTTTAGGAGAGAGAGGAGAGTTTTATCTTGTGTTTGCATGTATGGAGAGTTGTGTTTTTTCAAGTATAAGACTAGTTAATAATTGGGTTTACCATAAAAGCAAAGAACCAATCCTAACAAGGGGGGCGACCGATTTTTGACAAAGAGGGTTTTTCCCCCAAAAACTTAATAACCCATTATTTAAGCTAGTCACATAATTTGTTGTACAATTAACCTTTTAATTGTATAACTCATACACTCTTTTATTATATCATGTTATCTAACTAACTTAAATAACATTACAAATAATATTATTGAACAAAATATCCTAATAAGTTGTTCCATCTCATATGCAACTTATTTAGAAAACACATTTTCTAAATTGGTATAAATATTTAATTGCATGATCATATCATCAATTAAATATTAATTGGTGTTTGCTAAGCTTGTTATTGGGTATAACCCGACTTGGATCATAACGTACTAACCGCATCAATATTCTACGTGTCATGGGCATATAGAATCCTACAATCTCCCACTTGCAAAAGATTCATAGAAGATTGATGCAAGTAGTAAATACCGCCTAACAATGGTTTACTACCCTTAATACGCATGACTTATAGCCATTCAATAACATCATCCCATTCAAGTATCCTACTTAAAATGATTTAGGTGAATCAATCATTTATCCTTTTGTTACAGATGTCATGTTAAGTCCAAGGACACAGAATGATCATTCCTTGTTGATTTAACTTAATCAGGCCTTAGACATCTTGCTCTCAACGAATAAGAGGAACAAATTCCATCTTGACTACATACGTTTCTGACAAACACCTCGTGTCACACCTGAACATAGCCTTACGCACTGTCCATTATTTCAGGGCAGTGAAGAACTAGCTTAAGGTATAGCTTTTGGTGAATATCAAAACCCAATATGTATCTCAGGTCTGAGGATACCAAATGATATTCTCCTTTTACTCAAAATTACTTATGATCAATCTAGAAGATTCCATGTAGTAAAATTTAAGATACGGGTCAGTCCAATATTTGTGTCCCACAAATATCTATGAAATTTGGCAGCAACCAGTTGCTCTATATTCATCCTTATGAATATCCACCAATCCAAATTCATAATAATCTTACCCTCGTACTTGTTCTCACAAATATGAACGACTACGGACATTTAGAGTAAACTATTTACCCATGGATTAAACAAGCTAAATTGGAACATTTATTGAAATATTATAACCAAATAATTTTATTCAAGTAATAACAGAGTTCCATATATCCAAATACGAAATTACAGATCAAATCCAATCACTAGAATATCGAAGTCCTATGGCACAGGTATGACCTTCATGCTTTGCCTTTTCTAGGAGCTTCCTGAGAGGATCCGCAATATTTTGATCCCTGTGAACTTTGCGAATACATATCTTTCTTTTCTCAACTTCATCTCGTATGTAGTTGAATCTCCGTTCAATGTGCCTAGTATTTTGATGAGCACGAGGTTCCTTGATTTGAGCAATCGCACCCTCGTTATCATAAAAGATCTCTAGGGGGTCCTGAATGGAGGGGTCAACCCCTAGATCGGCAATGAATTTCTTCAACCATGCAGCTTCTTGAGCTGCCAATAAGGCGGCGACGTATTCAAATTTTGTAGTTGATAAAGCCACCACATCCTGTTTAGAGCTCTTCCAAGAGACCGCTCATCCATTCAGAATGAAAATGTATCCCGATTGTGATCGTGAATCATCATGATATTTGGAAACTCGCATCCGTGTAACCTTTTACAATGAGTTCCTCATCACCAGATCCATAGACTACGAACATATCTTTAGTCCTCCTTAGGTACTTAAGTATGTTCTTAACAGCCATCCAATGACTGTTTCCAGGATTTTGCTGGTATCGGCTTGTCATGCTTAAGGCGCATGAAACGTCCGGTCGAGTGCATATCATTGCATACATGATGGATCCAATAGCAGATGTGTATGGGATTGCCTTCATTTTATCTTGCTCATCCTTTGAGCTTGGACATTGAGTCATACTCAATATCGTTCCTATTTGAATAGGTACCGTACCTTTCTTAGAGTTCTCCATATTGAACCTTTTCAAGATCTTATTAATGTATGCACTTTGATTTAAACCAATCAACCGCCTTGATCTATCTCTATAGATCTTTATTCCCAGAATATAAGCGCTTTCACCAAGATCCTTGATGGAAAAACAACTTCCAAGCCAGGTTTTTACACCTTCCAAGGTTGGAATGTCATTTCCGAATAGTAGTATGTCATCAACATACAATACTAGGAAAGTGATGATGCTCCCACTAGCTTTCTTATATACACAAGCTTCATCAGCATTCTTGATGAATCCAAATTTAATTACTTCTTCATCAAAACGGTGATTCCAACTTCTCGATGCTTGTTTCAATCCATAGATTGATTTATTTAACTTGCATACCTTGTTAGGATGTTTTGGATTGACAAAACCTTCAGGCTGAACTATATAGAAATCTTCCTCAAGATATCCATTTAGGAAAGCGGTTTTGACATCCATTTGCCAAATCTCATAATCATAATGAGCAGCTATGGCAAACAATATCCTAATGAATTTTAGCATCGCAACAGGTGAAAAAGTTTCATCATAGTCAACCCCTTGAGTTTGAGTGAAACCTTTTGCTACAAGTCTTGTTTTATAAGTATCCAAGTTTCAATGCATGTCAGTTTTCTTCTTGAAACCCCACTTACTTCCAACTACTTTGGAGTTAAGAGGTGGTACAACCAAGTCCCATACTTCATTGTCATACATGGATTGCATCTCAACGTTCAGGGGTTCAAGCCATTTGTCACAATCCAAATTGGACAATGCATCACGATAGGTGGTTGGTTCATCGGAATCTACCACATAGCATCCATCTACGAAAAATCCATATCTTTCAAGTGGATTACTAATTCTACCTGATCTGCGAATGTTTTGTGTATATTAATCAACCACTTGATCATTCTCAACATCCTCATGTTGAGTGCTAGTGTCAACCAAATGTGTATCGGTTTGTGGTTCTTGATCCTCCTCAAGATCCACAGTTCTACTTCTAGTTCCTTCCGTAAGGAACTTAGCTTCTAAGAACTCAGCTTTCCTGGCAACAAACTCCTTTTGTTCCATTGGATCATAGAAATAGTATCCCATAGAATCTCTAGGATATCCAATGAAGATACATTTAGTGGAACGGCTTTGTAGCTTGTTTGAGGTGGGAGTCATCACATAAGCCTCACACCCCCGCACCCTCAAATATGAAAATGATGGAACCCTTCCATTCCATATTTCATAAGGTGTCCTTTCCACTTTCTTGGTTGGGGCCATATTCAAAATACGGGCCGCAGAGAGCAGAGCAAAACCCTAAAATGACAGAGGTAATGAGCTTCTAGCCATCATAGATCGAACCATATCCAATAGAGTTCGATTTCTCTGCTTGGACACACCATTATGTTGTGGTGTTCCCGATGGAGATAGTTGTGAGACAATCCCACAACTTCTAAGATGGTCCCTAAAAGCATCATTCAAGTATTCACCTCCTCTATCGGTGCGAAAAATTTTAATTGACTTATGGAGTTTATTTTGTACTTCATTTTGAAAGATATTGAACATTTCAAAAGCTTCATCTTTGTGTCTTAACAAGTACACATACCCATATTGACTATAGTCATTGGTAAAGGAAATGAAGTATCTTTCATGGTACCTAGTCATTGGCTTAAAAGGACCATATACATCCGAATGTATGATACCTAATAAATCCTTTGCCCTTTCGGTTTTGCCTTTAAAAGGTGCCTTGGTCATTTTACTTTGTAAACAAGATTCACATACATCAAATGAATCACATTCACTTGTTGTTAAAAGACCATTCTTTTGTAGTGTTTGTATTCTTTTCTTGTTTATATGACAAAGACGGCAATGCCAAAGGTAAGTGTCACTCAAATCCAATTTGAGTTTCTTGGTACTAGTTTGGTACAATAAGCTACCATTCAATGTATTTTCACGAACCAATTCATAGATACCATTGATGGGAATAGCTTTAAAGTAAAACATGTCATTCAAAATAACATGGATTTCATTTCCAATAAATGATAATACATATCCAAAATGTTTTAATAGGGCTATAGAGATAATGTTCCTAGTCAAACTAGGAGCATACAAAACACTGTACAAGATTACTTCCAAACCATTTGGAAGTTTAAAGATGTAGTCACCACGGGCTTCAACTTGAACTTTAGCCCCATTGCCCATGTAGAGGCTAACATCCCCTTTGTTGAAGTTACTACTTCTTTTGAACCCCTGCAACAAATTGCAAATGTGAATTCCACATCCGGTATCTAATACCCATGTGTTAGAGGATATTAAGTTTCAATTAATATGGATCATGTATATTGTACCTGAGGTCTGCCCGGCATCCCTCTTTGCTTTCAACTCTTGGGGATGGACAGGACAATTTCTTGCCCAATGTCCAATCCCCCCACACTTGAACCATGGGTCATTGGTAGCAACCTTTTGCTTCTTCTCTTGTGGTTTGGGTGGCACCCTTTCCACCCCTTTCCCATTTCCCCATACGGGTCCCTTACCCTTGGCAACTTTTGCCTTGGGTGCGGGATGAGGCCTTTTCTTGTTCCCACCTTCATTGATGGTGGGAACGGGTAAAACTCTTTTACCCATGTCCGACTCGGCCATTTTGAGCATTGAGTGAAGCTCACCAATGCTTTTGTCCCAAGCATTCAACACGAACGTCTCGAACTTCTTGGTAAGGCCATTAAGGATCAAATCCATGGCCAATTCCTTCAAGACGGGACAATTAAGCCTTTCGAGGCGGTCAATGTGGCTTTTCATCTTAAGCACATAAGATGAAACCGATTGATTGTCGTCCATACGACATGCATGGAGTGCTCGAACCGTTTCGAAGCGCTCAACCCACACTCGCTGTTGGAACGTTTCCTTCAGCGGGGTTATCATGTCATAAGCTCCGTGGTGTTCATACTCCTTTTGGAGATCCGGAGTCATGCTTGCCAGCATGAGGCAAGACACTTGGACGGAATCCTCAGTGTACTTCAGCCAATCGTTATAGGCCTCTTCATCATCATCAGTAGGTTGATCGGGGATAGGGTCGTCTAAAACATATGATCGTCTCTCTTGCTTGAGAACGATTCTCAAGTTTCGATACCAATCAATGAAATTGTTATGATTTAGACGTTCCTTTTGGAGAATCGCTTGTAAAGATTGGGCGAACGTGGATGAGTTATCATGATTATCATTATTGGTGGCCATCTACAAAATTTAACAAAGATCTATTTTAGTATTTTCGATATTACTATTTTTAATAATTAATTAATGCCTTTTAAGGTCATTTTCATATAAAATATAGAACCCAACATTACATTTAAATTATGGTTAGGTGACCTTTATCCCATGATTTAAATTAATAAGGTGGTCAATGATTGATGGTTGCAACCATTTGCAACTTTTAGAGGTATGGGATCGACTTGAAACATCATATGTAAAGTTGGCATGTTAATCCCATCAACACCATTTGGAAACCACATCGTAGGTGATCCATTTGACATGGTTTGCAAATCAAGACACCCTACTTACACACACGTGTGAGTTTGCCAGAATAAGCGGTTAGGTGACCTTTATCCCACGAATATGGTATTCTCACCTCAAGTCATAAGTTCCCTCAAAATGGTTAGGTGACCTTTATCCCACTAAGAGTTACCGAGTGACTCAAGTGTTGTGTAAAAGGACGCTGTTGATCTCGTTTTTAAAATATTTAGAGATTTTATAATTCTAGTTTAGAAAACTCTATGTACTTATATTTTCATGCTTTCAAATACAAGATACCCTATGGTTCACCTTTAATAAAACCTCTTTT
This sequence comes from Flaveria linearis, assembly GCA_024085815.1. Lineage (NCBI taxonomy): Eukaryota > Viridiplantae > Streptophyta > Magnoliopsida > Asterales > Asteraceae > Flaveria > Flaveria linearis. The sequence goes on from CM044005.1 coordinate 63,918,428, forward strand.
ATTAAAACCATTAATCCTATTAACAATCTTTTATTAACCACTTAATGATAAAGAACCATCAGATTTTCAGCTTGTTAAGTTGTTTATGAGTTTGTAATGCATATCCAAATATCATCCAAACAATTAAACAACAATCATCCAAACAAGCAAAAACATTCAAACATGAGTGCATAACCATAGCCACTAAGTTGACCACACTTGTTTGCCATCACAAGTGTTGTCATAAGGTCTTTCCTAAGGGTTAATAATGACACATCATATGTGTCCATGAACTCCCACTTGAATCCATATCCAAATGCTTCAAGGTCCATGTCTTTCATGTCCATCTTTGGGTGTTCATCTTGTGCATCATCCTTTTACAAGAAAATTATATCCTAATACAATTTTCTAATAAAAGAAATGCACCTAATCTATTTATTACATAACCAAATGAATAAATAATTACAACCCAAATAATAAACATAAACATTACAACCCAATTGAATGAATAAAACAACCATTACAATCATCCAAACAACACAAGGCCAAAAGCTAGGTTATGCACCATAATAAACAATGATCATATCATCCAAAACAATAATGAAATCCCACTAAAAACCACGAAATTTCAGCCAACACAAACTGAAATTTCGGGTTTTATTTTTGTCCAAACAATCAAACAATACAACATACATGTCTTTCAAAGTTTAATCACAAGCATGTGTGATATAACTTTGAAAGTTTGGGGATTCATTAAACATGAACATAGCAGCCCCAAAAGGGGTTTTAAAGTCCCTTAAAACGAATTTTCAAGAACAAAACAAGCTACCTATCAACATAACCGGCTCTAGATGCCAATGGTAGGTTTGTTAGAACTTGAAACATAGTTTAACCATTTAAACTTTGTAAAACGCAGCGGAAGTGAACATTATAACATTGTTTATAATATGAAATTTCAGGTTTTATTTTGATGTTATAAGTTTTAAACAAACCCAAGAACAAAAGGATCTTATATATGTGAATGATGCTAGCTATGAAAACACAAACAACACATTATAGACAGCCACAAAGAGGGCTTCCATAAACTACCTTTCAGCAGCAAATGTGATGAAAATAGAGAATGATATTGACCAAGAAATCGACCAAGGCACCAAAAGGAGGTCCTATCAAGCTTGTATACCCCAAGCACTATGGCAAACACTTCTTTTTAGGGAGAATCAACACCAAAATCAACACAAAACGAACTTCCTTGTGATGCTGCTGCCGTGAGCTTTTAGGAGAGAGAGGAGAGTTTTTTCTTGTGTTTGCATGTATGGAGAGTTGTGTTTTTTCAAGTGTAAGACTATTTAATAATGGGGTTTACTAGAAAAGCAAAGAACCAATCCTAGCAGGGGGGGGGGCGATTTTTGACAAAGAGGGTTTTCCCCCCAAAAACTTAATAACCCATTATTTAAGCTAGTCACATAATTAGTTGTGCAATTAACCTTTTAATTGTATAACTCATACACTCTTTTATTATTTCATGTTATCTAACTAACTTAAATAACATTACAAATAATATTATTGAACAAAATATCCTAATAAGTTGTTCCATCTCATATGCAACTTATTTAGAAAACCTATTTTCTAAATTGGTGTAAATATTTAATTGCATGATCATATCATCAATTAAATATTAATTGGTGTTTGCTAAGCTTGTTATTGGGTATAACCCAACTTGGATCATAACGTACTAACCACATCAATATTCTACGTGCCTTGGGCATATAAAATCCTACAGATGTCACCTTAACATCACACGACAAACACACCGCACACAAGAGGAAATCTCACACAGCAACTCCAATCGCACGACTGGACCAGACGCACGACTCAACACTCCATTCGCACGAATCAACCCTCAATCGTACGAATCAGCTTCATTCGTACGATTGAGCCCTCATTCGTGCGACTCAGCATTCAGTCGTACGACACAGCACCCAATCGCACGACTCAACATCCATTCGCACGATTCAATCTTCATTCGTACGACTTAGCTTCATTCGTATGACTAAACCTCCCTTTGTGCGACTAGGCATTCAGTCATGCGATACACGCACAATCGCACACACTCTTCCGCATGGACTTATTCGCATGACAATATTCATTCGCATGACTCAATCGCACGACACACACAATGGCATGGACTCAATCGCACGACACACATAATCGCATGGACTCAATCACACGACACACACAATCGCATGGACTCAGTCATATGACACACTCAGTCGCACGGGTCAATCGCACGACAGACTCAGTCGCCTGAACAGCAGGTCGCGACTGCGGCAGGTGCAGGGTAGCATCCGGGTGCCCCGTGCATGAGTTTCATGCCACAAGGACTTCCAGAAACACTTAACTAACATACCTAAACAAGATGCACACGCAGAAAGGCAACACACGCACCCACACGACCTCATGTGCTCGGGTTGAACCCGAGCACCCGAAACCCTAAATCACAGCAGCAAAAACGAGCAAGAAAGGGACAACCAAGGTCGTCTACCTGCTAAAAATAAGTAGTCTCGGCTGTAGCCGAGGTTTAACCGGTGAAAACGCGATAAAACGGGGCGGTTTTGGTGCAAGGATGAGGAAGAAAATGGAAGAAGAAGAAGATGAAGAAGAAGGTGAATGTGGTGGCTAGGGCTGGTATATGGGTATTTATACCCAGCCCTAGTTTGGTAAAATATCACATTTAGTCCCTGTACTTAGCCCCCGAGTTCCCAAATTTTGCTTCGGTTGAAAACGACCTAATTCGGCTCGTTATATTAACGATAAAAGCGCAAATATTGATACTTGTAGCATAAAATGGTTTTATTAATGACCATAATTATATATTTATATGGTATATTTAATGATGACGGTGGCGGTATTTGTAAATGTTTTAGGTGATAATGATGCAAACAATGGTAGCACAAGTGTAAAAGATAACCAAGCAAGTATGATATCCACACGTATAATTTATAAAGATGAGGAATGACCAATTAAAGACAAGATAACAGAAACACGTCAATTGACGGACCTTTGGTGACAGATGTCATAGTATCCCCCAGTTGAGAGAATTTCGTCCCGAAATTCAACTGGTGTTAGGTCCAAGAGTATCATCCTCGAACAGATGTGGATATTTAAGTCTCATCTGATCTTCTCGTTCCCATGTAAACTCTGGTCCTCATTTTGAATTCCATCTCACACGAACCATCGGTATCTTGCTACGTCTTAATCGTTTGACCTTTCGGTCCATGATCTCTATGGGTTCTTCGATAAAGTTAAGCCTTTCATCGATCTTGATTTCCTCAATTGGTACGTGAAGGGACTCGTCAGCCAAACACTTCTTAAGGTTTGACACATGGAAAGTATCATGTACACCGCTATGTTCTTGTGGCAACCTTAATCGGTAAGCCACCGGACCGATTCTCTCTGTAATCTCAAATGGTCCTACGTATCTTGGGGCTAACTTCCCTTTATTTCCAAATAGAACGATCCCTTTCCAAGGAGAGACTTTGAGTAAAACCTGATCCCCAACATTGAATTCTAGAGGCTTCCGACGGTTGTCGGCGTAGCTCTTTTGGCGATCTCTTGCAGCTTTTAGTCTGTCTTTGATTTGGAAAATCTTGTCGGTTGTTTCTTAAATGATCTCTAGGCCTGTTAGCTGACTTTCACCAATCTCAGCCTAATAAACTGGGGATCTACATTTCCTCCCATACAATGCTTCAAATTGAGCGCATCTAATACTCGTATGGTAGCTGTTGTTGTAAGAGAACTCAATCAATGGTAAGTGTGTAGGGATTTAACATGTTTATCAAAGCTCATATAAGCTTGTTTATATGAAAAAAGCAGCGGATTATTAGTTTTAAAACATGTTAATATGATGGTTATTAAACCCATTTAATAAGCAACCCCAAACCATGGATCATTATACAAATGCATACAATGAAATGAACATAAGATGTTTGAAATATACAACCTTTTGGAGCTGCTGAAAAACGAAATTGTTGAGGTGAAAAGAGATGAAATCGTGGCTGATTCTTCAAGCTAGAAGACCTCAAGATGGTATACACCAAGCCACCAACAAAGCACCTTTGATTGCTAGGACTCTTGACACCAATTTTCAGCAACAAAACCCTTTTGTTTGCTGAAAATCTACTTCTCTTTTGCTGCTCAAAATCATGAGAAAGAGAGAGAGATTGATAAGAGAAAAGGAGCCTTTTGCATGTAGGAGAGAGGTGCAAGAGTTGGAGTGTTTGATGTGTTCAAGACTTGTGCCTTTTCAAGACAAAACTTGGACATTCTTGCCCCTTGGGCGGCCGAATTCCATGTGAATAGAATCTCCCCCTTTTGATTTTGTTATATTATTAAAACCTCTCCAATCTCTTGTGTTTATAAAGTTGAAACTTATTTTTAACTTTATAAACTTAGTATCATTTATTTGTTATTATTTAGTAAGACTAAATAATGAAAAATAAATAGCACCTCATGATCAATTATCCATATAATGATGTTCATCTACTAAGGCAATGATTTAGAAACCCATTTTCTAAATTGGTGTCATTATTTATTTCTATGATCTTATCAATGAATAAATATTCTATTGGTGTTTGTTTAGCTTGTTATTGGGTATGACCCGACTTGGATCATATCACACTAGCCACATCAACTTAATATGTATCTTGGGCAAATCAGGTCTTTCAATCTCCTACTTGCACAAGATTCATAGAAGGTTGATGCAAGTAGCAAATAACGCCTAGCAACGGTTTGCTACCCCTAATGTATATGATTAAGTGTCATTCAATAACATCGACCTATTCAAGTGCCTTACTTGAAATGTTTTAGGTGAATCAATCATCTATCCTTTTGTTTACTGATATCATGTTAAATCCAAGAGACAAAGAACTGTCATTCTCCGATGATTTAACTTTAACATGCCTTAGATATCTAACTTTCAACGAATAAGAGGAACAAATTCCATCTTGACTACATACGTCTCTCACAATCATCTCATATCATACCTGAACTCAGCCTTATGTACTGCCAATTTTTCATAATAGCAAAGTACTAAATCAAAGTACAATACTTGGTGAATATCAAGACCCTATATGTATCTCAGGTCTGAGGACAAAATGATATTCGCCTTTACTCAATATCTCTTATGACTAATCGCAAAGATTCCATGCAGAAACAATTGAGAGCGGGTCGGTCCAATATCTATATCCCACAGATATCAATGAACCTTGGCAGCAACCTCTTGCTCAATATTCTTACATTCATAGTTGTTCCCACAAGTATGATCGACTACGGACGTTTAGAATAACTTACTTATTCACGGATTTAAACATGCTAAAATAGAATAACAAATGAAAGTTATAACCATATAATTAAGTCAAATAACTTAGGTTCTAATATCCAAATACAAAATATAAAATCAAATCCAGTCACTAGAATATCGAAGTCCCATGGCACAAACATGACCTTCATGCTTTGCCTTTTCAAGGAGCTTTGTGAGTGGATCCTCAATATTTTTATCAGTGTGAACTTTGCGAATACATATCTTTCCTTTTTCAACTTCATCCCTTATGTAGTTGAATATCCGCTCAATGTGCCTAGTTTTCTGATGTGCCCGGGGTTCCTTGATTTGAGCAATCGCACCCTCATTATCACAAAGAATCTCCAGAGGATCCTGAATGGAAGGGACTACCCCTAGATCGGCTATGAATTTCTTCAACCATGCAGCTTCCTGTGCTGCCAGTGAAGCGGCGATGTATTCTGACTCTGTAGTGGACAACGCTATGACTTCTTGCTTTGAGCTTTTCCAAGAAACAGCTCCCCCATTCAGAATAAAGATGTACCCCGATTGAGATCGTGAATCATCTCGATCGGTTTGGAAACTCGCATCCGTGTAACCTTTTACAACGAGTTCCTCTTCACCAGACCCGTAGATCAAGAACATGTCCTTACTCCTCCTTAGGTACTTCAGGATGTTCTTGACAGCCATCCAATGACTATCACTAGGATTTTGCTGGTATCTACTTGCCATGCTTAAAGCGCATGACATGTCCGGTCTAGTGCATATCATTGCATACATGATGGATCCTATAGCAGATGCATATGGGATTGCCTTCATTCTATCCTGCTCCTCCTTTGAGCTTGGACATTGAGTCGTACTCAATATTGTCCCTCTCTGAATAGGTACAGTACCTTTCTTAGAGTTTTCCATCTTGAACCTTTTCAAGATTTTGTCAATGTATGCACTTTGATTCAAACCAATCAGTCGCCTTGATCTATCCCTATAGATCTTTATTCCCAGAATATAGGCGGCTTCACCAAGATCTTTGATGGAAAAACAACTTCCAAGCCAGGTTTTTACACCTTCCATGGTTGGAATGTCATTTCCAAATAGTAGTATGTCATCAACATATAATACTAAGAAGGTTATTATGCTCCCACTAGCCTTCTTATACACACAAGCCTCATCAGCGTTTTTGATGAAGCCAAATTTCTTTACCTATTCATCAAAATGGTGATTCCAGCTTCTCGATGCTTGTTTCAATCCGTAGATTGATTTCTTTAACTTGCATACTTTATTAGGATGTTTTGGATCGACAAAACCTTCAGGCTGAACCATATAGACATCTTCCTCAAGATATCAATTTAGGAAAGTGGTTTTGACATCCATTTGCCAAATCTGATAATCATAATGAGCAGCTATGGCAAACAATATCCTTATAGACTTTAGCCTCGCAACAGGTGAGAAAGTTTCATCATAATCAACCCCTTGAGTTTGAGTGAAACCCTTTGCTACAAGTCTAGCTTTGTAAGTATCCAAGTTTCCATGCATAACGGTTTTCTTCTTGAAAACCCTCTTACTTCCAACCACTTTGGAATTAAGAGGTTGTACAACAAGTTCCCAAACTTGATTGTCATACATGGATTGCATCTCAACGTTCATGGCCTCAAGCCATTTGTTACAATCCAAATTAGACATTGCATCATGGTATGTGGTTGGTTCATTTGAATCTACCACATAGCATCCATCCATGGAAAAACCGTATCTTTCAGGTGGATTACTAGTTCTACCACTTCTGCGAACGTTCTGTGTGTATTGATCAACCGCTTGATCATCCTCAACATTCTGTTGAGTGCTAGTTTCAACCAAACGTGCATCGGGCTGTGGTTCTTGTTCCTCCTCAAGATCCACTGTTCTATTGCTAGTTCCTTCCATAAGGAACTTTGTTTCTAAGAACTCACCCTTTCTGGAAACAAACACCTTTTGTTCCAGTGGATCATAGAAATAATATCCCATAGAATCTCTAGGATATCCAACAAAGATACACTTGGTGGATCGGACTTCCAATTTGTTTGGGGTGGGAGTTTTAACATAAGCCTCACAACCCAGACCCTTAAGTATGGTAGGGATGGAACTCTTCCATGCCATATCTCAAAAGGTGTCCTTTCCACCTTTTGGTTGGGGCCATATTTAGAATACGGGCCGCGGAGAGCAAAGCGAAACCCCAAAATGATAGAGGCAATGAGCTTCTAGCCATCATAGATCGAACCATATCCAATAAGGTTCGATTCCTCCTCTCAGACTCACCATTATGTTGTGATGTTCCAGGTGGAGTAAGTTGTGAGACAATCCCACAATTCCTAAGATGATCTTGAAAAACATCACTTAGGTATTCACCTACTCTATCGGTGCGGAGAACTTTAATCGACTTCTTGAGTTGATTTTCTTCTTCATTCTTGAAGATTTTGAACGTTTCAAAAGCTTCATCTTTGTGCCTTAATAAGTATACATACCCATAGCGACTATAATCGTCGATAAAGGTAATGAAATATCTTTCACCATTTCTCTTCATTGGCTTAAAAGACCACATACATCCGAATGTATGATACCTAATAAATCTTTTGCCCTTTCGATAGTTCCACTAAAGGGTGCCTTAGCCATTTTTCCTTGTAAACAAGATTCACATACATCAAATGAATCACATTCATTTGTTTTTAAAAGACCATTCTTTTGAAGTGTTTGTATACGTTTCTTGTTTATATGACCAAGACGACAATGCCAAAGATAGGTATCACTCAAATCCAACTTGAGTTTCTTGGTGTTAGTTTGGTACAATGAACTATTTAAAGTATTTTCATGAACTAATTCATAAATACCATTAATGGGAATAGCTTTAAAATAGAACATATCATTTAAAGAAACATGAATATCATTTTCAACAAAAGATAATACATAATCATAATGTCTTAATTGGAATACAAAGATAATGTTCCTAGTCAAACTAGGAGCATACAAAACATTCTTCAAAGTTACTTCCAAACCATTTGGAAGTTTTAGGATGTACTCCCCACGAGCTTCAACTTGGACTTTGGCTCCAGTGCCCATGAAGAGGCTAACATCCCCTTGTTTGAAATCCCTGCTTCTTTTGAACCCCTGCAACAAATTGCAAATATGAGTTCCACATCCGGTATCCAATACCCATGTGTTAGAAGATATAACATTAAGATCAATATGAATCATGTAAATTGTACCTGAGGTTTGCCCCGCATCCCTTTTTTCTCTCAACTCTTTGAGATAGACTGGACAATTTCTCATCCAATGCCCTATCTCACCACACTTAAAGCATGGGTAGTTTACAGCAACCTTTTGCTTCTTCTCCTTGGGCTTCGGAGGTTCCGCCCTAACAACCATCTTCCCCTTTCCCCCAACGTGCCCTTTTCCTTTGGCAACAGTTGCCTTAGGAGGGGGTAGAGACCTTCTCTTTCTCCCACCTTCATTAATGGTGAGAACGGGTAAAACCCTTTTACCCATTCCCGCACCGGCTGATTTGAGCATTGAATGAAGTTCGTTTATGCTCTTGTCCCATCCGTTCATGTTGTAATTCATGATAAACGCCTCAAACCTTTTAGTTAGGCCATTAAGGATCAAATCCGTGGCCAACTCCTTTGAGACAGGACAATTTAGCCTTTGAAGGCGGTCGATGTGGCTTTTCATCTTAAGAACATAAGATGAAACTGATTGGGATTCTTCCATCCGACATGCATGAAGTGCTCGAACCGTTTCGAAGCGCTCCACCCTAGCTTGTTGCTGGAACGTTTCCCGCAACTGAGTGATCATGTCATAAGCTCCATGGAGCTCATACTCCTTTTGGAGGTCGGGTGTCATACTTGATAACATTAGGCAAGAGACTTGGATGGAGTCTTCCACATATCTGACCCAATCATTATAGGCCTCCACATCCTCCTCGTTAGGTTCATCGGGGATGGGATCATCAAGGATGTAGGCCCACTTTTCTTGCTTGAGAACGATTCTCAAGTTGCGGTACCAATCTATGAAGTTGTTAGGTGTTAGACGATCCCTTTGAAGGATCGACCTTAGAGATTGGTTGTTTTGGTTTGGTACATCGTTATTAGCGTTGTTGTTGTCGGCCATCTACAAGATTTTACAAATTTCCATTTTAGTATTTGTTGATATAATTATATATTTCATTTATTAATACCCTTTTATGTCTCATAGACGATTAATAAATAAAATTTTAGAATCCGACGTTATATTTAAATATTGGTTAGGTGACCTTTATCCCATTATTTAAATTAACAAGGTAGTCATGAATGACAATTGCAAACTATTGCAACTTCTAGTGGTATGGGATCGTTTGAACATCTTATGTTTATAACGGCATGTTTATCCCATCAACACCTTTGTAAAAGATATTTTAGGTGATCCATTCAATATATTTTACAAATCAAGTCGTCCTACTTACACACACGTGTGAGTTTACTACATAAGTGGTTAGGTGACCTTTATCCCACAAACATGGTATTCTCACCTCAAGTTACAAGTTCCCTCAAAGTGGTTAGGTGACCTTTATCCCACTAAGAGTTTGCAAGTAACCTAAGTGTTGTGTAAAAGGATGGTGTTTAACTTGTTTTCAAAAGGGATTTACATTTTCACAATTCTAGTTTAGAAAGGTCTATGTACCATATGATTGTATGCATTCAACCATATGGTACCCTATTGGTTCTTTTAAATAAAACTTATTTTATTTTGCAAATCATTAATCCTTTTCATAAATCCATTCTATTTATGCTTAATGATTTGAGAACCAATTTCTTGTTATAGTTTGTTTTAATTGATGGTTTGTTAATCACATCCAAATATTCAAAACAAACATCAACATAAGCATTCAACCAAGCATAAACAAACCATTCAACCAAGCATAAACAAGACATTCACATATGCATAACAAAGCGTACTAAATTGAGCACACTTGTTTAGCCAAAACTAGTGTGTCAAAAGGTCTTGTCCTAAGGGTTAAGAACATGACACAAGGTTGACAAAAGCACTCCCACTTGAATCCACATCTTCAACTATCCTTTTGTCCATCTTTTCTTCAAATCTTGATCTTGAGCATCCTTACAAAATATGTATCCTAATACAATTTTTCTAGTAAAGGAAAAACTCCTAATCTATTTATTACAAACCAAATGAATAAATAGATTACAAAACAAGACTTGAAACATAAAATTAAATTATTACAAAGCCAAATGAATATACCATGACAACCAATCAATCAATCCACAAGGTCTAGGCTTTGTTATGCATAACCAAAACAACATATCCAAATATTTACCTATCTATCGATTTTTGGGCAGCCCCTTTTAACCCATGTTCTTGGCCAACATAAACCAAGAACAAATGGGTTTTGTCCAAACAAACAACTATCTTATGATCTAAAATTTTAAAGATCCTTACATGCATAAAGTAACATCTTTAAAATTCAAAAGGGGTGACCATTTCAGCCCTCTAGTTCTCGGCCATATGGTGTTACACACCACAAAACCGTGAGCTAGTATATATTGTACATGTATGCATTCGTATAAGTGGCTCTTGATGCCATTGTAGGGATTTAACATGTTTATCAAAGCTCATATAAGCTTGTTTATATGAAAAACGTAGCAGATTATTAGTTTTAAAACATGTTAATATGATGGTTATTAAACCCATTTAATAAGCAACCCCAAACCATGGATCATTATACAAATGCATACAATGAAATGAACATAAGATGTTTGAAATATACAGCCTTTTGGAGCTGCCGAAAAACGAAATTGTTGATGTGAAAAGAGATGAAATCGTGGCTGATTCTTCAAGCTAGAAGACCTCAAGATGGTATACCCCAAACCACCAACAATGCACCTTTGATTGCTAGGACTCTTGACACCAATTTTCAGCAACAAAACCCTTTTGTTTGCTGAAAATCTTCTTCTCTTTTGCTGCTCAAAATCGTGAGAGAGAGAGAGATATTGATAAGAGAAAAGGAGCCTTTTGCATGTTGGAGAGAGGTGCAAGAGTTGGAGTGTTTGATGTGTTCAAGACTTGTGCCTTTTCAAGACAAAACTTGGACATTCTTGCCCCTTAGGCAGCCGAATTCCATGTGAATGGAATCTCCCCCTTTTGATTTTGTTATATTATTGAAACCTCTCCAATCTCTTGTGTTTATAAAGTTGAAACTTACTTTTAACTTTATAAACTTAGTCTCATTTATTTGTTATTATTTAGTAAGACTAAATAATGAAAAATAAATAGCACCTCATGATCAATTATCCATATAATGATGTTCATCTACTAAGGCAATGATTTAGAAACCCATTTTCTAAATTGGTGTCATTATTTATTTCTATGATCTTATCAATGAATAAATATTCTATTGGTGTTTGTTTAGCTTGTTATTGGGTATGACCCGACTTGGATCATATCACACTAGCCACATCAACTTAATATGTATCTTGGGCAGATCAGGTCTTTCAAAGTGAGTGTCCCAGCTACCACCGAAGTCGATTACACGAGCCCTGAGCATGTCTTCCAACGTCTGTATTGTTCGTTCACTTTGGCCATCTGTCTATGTGTGATAGGCGGTACTCATATCTAATCGTGTGCCCATCGCTTTCTGTAGTGTCTGCCAAAATCATGAAGTAAATCGGCTGTCACGGTCGGATATAATCGACACCGGCACTTCGTGCCTTGTCACGACCTCCTTTATGTACAATCTCGTCAACTTATCCATCTTGTAATCCTATCGGATTGGTAAGAAATGAGCTGACTTCGTCATACGGTCCATTATAACCCATATAGAGTCATGCCCGCAACTTGTTCTAGGGAGTTTGGTAATGAAATCCATGGCTATATTCTCCCATTTCCACTCAGGGATTTCGGGTTGCTGTAATAATCCCGATGGTTTCTGGTGTTCGGCCTTAACTTTTAAGCACGTCAAGCATCGGCTTACGTACATGGTAATGTCTTTCTTCATGCCTGTCCACCAGTACAGATCTTTAAGATCTGGGTACATCTTGTCTGCACCAGGATGAACAGAATATCATGTCTTGTGTGCTTCATCCATGATTAGGGTACGGACGTCTCCCTATTTGGGTACCCATAAACGATCCATGAAATATTGTATACCATCATCCTTGCAAATCATCTGTTTATCCAACCCCCGGAATTCTTCTCCCGCAAGGTTTTCTTCTATCAATGCCTCACATTGTGAAATTTGGATTTGAACTTTTAGATTCATTTGAATAGTCAATCCCAAAGCTCGAGCACGTAGTGGTTTCACACGTTCCTTGTGGCTTAAAGCATGAGCCACCACGTTTGCTTTCCCCGGATGATACAGGATTTCACAATCGTAGTCACTAAGTAACTCCATCCAACGTCGCTGACGCATATTGAGTTCTTTCTAATTCAAGATGTGTTGAAGGCTCTGATGATCTATGTAGATGATGCATTTAGATCCATACAGATACTGCCTCCATATTTTAAGTGCAAATACTACAGCGCCTAACTCCAGATTATGAGTTGTATAGTTCTTTTCGTGCACCTTAAGTTGTCGCGAGGCGTAGGTGATCACCTTATCCTTCTGCATTAGCACGCAACCCAATCCTTGATGTGAATCATCACAGTACACCACAAAATCATCAGTTCCGTCAGGGAATGACAATATCGGTGCATTGCACAACTTTTCTTTCAGTGTTTGAAACGCTTGTTCTTGTGCATGACCCCAATCAAACTTCTTATCTTTCTGAGTTAACAGGGTTAACGGTTGGGCAATCTTTGAAAATTCACAATGAAGCGATGATAGTATCCGGCCAATCCTAAGAATTGCCGTATCTCTGAAGGTATCTGGGGTGCACCCCATTTCTTCACCGCTTCAATCTTACCGGGATCTACATGAAACCCATTTTCGTTCACCACGTGTCCCAAAAATTTCACTTCTCGAAGCCAAAACTCACACTTTGAGAACTTGGTGAAAAGTTTTTCTTCTTGTAATAGACTCAGTATTGCCCGAAGGTGTTCCTCATGGTCCTCTTTCGATCGGGAGTAGATAAGTATATCGTCTATGAATACGATAACAAACTTGTCCAAGTATGGTTTGCACACTCGATTCATCAGATCCATGAACACAGCTTGTGCATTAGTCAGTCCGAACGGCATGACTAAGAACTCATAGTGCCCATAACGAGTCTAAAACGGTGTTTTGATATGTCATCCTCGAAAACCCTTAGTTGATGGTATCCCGAATGAAGGTCGATCTTGGATAAATATGAGGCTCCCTGCAGCTGATCGAACAAATCATCGATTCTGGGAAGAGGATATTGATTCTTCACAGTCAATTTGTTCATTTCGCAATAATCGATGCACATACGGAACGACCCGTCTTTCTTTTTGACGAATAATACCGGTGCTCCCCATGGTGAGTGACTCGGCCAAATAAAATCCTTCTCCAGTAGTTCCTGTAATTGACTAGATAACTCTTGCATTTCTGATGGTGCCAACCGATACGGTGCCTTTGCTACCGGCGTAGCTCCAGGAACCAACTCTATACGAAATTCCACCTGTCGTGGAGGAGGCAAACCCGACAAGTCATCAGGGAATATATCCGGATAGTCTCTTACTACATGAATATCTACCAATTGGTTGTTCTCTTCTTTCTTTTCCACTACATGGGCCAGAAACGCGTAACACTGCTTTCATAAACATCAACGTGTCTTCATGCAAGAAATAAGCTTTAGGGTTCATCCCGGTCGTTCTCCTTGAATCTTGAGTACCTCCCCATCTAGCATGGGGATTCGTACTACTTTCTCTTGACAAACAATCTCAGCTTCGTGTTTTGACAACCAATCCATTCCCACAATCACATTGAAACTTCCCAACTCAAAAGCTATTACGTCTATGTCGAAGGCATGGGTTTCCAATATCATGGAACACTTTCTAATAATCTCATCTACCTATACAACTCTACCATTGGCCATTTCTATGGAGAAGCTAGTTTCTAGCCCACTAGGGTTCAAGGCAAGCATGTGAGCAAAATTAGAAGATATAAAACTATTGTCTGCTCCAGTATCAAACAATGTAGATGCGAAGTGGTGATTGAGCAAGTACGTACCCGTAACAACATTCGAGTCCCGACGGGCGTCATTTGCTCCAATAACGAACGCACGCCCTCTTGCAGCATTTCCTTGATTCCCTTGGCCTTGATTACCAGCTATGGCCATCACTTGTGGTTGGTTGTTTGCTTGCTGACCCTGCGCCCGATTCAGTCTTGGGCACATGTTCCGGTAATGCCCCGGGTTTCCACACTCATAACAGACCCTGGCATTCCCGGCGGGGTTAACCGCATTGACCGGTGCCACCAGATTCGGCGCCACCCGGCAGTCTTTCGCTAGATGCCTCGGGCGTCTACAGTTCACACACACCCGACACTACATCGCTGGGGGATGATGATAGTTGCACCTATCATATTTGGGGTGCGGCCTGACATATTCCCTCTTGCCTTGAGTCACCGCCACAAAATTCCTTGTTGTCTTGGCCCTTTTATCAAATTTCCCGGAACTCGACTGGCTCGCTTCCCCAACATCCTTCCTCTTCTCAGCTCCTTTCCCCAGAACCCCAGTTCTCACCATCTCATCTGTTAACGTACCTGCCTTCAGAATTGCACTCTGAATACTAGGAGGGGCTGCTGCTGTTACCATTGCCTGGATTTGAGGCACAAGTCCCCAAATATACCTTTCAATCCTCTTTGATTCCGGAGTCACCAGATGTGGAACCAGTCTTGCCAACTCATGAAAACAATCAGTGTAAGCTGCATGCCCAGCTCCTACCATAGCATGATTCCAGAATTCCTGCTCCAATTTCCGCATCTCATTGAGTGGGCAGTACTCTTCATTGATCAATGCTTCAAACTCATCCCAAGTCATCTACATTGCTGATTCTCTTCCCCTTGCTTGAACCAGTGTGTTCCACCAAGTTAGGGCTTTGCCCTGTAGTGAACACGTAGCATACTTAATCTTCTGACTGTCGAGGCATTCGCTGATATCAATGACGGCCTCCATCTTTTCAAGCCACCTTGTTAGAGCTATCGCTCCACCTTTCCCATCAAATTCCTTCGGTTTGCAGGCCACAAATTCCTTGTAAGAACATCCTCGTCTTGTATTAACAACCCTAGTTTCGCTACCAGTTGTTCCGCCAATCGCAGTATCTTCCCCTGTTCCTTGGTTATGCTCATTGTGAGTATCATTATCCTCGTGGAGATTATGATTCAGAAGAGTGTCGCTCACTTGAGTCACTATCGTTGGAATCAGTGCGGCTAGCTGCTGAGCAATCATAGCAGCTATATCAGGGTTTTCAGTTCCCTGATTGTTGCCGGCGGGACGACCACCTGTTCTTGGTGGCCTCCCTCTACCTCTGCCCCGTGGGGTCTCACCCTCGTAATTTGTACTGCGAGTGACTCTTCGAGGCGGCATCTTCTAATCACAAAAGGAGTAAACATGTAAACTTTAGTCACTTTAAGATACACGTATAACTCCACTCATCAAGTTCTAACATTTCATGCTCCAGTCAATCGAGATCATCACGTAGCCCAGTTTAAGCACATTCTTAGTATACCGATGATGCTTATATATAGGGTCCCCCGTAGCGTTCCCACCACATCCATGATATACCGATAATGATACTTAAACCGGTTACATGCCATCCGATTTTCCTTAGCATCATCCTAATAAATAACATAATGTATATGTAGAGAGTGTCATCACTCCTCTTCATTTATTGAAAATCTACTTTCATTCTAAGCATTTAATCAGTTCCATACTTACTGAAATGCTAAGTGGAGAAATGTTTCACGGAGAACAATATCCGTATCATAATTGGAATTCCATGAAGGCTCTAAGTAGATTAGGTCTTAAGTAATGGTATAGGTTATGAATGTTTAGCATCAGTTACAAGGTCTTTCTAGAATTATAATTCTAGTGTTCTAAGGTATAGAATATGTATCTTGTACTAACTATGATCATTACCCCATGGTAAGATTAGCCAGACTTCATATGCACTGCAAATTGCAATTACGTGTGCACCCGTAATGGTAATTTGCCTTGCATGGTCACCCTTAGCTTCACCTACCCAGGCTAACATCACAGTATTGACACCATTCTTCATGTGTAGATTGTGTATGTTCTCGTGTTCATGAACCTATAAGGTTCCAATAGTAGTCCGTCATAACCAATAGAATCCAAGCACATAATCTCAATTAGTATAACAAAAGGTGCCTATCCTTCATTCTTTCGGGACTTCAGGCATAACTATCTTAGGGTCGGATTTGATATCCGAGATGACGCTACGCGTGATCTGTGATGTTCCCTTCAGTTTGGGTATTCCGACCTAATGGTATAATGTGGTGCGCATAGGAATAAGATTCCAGTAGAAGGCATTCCGTGAGGAAAGATTAAGAGTAATTCAAAAGGGTAAAGATGTTAAACATGTTCAAATAATAAATTTTGTTAACGAAGTCAAAAAATCTAAACAAGAAGTGTCAAAATCCAAAGAAACTAAAGTCACACCTGTGTCACACACTTCCCCACAGAAACAGTTTCACCAGCATGTCGAAAGTAGATCATGCTACACTTGTGGAAAGTATGGACACATTGCTTCTAAATGTTCTTATTATCAGACACCAAGAATGAAGATTGAACTTAATGATACAAAAACAAGTTCTTCAAAAAGGAGTTCAATTACTCCACCAAAAAGAACCTGTGAACCTAAAGTTCAAACAATAAGCCAATCGTCTGTTTATCACAAACAGGCTTTACATAAAACTGGCTTATGGAAAGAAAAATAAAGTCTCGTGTCTGAAAATGAGAACAAGGAGAAGAATGATATGCCATCTTCCTCAAATGGACAGTGGGTAGAGTTTATGATTTGTGATTCCTCCGAGGCACCCAAGCCAGTTAAGGCTTGGGTCCCTAACCTAAACTAATCATTTCCTTTAAATGTGCAGGGTGGCCGCTATAGTGCTTCTATGAATACCTGGATTGTTGATAGCGGTGCATCAAGGCACATGACTGGAAACCTGTCTCTCTTATCAAACGTCAAACAAATTAAAGAAGGACACATTTCATTTGCTGGAAATAAAGGAGGTTATATCACTTCATAAAGAGAAGTGGGAAACCAGAAAGTGAAGTTTGATAAGGTAAACAATGTTCAAAAACTTCAAAATAACTTACTTTCTGTCTCCCAGGTATGAGACAAAGAGTTCAAAGTTGTATTTGACAACAAGAAGTGCTATGTTCTGAAAAAGGACTATGTCATTCCAGAGGACCAAGTGTTAATGTCAGCTTCAAGATATAACGATTTGTATGTGTTAGACCTCTCAAAGGCCTCCACAACCGATCATCAAGTACAATGCTTCTTGTCAAAGGCAACAGAAAAAGACTCCATCTCCTGGCATAGGAGAATGGGACACATCAATCCCCGGAAGATGAATCACTTGATCAAGAATGATCTAGTGCGTGGAGTAAATGTTCAAAACTTCCAACTACCAGATTTTTATGTCGTATGTAAGAAAGGGAAATAGACAAAGAAGTCTCACATGACAAAGTATGTTCATTCAATCGACTTGCCTCTTGAGCTTCTTCACATGGATCTGTTTGGCCCAGTCAGTACAAAGAGCATTGCCGGTGATTTGTACTGCTATGTAGTTGTAACACCCGGTTATTTTTTAAGGTAAAAAGAAAGAATAAAAGCAAAGGAAAAGAAAGAAAATGCAGGTCAACCCAAGCTGAGGGGTTGAAAGTGTCCAAAAGGACACAACTTTTGAAAAGTTGGTGAATAAAGCAACACGGCCCCCCATGTTGCTTCTTACACCCTGACATTCGGATTTTTCTAGAGAGAGAAAGAGAGAGAGAGAGCAGAAACTCTCGGGAATTTAGATGAAACAAGAACTTCGAAGTTTTGGTATGAATTCTTGAATTTCTGATGCTTTAGACGATTCTAGATTCGGTTGTATGCTTATAAATGTGATTGTGTGTTCGGGTATGTCTGTATGTGTGTTTTAGGTGCTAGAAACGTTTGGGAAACTCAAGAGAAGGGTATAAGCTCGAAAACAGCAAAGGTGAGTTTCTAGACCCCTTTTTTTAACATGCTTCTAACTGATTTGGTGCTGGAAAATGCATGTGAACATGTTTTTATAAAAACAGGGTTTTACCCGTATGTATGTATGTGTGAATGCGCATGTGGGTGGGTGAAATTTTGGGATACAAAGGTGTGTATGTTCATGTTATGATGCTTAGGAGGCTAATACTAGGCTTAGATTATGATTTAAGATGAAATGGACTGATTTATGTTGATTATGGAAAGTTAGTTGTTCATGCGCCTAAACAGTGGCCCATGCGTCCAACGGTCAAATTGCCTAAGTAGGCCCAAACGTCCAGAAACCCATACGTCTAAATAGTGCCCAACCACCTAAGTGCCCATTCGCCTAAGTAAGGTCCAAGTGCCTGAATAGTGCCCAAACGTCTGGAATAATGATTAAAATGACTTAAGTGTATGCCCAAACGTCTGAATAGGGCCCATGCGCCTAAACAGGCCCATGCATCTAAGTGAAAAAAATACTAAGTTAAGCCCAGACATCTGCATAGTAGCAAAACGTCTGAACAGGGCAGAAGCGCCTAAACAGTGCCCATGCGTCTAGACCCTTAGAAAATTTTCTGAAATATAAGGAAAAGCAGAAATTCTAGGGTTGGCCAGGTTTGACTTATGGGCAATGATTACCCACATTTAATGTGATTATGGGATGTTTTAGGTTATTGAATGTATGAATGATGTATGGAATGTATAACGTGTTATCTTTTAATGATGATTAACTGTATTTATGTTATGATATAAAATACATTATATATTATGTTATTACCTTATATAGTATGACGAACGAATAAAAGAATGCAAGGGATAACGTAATGAAAGGAAAGATAACAATGATGGAAAGTAAAACGTAATGAACGAACGAATGGCTTGCAAGCAAAATGAAAGAAGGTGCACGACCATGTTGTCGTTAGCTCAACTGTGATGCGGGTTAGCTACCCTAAAGGATGCACACAGGGTCAATCTTTGAGATTGACAAGGCCCTTTGGTATGCCCTAGGTCACTGGATCATCTTCGTGCACAATGTTCCTGGTTTAATTACCACAAGTCCAGCATCAGCTTTGTGCACAATGTTCGGGATAGGACCAAACAGTTGTATGAACGGGAGAGATGACTTGCCCTAGGTAACTGGATCAGCTTCGTGCATAACGTTCGTGGTTTAATTACCACAGGTCCAGCATCAGCTTCGTGCACAATGTTCAGGGTATTGTTCATCAATCCATATGAATGTAAAAAGAATGACGTAACGTACTAAAGAAAGAAAGTAAGTAAACAAGTATGAATGTAAAAGAACGATAATGAGTACGTTACGAAAGAATGAGAATGAAAATAAGAGAATGTTAACGAAAAGCATGAAATGAAAGCATGCTATGAATATGATGAAGAATGATGAATGTTAATAAAAGTAAAAGTAATATTCTCTATATGTATGTATGTTGCATGACCACGTATGTAAGTAAAGAAGGTTTGTATAAAAAGGTCAAGTATTTTATTTACAAAACTAGAACTCACTCAGCAACGCTGACTTTTATGTGTTTTCCAGTTGGCAGGTAATAGTTGCTGAGGATGGCACGGGGCAGCTACTTGGCCTTTTTATGATGGCATCCATTCGTATAATAATGACATTTTTGTGATGTAATGCAATTTATAATATTTTGTTATAGTTAACAGTATTGTATTACATTGCAAAAGTTGTCATTAAAATATATTAAATGGTTTTGTTTAACTTCCGCTGCTATGTTTAAATAATTATTTGTTTTATGTGCGATGAATTACCAATTGTGAGATTCCCGGGAACGGGACATTACAAGTTGGTATCAAAGCCAAAGTTTAAGTGAAAGGGGTAAATATGTTCAAAAGAAACCTTAACATAAACTGAGAATGGGATAAAGGGAAGGGATGCCATTCCAAGTAGCTACGTGTCATCAGCTATTTTCTTTAATGTTAACCGGTATTATGTGCACATGTTATTTGATCTGTTTGCCCTTAGTAGATTTAGATACTGATATAGTCAGGATAGGAAATGCTTGGGGTATAAAGAGTAAAGTAAGTGGCTAATCACAATTGGCCACTATAATTAGGGACTTACTATACTTGACATAAACTGAGTTATTGCCTTGAATGATCGTGTTAGCATTTGAATCTTATAGGGATTAGGAATGGCTGGAGGTAGATCTTCTAAGGCTTCACGAGGCGGAGCACGTTGTGAACGTGGTGCTGAACCACAGGCCACAAGAGGAAGGCCCTGGGTTGAGAAGGTGACCCACGAGGAGCCTGAGACCCCTCATCCGGAAGGTGGTGATGAGAGTGCTAACTTGAGAGCCTCGGTGAAGGAGGCCGTAGTGGAGGAGGTTCATCAGGTCATGCAGACAATACTGCCATCTGTAGTGACCGAGGTGATCAAGGCTGTGAGGGAAGGAGAGAGGAGGGATAGGAACAGGTCTTCGGGTGGGATAGAACAACCCGAGACTGAGACGGTTATCCCTACTAATGAGGAAGAGGAGGAAGAGGAGGAAGAGGAGCATGTGCTGGAGGCAACATGAGGTTGTAACTATGGGGCGTTCTAAAGATGCAAGCCCCCTACCTTCGATGGTAATGGCACTACTGCTGCTGCTCACCGATGGGTGAGGGAGATGGAGGATGTTCTTGAGATCAGCGAGTGCCGGGAGGACCAGAAGGTAAAATTCGCCACACACTCGTTTGTGGACTCGACTTTATGCTGGTGGGACAACATCGTCCAAGCTGAGGGTAGCAGGGCAATTGGCAGGATGAGGTGGAGTGAGCTGAAGAAGTTGGTGATCAAGGAGTTCTGTCCTCATCGAGAGTTGGACATGGTGGAAAGGGAGTTCCTGCAGCTAGAGGTGGGGACTATGACACATCAGCAGTACACCACCAAGTTCAACGAGATGGCATGGCTGGTGCCGGATCAGGTGACACCCTTGTCATGAAAGATCAAAAGATACATCGAGGGCTTACCGACGGATATCCGCAGGCACATGATCGTCGCCCGACCGAGCATGTTTAGGTCGGTAGTTGACTTGGCTGGGAGGTTGTATGATGAGAGGGAGGTGATGGTGGTCGAAGTGAAGAAGACAGGTGGTGACGATCGAAACCTGAAACTGTTCGGACGTTGTGGTTTCACTCCGAATAACAAGAAGGCTAGAATGGATGATCGTCGGGTGGTTGCCGCAGGCTCAGGAGTGAAGAGATGCGGGAAGTGTGAAAAGGAGCACGCTGGTGAGTGTAGGTTGGGGCTTAATGTCTGTTTCAAGTGTGGGAAGCCGGCCACATCTCTAGAGATTGCAGAGCGGCGAGGTGCTTCAACTATGGTGAAGTAGGCCATATGAGTAGGGAATGCAAGAAGCCGAGGGCTGAGAGTTCCGGAGTGGGGAAGAAGACCGGGACTGAGGAGAAAAGGGCGAGCGCCAGAGCGTTCACGATGACCCGGGAGGAGGCTAGGACGGACCCTGATGTCATGTCAGGTATGTTTCTAGTAGATCAAACTCTTGCTTCGGTGTTATTTGATTCTGGTGCTAGTAGGAGTTTTATTTCTACTACTTTCTGTGCTAAACTGCCTGTTAGTAGTAAATGCATTGATGAGCCCTTTGATGTACAAACGGCTATTGGTAAGTCCATTAGAGTTACTGATGTGATAGAGGACTGTGCCATAGAATTAGAAGGTCATAGGTTTTGCTACTAAGTTACATATGATGCCCCTAGGTGGATTCGATGTAGTACTAGGGATGGATTGGTTAGCAACCTATGAAGCAAACATCGTGTGTTTAAAGAAAATGATTAGACTGATAGCGCTTGACGGGAGTCCGGTGACGCTATACGGTGATCGAGTTATGATGATTCCGAAAGTAATTTCAATGGCAGTGGCGGGAAAGTGCATGAGGCGTGGATGTAGTGCCTACTTGGCCTATGTAAAGGATGTGGATATGTCAACACCACAACTGTCTGATGCACCGGTGGTGTATGACTTTCCCGATGTGTTTCCAGAAGATATATCTGGTGTGCCACCGGATCGCGAAATCGAATTTCAAATTGACTTGATACCTGGTGCTCAGCCTGTCGCTAAGGCACCATACGGTTGGCTCCGACAGAGATGAAGGAGTTAATGGAGCAACTGCAGGAGTTGCTCGATAAGGGTTTTATCAGGCCAAGTATCTCTCCTTAGGGTGCTCCAGTCTTGTTTGTAAAGAAGAAGGATAGTAGCATGCGGATGTGTATTGACTACCGTGAGTTGAATAAGTTGACGGTGAAGAATCGATATCCGCTACCGAGGATTGATGACTTGTTCGATCAGCTCCAAGGTCCCAGTTTGTTCTCGAGGATAGACCTTCGATCTGGTTACCATCAGTTAAAGGTAAAGGAGCATGACATTCCTAAACCAGCTTTTCATACGCGCTATGGACACTATAAGTTTCTCGTTTTGTCCTTTGGTCTAACCAACATGCCATCTACTTTTAAGGATTTGATGAATCGAGTGTGGCGGCCGATGTTGGATAAATCAGTGATTTTGTTCATCGATGATATCCTGATTTATTCGAGGAACGAAGAAGAGCATGCCGGTCATATTCGGGAAGTGTTGGAGACATTGAGAAAGGAGAAACTGTATGCTAAGTTCTCCAAGTGTGCTTTTTGGTTACGCGAAGTGCAATTTCTGGGTCACGTGGTAAATGTGTAGGGAATCATGGTGGACCCGGCAAAGGTTGAGGCCGTGATGCAATGGAAGTCTCCTAAGACGCCATCCGTGATTCGTAGCTTCTTGGGATTAGCAGGCTACTATAGGAGGTTTATTCAAGACTTTTCCAAAATAGCCTCACCTTTGACAAAGTTGACTCGCAAGGACGTGAAGTTCATGTGGGGTCGAGAACAGGAGTATGCTTTTGAGGAGTTGAAGATGAGATTAACATAAGCCCCTGGCTTGACATTGCCCGAGGGAAGTGAAGACTTAGTGGTGTATTCGGATGCATCTTATTCTGGGCTAGGTTGTGTATTGATGCAACGCGGAAGGGTAATAGCCTATGTATCCGACAGCTAAAAACCCACGAAGTCAACTATCCCACGCACGATCTAGAACTAGCTGCGGTGGTTTTTGCGTTGAAGATTTGGCGGCACTACTTGTACGGGACAAAGTGCACCATCTTCACAGACCACAAAAGCTTGAAGTACTTCTTCGAGCAGAAAGATTTGAATATGAGGCAGAGGCGATGGTTGGAGCTCATAAAAGATTACTATTGTGAGATCTATTACCATCCAGGCAAGGCCAACGTGGTGGCAGATGCCCTTAGCCAGAAGGAGAGACCCGAGCCAATTCGGGTGAAGGATTATCAGCTTGTTATGACCTCTGATGTGATGACGCAAGTCAAGGAGTTTTAAGACGAGGCTTTGAAAGAAGAACGTCTTAACTCCGAGTGGATGAGATGTCTAGTCACGGAGTTGGGTGAGAACACTCTTGGTGTTAGTACCCGATTCGGACGAATATGGATTCCTTGATACGGGGATCTACGTGGGAGGATCATGGATGAGGCTCATAAGACTCGATACTCCAATCATCCCGGTGCTACCAAGATCTACCACGACATGAAGAAAGATTACTGGTGGCCGGGTATGAAGCGTGATGTAGCAGAGTATGTGAGCAAATGCCTTACTTGTTTGCAAGTAAAGGCGGAACACCAGAAGCCGTATGGGAAAATCCAACCGTTGGATATACCCGAGTGGAAGTGGGAGCATATCACCATGGACTTCATTACGAAGCTACCACGTACCCCAAAAGGGTATGATGCTATGTGGGTGATCGTTGATCGTTTGACGAAGAGTGCTCACTTCCTACTGATACGAGAGACGTATTCTTCTGAGAGGCTTGAGGATATATTTATCAAGGAGATGGTAGCTCGTCATGGTGTGTTGGTGTCTATTGTGTCTGATCGCGACACCCGGTTTACATCCAAGTTTGGAAGAAATTCCATGATGCGATGGGGACGAGACTACATATCAGCACGACCTATCATCCTCAGACTGACGGTCAGTCTGAGAGGACGATCCAGATACTCGAAGACATGCTTCGGGTGTGCGTGATCGATTTTGGAGGAAGCTGGGATGACCATTTACCATTAGCGGAATTCTCGTACAACAATAGTTATCATGCCAACATTGGCATGCCACCCTACGAGATGCTATATAGTAGAAGATGTAGGACGCCTGTTTGCTGGGGAGATATTAGTCAGAAGGAGTTGGGGAGTATTGAATTGATTGAGGCTATGATGGAGAAACTCGACAAGATCAAAGCTTTTATGAAGGCGGCCAAAGATAGGCAAAAGTCGTATGCCGATAAGCGGCGTAGACTGATTAAGTTCCAGGTGGGTGATAGAGTTATGTTAAAAGTCTCACCATATATAGGACCTTTCCGAATCATTGCTCGAGTAGGAGAGGTGGCCTATAGGTTAGAACTACCCGATAAGTTAAGTGGAATTCACCCGACATTCCATGTATCTCATCTGCGGAAGTGCTTAGTAGATGAAGACACGGTTGTACCACTGGAGGACATCGAAGTGGATGAACAGCTCAATTACGTAGAGCAACCAGTGGCAATCATTCATCGTAAGGAGAAGAGGTTAAGAAATAAAGTGGTTCCTCTTGTGCGAGTACAGTGGAAGCACAGGAAGGGATCCGAGTCTACATGGGAGATTGAAGGAGAGATGACGCAGCATTACCCTCATCTGTTTGAGGAATAACAGGTTTCGGGGGCGAAACCTATATAAGGGGGCTGGACTTGTAACACCCGGTTATTTTTTAGGTAAAAAGAAAGAATAAAAGCAAAGGAAAAGAAAGAAAATGAAAGTCAACCCAAGCTGAGGGGTTGAAAGTGTACAAAAGGACAAAACTTTTGAAAAGTTGGTGAATAAAACAATATGGCCGCCCATGTTTCTTCTTACACCCTGACATTTGGATTTTTCTAGAGAGAGAAAGAGAGAGAGAGAGCAGAAACTCTCGGGAATTTTAGAAGAAGCAAGAACTTCGAATTTTTTGGTAAGAATTCTCGAATTTCTGATGCTTTGGACGATTCTAGACTCGGTTGTATGCTTATAAATGTGATTGTGTGTTCGGGTATGTGTGTATGTGTGTTTTAGGTGCTAGAAACGTCTGGGAAACAAAGAGAAGGGTATAAGCTCGAAAACAGCAAAGGTGAGTTTCTAGACCCCTTTTTTTAACATGCTTCTAACTTATTTGGGGATGGAAAATGCATGTGAACATGTTTTTATAAAAATGGGTTTTACCCATATGTATGTATGTGTGAATGTGCATGTGGGTGGGTGAAATTTTGGGATACAAAGGTGTGTATGTTCATGTTATGATGCTTAGGATGCTAATACTAGGCTTAGATTATGATTTCAGATGAAATAGGACTGATTTATGTTGATTAGGGGAAAGTTAGTTGTTCATGTGCCTAAACAGTGGCCACCTATGTAAGTAAAGAAGGTTTGTAAGAAAGTTAGTTGTTCATGTGCCTAAAAATGGGACTGATTTATGATGAATGTTAATGAAAGTAAAAGTAATATTGTCTATCTGTATGTTGCATGACCACCTATGTAAGTAAAGAAGGTTTGTATAAAAAGGTCAAGTATTTTATTTATAAAACTAGAACTCAGTCAGCAACGCTGACTTTTATGTGTTTTCCAGTTGGCAGCTAATAGTTTCTGAGGATGGCACGGGGTAGCTACTTGGCATTTTTATGATGGCATCCATTCGTATAATAATGACATTTTTGTGATGTAATGCAATTTATAATATTTTGTAATAGTAAACAGTATTGTATTACGTTGCAAAAGATGTCATTAAAATATATCAAGTGGTTTTCTTTAACTTCCGCTGCTATGTTTAAATAATTATATATTTTATGTGCGATGAATTACCAATTGTGAGGTGCCCGGGAACGGGGCCTTACAGTAGTTACGGATGATTACTCAAGATTTTCTTGGGTGATTTTCCTGAAATCCAAATCAGAGACATTTGAATCATTCAAAGAGCTAGTAACTACATTGGAATCACTCAACAAGCTGAAGGTAAGGCCAGTTCGCTCAGACAACGGCACCGAGTTCAAGAACCAATGGATGGAGGCATTCTGCAAAGAAAAAGGAATTGTGCACCAATTCACATCTGCCTACAATCCTCAAATGAACGGGGTTGCTGAGAGAAATAATCGCAGCTTGATAGAGACAGCCCGGACGATGCTAGCAGACTCGAAACTACCTATCCAATTTTGGAACGAGGCAGTAGCTAATGCATGTTACACCCTTAATCGAGTCCTGGTGGTCAAGCGTCATGGTAAGACGTGCTACGAGTTACTCCAACAACGTAAACCTAATCTAGAGTATCTCGAACCGTTTGGTGCACCATGTACACTGCTGAAGAAAACTCAGTCAAGGAAATTTAGCGAGAAGGCTGAAGAAGGGATTTTCTTAGGATACAACATACTAAATAAGAGAGTTTACAACAACTCAACGGGTCTAGTAGAAGTGTGGTGCAATGTTGATGTACAGAGATACAACCCTCCCTTGCTGGAAAAGGACCCTCTTTCTTTTTCAACTATGATGGATTCTTTAAATCCTTCAACATCCCTCTCTTTCCTCCTGAGGATGAGTTATCGACCAGAATGATGTACGACGTATTAAACACACCATCACTGGATCCGGTGACTTCAGGTTCACAAGGTGAGTCTTCTAGTTCTTCAGGGGAGCACTTGAGGTTAGTGACTCCTCCTCCAATGATGAAGACGTAGAAAATGATCAGGTGGATCAAGGGAAACAGGTTCCTCTTACTCCAAGTACACAAGCATCTGATGTTGATGCCTCTAACACTTCGGAACCTCACACTCGCACTGCTTCAGATACTGAACCTGCTGTTCATAATCTGGATAATGAGGTAGTTGTACCCACCACTCCTGGATCTCAACTAAATGTTTATCATCCGTTGGATAATGTCATTGGATATGTTAGATCAGGAGTACAGACTAGAAGTCAGCTATACTCAGCTGATTATGCATCGGTAATTGAAAAGGGATATCTTCATGATGGTGCATATCTATGTTTTGTGTCTCAATTTGAGCCAAAATATGTTAGTGAAGCCCTAAACGATGAGGCATGGGTGAGTGCCATGCAAGAAGAACTTCTTCAATTCAAGAAGTTAGGAGTATGAACTCTAGGGGATAGACCTAAAGGTGCTAAGGTCATTGGCACCAAATGGGTCTTGAAGTGCAAGAAAGATGACCAAGGGGTCATAATATGAAACAAGGCTCGACTTGTAGTTCAAGGATTTCGACAAGTCGAAGGCATTGATTACAATGAAGTGTTTGCACCTGTGGCAAGAATGGAAGCAATCCGTATCTTCCTAGCCTATGCATCTTACATGAAGATCAAAGTCTATCAATTAGACGTAAAGACTACATTCCTTCATGGTGAAATCCGGGAAACAGTGTACGTCAGTCAACCGGAAGGATTTGAAGATCCTTATCATCGGGACAGAGTTACAAACTAGATAAGGCTCTCTACGGGCTCCATCAAGCCCTAAGAGCTTGGTATGAGAAACTCTTGACTCATCTTATGAAACATGGCTTTCACATAGGAGTGATTGACTGTACACTGTTCATCAAAGAAAAGGATGGTGACTTACTGCTAGTTCAGATCTATGTTGATGACATAATCTTCGGTTCCAAAAACGAGGCATTATGTAAAGAATTTGAAGCAGTGATGAAAGCTAAATTTAAGATGAATGCCATGGGTGAGATGAAACTCTTTCTCGGGTTATAGGTGAATCAGACACCAAAGGGGATATTTTTGAATCAGACCAAGTATGTAAGGCGATATTCTCAATCGGTTTGATATGGAGAATGTTTCCGCAGCTGGGACTCCACTTGCCACAAACCATGACGTCGCACCCGATGAAAATGGTAATCTGGTGGATGCCACTATGTACCGAGGAATGATTGGATCTCTCATGTACCTCATAGCCTCAAGGCCTGATATCATGTACACGACATGTCTATTCTCCAGATATCAGGCGAAACCTAAAGTCAACCATCTCATAGGCGTCAAAAGGATATTTCGTTATCTAAAGGGTACTCCAACACTTAGGTTGTGGTATCCTCATGATGATAACTTTGAGCTTACAGCGTATAGCGATTCGGATTATAGTGGCTGCAAAATGAACTACAAGTCCACTTTAGCAGGAAGTCAATTCTTTAGGAGAAAATTAGTCACGTGACAGTGTAAGAAGCAGACATCGGTTGCTCTGTCAACTTGTGAAGCTGAATATGTTGCTGCTACAAGCTGTTGTTCACAAATCATTTGGATTCAACAGCAAATGCGGGACTACGGTTTGAAATTCTCTAACACTCCTATATTTGTTGATAATTCTGCTGCTATAGCCGTAACTAAAAATCCTGTACAACATCCTAAGACCAAACACATCGGAATTAAATATCACTTTATACATGATTTTTTTGAAAATAATTTAATCGATGTTCTTAAAATTAATATGGATTTTCAACACGCTGATCTCTACACAAAAGCGTTTGATAAAGCAAGATTTTTATATCTGTTAGAGGTCAACAGCGTGAAAAAGAAATGTGAAGTGATTCCAGAAGATGAACATGCTTAGTCTGAAAACCATTTATTTTTTTATTTTCTTTTATTTTTCTTATTTTAATTTTCCAGTCTTAAAATCCAAAAACATAAAAAGATTTTCTGTTTTAAAATTTTAGGGGGAGATTTAGTTTTTATTCAGTATTTAATTACTTAAAAAAATGTGGGAGGAGGACAGTCTAGTTAATAGAAAGGAGATCGTATCTGTTATACTGATTCAATGACTATGGAAAATGATAGAACATAGGAACAAAGAGTTTGGGACATTTAAAAGAATTTAACTGATTAAGATGCAAAATTCGAAGTATAAAACTGAGAAGTCTAAGCAACATAAAAGGAAAAATGATAGTAAAACTAGCTACTACTAAGGTAACACAGAGAAAGTAGACCTAGAGGTTGCTAGATCACTAGTTGATGTGTCGGTAGATTCAACACAATAGATAAGTAAACTTCATTGGTGAGTTCAAGCTCAAACTAAGTTGTTTAACAAGTTGTGGGTTATCATCTTATCCCTGGTTAACACAATCAACGAAGTTCCAATAAGGGGTGACGAGCAAAATAAAGCCACAAATGTGTGTGGATGACCATAAAAATGAGCAAAGCACATAAAAAATGCAAAAAGCAATCAAGCTAATAACCTATGTTGTTGGTGCGATCTGTGCAAAAAGAATATAATTGCTCAAACAAGAAGGTAGGTTGTGTGCCTCTCTACTGTGCGATGGCACTGACCTGAGGATAAGCATAACCTAAATATTCTAGAATTCATTGTTGTTTGTGCCGTTCTGCTGTGCGATGGCACTGACCTGAGGCTTTGCATCTCTTTGAAAGCTCTTAGAATAGTTTCTTCTTGTCAAAATACCCGTAAACCGCTCAAAAATCTCCTGAGGAATGTTGATTACCATATAAGTGTGAGATCCCCAAATTCTTGTTGAAATAATTAAACCTTAAATCATCACCAATGTATGTCAAAAATCTGTGTAGGGATTTAAGAGGACAAGTATACTGACAATCATTGTGAGCTGCAATTCTTGATAGTCCAAATCATTGTGTGTATCTTATAGCACTAGTATGATTTCCTAAACTTGCTAATGACTCTCGATGAAAACAACAATCTAGCATCAAAATGCTTTGATAAAATGTCCCAAATGATTTGATAAACCTGTATGATTCCATAATGAATCGTTCCAGTTATGATCAATGTAATTTGATGCTAAACTATCTAGAAAGATAAATCTGGTAGATACTTATCTTAGGATTTCAACCTCACACAAAATTAAAAAATAATAATAATAAATAAGTTTTAGTTTTGTCTTTTAGTTCTAGTTGTTTAATTAGTTTAATTTTAGTTAGCTTAGTTATTAAATGTCGGACTATGCATTGGAATTCTATCTGGGATTTAATCACTTAAAAGGGTCACGTCTGAGGTGACCAAACGGGTTTTCAAATGTTAAAAGAGTCACGTCTGAGGTGACAAAATGCTTTTACTGTTAAAAGTATCATGTCTGAGGTGATCAACAGTTTTCTAAGTTAAAATGGTCATGTATGGGATGATCGAATGCTCGAAATGTTTTATCAATTATTAATTGGGCTAAGTGTCAAATAGTCATAAAGTCAAACCATACGTATGAGCCATTCTCATGACTGGACCATGAGTATGGACCAGCCGCACGATTGAACCATACGTATGAACCATTCGCACGACTGGATCATGAGTATGGACTAGCCATACGATTGAACCATACGTATGAGCCCAATCGCACGACTAACCCACACGTATTGACCAGACATGCGATTGGACCATAAGCATGAGTAAATTCACATGATTGGACCACAAGACTGAACCAATCGCATGAATGGAGGTAACCGAATGAGTCAGTCGTACGACTAAAACCTAGTCTGTAAGGCCCCGCTCACCGGGCACCTTACTGTTGAGTGTTCATCGCACATAATACATAAATAAAGTATATAATCATAAAATAACGCAGCGGAATTGATAAAATATACATTCTCATTTCATCATAAAAGCTTTTACATCATTGACCTGATTACAAAATACAAGCTTTCTTTACATTGCCTAACTTTACTATGATTGCTGCTGAAGCATATGAAATCGAGATTTCTTAAGTAATCTCGTTTATGTGAATCCTCAACAACCATAGGGTCATAAACGGTGACCTCTAATATAAAAACATAAAAATTTTCATCATAAAGAATGTTCCTTAAGTAATTCCGTACATCAGAACCCTTAAGGAAACTCTTGACACTCTCATGCAACATACTTTGTTGCATGTACTATGCTCACGCATTCCCAGTGCGTGGCAACATTATCAAAATTATAAAGGAGATTTCTTAAGTAATCCCTTTTATGGGGATCCTCAAGAAATCTCATAATAGCTTGCAACGTGATGTGTTGCGTACATTATGGACCCACAACACATGACGTTGCATCATTATCAAATGGAGAATGCCATTCCAAAAGAGCTGAGTAGCCGCCTCGTGCCATCCCCAGCAACGCTACCTACCAACTGGAAAACACATAAAAAGTCAGCGTTGCTGAGTGAGTTCTAGTTTTATAATAAAACATACTTTCATTCTCATTAACTGTTCTTACATTCATACATTCACACATCATATGTACACGTAGATAATATTATTATTATCTTCATCATTCATTACTTACTTTCATTCGTGTACCATTCCTCATTCTCGTTCACTTTCATACTTACATACTTTACATTCTTTCGTACGTTCTTTACTTTCATTCATACATTCATTACATACGTTCGAACATTCATTACATTCATTCATACATTCATTACTTTCGTTCGAACGTTCATTACATTCGGTGACATGTACAATACCCCCTTACATCATACATACTGCTGGTGCTGGACCTGTGGTAATCAACCACGAACGTTGTGCACAAATGCTGATCCAGTCACCTGGGGTAGGTACATGCACCACTCATCTTTTCACTTTACTTCTATCGTACGTTAGCCAAGTCTGTTGCAGCACACAGCTGCTCACCTCAGTGGCAATCTCATGATTGCCTGCTAACCGAGTCTGTTGCAACACATAGTTGCTCACCTCATTATCAATCTCAAAGATTGACCCTGTGTGCATCCTTCGGGTTAGCTAACCCACATCACAGTTGAGCTAACACCTGCTAGGGGTGTGCACCTCCTTACATTTGCTTGCAAGCCTTTCTTACATTCATTCATTCGTTAATGCATGCATTCATTCATCATGTTCCTCTTTCATTATCTTTTACTTTACGTTCTTATTACATTCGTTTAATTCTTTCATTCATTCACGTAAAGTCATAAAAAGATAACATACATCAATATAAGGAACATAGATATTTACTAGTCATCAGTATTCACCATCTATCATGGCCACATCATACTTAACATACATAATCATACATACACTTCTCTATACATTCACATCAGCCCTATTCGGGCGACTGAACCTATCCCAGTCGCATGTCCTCCATGCGACTGGACCGTGTCATTGGGCTGTCATGCGAATGGGCATACAATCATGCGACTGGACTTCCTTCCGCACTAATAGACACTATACGACTGGGCTATATGCGACTAACTCTTAACCGTACGACTGAACTACCCTGCGATTGGACCTATGCGACCGAAACCCTCAATCGCATAGCCTATCGTGCGACTGAGGCTCAATCATGCGTCTGAGCCTCAATCGTGCGATTGGACATGAACTAATCCTCATTCGGCCGAATGGCCTTTCAGTCGCAAAACCCTAACTGGGCAGCGACTGGAGTTCTTCATGAACAGCAGTCGCGAACCAACACACTCAAACTCATCATAAACCCATTTTCAGCCCAAATCGACCCTCCCAAGTCTCTGGGATTCATACTAGGACATCATACAAGCATATCCAAGTCCTAATTCTTACTATAAACACATTACTCAAGATTCACCCAACTGGGTCAAACTTACACTATTTCAAAAATAGGGTTTCTATGTGATTCCAGCCCCAAAATCGTTAGAAAACATGTAAATGAGGGGTTCTAGAACTCACAATAACAGGTAGGAGTTGATGAGCTTCGATTTGGCTAGCCTCTCGACAAATCCGGAGCTCGGTCAGCACTTTACCTCTTTTCTTTCTCTGCTCTCGTTCGCTCTCTCTGTTCTTCCCGACTGAAAAATGCTAAGTGTTGGGAAGGAGAAGAGAGTTGCTCCTCTTTTATACCCACAGCTCAGTCACATCTGGTCCAGGGGCGACTTGACCTTCAGTCGCATGAACACCATGCGACTGGACCCCAGTCGCATGTGTCCCATGCGGTCCATTCTTCATTCGGGCGGTTGAACTCCAATCGTACGGTTGAGCTTCAATCGGCCGAATAACGTGCGGTCGAACCTCCAGTCGCAAAATTCCCAGGCGACTGAGGCTCAGTCGCACAACCTACCAAAAAGTCAAACTTTCGGGTGTTACACGTCCACCCCCCTTATTTTAGGTTTCGTCCCCGAAACCTGTTATTCCTCGAACAATCGTGGGTAATGTTGCCTCATCTCTTCTTCAGTTTCCCACGTTGGCTCGGATCCCTTCCTGTGCCGCTACTGTACACGCACAAGTGGAACCACTTTATTTCTTAACTTCTTCTCTTTACAATCGATGATCGCCACTGGTTGCTCTACATAGTTGAGCCGTTCGTCTATCTCGATGTCCCCCAGTGGGACGATCATGTCCTCGTCCGCCAAACATTTCCTCAGATGAGACACGTGGAAAGTCGGGTGGATTCAACTTAGCTCATCTGGTAGATCTAACTTATAGGCCACCTCCCCTACTCGAGCAATGATTCGGAAAGGGCCTATATACCGCGGACTCAACTTACCCCGCTTCCGGAATCGGATGATCCCCTTCCAAGGTGAGACCTTCAACATAACCCGGTCTCCCACCTGGAACTCAATCGGCCTGCGTCGTTTGTCGGCTTACGACTTCTGTCGGTCTTTGGCACCCTTCATATAAGCTTTAATTCTTTCGAGCTTCTCAGTCGTACCCTCGATCACTTCGACGCTTCCTAATTCTTTCTGACCAATATCACCCCAACAGACGGGTGTCCTGCATCTCCTACCGTATAGCATCTCATAGGGTGGCATGCCAATACTGGCATGATAGCTATTGTTGGACGAGAATTCAGCTAACGGTAGGTGGTCATCCCAACTTCCCCCGAAGTCGATAACACATGCCCGGAGCATGTCCTCCAAAGTCTGAATGGTCCTTTCCGACTGACCATCAGTTTGAGGATGATAAGCCGTGCTAATATGCAACCTCGTTCCCATGGCATCATGGAATTTCTTCCAGAATTTGGATGTAAACCGGGTGTCGCGATCAGACACAATCAACACTGGTACGCCATGACGAGTCACAATCTCTTTGATGAAAAGATCGGCCAACCTTTCGGACGAATATGTCTCTCGCATCGGTAGGAAGTGAGCACTCTTCGTCAGGCGATCCACAATCACTCAGATCGTATCATACCCTTTCAGGGTACGTGGCAGCTTTGTGATAAAATCAATGGTGATGTGCTCCCACTTCCATTCCGGTATGTCCAACGGTTGAATCTTTCCATACGGCTTCTGGTGCTCTGCCTTTACTTGCAAACACATGAGGCACTTACTCACATACTCCACCACATCACGTTTCATACCCGGCCACCAATAATCTTTCTTCATATCTTGGTACATCTTGATAGCACCGGGATTAATGGAGTATAGAGTTTTATGGGCTTCATCCATGATCATCATACGTAGATCCCCAAATCGAGGAATCCACATTCGCCCAAATCGAGTCTTGACAATACAGTTGCATACATATAAGATGGGCTTAATACTGATCCTGAACTATCTGAAATCAGGGGTGCATTGTCTCATAAACCTAAGTCAAATGGTTAGTACAAACAACCAATAATAAATATATCATTTATAGTATCTATATAATTATGCATCCAACATGAGCTAATGACAGAGTTATATAGAACTACATGAGATTCATCGAAGGAAATACCAAACGTGTTTTCACCCAGTTCCGCGACCAGACCTCTCATTCGTTCAGAGTTTAGATGATCCTCTTTCAGCGCTTCATCTTGGAACTCTTTGACTTGTTTCATCACGTCTGAGGTCATGATTAGTTGGTACGCCTTCACCCAAATCGGCTCGGGCCTCTCCTTCCGGCTAAGGGCATCAGCCACCACGTTGGCTTTGCCCGGGTGGTAATGGATTTCACAATCGTAGTCTTTTATTAGCTCCAACCACCGTCTCTGCCTCATATTCAGATCCTTCTGCTTGAAGAAGTACTTCAAGCTCTTGTGGTCTATGAAGATGGTGCACTTCGTCCCGTATAGATAGTGCCGCCAAATCTTCAACGCGAAAACCACAGCTGCTAGCTCCAAGTCATGAGTAGGGTAATTAACCTCATGAACTATCAGATGTCGGGATGCATAGGCTATCACCTTCCCCCTTTGCATTAATACACATCCCAACCCCGAGTAGGAAGCATCAGAATAAACCACCAAATCTTCACTTCCCTCGGGTAATGCCAATACTGGAGCTTGGGTCAATCTTGTCTTCAGTTCTTCAAACGCCTTTTCTTGAGCTTGACCCCATACAAACTTCACATCTTTTCATGTCAACTTGGTCAGTGGAGAAGCAATCTTGGAAAAGTATTGGATAAACCTTCGGTAGTAGCCCGCCAAACCCAAGAAACTACGGATCTCGGATGGCGTCTTTGGAGACTTCCATTGCATCACTGCTTCCACTTTCGCCGGATCGACCATAATCCCATCCGGATTTACCACGTGACCCAAGAATTGAGCTTCACGCAACCAGAATGCGCACTTGGAGAATTTAGCATACAACTTCTCCCTTCTCAACGTCTCCAGAACTTCGCGAATGTGACCGGCATGCTCAGTCTCGTTCTTCGAATAAATCAAGATGTCATCGATGAATACAATCACTGATTTATCCAACATCGGCCGGCACACCCTATTCATCAGGTCCATAAAAGCAGTGGCGCGTTGGTCAAACCAAAAGACATGACGAGGAACTCGTAGTGACCGTAGCGCGTACGAAAAGCTGTTTTAGGGATATCCTGCTCCTTCACCTTCAGTTGATGGTAGCCTGATCGAAGATCTATTCGTGAGAACCAACTAGCACCCTGAAGTTGATCAAACAAGTCGTCGATCCTCGGCAAGGGGTATCTGTTCTTTACTGTCAGCTTATTCAGCTCGAGGTAGTCGATGCACATCCTCATACTACCATCCTTCTTCTTTACAAACAGGACCGGAGCTCCCTAAGGGGACATACTCGATCTAATAAACCCCTTATCCAGTAGCTCTTGTAATTGCTCCATCAACTCTTTCATCTCCGTCGGGGCCAATCGATATGGTGCTTTGGCAACAAGTTGGGCGCCTGGTATCAGATCTATCTGGAACTCGATCTCTCTGTCAGGTGGCAATCCCGATAAGTCTTCCGGGAACACGTCTGGGAACTCACGCACAACCGGGAACATTAGACAGTTGTGGTGTTGGCGTTTCTACATCTTTTACATAACATAAGAAAGCGCTACATCCACGCCTTATGCATTTCCCCGCCACTGCCATTGAGATCACCTTCGGAATCGTAGTCACCCGATCCCCATAAACTGTCACTGGACTACCGTCGGGCGCTGTCAAATTGATCATCTTCTTGCGACACACAATGTTCGCCTCGAAATCTGCCAACCAATCCATTCCAAGCACCAATTCGAAACCGCCTAACGTCATCGCAAACGGTTTAACCGGAAATTTGTGGCCCTCCAATTCTACATCGCAACCCTCAATCACCTCTGAAATTCTAGTAGTTTTACCTATTGCGGTCTCTACATCAAACCGCACATCCACACATCTACTACTAACGGGCAAATTGGCACAAAAAGCAGCAGAAATAAAACTCCTACTGGCACCCCAATCAAATAATACAGAGGCTAAAGTTTGGTTCACCAGAAACGTACCGGACACTACATCAGGGTCCGTCCTAGCCTCTTCCTGCGTCATCGTGAATGCCCTTGCGCTTGTTTTCGACCCTTCACCCCCTGTCTTCTTCACCCCGGAACCCTCAGATCTCGGCTTCTTGCAATCTTTATTCATATGACCACTTTCCCCACAGTTAAAGCACCTCATAACTTTACACTCTTTAGCCATATGACCGGGCTTTCCACACTTGAAACAGACATTCAGCCCCCATCTGCACTCGCCACTGTGCTCTCGCCCACATTTCCCACACTTTCTCGTCCCTGCACTTGACATGACCACACGGCGATCATCAACCCGTGCCTTCTTGCTACTTGTCGAAGTATCACCTCGACCAAACTTCTTCCCCTGCCACTTCCTTTCATCACTTCCCTTCTTACTACCCTCATCCTTTACCAACGCCGCCCGTTCATCGTACAACCTCCCAGCCAAATCCACCGCCGACCTGAAAGTACTCGGTCGAGCGGAAATCAAATGCCAACGAATTTCAGCTGGCAGCCCTTGAATATACCGGTTAATCTTGCGGGATACCGGCGTCACCTGCTCTGGCACCAACCGTGCCATGTCGTTAAACTTGGTTGTGTATTGTTGGTGGGTCATCGTCCCCGCCTCCAACTGCAGGAACTCTCTCTCAACTCTGTCCATCTCCCAACGAGGACTAAACTCCTCGATCACCATTCTCTTCAACTCATACCATTTCATCTTTCCAATGGCTCTGCTACCCTCGGCCTAGACAATATTGTCCCACCAGCACAACGACGTCCCCGTAAACGAGTGGGTAGCAAACTTCACCTTTTTATCCTCCTGGCAATCACTGATGTCAAGGACCGCCTCCATTTCCCTCACCCATTGGTGAGCATCCGCAGCCGTACCCGAACCATCAAAAGTTGGGGGCTTGCACCTCATAAATGCCCCGTAATTACAACCCCGGGCTGTCTCCCGTACCTGCTCTTCCTCCTCTTCCTCTTCATCATCGGATAATACTATTCTGCTTCTGTCTGTTGCTGTCTACCTGAGGACCGATTCCTCCCTCGTCTCTCATCTTCACGTACTGCCTTAATCACTTCGGTCACTACAGATGGTAAGATCGTCTGCATGACCTGGTGCACTTCCTCAACCACTGCCTCTTTTACCGAGGCTCTCAAATTTGCGCTTTCGTCTGCCTCCTCCTGATGAGGAATCTCGTTCTCCTCACGTACTACTTTCTCTATCCTAGGTCTTCCTCGCGTGACACGCGGTTCATCACCACGTCCACCACCACGGGAAGCTTTAGATGATCTACCACCGACCATCTTCTATCACACTGAAAGATTCAAACACCAACACGGTCATTCAAGGAAATAGCTCAGTTTATGTCAAGTATAGTAAGTCCCTAATTACAGTGGCCAGTTGTGATTAGCCACTTACTCTACTCTTCGTACCCCGAGCATTACCTGTCCTGACTACATTAGTATCTAAGTCTAACAGCACACATAAACCACATCACATGCGCACATAATACTAATTAATCTTTAAGAAAATACCTGATGGCACGCAACTACTCAGATGGCATTCTCTTCCCTTTCTGTCCCATTCTCAGTTTAAGTTTAGGTTTATTTTGAAAATTTACCCATTTTACTTAAACTTTTGCTCTGATACCAACTTGTAAGGCCCCGCTCACCGGGCACCTTACTGTTGGTGGTTCATCGCACATAATACATACATAAAGTATATAATCATAAAATAACGCAGCGGAATTGATAAAATATACATTCTCATTTCATCATAAAAGCTTTGACATCATTGACCTGATTACAAAATACAAGCTTTCTTTACATTGCCTAACTTTACTATGATTGCTGCTGGAGCATATGAAACCGAGATTTCTTAAGTAATCTCGTTTATGTGAATCCTCAGCAACCATAGGGTCATAAACGGTGACCTCTAATATAAAACATAAAAATTTTCATCATAAAGAATGTTCCTTAAGTAATTCCGTACATCGGAACCCTTAAGGAAACTCTTGACACTCTCATGCAACATACTTTGTAGCATGTACTATGCTCACGCATTCCCAGTGCGTGGCAACATTATCAAAATTATAAAGGAGATTTCTTAAGTAATCCCTTTTATGGGGATCCTCAAGAAATCTCATAATAGCTTGCAACGTGATGTGTTGCGTACATTATGGACCCACAACACATGACGTTGCATCATTATCAAATGGAGAATGCCATTCCAAAAGAGCTGAGTAGCCGCCTCGTGCCATCCCCAGCAACGCTACCTGCCAACTGGAAAACACATAAAAAGTCAGCGTTGCTGAGTGAGTTCTAGTTTTATAATAAAACATACTTTCATTCTCATTAATTGTTCTTACATTCATACATTCACACATCATATGTACACGTAGATAATATTATTATTATCTTCATCATTCATTACTTTCTTTCATTCGTGTACCATTCCTCATTCTCGTTCACTTTCATACTTACATACTTTACATTCTTTCGTACGTTCTTTACTTTCATTCATACATTCATTACATACGTTCGAACATTCATTACATTCATTCATACATTCATTACTTTCGTTCGAACGTTCATTACATTCGGTGACATGTACAATACCCCCTTACATCATACATACTGCTGGTGCTGGACCTGTGGTAATCAACCACGAACGTTGTGCACAAATGCTGATCCAGTCACCTGGGGTAGGTACATGCACCACACATCTTTTCACTTTACTTCTATCGTACGTTAGCCAAGTCTGTTGCAGCACACAGCTGCTCACCTCAGTGGCAATCTCATGATTGCCTGCTAACCAAGTCTGTTGCAACACGTAGTTGCTCACCTCATTATCAATCTCAAAGATTGACCCTGTGTGCATCCTTCGGGTAGCTAACCCGCATCACAGTTGAGCTAACACCTGCCAGGGGTGTGCACCTCCTTACATTTGCTTGCAAGCCTTTCTTACATTCATTCATTCGTTAATGCATGCATTCATTCATCATGTTCCTCTTTCATTATCTTTTACTTTACGTTCTTATTACATTCGTTTCATTCTTTCATTCATTCACGTAAAGTCATAAAAAGATAACATACATCAATATAAAGAACATAGATATTTACTAGTCATCAGTATTCACCATCTATCATGGCCACATCATACTTAACATACATACATCATACATACACTTCTCTATACATTCACATCAGCCCTATTCGGGCGACTGAACCTATCCCAGTCGCATGTCCTCCATGCGACTGGACCGTGTGATTGGGCTGTCATGCGAATGGGCATACAATCGTGTGACTGGACTTCCTTCCACACTAATAGACACTATACGACTGGGCTATATGCGACTAACTCTTAACCGTACGACTGAACTACCCTGCGATTGGACCTGTGCGACCGAAACCCTCAATCGCATAGCCTATCGTGCGACTGAGGCTCAATCGTGCGTCTGAGCCTCAATCGTGCGATTGGACATCAACTAATCCTCATTTGGCCGAATGGCCCTTCAGTTGCAAACCCTAACTGGGCAGCGACTGGAGTTCTTCAGAAAAGCAGTCGCGAACCAACACACTCAAACTCATCATAAGCCCATTTTCAGCCCAAATCAACCCTCCCAAGTCTCAGGGATTCATACTAGGACATCATACAAGCATATCCAAGTCCTAATTCTTACTATAAACACATTACTCAAGATTCACCCAACTGGGTCAAACTTACACTATTTCAAAAATATGGTTTCTATGTGATTCCAGCCCCAAAATCGTTAGAAAACATGTAAATGAGGGTTCTAGAACTCACAATAACATGTAGGAGTTGATGAGCTTTGATTTGGCTAGCCTCTCGACAAATCCGGAGCTCGGTCAGAACTTTACCTCTTTTCTTTCTCTGCTCTCGTTCGCTCTCTCTGTTCTTCCCGACTGAAAAATGCCAAGTGTTGGGAAGGAGAAGAGAGCTGCTCCTCTTTTATACCCACAGCTCAGTCGCATCTGGTCCAGGGGCGACTGGACCTTCAGTCGCATGAACACCATGCGACTGGACCCAAGTCACATGTGTCCCATGCGGTCCATTCTTCATTCGGGCGGTTGAACTCCAATCGTACGGTTGAGCTTCAATCGGCCGACTAACATGCGGTCGAACCTCCAGTCGCAAAATTCCCAGGCGACTGAGGCTCATTCGCACAACCTACCAAAAAGTCAAACTTTTGGGTGTTACATAGTCACAGGACTGAATGTGACCGACTGAGCCAATCGCATGATTGAAGAGTGCGAATGGATCCAGTCGCATGACTGGAGGAACCCTAGTATAAATAGAGGGGGAGTTGGTTGCAGAAGCCCAATCACCCTCAATCGCCCTAAAATCGCACGAAGCACTGTTACTCTGCCCGATTTTTTCTGACTGTTCTAGACCACAGAGTGTTGTGATCTAACGTTTCGAGTATTTATCAGGGTAATGCGCGATGATATTCACTCCAAATTTCAATCAATTTGTGCCCTAATGATCGAATTTAAGCCCTAAACTTAACCAAAACTTAGTTTGCCTAAGAAACCTGTAAAACTAAGTAAATTGTTCAAATAGAAGTTATTAGGTGTTATGTCGGTCATTTGCGAGACTAATGAGCCAAACCACGAAGTCTAACATCAAGTTTTGCTAAAATTTTGAATTTGAAAAACAAAATAGTCTGTCATGTGAAAGGACACCCTGATGAACTTTAATCGCACGACTGAGCTGTACGAATGGCTCAATCGCATGACTGAGCTGGACGAATGGCTCAATCGCATGACTGAACCATGCATATGAGCTCAGTCGCATGACTGATGTAAACATATGGGATAGCATACGACTAAGCCCAGTCGCATGCTCAGTCGTACGTATGAGCGCATTCACACGACTAGATCTCAGTCGCATAGTTCATTCGCATGATAGAACAGAAGATTTCAAGTCCAATGAATCAGATTGTTACTCATTGACACACACTAACATTTATTTACATTGTGTAACAGATGGCGAGTCGTTGGACTTTGAGCGCAAAGCATAACCTTTGTGCTCATCTAGATCTGACCTCCCGGAACGCGGCTGATTTCTCGGGGATCATTACATTCATACAGAGATCGAGGATCGTCCGTGCTATATCGACTCCGTGCACTCCATACCGCTCAGTTCAGCAGGCTTTCTGGGAAAGTGCTGTAGTCGACTGGTCCTCAGAGCCCCACTGTATTAGGAGCTCTATTTTTGGTCAGGCTATAGAGATCACTAAGGACGATCTCAGGATAGTCTTGGAGTTTAGGGATGATGCAGACTGCCCTACACGACTGTACCCACTGACTGTACGAGGCTGTTTTCTGCGGGCCAAGTACTCGGGGGATATCAACGTAGGTGTGCTCAACAAGAGCAACCTATGCCACCAATTTAAGTACTTAGCCCATGTGCTGCTTAAGTGCATTGCCTCAAGGAAGGGAGGCTTCGATGAGATGTCGGATCAGATTCAGAACGCCTATGTGGCGTTGGTGCTGAACCATCCGTTCAGCTTCTCGAGAATGATCTTCACCTACCTGGTAGAGAACATCGAGGCGAAGGGCAAGGAGAGCTTTTGCATGTACCCTCGCTTCATGCAGATGATTATTGACCAGAAGCTCCCTTTGCTGCCAAAGGAGAAGGAGGATGCCGTGGTGCTGGAGGTGATGGACGATACCACCTTAGGCAGGATGAAGGGCTATATGGGGAAGTAGGTGAAACCCCCTGTCAGGCGGTTGTTTGGGCATTTGGCCCGAGAGGACTACGTGGCACCAGTAAAGAGGAAGTGGCACCACGATGACAGTGACTCAGACACTGAGCAGATCATGCTCCCTGCTGATGATTGTGATGATCATGATAGCGGTGATGGTGGAGATGCTGGCCCCACCTAATCTAGGGCCACTACTACTGATGTGACATATCCATCATCCACCCGAGGAGGAGTAGAGACTGCAGGTTTCCATTAGGACTTCTGACCCGATGAGGAGGAGGAGTCGGATGAGGAGTCTCTGGTGCGAATGGTGGGGAGCCGGGTCGTAGCCACCGAGAGGGGGATTAGGGCGGCAGGTGGACGCCAGGGCGAGTCTGGGGAAGCTACTACTGATCCATCTTACACCCCAGATGAGCCAAGTAGCCAAGGGGGAGCCACTGTCTCCAAGGGCTCGAGGAGAAAGAGAATGGCTCAACCCTACGGGAAGAAGGGGAAGAGGCCCAGGTTCACATTGATCACCACCACTTCTACCACTCCACCCACCACTTCTACCACTCCACCCACCACTTCTATCACTCTACCCACCACTTCTACCACTCCACCCACCACTACTACCACACCCTCCACCACTACTACTACACCTCCACCTTCCACTACTACAGCCTACACTTCGCCACCTATTTGTACACCACCACCCATATTCACCACTACCAACACTACCACCACTAGCCACCAAGCCGGACCATCATTCCCCACAGGATCATTCCTACCTCCCATTGGAGTAGAGGAACAGCTGTCAGCACTTAACTGTATGGTGCTGAAGCTGTTGGCTGCTGATTAAGAGAAGGCTACCCGAGTACGACAGCTTGAGGAGCTAAATGCTACCCAAGCATACAGATCTCACAGCAAGATCAGCAAATTGCCCAACTCCAGGTGCATAACGTCCAATCAGCAAATAAGATAGAGGAGTTGGAGGCTTCCAATAAGACCATCAAGCTCAAGCTCAAGGGTTCAAAGGATGAGCCTCTAAAGATAAGAGAAGGAGATGATGATGATGATGATGATGATGATGATGGTGAAGATGATGATAGTGATGATAATAAGGCCAGTGATGATGGAGAGACAAGAGGAAGGCAGGATGATGATGATGATGATAAAGAAGGAGATGCAGTTGTATATGCCTCAGCTCAGGGTCAAGAGAGAAGAACAAAGAGAAAGCAAGACCAAGGAGCATCATCTTCTGCCCCACCTGCTGATGAGCCCATGATTCAGGACAAAAGTAATGCTTATATATTTATGTATTTGAAAGCTTTTGTTCTTGAAACTTGTACTAAACTTATGTACTTAATATTTATGTATCTTTATAGAATGTTCATTGTCTTGATTAATTACTAATGGTTGATGTATTTACATGTTTAAATCAAGCAGATCAATTATCTCAGGAAGATGAGTATGATATTAATCCCTTTCGGCAAATCACGTCTCAACTTACAATGATACTTGATTTGCAAAGGATTGTCAGGA
Source organism: Flaveria linearis (assembly GCA_024085815.1). NCBI lineage: Eukaryota > Viridiplantae > Streptophyta > Magnoliopsida > Asterales > Asteraceae > Flaveria > Flaveria linearis. The sequence goes on from CM044005.1 coordinate 63,962,845, forward strand.
GGTCTGTGAGTTATACTCCCGAAGAAGGAGAAATAATTCATGACCTTATTGATAAGCAACTTGTTGAGATGTTCCGGCTTAATCCGGACGAGATTGTCAAGGGCGCTCCTACCGTTGACGTGGCTAGTGATGACGAGCTTAATGATGTGGACGAAATAGAGATTGAAGACGTCACAGCCCAACATTATCCAGAGTACACCGACCGAGAGGGAAATGTGGTCCCCAATTTCGGTGATACTCTCGACAGTGATACGTTTGATAAGCTGGATCAGATGGAGAAGGAGGCCGAGAAGTCAGAAAGCCAAGGCCAAGCCTCGAACACCGATGTTGACATCAAAAGGCTGAATGGGCGGCTTGTTTTGCAGAGATCCGAGCCCAACGTACTGCTCCAAAGCCGAGTGCCTACACCAAGCTCTACAAAGTGAAGAAGCATGTAAAGGTGTCAGGAAAGATTATAGCGTGGGCATATTTTGAGGATCTAAATGTCTATGCTATCAAGAGGGAGAAGGGAATAGAGTACTTTAGATTTCCACATGATCTAAATACTCTTCCCGGATTTGAGCTCAGCTGGCACGCTTAAAGTTGTTGTATGCTAACTCGAGAAAGATGTCAGGCTGGTTCAAGGCTGCATTGAGGAAAAAGTACCACACCAGGTGGGTTAACTTCAGACCTCAACAACAGACGAGGTATATCAGAAGGTCTGAAGTTGATTCCATTACTTGAAAGCCTAAGGTAGTGTTGAAGTGGAGTCCTCTGCGCACAATGTCAAGAATTACTCTAAGGGAAATGCCATAGGACTTCACTCCATACTTCAAGTGGTGGTACTATGATTGGAGAATAGTTGAAGTTGTTATAGTCGTGCAGAAAGAGAGACAAATGGATACTATTCGGGTATTTGACCCAATGTGGCTGACTAACTTGTCTGCTAATGATGTATACACATTGTACAAATGGCCACTGTTTTATGATTCCCAGACATTATACAAGCCCTCCAGTTTCAAAATGTTATACGACTCTGTTTTGCGTTTGAGATAAATGCCGGAGTTACAAGAGAGGAAAAGTACAAGAAGATTGATAAGCTTATGAAGAATGTTAGAAAATGATGTAAACTAGGTCCAAAGTGGGGTTTGTTGATACATGTGTACCTAGTTTGGGAGCTAAATGTAAAATGTCTTTCATGTCTTACATATATGTAATTGAATGGGTAGAAATGAAATGAAATGTGTGGTTGATACTAATAATGTTTAATATTTCATTGTTTATTATATGATGACGCGTATTTAATTAACTATATAGGTTTGTGATTGTTTGCATAATTCTTAGTCAAATATGGTTAAGAAACATGTTTAAACTTAATCGTGTGAAATTCTCATGCGAATGGACCATGCTAATGGACCATACGCATGAACACTTCAAGCTAATGGACTAGTCACACGAATAAACTAGGAGACTGGATCAGTCGCACGATTGTGACATGAGATTGACTCAGTCGCACGACTGGACCTTCAGTCATGCGGACGGATCAACCGCATGCTTCAGTCGCACGAATGGAAAACCCTAACCTATAAATACCACTTAATTTGTGGAAAAACGAGAGAATTCGAATACCTACGCACATAATCGTACCCTAGTCGTCCAGAGGCTCAAGAAAACCTGTTCCAACTTCATAGTTCATTTCTGATCAATTCTTGTTCATTCTTAACGTTTGTTTCATCGTAGGATTGATCACATTGTCGTTCTCACAGATTGGATCACCAATCAAATAGGATTCCACACTATTTGATCTGGTTTCACGTATTATCAGTTAGTACTCCATACGTACACGGTCCTAACAAGAAAAACCTATAATTTTAGTTGTTAAAACAAATAGTAGATCATGAAATTAAATCATCACTTTTAACAAATATTTTTGTTAACTTATGTTTTATACCTCGAATTTAGCAACAAATGGAAGTCAAGAATTGATTTCTTGTTTGCTTCTGTTGAATGAACTACCATAACTACTACACCTGCCACATTCAAACAACTAACTGAGGTCAACATTATTACTTTGGATGAAAAAAATAAAATAAAGAACTAAATTACCACTAATAGTCCAGTAGGAAACTTAAGAACTCATAGTTTTTACCTTAAGCATCTTATAGCAATGGAAGACATTCAAGTATTGCAGTATGTAAACAAAGTGCAGATACAAAGCTCTCCTAAATGACAATATTGTCAATACAGATTTAGTTATTTTGTTAACAATGTAACATACACATAAGTTATACACATACCAAAAGTCAAAATTAAGAAAAATACCCTTTAAAAACAAATATGAATGTAAACATTTCGTTTTTATTTCTTAAAGGGTCATACATGACAATAATCTTGTATAATAAAATAGAGCTTACCTCCCTATAAAAGTGTGTCAGTCATATTTAATAGTACTTAATTATCCATACCATAGTTTTGCCTGGCCAAAATAAAAGAAATCTTCCTGCAAGATTTCAAATTGAGTATTAAATTTATTAATTAAACATGATGGAATGTTAGCATGTATGATATGCATATCATCAGTAGCTTTTTTAGTTAAATTTATACTTGCAAATTGAGCCTAATAAAGCATGTTATCGTCAACATTATAATCTAGGAAACATAAAAATTTAAAAATTTTCAAATGAATGCCTTTATGCACATATATCCATCCAGAGATACTTTCAAAGGCAATACAAATAATCATGAGAACAAACCTTCCACGAAACTGAATTTTTAAAATATAACACAATCGCCAAAAATCCTTAATCAACCCTTCAATGACAAATTGTTAAAGGTTGTAACATAAATGTGGTGTGGTTAATATGATAAGGAGTAAGGACATACATACACAGAACACACATAAAACACAGGTCTGGAAGATGAGTACTTATGTAACACCCAAAACTTTGTCAAAATAAAAGAGAAATAAAAGTATCTTTCATAAAAGGAAAAGGAGCTAAAGTAGAGGGGGTTAAAGTGTAAAATAGTACAACAACCCCTTTATTTTAATATATACGGGCATGGCCGCCCATATCAGCTTTTCACCATCTACTTTCCGACTGGGAATAGAAGAGAGAAGAAAGAGAGAGTGCTTTCTTGGATTTTTGGAAGAAACAAAGGTTGAATCTTCATAGGTAAGTATTTAAGTGATAACTGGTTCGGTTTCTTTATGATTTCATTCATGGAAACTGATTATTAAGTGCATCAAGTGTGTTGGTGGTTGTTTTGTTTATTTTAGGTGTTTGAGTTCGTATATAAGTAGGTTTAGAGGAGTCTTGTGTGTTTTTAACACAAGGTGAGTTCTAGACCCCATAATTCACATGTTTTAAACATTCTTTGGGGCTGAAAATGTATGCAAAACCATTTTTATAAAGTTTATTTGAATACCCGTTTGTATCTATGTGTGTATGATGATGTTTTTATGGTTTTTATGCGTTAGTTATACTTAGAATGGTGTCATTAAGCTTAGAACATGTAAGAAGAATGATTGGGACTGATAATATGTTAGAAATATGCTAAACAGGTTGCCTAACCGCCAAAACAGTACCCCAACCTCCTAAAATAGCCTTAGGAAGTTTCTAAGTTAACCCATACGCCCAAACAAGGCCCAACCACCCAAACAGTGCCCCAACCGCCCTAGAATATGCCTTAGAAAATGTAACTGAAAGCCTATGTGCCTGAACAGTAGCCCATGCGTCTAACACTTAGTCCCAGACACCTAAGTACAACCTAGATGCCTAAATAGTTTCCATGCATCTGAGATGGTCCAGACGCCTAAGTGTTGAAATGCCCAAATAGTGCCAATGCACCTAAACAGGCCTCATGCACCTGCATAGCGCTCATGCGCCAAGAACACTTGGAACATTTTTTGAAATTTTGAGGAAAACAGAATCATTAGAGTTGAACCAAGTTTGACTTAGGATTTTTATTTGCTATTATATTTGCATTATTATTAAGTTGTTCCTATGGTCATAGTAATTGTTAATGTGTGACTTATGTGGTGTGTTTATGATCATAAATGCAAGTTTTATCCTTAACAAAGAGAAAGATTAATGATAAACAAAAGTGGAACATAATTAAAATGCTAAAAGTCTTGCAAGCATATAGGAGATGCATGACCATGTTGTTATTAGCTCAACTGTGATATGGGTTAGCTACCCCAAAGGATGCACACAGGGTCAATCAATTGAGATTGGCGGACCTTTGCACCATACCCTAGGTGGTTGGGTCAGCCTTGTGTACAGTGATCATAGCCCATTGAGAGACCAGAGGCCCAGCACTAGTTTCTCCACGCATATAGTTTAGGGTATTGCTTATTGGTCCACATAGATAGTGAAAGATAAAGTTAAAAGAGTATGAAATGAACAAAGTCATACAGTAAAGAAAGAAAGCATTACTTTGTTGTATAGTTAATGCGTGCTCACGTACAAGAGTAAGAGATGTATTTTTATAAAAAGAGTATTTTCATATATATATACATTACACAATGTATTTTAATACTTTCAAAAATAGAACTCACTTAGCAACGCTGACTTTTATACATTTTCAGTTGGCAGGTAATAGTTGATGCGGATGGCATGAGGGTGAAGCTACTCGGCGGAGAAAGACTAACATCCATTCCTATGCTATGATATTGTTGTTTTATAATGCAATTAAACAATCTTTTGTAACTTTAACCCTATTGTATTGCTTAACAATAATATCTTATAATATTAGAGAATGGTTGTTGCTAACGTAATTCCATTGTTTATTTAATGAAATGTATATTAATATGTTTTATGTGCAATGAATGACCAACTGTGAGGTGCCCGGAAACGGGGGGGCTTACAAGTTGGTATCAGAGCCATAGTTTAAGTGAACTGGGTAAATATTTTTAAAAACCAAACTTAAACTGAAAATGGGACAGATAGAGGGATGTCAGCCCGAGTAGCTATGTGCCATTAGGTATTTCTTTCCTTAAAGTTAATCAGTATTATGTGCGTGTGCTATTTGACTTATGTGTTCTTAGTAGATTTAGATGCTGATGTAATCAGGATAGGAATGCTTGGGGTGTGAAGAGTAAAGTAATTGTCTAATCACAATTGGCCACAGTCATTAGGGACCTACGATACATGACATAAACTGAGTTGTTCCCTTGAATGACCGTGTTAGTGTTTGAATCTTATAACATTTAGGGAATGGCTGAACAAAAATCTTCCAAGGCTTATAGAGGCAGAGGTGGACCACATATGACTAGAGTAGTGCCAAGGCTCCTGAGACGGATCATGAGAACCCTGAGGTTTATGGCCGAAGTGAGGAGAATGAGAATGCCAGCCTAAACGCCTCAGCTAGGGAGGCGACTGCTAACGAGGTTGAAGATCAAGTATAGGTTGGACTCACCTTAGATTAGTATTTGTTTACATTTCTATGTAATAGGATTTATGTTAGATTACATTTGTAAGTTGTTTAGTTTATTTATCTATTTTAGTAGTCCAGCAAAACTATGAGCGAAACTGTAGTTTCACTCACAGTCAGCTGTAAGTTCTCCCGGCGAGACTGCAGTTTTGGCCGGGCGAAACGATAGTTTTGGTAGCATAATTTCGCCTCTAGCGAAACTACATCTGCTATATATAGATTTCATTTTGTTCGTTGTTGGGTATCCTTTCAAAACCCTAATCGAATATTCCTGTTGCAAGAGTCTATTGTAAGCTGGTTCTTATTGAATATATTGAGCTTATCTTATTTCATTAGTATTGTTGCTTATTGAATCATTTTTGAATACATTTTGGTCTTCTTTGTTCTTCACATCTTTGTTTGTGTTGTTTGTTTACGGTATTGAACGATTCAAACCATCTTCTACACTGAAAAACTGATCAAATGGATCAACAAAATGGTATCAGAGCCATAGTGCTCTTGATTGATTGAGGTTTTTGGTTATTTTTGTTCAATACCACTATTTCTTCATTTCTATATCAAATCAGAGTGTATTTAATATGGAAATTGCTTGAATTCTGCTTGTTTTTGATTTGGGAAGTTTTGTGAATCATCATATCTCAAATACATTGAGATTTGGGTGATTTCGGGTTGCTTTCGGGGTTTAAGGGGTTTTCTGGTTCATCCAGCAAAACTAAGTATTCTTCCAGCGAAACTATACTTTCTTCCAGCGAAACTAGTGTTTTCACTCTTGCTGTTTTCGGCAAAACTAGAATTTTCAAACGAAAGGTCATCTGTGCTCGTGTGTCTTTACTAGCGAAATTGCTACCGAAAGTATCCTGAACGAAAGTTCAAGCTTGTTTCCTGCGAAACTGACAGCGAAACTAAGCATTTGACTGCTTCTGGCTAGCGAAATTGCTGCCGAAATTATCAGCGAAAGTATTCTTGGCCGGGCGAAATTAGCTTCAGCGAAACTACATTTTTTCTACGAAAATACCTTTTTTTTGTTCAGCGAAACTATCATGTCAAAGATGACTTCTCTCACTCTTGCTGATCTAGAGAGTGTTGCTCCCAATAGACCTCCAAGACTCATAAACGAGGACAATTTTGAAGACTACTCAAGGCCTTCTTCTTTTACACTGATCACAATCAATGGGATTCAATCATCACTGGTCCGCACAAACCAACGGCTACTGTCGAAGACACAATATCTCTAAACACGGACTCTTCCACATTCATCGAGAAGTATTAATAGCTAATTGATCGAGACCAGAAAGCTTTCGGAGCCTTAACCTATGTCTTGCACCCAATATTTATAATAGATTTGCTGAACACAAAGATGCAAAATCTTTGTATGATGCCTTGTGTGAGTTCTATGACAGAAATGAGGATCTCAAGAAAGACAAGAAAGCCTAAGCTCAAAAGGAGTTCAATTCATTTGTTGGACACAAAAATGAAGACCTTACTGACATCACTAATCGATTTTGGTCCATTTCGAGTACTTTAAAGAAGTATGATAATCACTTGGGTAATCATAAGCAACTGAATAAGCTCTTAGATTCTCTTCCACCTCAGTGGAGTTTACAAGTGAGAATGTTGAAGCAAGAAAGAAATTTTGCTGACTAAAAGCTGATGGACGTAATTAACAAGCTGAAGTCCTTTGACTTAGATCTGAAAAGGAGGGAATTTAATCAGTCTATGATGCCTACATCCGGTTATTCTCAGAATGCTGCACTACTATCTTCCGCTACAAACTCTCCAATGCAGGCATCTCGTCAAGGAGGAGTGAACTCATGTGATTATTCTGGAGGTTGTGGTAATACAGGAAGAGAGCAAGGGAACTTGAAAACAACTGTTGAAACCTCTGTTCCAGCTGAGAGAATGGCTCTTTTTGGCATGTTTGTTTAGAGTTATGAAGCATTAGTAGCTTGGGATTTGAAAGGTAAAGGAATGGCGATGGACGATATGTATCAGGTGGATCTCGATGATCTCTAAGAGACTGATATTCAATGGAAAATAGCGATGTTGACGCTTAGAGTCCAAAGATTTATGGAGCGAACTGGTAGAAAGAATTTTGGAGGTTAATGTTCTAACTCCAAACTGGGTTTCGATAAGTTCAAGCTGAGATGCTTTAATTGCAAGCAATTGGGACACTTCAAACACGAATGTCCACTGCCAATTGTCACTGATCCCAGTAATTCAGGAATTCCAAGATCGGTTGCAAGTGGGGGTAAAGAGGAGACGAGTCACAAGAAAGAGACCGCATTGATCTCTAACTTTGATTGGAGCGCAGAAGTAGAAGAGACAAGAGAAGAGGTTAATCAAGCGTTGGTGGCTGAGATTGTGAAAGAGGAGATGAAGGTGAATTGTGAGGAAGATTTTTGTCACACCCTCAATTTCCACAAACGGGGTTTTACCGTTAGGCGTGTGACATACCAGGATCTCAGACACGGTCATATCAAACGACACTATATGAATTTAAAAATAAACATTTGACATCATTCAGAGGAACATAAACACAATTAACATTAGTGCGGAAGCGTATACATGATATGTGAATCCATTACATATAAGTTACAAGTGCCAAGTCTAAACAAAATGTTCAATGCAAGAAAAATAACATCGATGCATGCATCTCCTGAGTGCGTTCCTGAAGCGTGCATCATGAGCTTATGCGGTCCTGTGACCTGAGAAAACATGCTAAAATGTGTCAACATAAAGTTGGTGAGTTTACAGGTTTAATCAACAAGAAATGTGTTCGAAAGCGTTTCAATGGTTTAGTATATAAAGCATATCGTTTGGTAGCTAGCCTATGTTCATGTTACTTAGCTTTCGAACCAAAGCTGACTGTTTGCGTCCTATATGTTTGTTGTATCCCCGACACATCTCACCGGATAGTGACAAATGTTAGGTCAATAATGCACCCGTTTGACCTCCAATCAAGCTAGCGCGACTAGCCTGGGCGGGGTTTGTCAGACCCAGTAGTACTACTCAGAATTACCTCGCTACACATTACTAACGGTTCGAGAGTGTCAAGACTGTTATGTGTGTTTGCACTAACGTAACAAGCGATATCAATAATACTACAACCATTTATGTAAATCTGTTTGCATGTTTTCTCCACCAAGAGGAAAGAAAGTAAAATAGGGGCCGTGAAGACTCACTACTTATGTAGTATGTATGTAGGATGAGAGCCTCCCAAGTGTTGTTTACTACGAACTGTCAAACACCTATTGACAGTTATGTTAAGCATAAATGTTGTGTCCAACGTTAATAGAAATGTTTAGTCGGGTCGGGTCTTGTTGGTTCGGTCGTGGATGACACACACAAGCAGGCATACGCATATCAGACCTTATGTAGATCCCAAATGGGTTGTCGTTAATTGTAAACAGTTAGGTTTTTTTAGATTGAAAAAGTATGTGCTTGTTGATAGCGTTGACTTTAATCTTTGTGGTCAAGAAATGACACTTTATTGATTGTTACCTTATCCTCACACGATAGGCACACCGCACACAAGAAGGACTCACTCACAATGACCCCAATCGCATAACGAGACTAGACGCACGACTGGACACTTCATCCGCATGAATGGGCCTTCAATCGTACGAATCAACTTCACACGTACGATTGAACCCTCATTCGTGCGACTTAGTATTCAGTCGTACCACACATCACCCATTCGCACGACTCAAAGGCCATTCGCACAACTGAACCTTCATTCGTGCGATTGGACCTTCAGTCGTGCGATGCACAGTCACACACATTCATCCGATTGACTAATTGCACACACTCCCAATCGCACGCATTCTGTCGCATGACAAGCCCATACGCCTGAACTCAGTCGCACGACTCACCCTGTCGCACCACTCAGTCGCACGACACGCCCAGTCGTACCGCTCAGTCGCACGACTGGCATAGTCATGAACTGCAGCAGATCGCGACTGCTGGTGGGGCTGAACAGCCTTTGGGTGTTTCGTGCACGGTTCTCACACATCAGGGACTTCCAGAAACACTTTCCTAACATGTCTAAATAAAATGCACATGCTGATTGACCTCACACGCACCCCCACGACCACATGCATTCTGGTTGAACCTGAGCACCCAAACCCTAGATTTGCAGCAGTGAAACAAGCAACAAAATGGATGACCAAGGTCGCCTACCTGTTGGAAACGTGCTATCTCAGCTGTAGCGTAGTTTAGCCGGCGAAAACGAGCTCAAAAGAGGCGGTTGTTGGTGCTAGTAGGTGGTAGAAAGGTGAAGGAGGAGATGGTGAAGAATATAGAAGAAATGGGAGTGAAATGAAAATTTGGGCTGGTAAGGGGTTTATATACCCGTCCCTAGTTTGGCAATTTGTCACTTTTGGTCCTCGCACTTAGTCCTCGAGTTCCCGAATTTGATTCGGTTGATAACGACGTAAATGGGCGAGCTATGTTAATTAAGAGGATTCCTTGAGTAATCTCGTTTATTTGAAACACCAAATGTTAGTATTATATATCATAATTTATTTAACGATGTTGGTGGCGAGGCTTGTATACGTTTTGGGTAATAACGAAAATGTAACAATGATAACGACAACAGTCTGAATGGTGTTAACCTGAATTACGGTGTGTCACATTATCCCCTTGTTGCAGGAATTTTCGTCCTGGAAATTGGAACATCATGTTATGAGGTTCAACGGGGAATACAAGGCTCAACGGTTTGTAACGTATGTCGAATAGAGTTTCTGCGTATCTTAAGAGGTAGATGCCTGATTTTGGAACAATTACGGGTACTTCTTCTTCATCTGATCCTCGCGTTCCCAGGTGCATTCTGGTCCACGCTTTGAGTTCCAACGGACTTTGACGATAGGGATACGACTATGTTTGAGCGTCTTGACCTCTCGGTCCATGACTTCCATCGGTTCCTCGATGAAACGTAGTTGTTCATCCACATGTATCTCGTCTAACAGAACGATAAGAGTCTCGTCTGCAAGGCATTTTCTTAGGTTTGAAACATGGAACACATCATGTACTCCACTATGTTCTTCGGGTAGGTTCAGCTGATTGGCCACGGGGCCGACCCGTTTGACAATCTCAAACGGTCCCACGTATCTAGGGCTTAGTTTCCCATATTTTCCGAAATGAATCAGCCCTTCCAAGGTGACACTTTCAAAAGCACATTGTCACCTATTTGAAATTCTAATGGTCGGTTATGCTTGTCAACGTAAATCTTCTGTCGGTCACGTGCTGCTGCCATACGGTTACGGATCTGAAAGATCTTCTCGGTCGTCTCGTGCACAAGTTCAGGGCCGGTAAGCTGACTTTCTCCAACTTCCGCCCAGCAAATAGGTGATCGGCACTTACGGCCATACAGTGCCTCAAATGGAGGAGCTTTGATCGATGTGTGATAGCTATTGTTGTAAGAAAACTAAACTAGCGGTAAGTGAGTTTCCCAACTGCTGCCGAAATCTATGACGCAGGCACGCAACATGTCTTCTAAAGTCTGGATCGTACGCTCACTCTGGCCATCAGTTTGAGGGTGGTACGCGGTGCTCATATCCAACCACGTTCCCAATGCTCGTTGTAAAGATTGCCAGAAGTGTGAGGTGAATCAACCGTCACGATCAGAGATGATGGAAATTGGCACACCGTGCCGAGAGACTATTTCCCTTAGGTAGATACGAGTCAACTTTTCCATGCGGTCAGTCTCCCGGATTGCCAGAAAATGTGCGGATTTCGTTAAAAAATCTACAATTACCCAAATGGTATCGCATCCGCTGGGAGTCCGTGGAAGTTTCGTGATAAAGTCCATAGATATCTGCTCCCACTTCCATACTGGTATTTCTGGCTGTTGGAGTAAACCAGACGGTCGTTGATACTCCCTTAACCTTACAACAGGTTAAGCATCTGCTTACGTATGTAGCAATGTCAGCTTTCATATTCGGCCACCAGTAAAGGACTTTGAGATCGTGATACATCTTGTCTGAACCCGGATGAATAGAATATCGTGACTTGTGAGCTTCGTCCATTACTAGTTCTCGTAGGTCTCCATACAAAGGAATCCATGTTCGGTCCACGAAGTAACGGATTTCGTCACGCTTGGTTTCGAGTTGCTTCTCAATGCCTCGTAGCGATTCTTCTTTCAGGTTCTCGTCCTTTAATGCCTCAAGTTGAGCATTACGGATCTGATCGGGTAAACCGGTGTGAATGGTGAGTTGTAATGCTCGAACTCGTCTTGGCTTAGGTGTCTCCTCTCGGCTTAAGGCATCTGCTACTACATTAGCCTTGCCCGGATGGTACTTGATCGTGCAGTCACAGTCGTTCAACAACTCGACCCAACGACGTTGTCTCATGTTTAGCTCCTTCTGTTCAAAGATGTGTTGGAGACTCTTGCGATCGGTGTAAATGGTGCACTTGGTACCGTACAAGTAGTGTCTCCATATCTTGAGTGCAAACACGACTGCTCCAAGCTCTAGGTCGTGTGTCATGTAGTTTTTCTCATGAACCTTCAATTATCGGGATGCATAGGTAATCACCTTATTGCGTTGCATTAGCACGCAACCGAGGCCTTGTATAGAAGCATCACAGTAGACTACAAAATCCTCTGTTCCCTCAGGCAGGGATAGAATCAGTGCGGTACAGAGTTTCTACTTCAGGACCTGAAATGCGGACTCTTGTTTGTCACCCCAATTATACGTATTGCCTTTATGAGTTAATACGGTGAGAGGTTGAGCAATCTTTGAGAACCCTTCGATGAACCGTTGATAATAGCCAGCCAACCCGAGAACTGTCATACCTCGGTCGGAGTCTTAGGCGTAGCCCAGTTTTTGATGGCTTCTATCTTTGCCGGGTCAACGTGTATCCCCTTCTCATTGACCACATGACCCAAGAAATGGACCTCTCATATCCAGAAGTCACACTTTGAAAATTTAGCATACAATTGTTCTCGTCTCAACAGCTCCAGAATCAGTCTAAGGTGCTCCTCGTGTTCTTCTTATTCTTTGAGTAAATAAGGATGTCATCATGAAGACAATGACAAACTTGTCCAGATAGGGTTTGCACACTCGGTTCATGAGGTCCATGAAAACCGCTGGTGCATTGGTCAACCGAATGGCATAACCAAAAACTCGTAGTGGCCATACCTAGTTCTGAAAGCAGTCTTTGAAATGTCTTCTTCTCGAATCCTTAGTTGATGATAACCCGATCTTAGATCTATCTCGAATAGAAACTCGACCCTTGTAGTTGATCGAACAGATCATCGATGCGCGGGAGGGATAACGATTCTTAACTGTTGCTTTGTTCAATTCTCTGTAATCGATACACATATGAAAGGTTCTGTCCTTCTTCTTGACAAACAGGACTGGAGCTCCCCACGGTAATGAGCTAGGCCAGATAAACCCTTTATCCAATAGTTCCTGCAGTTGCGTTGACAGCTCTTGTAGTTCTTTTGGAGCTAATCTGTACGGTGCTCTCGCGATAGGTGTGGCTCCAGGTACCAAATCAATCTGGAACTCGACTTGGCGATACGGTGGGAGACCGGGTAGGTCTTCAGGGAAAACTTCAGGATAATCATGTACAACAAGGATATCTTCAATCTTCCTTTCCCCAGTTTCTTTTTCGGTGACCATAGCAAGGAAGGCGGTATGACCCTTACGCAAGCAATTCTGGGCTTTCATGTGGAGATTATTCCGAGACCGTACCACTCCTTTCGCCCTGAGGAGATAAAATTTCACCACCAAGAAGTGGTACACGAACGATTTTCTCACCACAGATGATCTCAGCTTGATTCTTGGATAACCAGTCCATTCCAACCACTACATCGAAACTACCAAGTGTGACAAGCATCAGATCTGTATCTAACTCATGACCACATAATCCTAACTTGCATCCCTTAATGACATGAGTTGCCTCAATTAGTTTCCCATCAGCTAATTCTACAGTGTAACTAGGCTCCACATCAGCTAAGGTTACATCTAAGAACTTAATGAACTTGTTGGAAACAAAACTCTTGTCAGCGCCGGTATCAAACAGTATAGAAGCAAAACAACCATTCAGGGGAAACGTACCAGTAACGACATCCTGATCATCCCTTGCCTCTCCAGAACCAATCACAAAAGCGCGACCTTTAGCATTGTTTCCGTTGTTGCCCTTGTTTCCACCCTTCAGCTGTGGGCAATCCTTCCGGTAGTGGCCCTCCTTACCACACTCATAGCAGCCTCTGGTCACTTCGCCCTGGCGTTGTTGATGGGGTTGTTGCTGAGTCATCAGTTCACCCCTGCAGTCTTTAGCTGCGTGACCCATCTTTCCACACCTCTGACAACGGAGTCGATCACATGGGCCATGATGATGAAAGTTGCACCGGTTACACTTAGGATACTTGCCCGCATAGCTGCTCGATCCCTGACCATTGTTATTGTTGTTGCTGTTCTGATTATTGTTGGTGAAGCTTCTTGATGAGTGAAACTTTCTGGTCTGTTGTTGCTGGGTGTTATTAGAGCTTGAAGACTCGCTGTTGTTACCATCCCATTTCCTTTTGTGATCAGATGAGCTAGATGCAGCGCCACGTTTAGGCAAAGTACCCTGTGCCACTGCCTGATCAGTGAGTTTGTGAGCTAGTCGGATAGTCTGCTGAATAGTGATAGGATCAGCAGCCATAACACTAGCTTGGATTTGAGGAGCTAGACCATCAATGTACTTCTCAATCCTTTTGTAGGCCGGGGTCACCATCTGAGGACATAAAGCAGCCAACTCGTGTGAACGAGTCTTGTATTCCTCAATGTCAGAACCAATCATCTTTAAATTCCAAAACTCTGCCTCTAGTTTCTGGACTTCGCTTCTGGGGCAATACTCTTCTTTCATCAAAACCTTGAAATCATCCCATGGCAAACCATTAGCAGCATCAAGCCCTAAGGTTTGGACTTGTGAGTTCCACCACGTCAGAGCTGGTCCTTCCAGTGTGCCGGAGGCGTACTTGACACGACTTCCAGCAGGACAGTTGCACATGGCGAACACTGACTCGAGCTTCTCCAGCCAGCGAAGCAGTGTGACCGCACCTCAGAACCACTGAAAGAGTGAGGCTTGCAATCCATAAACATCTTGAAGGTACAGACTGTTGGACCTCCTTGATTCCGATTCTGGTCGTTCTGGTCCTGATTGCGGGCCTGTTCATAGGCTGCAAGCGCATCAGCAACGCGCTCATTGATGATAGCATTCAACTCAGCTTGAGTCAGGGTGATGTTTCCTCGTCCACCCGAGCGTCCAGCTCTTCTTCCAGACATGATTTCTTCAATTCATAATACAATTAGTCACTAATCGGATAATAATTATCGGTAAAGTAAATGTATCATACTAGTAGGAATGAAGGATTTGTTTGCATATCAATAGTGAGGCTTTATGAGAACCGAGACCTCATGCCTCCAAGTATGGAATTGAGAATTTGTACTGATCATGACCGTTATCACCCAATGGAGTTGCCAGAATTCTCATGTATGACAAATTACAATTACGTGTGCACCCGTGATTCTAATTTGCTTTGCATGGTCACCCGTGGTTCCTCCTATTCGAGATAACATACCTTGTCAAGTACCGAGTGTTATAAATGATATAGGTATCAAAGATATGTTCATTACACCAAGGGTCAAATAACTAAGGTTGTACTAAGGTTGTACAAGGGATTCGGTTAAGATAACAACGGGAATCAAGACGATTTGGCCTTTTCCCTTTGAAGTTCTAGGCGTTTAAATGTTTAAGTCCAATTCTCTGATAGACTTTGAATCTTTTAGTTGTCCCTCGTTTACTGCTCAGTCTAGTGTAGAAGATAGGATATGTTGAGAATGGTAACAAGTGTGAAAGAGTTGGAAGAGTGAGGTGTTGTTCTTTTTGTTTGTCATTGTTAGGCTCGTCGTGCGGGTTGGAAAGTTTCTGTGCTCCCAATGTGGTAATGTTAGGTTCAATTCGTCATTGCTTCAACTCTGAGAGTGAAGAATCAAGTGTAAATGTTGGGAGTGAGCGAGCGGGATTCTCCGCCTCTCCGTTAGCCAATAATGATAAATATGTCACACGGATAATGTTATGATCGTTTAGCAATGTAATGTTAGTATGCCGGGAGGTTGTTCGTATAACAGTTGCAATCATGTAAGAGTGTCTATGCGATACTAGTGTTGTGTCTAAGGCTATAGTCTAGATGCAATGCAATCCTAGTTCTCTATAAACCTGGCTCTGATACCAATCTGTCACACCCTCAATTTCCATAAACGGGGTTTTACCGTTAGGCGTGTGACATACCAGGATCTCAGACACAGTCATATCGAACGACACTATATGAATTTAAAAATAAACATTTGACTTCATTCAGAGGAACATAAACAAAATTAACATTAGTGCGGAAGCGTATACATGATATGTGAATCCATTACATATAAGTTACAAGTGCCAAGTCTAAACAAAATGTTCAATGCAAGAGAAATAACATCGATGCATGCATGTCCTGAGTGCGTTCCTGAAGCGTGCATCATGAGCTTATGCGTTCCTGTGACCTGAGAAAACATGCTAAATGTGTCAACATAAAGTTGGCGAGTTCACAGGTTTAATCAACAAGAAATGTGTTCAAAAGCGTTTCAATGGTTTAGTATATAAAGCATATCGTTAGGTACCTAGCCTATGTTCATGTTACTTAGCGTTTCGAACCGAAGCTGACTGTTTGCATCCTATATGTTTGTTGTATCCCCGTCACGTCTTACCAGACAGTGACAAATGTTAGGTCAATAATGCACCCGTTTGACCTCCAATCAAGCTAGCGCGACTAGCCCGGGGGGGTTTGTCAGACCCAGTAGTACTACTCAGAATTACCTCGCTACATATTACTAACGGTTTGAGAGTGTCAGGACTGTTATGTGTGTTTGCACTAACGTAACAAGCGATATCAATAATACTACAACCATTTATGTAATTCTGTTTGCATGTTTTCTCCCCCAAGAGGAAAGAAAGTAAAATAGGGGCCGTGAAGACTCACTGCTTATGTAGTATGTATGTAGGATGAGAGCCTCCTAAGTGTTGTTTATAACGAACTGTCAAACACCTATTCACAGTTATGTTAAGCATAAATGTTGTGTCCAGCATTAATGAAATGTTTAGTCGGGTCAGGTCGTGTTGGTTCGGTCGTGGGTGACACACACACAAGCAGGCATATGCATATCAGACCTTATGTAGATCCTAAATGGGTTGTCGTTAATTGTAAACAGTTAGGTTGTTTTAGATTGAAAAGTATGCGCTTGTTGATAGCATTGACTTTAATCTTTGTGGTCAAGAAATGACACTTTATTGATTGTTACATTATCCTCACACGATAGGCACACCGCACACAAGAAGGACTCACTCACAATGACCCCAATTGCATAACGAGACTAGACGCACGACTGGACACTTCATCTGCACGAATGGGCCTTCAATCGTACGAATCAACTTCACTCGTATGATTGAACCCTCATTCGTGCGACTCAGTATTCAGTCGTACCACACATCACCCATTCGCACGACTCAAAGGCCATTCGCACGACTGAACCTTCATTCGTGCGATTGGACCTTTAGTCCTGCGATGCACAGTCGCACACATTCATCCGATTGACTCAATCGCACACACTCCCAATCGCATGCATTCAGTCACACGACAAGCCCATACGCCTGAACTCAGTCGCATGACTCACCCCAGTCTCACCACTCAGTCGCACGACACGTCCAGTCATACGGCTCAGTCGCACGACTGGCACAGTCGTGAACTGCAGCAGATCGCGACTGCTGGTGGGGCTGAACAGCTTTCGGTTGTTCCGTGCATGGTTTTCACACATCAGGGAATTCCAGAAACACTTTCCTAACATGTCTAAATAAAATGCACATGTTGATTGACCTCACACGCACCCCTACGACCACATGCATTCGGGTTGAACCCGAGCACCCGAACCCTAGATTTGTAGCAGTGAAACGAGCAACAAAATGGATGACCAAGGTCGCCTACCTGTTGGAAACGTGCTATCTCAGCTGTAGCGTAGTTTAGCCGGTGAAAACAAGCTCAAACGAGGCGGTTGTTGGTGCTAGTAGGTGGTAGAAAGGTGAAGGAGGAGATGGTGAAGAAGATAGAAGTAATGGGAGTGAAATGAAAATTTAGGCTGGTAAGCGGTTTATATACCCAGCCCTAGTTTGGCAATTTGTCATGTTTGGTCCTCGCACTTAGTCCCCGAGTTCCCGAATTTGTTTCGGTTGATAACGACGTAAATGGGCGAGCTATGTTAATTAAGAGGATTACTTGAGTAATCCTGTTTATTTGAAACACCAAATATTAGTATTATATATCATAATTTATTTAACGATGTCGGTGGCGAGGCTTGTATACGTTTCGGGTAATAACGAGAATGTAACAATGATAACGACAACAGTCTGAACGGTGTTAACCTGAAATTACGGTATGTCACAATTTTGATCCATTAAAGGAATTTAAAGATGAAATTGAAGAGGTTGAAGAGTTGAACGAGAAGGAGAAGTTGAAAGAAGGAAATCAGAAGGAGTTTGGGAAGCAAGAAACTCAAACCACTAAGCTAGCAAAGGATAATGATGATGCTGCTACCACTATTGAGGAAAACAAGTTGAGTACTCTGATGTGTCAATGTGAGAGAGCTCTTGTAGCTGAGAAGGTGGTGATGGGACTTCCCTATGAGGTAATTTAAGATATGTGTTCATCTGCTTGCAAAATCAGACTATTTAGGGTTTATAAAGCTAATCGTTTATTGATTGATAATGAAAAAGATTTGAAACGAATGAATGAGGAGCTTAAAACAAATGAGTCAAAATACTTTGTTAAATTAAAAGAGGCCTTAAAAGAAAACGATCATTTAAAAAGAATTATTTTGGAAAGAAATGTTGAGGTTAATAATTTGACTAAAAGGGTTGCTCTTGTTGAGTTTGAAACAAGAAGGCTTCAGTCAAAACTTGATAAATGGACAATATTGGGAATGAAACATGATGATTTATGTAAATCTCAACGGGGGGCTAGCATTAAAACAGGTTTGGGATATGAAAATGCTAAGGTTTATCCTCCTCCTAGTACTTACTGTTATTCACCTATGCCCGTTCCCCATCCTTCTAATGATTTGATCCAAATAGATACTAATAGTATGTCTGCAGGTTTAGAAGGTGTGAATCCTATGCATGTTCATGAGGGCTACAATTATGGACCGACTAGCGGGCTTGTATGTTCTATCCTTAGTACACCTGAACCCCAGCATTCTATTTTAGATCATAACTCTAGTTTAAATTCTGTTTTTGTCTCTAGAAATGTTGTAAAAGACTCTATATCTATATATTCTAGTGTTAGGACCGTGTACGGACGGAGTACTAACTGATTCTACGTGAAACCAGATCAAATAGTGCGGAATCCTATTTGATTGGCGATCCAATCCGGGAGAATGTTAATCCGATCAAAACTAACGATGAGAAAACGTTAAGAATTGATTAGAATCAATCAGAATCGTTCTATGAAGTTGGAAGGGACTCTCTGGACGAACCAAAATGGCTAGGGTTGATAATTCTCGAAGTGTTCAGTTTTTCCATGAATTAAGTGGTATTTATAGGTTACAGCTCTCATTCGTACGACTGAGCCATGTGTATGGCTCAGTCGTGCGACTGAGTCGTACGATTGATTCATTCGTACGACTGAGTCAGTCTTATGACTCAATCGTGCGATTGATTCAATCACCTGGTTCAGTCGTGCGATTGATCCATTCGCATGGTCCAGTCATGCGACTGAATCATGATACTTAGTTAAACATATTCCTGAACCTTTAATGATACAGAACTATGTCTAACAACTGTAAACCTATATAACATGTTCATATAGGAGTGTAACAATAAATCATATCAATAGATATAACATTCAACAACCAACAAACATTAAAAGAAAAGTTTTCATTTCATATATAAAACATTACATAACTGTTACAAAATGAAAGTCTATTACATTTGAGCTCACTAGAACTAGAACTAGGGACATGTGTACCAACAAACTCCCCCTTGGACCTAGTTCTATCTAATCTTTGACTTTCTTTTTAAACTCTTCAAATCTCTTAGCCCGTTCTTCTTTAGAAACACCAGCATGGATATTAAGTGCGAAGCATAAACGTATGACATGTTGGAACTGAAGTGCTTGCACTATATCCTGCGTATCAAAAAATAATGGGCACTTGTAGAAGATGTAGACATCAGAAGCAGACAAGTTTGTTAGCCACATAGGGTCAAATACCCTTATCATCTCTACCTTCCCTTCCCTATCCAAAACTATGACGGCCTCACCAGTGCGCCAGTCATAATACCACCATTTGAAATGTGGTGCAAAATCTTGTGGCATCTCCCTCAATGAAATACGAGACATAGTACGCGAAGGGTGCCATTTAAGAACTATCTTTGGTCTTCCAGTAATAGGGTTCACCTCAGATCTTCTGATGTACCTCGTAGCCTGCTGAGGTTTGAAGTTCACCCATCTGGTAAGATACTCATGTTTCAGCATAGCCTCAAACCAGCCTGACATTTTCTTCGTGTCAGCATACAGCAGCTTCAATCTTGCCAGCTGGTTGAGCTCAAACTAGGGAGAGTCTTTAGATCATGTGGGAATCTAAAGTACTCGATTCCCTTCTCCCTCTTAATAGCGTAAACGTTGAGATCCTCAAAATGAGCCCATGATATAATCTTCCCTGACACCTTCTGATGCTTCTTGACTTTGTAGATCTTGGTGTTGGTACTTTGCTTAGCTGTAGCGCGCTGGGCTCTGATTTCTGAGAATCAAGCCGCCCATTCATGCTTCTGCTTCCTTTTCCTTCTGGCTCAGCTTCTCCAAAGTACCACTGCCGAGAGTATTACCCAGATCGGGAAACACAATTCCCTCTCGGTCAGTATACTTAGGATAATGCTGAGCCATGACGTCCTCTATCTCAATCTCGTCTATATCGTTTAGCTCCTCGTCACCATCCACATCGAAGGTAGGAGCATCCTTCACTGTCTCATCAGGATTCAGCTAGAACATTTCAGCCAGCAGCTCATCAGTAAGATCATGAATTATTTCCCCTTCTTTAGGGGTATAACTCACTGATCTCCTAACAATCCCTTGCAAATCAAGAACCATTGTTAGTTGAGTCTTGACCTGCTGAAGGGAGCATCATCGTATTTGTCCCTCTGAAAATTTGGATCTGCTTGAATTAGACATGTAACACAACGATCATTAGTTGATAATCAATACAGAAGCACATTAACTGATATATAAGCATTATTTACATTAATTGTTACAAATTCAGTTACACATGATTTTAAGTAACATAAATAGTTAGACATTACTCTTATCCTGTATCATGTGCTCCTATGCTGACGGGGCGGTTGTGGAGGCACCTTGATCTTGAGCTTTCTTTGTCCTCCTTTCACTTGCAGATGTGGCACCCGCAGCAGAAGTATCATCGTGATCATTATCTGCTTCATCATCAGCATCATCATCAGCATCATCATCAGCATCATCACCAGCATCAGTATCATCTCCTTGATCATCATGATCATCATCTTCATCATCATCATCACTGTCATCATCATCACCATTATCTCTATCTCCCTCTCTGATCTTAAGAGGCTCCTCCTTTGACCCTTTGAGCCTCAGCATGATGGTCTTGTTAGCAGTCTCCAACTCCTCTATCCTTTTGGCTGATTGGACATGTTGCTTTTGGAGTTGGGACATCTCTGAGCTCTGTGCAGCAATCTGATATGCCTGCCGCTCAATCAGCTGAGCCTGCTGAGATATCTACTGAGATTGTGTAGCAGTAAGCTCTACTAGCTGATGAAGCTGAGCAGTCTTCTCGTCATCGGCTGCTAACAGCCTCAGCACCATTCAATTCGGTGCAGAGAGCTGTTCCTCTACCGCACTATGAGGTAGAGGAGATCTAGATGGAAAGGAGGGAAAAGATGATGGGCCTGCTGGGTGACTAGTGGTGGTGGTGGTAGTAGTGAAGATTGGGGGGTGGTATATATGTTGTTGGTGGTGAAATGGATGTGGTAGTGGTATGATAGGTAGCTTTGGTAGGTGGTGTAGTGGTGGTAGGTGGTGTAGTGGTGGTAGGTGGTGTAGTGGTGGTAGGTGGTGTAGTGGTAGAAGTAGTGGTGGAGGTAGTGATCAGCGTGATCCTCCGTCTCTTTGGCTTCAGCCTATGTGGCTGAGCCATCCTCTTCCTCTGAGTCCCCCTGGACCCGGAGGATTCCCCTTGCCTGCTCGGCTGGTCTGGTGTATATGATGGATCTGTGGTAGTCTCCCAGACCCGCCCGGACATCCACCAACCGTCCTGATCCCCCTCTCGGTGGCAACCACCCGGCTGCCCACCGTCCTGGTTAGTGGTTCCTCATCGGACTCTTCCTCCTCATCAGGTTGGAAGTCCTGATGGAAACCAGTTGTCTGTAGATCACCGTGTGGAGATAGTGGAGATGTAACATGAACAGTAGTGGTCTGAGTCTGCGATGGACCTGTATCTCCACCACACCACTATCACCATCATCGGAGTCGTCGTCGTCATGGCGCCACTTCCTCTTCGACGGTGCCACATAGTCTTCCTGGGCCAGATGACCAAACAATCTCCTTATCGGGGGCTTAACTTGCTTCCCATGATATACTCTCATCCGTCCTAGAGTAGTGTCATCCATGACCTCCAGGACTACAACATCCTCTTTCTACTTCGGCAACGAGGGGAGCTTCTGATCTATGATCATCTGTATAAACCGTGGATACATACAGAAGCTTTCCTTCCCCTTCGCTTGATGTTCTCCACCATATAGGTGAAGATCATCCTGGAGAAGCTGAATGGATGATTCAGTACCAGTGCAGCGTATGCGTTCTGCATCTGTCTGAAAGCTCATCAAATCCACCCTTCTTTGATGCGATGCATCTCAGAAGTACATGGGCTAAGTATTTAAACTGGGGGCACAAGTTGCTCTTATTGAGCATACTTGCGTTAATGTCCCCAGAATACTTAGCCCTCATAAAACATCCGCGAACAGTGAGGGGATGTAATCGGGTGGGGCAGTCGAAATCATCCCCTAACTCCAGTACGATCCTGATATCCTCCTCTGTAATCTGGATGGCCTCCCCAAAGATCAAACTACTGATAGTATGGGGCTCAGTGGACCTATCTACAGCAGCGCCTTCCCAAAACGCTTGCTGTATGGATCTATATGGTGTGCATGGCATAGAGATCGCTCGGAAAATCCTCGAGCGTCGTAAGAAAGTGATAATGCCAGCAAACTCCGCAGCATTACAGGAAGAGAGATCTAGATAAGCACATACGTTGTGCTTAGTGCTCATAGGCCACCGACTAGCCATCAATGACACAAAGTAAATAAACATTAGTACGTGTCAAAGAAAACTAAACTTGTTTCATGAACTTGAAAATTTTGTTCAGTCGTGCGGCTGAGCAGAGCGATTGAAACTAGTCGTGCGACTGAGCTGGACGACCGAGTTCTAGTCGTGCGATTGAGGTCATACATATGACTGAGTCATGCGACTGGACTTAGTCGTGCTTTCTTTCATGCGTTTACCTCAGTCGTGCGATTGAGCTTAGACGCTTGGTTCAGTCGTGCGATTGAACCATTCGTCCATCTCAGTCGTGCGAGTGAGCCATTCGCATCGCTCAGTCGTGCGATTGAAGTTCATCAGTGTGTCCAATCGCATGTCCGACTGTTTGTTCATTCAAATTTGATTTTTGAGCAATACTTAATGTTAGACGTTGAGGATTGGCTCATTTAGTTCGCACATGACCTACTAAAACCCGAATAACTTTAATTTGTTCAAAAAGCTTAGTTTTATTGGTTTATTTATCATATTTGGTTCGGTTTTAACTTAGGTCATAGTTTTGCTCCTTTTGACATTGTAGTAATCGATTAATTAGTTAAATGATGTCTCTCAATACCTATGGAATCGAATCAAACATCAGAGAATGTCAAAAACAGGTCTAAGCAGATCAAACGAAACTTCGGCAGTATGTGTGTGTATCATGCGTTTGAGGGGCGATTTGAGTGAATGAGACGAATGAGACCGGCTCCCCCTCAATTTATACTAGGGCAACCTTCAGTCGTGCGAGTGAACCTAGTCGCATGATTGATTCATGCAACTGAGCTTCAGTCGTACGACTTGCCCATTCGGTCATCTCCAATCGTACGATTGAGGTCATTCGTATAGTCCATTCATACGACTGGTCCATACTCATGATCCAGTCGTGCGAATGAGTTCTTTCGTATAGTCCAATCGTGCGACTGGTCCATATTCTTGGTCCTGTCATGCGAATGGGCCATACTTGTGAAATTTACCTTTTTGATCCATTGACACTTAGTCCCTGCAACAATAGATAAAATATTTGATCATTTGATCATATTAGACATGACCATTTTAAGAATAAAAAGCCTTTTGATCACCTCAGATGTGATCCATTTATCCATCTGATCATCTCAGACATGATCCATTTATCCACCTGATCATCTCAGACATGATCCATTTATCCACCTGATCATCTCAGACATGATCCATTTATCCACCTGATCATCTCAGACATGATCCTTTACCTTTTCAGATACAATTAATTTAAGATTAACGTTAAGTCATTTTGTGACATTCACAGCAATGAATAACATAGCACAGTCTGACACTGACACACTTTATAAATTACTTGAAGGACTAAACAGAGTAACAAAATAAACACGTTTTGTGATTTTGTTAGGGTTGGGTAGATAAGCCTATTAGCATTAACATCATTTCAAAGACAGATTCACATGGAATCAGACAGGCATAAACTCAACTACTTGGAACTTTTATATATTTATTGAAATGGAAACTAACACATTTACATATCATAGTTTCTCATTCATCTGAGACTTCTAAGTTCTAACTGGGAATCATGCTTGATCTGATATGTAACACACGTTGATTTGAACATCAGGCGGTGCATACACGACGATTGTCAATATACTTGTCCACTTAGGATCCATACATAGACTTTGACACATATTGGTGATGTATTGATTGGTTTTATCACATGTAAAACAAGTAAGTTTAACCATTTAAACTTAGAAAACGGAGTGGTTATATAAGTTAAACACGTGTTTTTAAATATGAAAAATTATGAACATATTCAACCAAGACAAAACCCAAGAAGAGGATCTTTTATATATATGAAATGGCAAGCTATCAAAACGAAAATACAACCATAGGGGTTTCTAGAAAACAAGCTTTCTTGGAGAAGTTGTTGTAGATGCTTAGGATGAAGAAGATGAGTGTTTTGAATGGATAGTCTTCAATGGAGAAGACCTCAAACCGTGATACCCACAAGCTCTTTGAAACACCTTGATAGTTAGGGAGCTTAACACCTAAACTCTCTTGCTATGCTTCTTTAAAATCCGAAAATTCAGCCTTGTTTCAGCCTCCTATCTCCAAAATTTCAGCTTGTTGAGAGAGTTTTCTTGCTCTTGTGTGTGTGAGAGAATGTGGGTTTAAGGGTGGAGTGCAAAATGGATTAATGCCTTGCTATATCCAAAGAACGCAATCCCCAAGGATTGGCTCCACTAGGGGGCGGCCGAATCCTTTCAAAACGGGTTCCCCCCATTTAATTTTTATAAAACTTTCACACTTAACCCACAATTTTATAAAATTAAATCCTCTTTTAATTTTATAACATCAACACACCTTTTATTTGTTATTATTTAACCTACTTAAATAATAAAACAAACAATTTATTATGAACGAATTATCCACATAAGTTTGTTCTTTTACAAAAGCAATGTTTCAGAAAAACCCATTTTCTAAATTGGTGTCGGTATTTATTGTTTGATCTTATCAACAAATAAATATTAATTGGTGTTTGTATAGCTTGTTATTGGGTATGACCTGACTTGGATTATAACGTACTAACCACATCAATCTTGTATGTGTCTTGGGCATATAAGGTCCAACAATCTCCCACTTGCACAAGATTCATAGAGGATTGATGCAAGCAGTAAATACCGCCTAACAACGGTTTACTACCCTTAATACGTATGACTAAGTGTCATTTAATAACATCATCTCCTTCAAGTACCGTACTTGAAATGTTTTAGGTGAATCAATTATCTATCCTTTTGTCACGGATGTCATGTTAAATCCTAGAGATACGGAGTGATCATTCTCCATTGATTTAACTTTATAAGGCCTTAGACATCTTACTCTCAACGAATAAGAGGGACAAATCCCTTTTTGACTACATACGTCTCTCACAATTACCTTATATCATACCTGAACTCATACTTAAGTACTGCCATATTTCAGAAAAGCGAAGAACTGAGCCAAAGTATAATATTTGGTAAATATCAAGACCCAATATGTATCTCAGGTCAGAGGTTACCAAATGACGTTCGCCTTTACTCAAATATACTTATGATCAATCAGGAAGATTCCATGTAGTAATATTTGAGATGTAGGTCAGTCCAATATTTGCATCCCACAAATATCTATGAACTTTGGTAGCAACCTTTTGCTATATATTCATCCATATGAATATATACCAATCCAAGTTCATAATAGTCTTACCCTCATACTTGTTCCCACAAGTATCAACGACTACGGACATTTAGAGCAAACAGTTTACTCATGGATTAAACATGCTAAATTGGAACAATTATTGAAAAATTATAACCAAATCATTTTATTCAAGTAATAAGAGAGTCCCAAATATCCAAATATAAAAATACAGATCAAATCCAATCACTAGAATATCGAAGTCCCATGGCACAAGTATGACATCATGCTTTGCCTTTTCAAGGAGCTTCATGAGAGGATCCGTAATGTTTTGATCCATGTGAACTTTGCGAATACATATCTTTCCCTTTTCAACTTCATCTCGTATGTAGTTGAATCTCCGCTCAATGTGCCTAGTCTTTTGATGAGCACGAGGTTCCTTGATTTGTGCAAGCGCACCCTCGTTATCACAAAAGATATCTAGGGGGTCCTGAATGGAAGGGACAACCCCTAGATCGGCAATGAATTTCTTCAACCATGCAGCTTCCTGAGCTGCCAATGAGGCGGCAACGTATTCTGATTCTGTAGTTGATAGAGCCACAACATCCTGTTTGGAGCTCTTCCAAGAGACCGCTCTCTTTCAGAATGAAAATATATCCCGATTGTGACCATGAATCATCATGATCGGTTTGGAAACTCTCATCCGTGTAACCTTTTACAACGAATTCCTCATCACCAGATCCATAGATTAGGAACATATCTTTTGTCCTCCTTAGGTACTTAAGTATGTTCTTAACAACCATCCAATGACTGTTTCCAGGATTTTGCTGGTATCGGCTTGTCATGCTTAAGGCGCATGACACGTCCGGCCGAGTGCATATCATTGCATACATGATGGATCCAATAGCAGATGCGTATGGGATTGCCTTCATTTTATTTTGCTCATCCTTTAAGCTAGGACATTGAGTTGTACTCAATATCATTCCTCTTTGAATAGGTACCGTACCTTTCTTAGACTTCTCCATCTTGAACCTTTTCAAGATTTTATCAATGTATGCACTTTGATTTAAACCAATCAACCGCCTTGATCTATCCCTATAGATCTTTATTCCCATAATATAGGCGGCTTCACCAAGGTCCTTGATGGAAAAACAACTTCCAAGCCAGGTTTTTACACCTTCCAAGGTTGGAATGTCATTTCCAAATAGTAGTATGTCATCATCATACATACTAGGAAAGTGATGATGCTCCCACTAGCTTTCTTATAAACACAAGCTTCATCAGCATTCTTGATGAATCCGAATTGAATTACTTCTTCATCAAAACAGTGATTCCAACTTCTTGATGCTTGTTTCAGTCTATAGATTGACTTCTTTAACTTGCATACTTTATTAGGATGTTTTGGATCGACAAACCTTCAGGCTGAACCATATAGACATCTTCCTCAAGATATCCATTTAGAAAAGCGGTTTTGACATCCATTAGCCAAATCTCATAATCATAATGAGCAGCTATGGCAAACAATATCCTTATAGACTTTAGCATCGCAACAGGTGAGAAGGTTTCATCATAATCAACCCCTTGAGTTTGAGTGAAACCCTTTGCTACAAGTCTAGCCTTATAAGTATCCAAGTTTCCATGCATATCAGTTTTCTTCTTGAAAACCCACTTACTTCCAACTACCTTGGAATTAAGAGGTGGTACAACAAGTTCCCAAACATGATTGTCATACATGGATTGCATCTTAACGTTCATGGCTTCAAGCCATTTGTCACAATCTGAATTGGACACTACATTATGGTATGTGGTTGGTTCATCTGAATCTACCACATAGCATCCATCCATGAAAAATCTGTATCTTTCAGGTGGATTACTAGTTCTATGACTTCTGTGAACGTTTTGTGTGTATTGATCAACCGCTTGATCATCCTCAACACCGTCATGTTGAGTGATAGTTTCAACCAAACGTGCATCGGGTTGTGGTTCTTGATCCTCCTCAAGATCCACTGTTCTACTGCTAGTTTCTTCCATAAGAAACTTTGCTTCTAAGAACTCACCCTTTCTGGCAACAAACACCTTTTGTTCAAGTGGATCATAGAAATAATATCCCATAGAATCTCTAGGATATCCAACAAAAATACACTTGGTGGATCGGACTTCCAATTTGTTTGGGGTGGGAGTCTTAACATAAGGCTCACACCCCAGACCCTTACGTATGATATGGATGGAACTCTTCCATGCCATATTTCAAAGGGTGTCCTTTCCACATTTTTTGTTGGGGCCATATTTAGAATACGGGCCGTGGAGAGCAAAGCGAAACCCCAAAATGATAGAGGCAACGTGCTTCTAGCCTTCATAGAACGGACCATATCTAATAAGGTTCAATTCCTCCTCTCAGAGACACCATTATGTTGTGGTGT
Source organism: Flaveria linearis (assembly GCA_024085815.1). Classification (NCBI taxonomy): domain Eukaryota; kingdom Viridiplantae; phylum Streptophyta; class Magnoliopsida; order Asterales; family Asteraceae; genus Flaveria; species Flaveria linearis. The sequence continues at coordinate 63,991,222 of CM044005.1, forward strand.
TCCAGGGGGAGTGAGTTATGAGACAATCCCACAACTCCTAAGATGATCTTGAAAAGAATCACTAAGGTATTCACCTCCTCTATCGGTGTGGAGAACTTTAATCGACTTGTTGAGTTGATTTTCTACATCATTCTTGAAGATTTTGAACGTTTCAAAATCTTCATCTTTGTGCCTTAATAAGTACACATACCCATAACGACTATAATCGTCAGTAAAAGTAATGAAGTATCTTTCACCATTCCTAGTCATTGGCTTAAAAGGACCACATACATCCGAATGTATGATTCCTAATAAATCTTTTGCCCTTTCATTAGTTCCACTAAAGGGTGCCTTAGTCATTTTTCCTTGTAAACAAGATTCATATACATCAAATAAATCACATTCATTTGTTTTTAAAAGGCCATTCTTTTGAAGCGTTTGTATACGTTTCTTGTTTATATGACCAAGACGACAATGCCAAAGATAGGTATCACTCAAATCCAACTTGAGTTTCTTGGTGTTAGTTTGGTACAATGAACTATTTAAAGTATTTTTATGAACCAATTCATAAATACCATTAATGGGAATAGCTTTAAAATAGAACATTTCATTTAAAGAAACATGAATATCATTTTCAACAAAAGATAATACATAACCATAATGTATTAATTGGGATACAGAAATAATGTTCCTAGTCAAACTAGGAGCATACAAAACATTCTTCAAAATAACATCCAAGCCACTTGGAATTTTTAGGATGTAGTACCCACGAGCTTCAACTTTACTTTAGTTCCATTGCCCATGAAGAGGCTAACATCCCCTTGATTGAAGTCCCTACTTCTTTTGAACCCCTGCAACAAATTACAAATATGAGTTCCACATCCGGTATCCAATACCCATGTGTTAGAAGATGTAACATTAAGATCAATATGAATCATGTATATTGTACCAGAGGTCTACCCGGCATCCCTCTTTGCTTTCAACTCTTGGAGATGGACAAGACAATTCCTTGCCTAATGTCCAATCTCCCCACACTTGAAGCATGGGTCATTAGTAGCAACCTTTTCCTGCTTCTTTTGTGGTTTGGGTGGCACCCTTGCCACCCCTTTCCCTTTTCCCTATACGGGTCCCTTACCCTTGGCAACCTTTGCCTTGGGTGTGGGATGAGGCCTTTTTTTTGTTCCCACCTTCATTGATGGTGAGAACGGGTAAAACCCTTTTACCCATGGCCGCCTTGGCCGTTTTGTGCATTGAGTGAAGCTCACCAATGCTTTTGTCCCAAGCATTCATGTTCTAATTCAACACGAATGTCTCGAACTTCTTGGTAAGGCCATTGAGGATCAAATCCATGGCCAATTCCTTCGAGACGAGACAATTAAGCCTTTCGAGGCGGTCAATGTGGCTTTTCATCTTAAGTACATAAGATGAAACGGATTGGTTGCCGTCCATACGACATGCATGGAGTGCTCGTACCGTTTCAAAGCGCTCAACCCTTGCTTGCTGTTGGAACGTTTCCTTTAGCTGGGTAATCATGTCATAAGCTCCGTGATGTTCATACTCCTTTTGGAGATCCGAAGTCATGCTTGCAAGCATGAGGCAAGACACTTGGATGGAGTCCTCAGTGTATTTCAGCCAATCGTTATAGGCCTCCTTATCATCCTCAGTAGGTTGATTGGGGATAGGGTCGTCTAAAACATATGATCGTCTCTCTTGCTTGAGAACGATTCTCAAGTTTCAATACCAATCAATGAAATTGTTATGATTTAGATTTTCCTTTTGCAGAATCGCTCGTAAAGATTGGGTGGACGTGGATGAGTTATCATGATTATCATTATTGGTGGCCATCTACAAAATTTAACAAAGATCTATTTTAGTATTTTCGATATTGCTATTTTTAATAATTAATACCTTTTAAGGTCATTTTCATATTAAAATCTAGAACCCAACATTACATTTAAATTGTGGTTAGGTGATCTTTATCCCATGCTTTAATTAATAAGGTGGTCAACGATTGACGGTTGCAACCATTTGCAACTTCTAGAGGTATGGGATCGACTTTAAACATCATTTGTAAAGCGGCATGTTAATCCCATCAACGCCATTTGGAAACCATATTGTAGGTGATCCATTTAACATGGTTTGCAAATCAAGTTATCCTACTTACACACACATGTGAGTTTTCCAACATAAGTGGTTAGGTGATCTTTATCCCACAAATGTGGTATCCCTACCCCAAATCACAAGTTCCCTAAAAAATGGTTAGGTGACCTTTATCCCATTAAGAGTTTCCAAGTGACTCAAGTGCTGTGCAAAAGGACGGTGTTAGACTTGTTATCAAGGAAATTTATAGTTTTCATAATCTTAGTTTAGAAAACTCTACGTACCTTATATTTGCATGCTTTCAAATACAAGGTACCCTACGGTTCACCTTTTAATAAAACCTCTTTTATTAAAACCATTAATCCTTTTAATAACATTTTATTAACCACTTAATGATAAAGAACCATCAATTTTTCAGCTTGTTAAGTTTGTTAATGAGTTTGTAATGTATGTCCAAATATCAACCAAACAATCAAACAACAAACATTCAAACAAGCATAAACATATAAACATGAGTGCATAACCATAGCCACTAAGTTGACAACACTTGTTTGTCATCACAAGTGTTGTCATAAGGTCTTTCCTAAGGGTTTGTAATGACACATTATATGTGTCCATGGACTCCCACTTGAATCCATATCCAAATACTTCAAGGTCCATGTCTTTGATGTCCATCTTTGGGTCTTCATCTTGTGCATCTTCCTTTTACAAAATTATATCCTAATACATTTTTCTAATACAAGAAATGCATCTAATCTATTTATTACATAACCAAATGAATAAATAATTACAACCCAAATAATAAACATAAACATTACAACCCAATTGAATGAATAAAACAACCATTCCAATCATCCAAATAACATGAGGCCAAAGGCTAGGTTATGCACACTAATAACCAATGATCATATCATCCAAAATTATAATGAATCCCTACTAAAACCACGAAATTTCAGCCAACATAAACTGAAATTTCGGGTTTTAAACATTGTCCAAACAATATACATATCATCATACATATCTTTCAAGGTTTAATCACAAGCATGTGTGATATAACCTTGAAAGTTTGGGGATTCAACATACAAGAACATAGCAGCCCCTAATGGGTTGAAAAAGACCATGAAAACTAATTTTTCAAGACCCTTTGAAGCATGCATTCCATATAATCTGGCTCTAGATGCCATTGATGGGTTTTATCACATGTAAAACAAGTAAGTTTAACCATTTAAACATAGAAAACGCAGCGGATATATAAGTTAAACATGTGTTTTTAAATCTGAAAAATTATGAACATATTCAACCAAGACAAAACCCAAGAAGAGGATCTTTTATATATATGAAATGGCAAGCTATCAAAACGAAAATACAACAGGGGTTTCTAGAAAACAACCTTTCTTGGAGAAGTTGTTGTAGATGTTTAGGATGAAGAAGATGAGTGTTTTGAATGGATAGTCTTCAATGGAGAAGACCTCAAACCGTGATACCCACAAGCTCTTTGAAACACCTTGCTAGTTAGGGAGCTTAACACCTAAACTCTCTTGCTATGCTTCTTTAAAATCCGAAAATTCAGCCTTGTTTCAGCCTCCTATCTTCGAAAATTTTAGCTTGTTGAGAGAGTTTTCTTGCTCTTGTGTGTGTGAGAGAATGTGGGTTCAAGGGTGGAGTGCAAAATGGATTATTGCCTTGCTATATCCAAAGCATGCAATCCGAAGGATTGGCTCCACTAGGGGGCGGCCGAATCCTTTCAAAACGGGTTCCCCCCATTTTAATTTTTTATAAAACTTTCACACTTAACCCACAATTTTATAAAATTAAATCCTCTTTTAATTTTGTAACATCAACACACCTTTTATTTGTTATTATTTAACCCACTTAAATAATAAAACAAACAATTTATTATGAACGAATTATCCACATAAGTTTGTTCTTTTACAAAAGCAATGTTTCAGAAAAACCCATTTTCTAAATTGGTGTCGGTATTTATTGTTTGATCTTATCAACAAATAAATATTAATTGGTGTTTGTATAGCTTGTTATTGGGTATGACCTGACTTGGATTATAACGTACTAACCACATCAATCTTGTATGTGTCTTGGGCATATAAGGTCCAACAGTATTAGGATATATTATTTCAACCAACATTTGTGGATCCCAAGCTTATATGGTAATCAACATTCCTCAGGAGAATTTTGAGCGGTCTATCGGGCTTTTGACAAGAAGAGACTATTCATAAAGCTTTCAAAGAGAAGCCAAGCCTCAAATCAGTGCCATCGCACAACAGAGAGGCGGCAAACAACAATGAATTCTGGAATATCTAGGTTATGCTTATCCTCAGGTCAGTGCCATCGCACAACAGAGAGGCACACAACCTATCTTCTTATTAGAGTAACTCTAATTTTTTTTCTTGCACATAACGCACCAACAACATAGGTTATTAGCTTGATTGCGTTTATTTTTTTTCATGCTTTGCTCTTTTTGTTGTCATCCGCACACTTTTAGTGGCGTTTATTTTCTCATCATTCCTTATTGGAAATAATTGATTGTGTTAACCAATGATAAGATGGGAACCCACAATCAGTTAAACCAATTAGTTTAAATTGAGTTCACCAGTGATGTCTACTAGTCTATGGTGTTGAATCTACCGACATATCGTATAATGAACTAACACCTCCCTAGATCAACTTTCTCCGTGAAATTACAGTTACAAACAAGCGTACTATCATTTTCCCAATTTGTTAGACTTAGAATTCTCTGACTAACAGTTTTCTGTGATTTAATTAAACTAAAATTGCAAAACTTTAACATCTTTTTGGTGTTCCAAGTAACTTGACGCCTGTGTACTATCACTTTTCATAGTATTAAATCACTTTCTTATCTTTGTTGTTTTTGTCTTTTAGCTTATCTGCCCTCCCCCTTTTTTTAAGTAAATAAATACTGAAAGTAAACTAATCTCCCCCTAAAATTCTAAAACAAAAAATCTTTTTGTGTTTTTAGATTTTTATAAGACAAGGAAATTAAAACAAAAAAAATAAAAATAAAATAAAATTGAAAAACTGAACAAGTGTCGGACTAAGCGTCGGTGTGTTTTGAAATAATGTCACTTTTGTTTTTCACGCCGTTGACCTCTAATAGATAGAAAAATCTGTGTTTATCAAACGGTTTGGTGTAGAGGTCAGCGCGTTGAAAATCCATGTTTATCTTAACTGCATCAATTAATTGTTTTTCATAGCAGTCGCGTATGAAATGATACTTTATGCCAATGTGTTTTGTTTTAGGGTGCTGAACTGGATTTTTAGTTACGGCTATGGCAGCAGAGTTATCAACATATATAGGGCGTACCTGGTGCTGCAAAGAGCTCCCGCGTTTTCGCAGGGTCCAGGGAGGGTCCGTCCCATTTAAGGGAAGATGTACGCGGTCTTTCCCCCACATTTTGTGGGGAGGCCGTTTCCACGGATCGAACCTGAGACCTTCGGTCCCTTAGGAACAGCTTTTACCGCTGCGCCAAGGCCCGCCCTCTATCAACATATATAGGGGTGTTATAAAATTGCAAACCGTAGTCCCGCAATTGCTGTTGGATCCAGATGATCTGAGAACAGCAACTTGCAGCAGCAACATATTCAGTTTCACAGGTTGATAGGGCAACCGAAGTATGCTTCTTGCATTGCCACGTGACTAAACGCCTTCCAAAAAACTGACACCCTGCTGATGTAGACTTGAAGTTCATCTTGCAGCCGCCGTAGTCTGAATCACTATACGCCATTAGCTCAAAGTCATCGTCATGAGGATACCACAACCCCAGTGTTGGAGTACCCTTCAGATAATGAAAGATCCTTTTCACCCCGATCAGATGATTTACTTTTGGTTTGGCTTGATATCTGGAGAATAAACATTTGGCATACATGATATCTGGACGCGAGGCAGTGAGATACATGGGAGATCCGATCATCCCACGATACATAGTGGCATCCACCAGATCCCCATTCTCATCAGGTGCCACATCATGATTTGTGGCGAGTGGGGTACCGGCAGCAGTGACATTTTCCATATCAAATCAGCTAAGAATGTCTCCGACATACTTAGTCTGATGCAGAAAAATACCGGTAGGTGTTTGATCCACCTGTAATCCTAGGAAGAACTTCATTTCTCCCATGACACTCATTTCAAATTCCTCCTTCATCACAGATTCAAAATCTTTACATAGATCTTCGTTTCATGAACCGAAGATAATGTCATCCAAATAAATTTGCACCATCAGTAAATCTCCGTCTCTCTCTTTGATGAACAACGTGCTGTCAATCACACCCCTGCGAAACCCGTGTTTTAGCAGGTGGGTGGAGAGCTTCTCATACCAAGCTCGAGGAGCCTGATGTAGCCCGTACAGAGCCTTGTCTAACTTGTAGACTCTGTCTCGATGATAAGGATCTTTGAATCCCTCGGGTGGACTGACGTAGACCTCTTCACGGATTTCCCCGTGAAGGAATGCACTCTTTACATCTAGTTGATAGAATTTGATCTTCATGTAAGATGCGTAGGCTAGGAAGATACGGATTGCTTCCATTCTAGCCACTGGCATAAACACTTCATTATAGTCGAGTCCTTCGACTTGTCTGAAGCCTTGAACAACCAAACGTGCTTTGTTTCTGATAACAACACCTTGGTCATCCTTCTTGTAGCGTAGCACCCATTTGGTGCCAATCACTTTAACTCCTTTAGGCCTATCAACGAGTGTCCACACTCCAAGCTTCTTGAACTGTAGCAGCTCTTCCTGCATAGCATTGACCCAGGCCTCATCCTTCAGGGCATCGCTTACGTGTTTAGGCTCGATTTGAGAAACAAAGCATTTGAAAGCCCCATCATTCACATAGCCCTTTTCCATAATTGCAGTGTAATCAGCAGAATACAACTGATTTCTCGTCTGTACGCCAGAGTGAAGATCCCCAATGATAGCCTCCGGTGGATGATTCACACTGATCCTAGTCACAGGTGTCGTAGGAACGACAACTTCAGTATCTAGATTTGTGACAGTAGGTTCAGTATCCGGATTCCCTGATGTATGTTTAGTAGCTGATGAGCTTCCTTCATGATTAAAATTATGCTCAATGCCTGTCTCAGCTGCTTCTTCATCTTCTGATGACTCATCACTCTCATCCGGAGCAGCTGTTGAAGATCTCGAAGCACCACTAGCCTGTGTCATATTGCTGGTATGTAGATTCGGTGTATTTAGGACATTGTGCATCATCTGAGAAGCAATCTCTTCATCTAAATTTATCTGAGGAAGGTTAATTGATTTGAAAAAGCCATCGTAGTCGAAGAAAGACGACGGACCTATTCCAGCAGGGGGGATGGTCAATCGTTGTACATCGACATTGCACCATACTTCTACCTGACCTGTTGAGTTGTTGTAAACTCGTTTGTCTGGTATGATGTATCCAAGATAGATCCCCTGATCTGCCTTTTCGCTGAACTTGCCTTCCGGAGTTTTCTTCGTTAACGTGCATGGAGCTTTGAATGGTTCCAGATACTCCAGGTTAGGTTTGCGCTTCTGAAGCAACTCATAGCAAGTCTTCCCGTGCCGCTTAACTACTAACACAGGATTAAGTGTGTAGCACGCATTGGCAACAGCTTCATTCCAGAACTGTACTGGCAGCTTTGAATCCGCCAACATTGTCCTTGCTGTCTCGATCAAGCTCCTATTCTTCCGCTCAGCAGCTCCATTCATCTGTGGTGTGTATGCAGAGGTGAACTGATGAACAATTCCCTTTTCCTTGCAGAAAGCATCCATCCACTGATTCTTGAATTCAGTTCCATTGTCTGAACGAACCTTTCTCACCTTCAGCTTGTAGAGAGACTCCAGTGTAGTGACGAGCACCTTGAACGACTCAAAAGTTTCTGACTTAGCTTTCAAAAACATCACCCAGGAGTAACGTGAATAGTCATCCGTGACGATAAAGTAGTAGCAGTCTCCTGTGATACACTTCGTGCTTACATGACCGAATAGATCCATATGCAGTAACTCCATCAACTGCATGAGACACAAAAATCTAGAAGTTTGAAGTTCTTTACAGTAACTCCATCAACTAAGTTGTTATGAATCAGATGATTCATCTTCCTATGATTTATGTGTCCCATTCTCCTATGCCATGAGATGGACTCCTTCTCAGTTGCTTTTGATAAAAAACACTTAACTGCAGACTCAGTAGTAGAAGCATTTGACATGTCCAAGACGTACAAATTGTTGTACCTTGATGCTGACATTAGGACCTGCTCCTCTGGAATCCCCATCTCCTTCTTCAGAATGTAATTGTCAAACATAACTTTGAAGCCCTTGTCACATATCTGAGAGACTGAAAGCAAATTGTTTTCTGATTGTTTAACATAATTCACTTTATCAAACTTTACATGTCCATGACCTACTTCTCCTTGTGTGGTAATGTATCCTCCTTTGTTTCTAGCAAAAGAAACATATTCCCCTTTAATTTGTTTGATGTTGAAAAGGAGAGACTGGTTTCCCGTCATGTGCTTGGATGCCCCGCTATCTACTATCCATGTGTTGGTAGAAGCACTATAGCGGACAACCTGCACATAATAGAAAATAATTAGTTAAGGAGGGGGACCCAAGCCTTGACTGGCTTAGGTTTCCCAGAGGCATCACACATCATAAACTCAGCCCACTGACCTTTAGCAGTTGGAGAGACCTCATCCTTCAGCCTATCAACACTATCAGACACATCCGATGTTTTAGCTTTCCACAGACCATCCTTGTGAAAGGAATGTTTGTGGTAAACCAATGACTGATTTACTGTTTGAACTTTAGGTTTGGTTTCAAAAATAGGTTTCAGGTATCACAGACTTGCCAGTGACTTGTCTGTTTGTCAGTGGTGTTGGGGAGGAGTAAAAGACCTAGCAGGTGTTTTAGGCCTAACATAAGTTTTAGATCTAACCAGAGTTTTAGATATCTGTTTTGAAGAAACCTGTTTAACATCTTGATCTAGTTTAACTTTAATCCTAGGTGTCTGATAGCGAGGACAATTCGAAGAGATCTGACCTCTTTATCCACGAGTATAACATGATCTCCTCTCAATAGGACTAGGAGATCTCTTATGGGGTGGGGAGCACACTACAGGTATGGGCTTTTTGGTCTCAACCTTTTGATTTTCACCTTCATTGACAAACTTTACTTGTTTAACATTATGATTACTTTGTCTATGAAGATGATTGTTATCTTGCTTAATCGGTTTTGACTGAGTGGTTTTTGAAATCTTGGGTTGTGTGATAGCAATTTTCGAACCCAACCCAAGAGATGCTTGAACATTCTCGTCCACCCTGTTCTCAATGATGGTTTTATGAGTTGTGTCTGAAGTTGACGTCTTCTGATCAGTGACCGGAGGAGCAGGTTTAACTGCAGTGTCCGGATCACTAACCAGAGGAGTAGTCACCACATGGTCCTTTATTGGATTATTATTAATAGGTCGTTGTTTGGTGTTTAGGAGGATCTCATGTGGTGGAGGCATAACCTTATAGCCCAGCCCTTCCCCGTTGTTCCTTTCTTTAACCAAGTTTTTCAAAATGTGAAAGGAACTAGCTAAACTATATAGTTTTTGCTTTAAGGACTCATTTTCAACTTGTAAAACAGCTCTATCCTTTTTGGTTTCCTCTATTGTTTTTAAGTAACACTTTATGTCATTTTCTTGGTAGAAAGCAACAAGTTCAGTCTCTTTTACTTGTTTTCTGAGCAAATCAATTTTCTCCTTCAAACAGCTTTCATTTTGCTTTGATACTCTATTAGCCTCAGTGCACAGTTTTAAATCATTTACTAAGTTATCATTATGTTCTAATAACCTAGCAAATTTCAGATCAATGCTTTCCCTAAACTTATCACATTCAACACATGCATGTTTGTCAAAGAGATCATCTTTCAATTCTACCTGTGCAGATGTAGAAGGGCCAGCCATGAAAGCAGTCTGGGGTTCCTGGTGTGCTGCAGATGCTTCACTTAGTTCATCCTCTACTAGTTGATCCACAACAGCCAAAGTCTCATGCACATCAGCAGTATCAATCTCAACTGAGTTCTCCCCCTCAACAGATAAGAAACCGAAGGACCAGTCTTGTCCTTCATCACCCTGAGCTACCATTGCTTTGGAGTCATCGCTGGTTGACATTGACTTTAGAGCCTTGTCTTTATCTTGCTGGTTAAATGATGAAAATGGGTTGCCGTTGCCTTTCTTCTTCGGTTTGACACACTCCCGCTTGAAATGGCCTTTTTCACCGAAGTTGAAACAGGTGACTTTAGACTTGTCGAATCCAAACGTCGTATCCTTTGTAGCCACCAGGTTCTGCCCCGTCTTTTTAACGAACTTCTTTGCTCTACGCACAGCACTAGCGAGAGCCCACATTACGTCCATCCTTTCAAGCTCGGTTTCATCAGCTTGTTCATAATCTTCGTCTGCTAGATGGCAGTTACCGATCTTTCCTGCTACTAACCCATCATAGGAATGTACCACAGCTGCTAGTAGATCCATATGCTCCTTAGCAACTTCAACAGTTACGTTGCCCAAATTCTCTATATTTAACTTCGTCGATTGAATTTCTGGAGCATTGAATTGGACACTTGATGATCCACCTGTTTCACAGCTTTAGGAAGTACTTGGAGTGGAAGCAGATGTGTTAGACACGAAAGCAGTCTGCAGAGGTGCACTCAAAGACGCTGTAGTAGGAGTCACATTGTAGAGAGAAGGATTCTGAGTGTAGTTACCCTTCTTAGACTTGTACTTATTACGAACCTCTTCTTCCCTCAACTTTAGAATAAAGTCATTTATGTCCAAAGTCTCCAACACAGCATTATGTCTCAAAGTGGAAACAAATGAATCCTACTTATCAGGTAACCCATCAGCCAAACTTTCCACCTTGTCTTTCATGGACGTTTTAACCCCATGAGTGTGCAGTTCACTCATCAAGTGATAGAAGTGGTCGATCACATCATCCAAACTTTCATTCCCAAGAGAAGAGAAGTTATCAAATTCTTTCTTCAACACTTTCACCTTCAGTGACTTAAGTGTCGCATTACCTTCATATCTCTTCTCAAGAGCCTCCCATAACGTTTTGCACTGCTTGTGTTCTGAAAAATTATGGAAGATGTCTTTAGGAATGGACTGTGTCAACAATGCGTAGGCCTTCTTCTCAGCATTGTACACGGTCTTTTGTGCCTCAGTCAAACCACTTAGTGTTAGTGGAGGCACCAACGGGTAGAGTGTAGTCAGTCTTAATAGTGTTCCATAGGTTTGTGTCTACTCCATTCAGATGAATCTCAAAGCGTTGCTTCCATTGAGGATAATCATCAAGAGACAGAAGCTTTGGTGGTTTGTTATGGTTCACGATCTCATTCTCCAAGAGCAATAGATTCTGGATCCTGGAGTCCTTCCCTGCTGAGAGTGCAAAGTTCTGAGTGTCCATATTAAATTAGTCTTTAACTTGAAAACCAACTGTGTATATGACTGGGTATGCGACTGGGGTGCGACGAAGACTCAACTGGGCGATTGAGCTTAGTCGTGCGACTGAACAGACGACTAGGACAGTTGTGCGAATGGACAAACCAACTGGGCGAATCATGCAATTGAACAAGCGACTGGGCCAATCATGCGATTGAGCTGAGCGAATGGAGTTCACTCGTGTGATTGAGTTAATCGTGCGAATGAGACTGCTGAATTCGAAATTTTTCAAACTTTTCACGTAGTTTGACCCAAAAACACAATTTTGAGAACCCTAATCGGCTGAAACTCGAAAAAGACGAACTTTTGAACACATGTACTCGTAAAAACAGGATTTTTATGCAGAAAGAACGGATCTTTTGCTTAAAAACGTTGAGTTTTTCAAGAACAAGATTGAATCCATGAAGAATCAAGAGCCAAAGCTCTGATACCACTTGTTAGGACCGTGTACGGACGGAGTACTAACTGATTATACGTGAAACCAGATCAAATAGTGCGGAATCCTATTTGATTGGCGATCCAATCAGGGAGAACGTTAATCCGATCAAAACTAACGATGAGAAAACGTTAAGAATTGATTAGAATCGATCAGAATTGTTCTATGAAGTTGAAAGGGACTCTCTGGAAGAATAGGAACGACTAGGGTTGATAATTCTCGAAGTGTTCAGTTTTTCCACGAATTAAGTGGTATTTATAGGTTACATCTCTCATTCGTACGACTAAGCCATGTGTATGGCTCAGTCATGCGACTGAGTCGTACGATTGATTCATTCGTACGACTGAGTCAGTCATATGACTCAATCGTGTGATTGATTCAATCACCTGGTTCAGTCGTGCGAGTGGCCCATTCGCATGGTCCAGTCGTGCGACTGAATCATGATACTTAGTTAAACATATTCCTGAACCTTTAATGATACAAAACTATGTCTAACAACTGTAAACCTATATAACATGTTCATATAAGCATGTAACAATAAATCATATTAATACATATAACATTCAACAACCAATAAACATTTAATGAAGAGTTTTCATTTCATATATCAAACATTACATAATTGTTACAAAATGAAAAGTCTATTACATTTGAGCTCACTAGAACTAGAACTAGGGACATGTGTACCAACATCTAGTGATGTTTCTGTTTCCTCTTTAAATGTTGTGGATTGTGATGTTGATACACCCTTTGATTGTGTTGATCTTGGGTCTGATATTACTATGAAAAGTGATGAGGAAATTAAAATTAACTCTTTTGAAAAATTCTTTTCTCACCCTATTCCATCATTTATCCCTGCTAAAATTTATGTGTTTAATGACAGGATTACAAGTTCATCTGAGGCATGTACTAGTGGTACTAGTATCACATATATCTCAGATGACACCTCATCTTCTTCCGTACATAATCATTCTTTTTCAAATAAAGAAAGCCTATTAACATATATGAGACATACAGTGATGATGATTCTAGATTATCTGAATGTGATGAGGAAATATGCATTGATAAAATTCCTACCTCATTACATAATAGACCAAGATTAAAACCACACTATTTTCGATGTGGTATAGATGAACATGTTGTTAAGCACTGTCCTTAGCTTTATCATAGACATGTTAATAGAAATTCTTTTGGGAATAGATTAAATCAATTAGTTATGAATTTCTTTTGTAAGAAATCTCTTTCTCCTAAACCAAAAGTTGTTCAAACTTGGGTTCCTGTTTCACCTAGTTAACTTTTTCTCTAATATTCCTGCAGGAGTCATCCACTAAAGTTGTAAATAGTATATGGCATGTTGATAGTGGATGCTCGAGACATATGATGGGACTTAAAGATTTATTGACTAACTATCGAATAATCAATGATGGTTACGTGGCTTTCGCCGGAGACAAGAAAGGAGGAAAAATGATAGGTCAAGGCGAAGTTTATAATGTCTCACTTACCTTGGAGAAAGTCAACTTTGTACCTGAGCTTGCATTTAATTTGTTGAGCGTCTCTCAGATTTGTGATAGAAGCATTCCAGTCTTATTCAAGTCCAATGAATGTCTCTTTTTGAAATCTGAGATTGATATTCCAGATAATATGGTACTCATGCGGGCTCCAAGGAAGCATGATACATATTTTCTTGACATGAGTTCAAAGGATTCATCATCTACTGTCACCTGTCTTCTGTCTAAAGCTTCCACCTCTGAGTCTTTCCTATGGCATCGCAGATTGGGCCACATTAATTTCAAAATTATAAACAAATTAGTTAAAAACAAACTTATTAGGGGATTACCTTTAAAATATTTTTCTGTGGTTGAGAAATGCATGGCATGCGCAAAAGGAAAACAACATAACAAGCCACACAAACCTAAAATTGAAAATAGCATCTCAAATCCCATCGAGTTGTATTATATTGATCTGTTTGGCCCAATTAGTGTTAAATCAATTGCTAAGAAATCTTTTGGCCTTGTGATTACAGATTATTATTCCAGATACTCATGGGTGAGATTTCTTGCTCACAAAGGAGAGACTGTTGAGGAGCTGCAAACATTAATTCTTTCGATTGAAACATAAGTAGGAGGAAAGTTATGGCAATCCGAAGTGATAACGGTACTGAATTCAGGAATCAGATATTTGATTCTTTCTGTGCTGCCAAAGGCATATTAAGACAATACAATGCTGCGAGAACCCCCCAACGGAATGGTGTGGCTGAACGAAAGAATCGCACCCTCATTGAAGTTGCACGTACAATGCTAATAGAATCCTCCTTACCCATCATCTTTTGGGCTGAGGCGGTGAACTGTGCTTCATATGTGTGACAACCGACCTCAAGGTCATTATTTTAGCCCTAATATAATTGCATCATTACCAATTCTATGAGTACTATTGATAGAAACAATCTAACTCTATTGATGATTTTTGAATCATCTTTTACTAATTGTTCCATTTTATGATTTTATGTGATTTTAGTGATTCTAGTTAATTTGAGTTTTACCTTTTTGAACTTAGTGCCCCGGGAATGTTAAGTAGTCACCCTTGCTAAACTTAATCTTAAATAAAACAAATAAAATGTGTGCATACACACACACTTATAAATTCATGGATAAAGCATGCATGTGCATGCATAATAATCATCAACTAACAACATTTTACCATCCAATATACCAAATTATACTACCCCACATATTATCAATTCCTAATAATAATTAAAATTTAAAAACAAACCCACTACAAGACAAGAGATTCGGCCGCCCCCACCATGGCCAATCCCCTCTCTTGCTCACCACTACACCCCACCATATCCTTGACCAATACTCCCTCATGCAATTCACATCACACTCCACTCTCTCACTCTCTCTTCTCTTGGATTCTCTCCAGAAACTTACACACACACCACAATTTTGAACACCATTACAGCCCCATATTCGAAGAACAACACCGTACATCCATCGGCCAAGCTCAAACAAGCAAGAAGGTGCCATTTTGTGAAGATTAGTCCTTGATTCTTGCAAGTCCGAGATCCTACAGCTCTTGTTCGAGATTCTCCAGCCTTCTCCAAGGATTTCCAGACCACTCTCGACCATCTACACCTTCTAAAACATGAGCAATACCAAGTGTAAGCTTCATGTCACCCGAAAATGGTCATTTCATGTGTTTTCTTCATTTTTGTTTTAAAAACACCTCCTCTCTTTGTTGTACCAGAAACACGATACCATCACCTTGTTCTTTAGAAGCTTTCAACATCACCAAAGGTATCTCACACATTATATTAGTCACTTTGAGGTGGAAAGCCGATTCCCACCATGAAAACCCTCATTTTGGGTGTTTTGCACCGTTCAACTTGTAAATCTTGTAACCTTTGGAAACAAAAATTGTAACCTGTTTGATAATGGTTTAATGGACTTCTAATAATCTGTTTTAAAATTTACAAAAGTTATATAACTCGAACATGTGGTCATTTCACAGGCTACACCCTGAAAATCCTTATTTCTACATGAAACATCACCATTTAAGCATTTATTTGAAAAACCCTCTCAACCAAGGTTCATAACCTGCACAAGAACAACTTTGAAACACTTTAATAATATTATTTTGAAGTTAAATGAGGTTTTGGTAATGTTCAAACTCAAGTTATAATGATTTACACATGTTTAATGGTCGGTTATGGCATAAACACTATGTTTATAGTTCATTGATGTGTTGAACAACTAGGCTGTGAGTTTGGGACTGGAATTTCAGAAAGTTTTGATGAATATTAAGTGTGTGATAAATGGTTAACCTCTAGAAATTAAAGACATTTTAAAACCAGACCATTTTAGTCACTTTTGGGACCCGAAAACATGGAAAAACCACTTAAAAATAAGAGAGCTAGGATTTTAACTTCTTAAAGAGAATTCAAGGATCAAAAATAGATAATAAAAGGGTCTGGAACTAATGGGTTGATTAAATGGTCAATAAGGTAAGTTAAATGGATTTTTAATTAAAAACGGGATTAACCGGGAGACGTTTTTGAGAAAAATCTAAGTAACATGAGTGTAGAGCTAAAATCTATAAAAACCTTGTTATTTCAGTAGGTTAAGTGGAAAAATAACTTATAAAGTAGAAAAATTGGTCAAACGAGCTTTTAAACGGTCAAATTCGGTTAAAAACACGTTTTAACGGGTTAAACGCAAAAACGAGGCTTTCAACTATTAGAGGCAAAAATTTCATAATCAAAGGACTTGAAACTTAGAAAAACAATGTCTTTAAAATATTATCTACTGGTCTAAGACTCAAAAACATGAAAGCTCATACTTAACCATTAAAAACCCTTCGATTTTACCGTAACCTGAAACGTTAAACACATAGGTAATAAACCGGACCTATATTCTGAAAATTTGTGTACAATTACTTAATAATAAGTTAATTTAACTTCAAGAACCTGATTTTTGGTCATAAAAGTCATCTAGTACAAGAAACCAAACTTGAGGGTAGAAACTGTCAATTTTGAAACTTGAGGGACTAAATTGTAAATTTCACCAAATTTCACAACCGACTCATATGAGACTAATAATCACTTAAATAGTATTATTTAGTCTATATCATTAACTTAATGGGGAAAAATCCTAAATTACATAAGAAACCATGACTTTCCATAAAACGAAACTTTTTGTACAAACCCTAATAGAATCAAAAACGAATCCGACAACTAAATATTTGACACACTTTATACACCTTGATTGAGTTTAGAGCAGTAGCTTACCACATAATATTGATGCTAGGGTGATAGGCTTGAGACATTCCCGGCACACGAATAGTTATTTTTGCTTAACACCTAAGGTGAGTTCTAGTGATCCCTTTTTACTACTGCTTTGGGATGAAACATGCTCTGTTATTTATGAACTATAATTGTGCCTTACTTGGTGATTGTATGTGGGATTTATGGTTACCTGCAGATACTTATATCATAATCATTAATTCTTTCGTGAACCGCTTGTTTTATGTGGATAGATCTATTTTGGGAAACCCCCACACGCAGTGGCTCCCGCTACAGGGAGGTACCCCACCGAGATCCTGAGGGGTCGTTTGTGGCATGTGATAGGTTTTTTTAAGAAACTATGCTGAACCATTCGGGCAGGTAGGGTGCACTGGTTTGGGGCTCAGTTCTTCCTTCGGGAATAACTGGTAAAACACAACTTTAGAAGAGGCTAATCGGGACTGAGTGCAGGGTTGATTATGTTACTCCCACCATATTAAAACTATGATACTCTCCTTTTTATCAAATGAGGATTTTGTTAAGTACATTTGGTTTTAAACTTTAAGCACTTGAATTCACCAACATTTTAGTTGACACAATTTCTTTTGAGCATGTTTCAGGTAATCCATGAGGAGACTTTAGCTGTTGTTGAAGACCTAGACTTATACCCATGACCATGGCATTGTCTTATTTTACTTAAGAAACAATTTGAACAATTGAAAACTTCTGTTAAACAATACAATTTGTCTCTATTTTGGTTGTATGACTCATTTGGGGGCTAGATTTGTTTCTAGCCCCGTTATCTTTTGAAAACTTTAAATGCCATGTGATATTCACTCCTTTGAGCTCTTGTATTGGTTTGTTTCCGCTGCCATATATTGTTGCTAGTCTGTGACATCCCACCCTACCTGTGCCCGGGTGTGACAGATTGGTGTCAGAGCCAAAGGTTGTAGAGAAGTCGGGAATACCATAGTAGACCTTAGGCTACAACCCTGATACCCTAGGACTATCCTTGTGGGAAGTTTTGGAATGATCGGGTTGGGTAAATTAATGATTACACTTGATCAACGTAATCATGAATTTACCAGATGTGTAATTTCCATCACGAACCTTTAGGTAATGTTTGGACTTTTCTGATTCACGTTGATGATTTTGAAAGTTATTTTAAAAAGGGGATTTAAATGACTTCTATGATGAACTATGCTATCTGACACTATTTAAAGAGACTATTGACTCAATATCGTTGACAAATGATGTATTAGGATATCTGATACTATTTGATGAGACTATTGATTTTGATATCACTAACAAATGATATGTTGGAATATTGATGCTACTGCCATTACTACTATTACTAGTACTATCATTATAACCATGAGCTATGAGAAACCAAATTACTCATGATATTTCCTTACAGGACACAAAGACTATGGCTGATAAAGGTAAGGCGCCTTCACACCCTGATAATGAGACTGCTCTTAATGGGAACCTTAGAAGGGCGAAGCCTCAGACTAAGTATGAGACATATCTCCGAAGATGCGGACACCCAGGATGGATATCTGTTACATCGGATGACACTGAAGCTTCTGAGGACATTTCCTCAACAACACCTTCCAGGAGCCGGACGCGCTCCCACTCTCCACACGTTGCGGCTTCTGCCCACTCGCCTATCCCACCTATCGGGAATAGGGGTGCACGTGTTGTCACCCGTCCACACAAGAGTGCTAGGCCTGGACCATCAGTCTCGTTTAGGATGCCAACTCCTCCTCCACCACCTGTTTGGACTCTTATACCTGCACCACTGCCATTTGACCCACTCCAACGCCACCCACATGATGAGCCCTGGATGCCACCGAGGCACAGTATGTATGACAGCCCTAGCGTACTGGCTAGTGATAGGTACTCCCAGTCTAGCCACCGGGGAAGTGACGTAGGAACCTCTGATGCAGCACTGGATGAGATCTTGAAGACCGTCCGTCGCCACGAGCTGACTCTTCAACACGCCACTCGGACCTCCCAGTCTGCTCAATTCCAGGCTATGATGGCTTCACATGGGGTGCAGCGGTTGGAACAGTAGCAGAAGAAGAAGAACTCAAGATGGCTTGGATGGCTGAAGAAAAAGTGGATGTGAGAGCAGGGATAAGAAGTGGGACTATCTGTCTTTAGACAGTTGAAGGAAACTATCTCGGTTAATATTTGATACTATAATTATTACTATTATGGGGGTAATGGCACCTTCCAAATTGTAAGAACATGGCTCTGATTCAACTTGTTTGCTGATACTACCATCTCTATTTAACTACGAAACTACTTGTTTGGAATTAGGTTATGGACTATTTATATTAACTTGCAATGTGTTAAGTTATGCTTTGAAATTTGTCTGTGCCCATTCTGATTGATTGTCTAAACTGCTATGATGTACTTTGAATTAAACCTTGTAAGAATCACATAGTGGGTTGTATATATATATATATATATATATATATATATATATATATATATATATATATATATATATATATATATATATATATATATGTATATATATATATGTACACCACGATCTCTCCTCCTGAGGCGAGACATAATAGGGTAGTGATGCATGAGCTATTCGAAACAAATTTTGAGATGCTAAACGAATCTATCTGTGATACTATCAGAATGCCAACTAGGAGGGGAACACGATTTGGGAGGCGAGGAGCTACAAGGGGCCGCTATGAGGAGGCCAGGCAAACGGGAAACCTTCCTACCCCACCGGGAACTCCCCGCAGGGAAAATGCTAATCAAGAAAATGATGAGAGGATGGCTAACCTAGTAGCACAATAGATTGCTAACACTATCCCGACCATTATCGCTCAAATCAATGCTGATCGGAGTAATGCTAACGGTAATGATGGACCTGGAAACAATGAGGACCACAACGAAGAAGCCGAAGCGATAAGGAATGGATGCTCCTATAAGACCTTTATGGCATGCAAACCCAAGGACTTCTATGGCACCGAGGGTGCTATAGAGACTTACAGATGGATTGACGAGATGGAAGCTGTTTTGGATATTAGCGAATGCAAAATGGACCATATGATGAGATTCGCTTCTCAATCACTGAAAGGATCGGCATTGGAGTGATGTAAGTCGATCACTCAAGCCTGTGGAAGGAATGCTGCAAATCAAATAAGCTGAACCAAATTCAGAGAGCTGTTAACCAACAAGTATTGCCCCATCAATCAACTTGAGAAGCTAGAGTCAGAATTCTTAAGTCTGGAAATGAAAGGTCCCAACTATACGGAGTACATCAATCATTTCTTAGCCCTATCCCGACTGGTTCCCCCATCTGGTGACACCTGAATCTAAAGGTGTAGCACGTTTCATCTGGGGGTTACATCCTAGAGTTAGGGGAATGGTCCGCTCCTCCAAGCCTTTGACCCTACAAGTTGCGGTTGACCTCACCAGCAGTTTGACTGATGACATAGTTAGGGCTGGATGGACCGAGCAAAATAGGGCTGATGAAAATAGGAAGTCTGTTGGTGAGAAAAGAAGGTGGTTTGACGTAAAGAGAGCGATTGGAAGTAGTAGCGGGTCAGGTAGAAAGAGTTTCGAAGGTGCGAGGCGCGAAGATCAGGGAAGCAAGACCCGAAGACTATACTCGAGAACAAGCCCATTTTGCAACAAGTGCAAACTACATCATCAAGGGGAATGTAACCCGATGCCCTATTTCAGATGTAAAAGGACAGGTCATTTAATCAAGGATTGTACTTACGCACCAGGAAAACAATGCTAATGAATGTGGGGATCCAGTACACATGAGGAATAAGTGTCCTAAGCTGGGTAGAGACAAGGATGCCAAGCCCAACAAGCCTAAGGGAAGAGCATTCATGATGGATCTAGCTGGAGCTCGAAAGGAACTTGATGTGGTTAACGGTACGTTCCTTGTAAACAACCATCCTGCTACTGTTTTATTCGATACTGGAGTGACTGCTAGTTTCGTCTGTAGTGCTTTTAGATCTTTGATTGACTTAGATGCGTGTACTTTAACCGATACGTTTACCGTTGAACTAGCTGACGGTAACATTTTAGAAACTAATGAAGTCATCAAGGATTGCTCATTGAAACTAAAAGGAAATACATTTAGAATAACTCTGATGCCCATTAAGTTAGGAGGATTCGATGTGGTTGTTGGTATGGACTGGCTAGCTAAGAATAGAGTCGAAATTGTATGCGATGAACGCCTACTCAAGATACCGTTGAATGACAAGGAAGTGTTAGTGGTACAAGGCAAAAGGAGTAACACTTTATACCCCATGATATCCCATTTAAGAGATACCAAGAGCTTAATGAAGGGATGCTCAGCTTTCATAGTCTACGTGATGAAGACCAAAGAGGAGAAGAAGATTTCAGATATCCCGAGTCGACAAGTTGAGTTTCAAATAGATTTGCTGCCTGGCGCTGCACCAGTAGCCAAGGCGTCGTACCGATTCGCCCCTCCTGAAATGAAGAAACTGATGATGCAAATTCAAGAACTACTGGACAAAGGATTCATACGTCCAAGTGTCTCTCTATGGGGAGCCCCGGTACTGTTTGTGAAAAAGAAAGACGGAACCATACGAATGCGCATTGATTATAGAGAACTGATCAAGTTGACTATAAAGAACCGTTACCCTCTTCCGAGAATAGATGACCTATTCGATCAATTACAAGGAGCAAGTTATTTCTCCAAAATAGATTTGAGGTCAGGTTACCACCAACTGAAGATAAGAAAAGAAGATATACCCAAGACAGTCTTCCGAACTAGGTATGGACACTTTGAGTACTCAGTCATACCCTTTGGACCGACTAATGCGCCAGCAGCGTTCATGGACCTCATGAACCGTGTATGCCGCCCTTATCTCGACAAGTTTGTGATCGTGTTCATAGACGACATCCTGATCTACTCCGGTAGTAAGGAAGAGCACGAAAAGCATCTCAGGCTAATTCTTGAGCTACTCAAGAATGAGCAAATATATGCAAAATTTTCTAAATGTGAATTCTGGATGCGAGAGATTCAATTCTTAGGGCATGTGGTGAATGAGAATGGGATTCAAGTCGACCCTTCCAAGATTGAGGCCATAAAGAATTGGAAAATTCCTTAAACTCCCACTGAGATAAGGCAATTCCTAGGATTGGCCGGATACTACCGACGATTCGTAAAGGACTTCTTGCGTATTGTGCAACCCTTAACCGCACTGACTAAGAAGAACAAAATCTTTGTGTGGGAATAAGAGCAAAATGAAGTATTTGAAACGCTTAAGGAAAAATTGTGTAGTGCTCCTGGCCTTGCCCTCCCAGAAGGAGTAGAAGATTTCGTAGTCTATTGTGATGCCTCGCGTCAAGGGCTGGGATGCATGCTAATGCAACGCAACAAGGTCATTGCATATGCATCTAGACTACTGAACGATCATGAGAAGAACTATACTACACATGACCTGGAATTGGGTGCCGTCATGTTTGCTCTCAAAATGTAGAGGCACTACCTCTATGGCACGAAGTGCATCATTTACGCCGACCATAGAAGCTTACAACACATTCTTGACCAAACGATGCTAAACATGCGTCAGAGAAGATGGGTTGAATTGTTAAACGACTACGAGTGTGAAATCTGTTATCATCCCGGTAAGGCCAATGTGGTGGCAGATGCTTTAAGTAGAAAGGAGAGAGAAAAGCCTCTTCGTGTACGAGCCTTAAGGATAAGTGTGTACACTGACCTTATTGCAAGGCTGAAAGAAGCTCAAAGTGAAGCGTTAAAGGAAGAAAATTTAGCAGGAGAAGCTTTGACAGGAACGGAGAAGTGGTTAGAGAGGAACGATGATGGTACATATAAATATGAGGGGAGATCATGGGTGCCAAAGTACGGGGGGATTAGAGAAGTAATCCTCAATGAAGCACACAAATCTAGGTACTCAGTTCACCCTAGAAGCGATAAAATGTACCAGGACCTAAAGGCACTCTTCTGGTGGCCTGGAATCAAGAAAGCAATCGTTGTTTATGTCGGGAAGTGTCTAACCTGTGCCATAGTAAAGGCTGAAAACCAAAAACCGTCAGGTACGCTGCAACAGCACGAAATCCCAGAATAGAAATGGGATAACATCACGATGGATTTTGTTACAAAGTTACCGAGAACGTTTAGAGGCCATGATGCTATTTGGATAATAGTGGATAGGCTAACTAAATCAGCTCACTTCTTGCCAATTCGAGAAGACTACGACCTGTGGAAACTGGCTCAGCTGTATATCGATGAAATAGTGACTAGGCATGGTGTGCCACTATCGATAATCTCCGACCGTGATAGCCGTTTCACTTCTCGTTTCTGGAAATCACTCCAGCATGCCTTAAGAACCCTTCTGGACATAAGCAATGCTTACCACCCACAAACAGACAGTCAGAGTGAAAGGACCATTCAAACTTGGGAGGATATGCTGAGAGCTTGCGTGATCGACTTTGGTGGGAACTGGGATAACCATCTCCCTTTGTCGGAGTTCTCCTATAATAACAGTTACCACGCAAGTATCAAGGCAGCTCCGTATGAGGCTCTCTATGGTAGGAAATGCTGATCACCATTGAGTTAGAATGAGGTTGGTGATAGCCAAGTACTGGGACCTGACATCGTGTTGGAGACCACCGACAAGATTTTCAAAATCATGGAGCGTCTTCGGGCAGCAAGGGACAGTCAGAAGAAATACTCTGACTGGAGATGAAAACCATTAGAGTTTCAAGTGGGTGACCGGGTAATGCTAAAAGTAGCACCATGGAAGGGAACCGTGAGGTTTGGAAAGAGAGGAAAGTTAAGCCCAAGATACATTGGACCATTCAAAATACTTGCAAGAATTGGCCCTGTGGCGTACAAATTGAAAC
This sequence comes from Flaveria linearis, assembly GCA_024085815.1. Classification (NCBI taxonomy): domain Eukaryota; kingdom Viridiplantae; phylum Streptophyta; class Magnoliopsida; order Asterales; family Asteraceae; genus Flaveria; species Flaveria linearis. Next base: position 64,014,888 of record CM044005.1, read on the forward strand.
TGCCACAGAAACTGAGTTGTATACACCCTAATATAATTGCATCATTACCAA